>CM070606.1:17654351-18254351 GCA_036346395.1 Hsuehochloa calcarea | reverse complement strand
CAAATCCATCTCAAAGTGACCATGACATTGCTCAATAGATGGTTTGCGCAAAACATGCAATTGAAAATAAGCCAAATTATCACAAGCAATGAATATTCGATAAACAAAGAACTTGTCATCTACACGATAATCTCCAATCAAATTGAATGTATATGTGTAGGCAGAAGGACTAACTAGTGATTTTAAACATGAAACATCAACAAGGTTTTCAATCACACTAGATAGCTCTCTAGGATCATCGAACATAATATAGTATAAAGAATCATTAAGGGATATGCTTGTAGAAATATCCTTATGAGTAATCAATTGCACAATATGTAAATTGAGCGAAGAAATTTGAAAACATAGAATATTCATAGGAACACTAGAGTTCTCACTCTTACGTAGCTCGGCTTGATGAATATTCAATTCAAGACCATTATTGTTACCTTTAACGTCCTCCTCTATTATTGCAGGTGTTGTAGGTATCAAATTGTCATCGTGAAACCACGGGGCAGCAAGTATTCCATCCACAACCGTGGTTATCTCCGCGTCTTTTACTTCCAACGGTGCTGGTTGTTGAACAACCAACTCATCTTCTTTAATATCAACCTGCATAATGTGAGAAACAACACTAGAAGTAGCGAGGAAATTGTTAATTTCAACAGTAACGTCACTTTGGCTATCATCTACTTCCCTTTTTTCTATTGGTGTATCTCTCTCACACTCAATGGAGATGCTCTCAACCTCACATTTGGTGGAATCACACAGCTCACGCTCTTTATCATTCTCACTCAATTTGGTTTTGGCTATGTGGCTCTTATTCTCACATGGGTTTGGATACATCGCATCCACCAAAGATTGTGGGTCGGCAACGGAGCAATCACGAGTAACCACAATCTCTTCATGAAGCAATGGAGCAATACTACATTAAGCCAGGACCGAATGGAAAATCCCATGCTCGGTCTCCTTCCCTTGTGTCACACAAGTGGACTTCAAACCTTGTCGCAGCACTGTCAACTTTTCCCCTAGGGAACGCTTGTAGTGGTAAGGTACAAAACGTGCACGCAAATGCTGTTTCATCTGCTCCCAGGTGATAATCGGCAATTCAGGGCGCTCCATACGCTTACGAACAAATAGCTCCCACCAATGTGTGGCATAATCAACCAAACTATTGGACGCAAGTAAGAGCTTCCTCTCATTAGAATAGTTGTGTATCCGAAATAGCGTATCAATTTCAACTTCCCAATTAAGGTATTCTTCCACATTTGCATTACCTGAAAATATAGGGATAGGAAATTTGGGCTTAGTGACAAAATCCTTACGATGCACGTTGGGTTGGTTGAACATGGCGCGCAACTCCAAGAAGTTGTTGTTGATGTCCGTACGTAGCTGCGTAACCTCCTCCCCGAGGTTGTTCAATTTATACCGAACGACCCCAAGCTCATTGCGCACACCATTATCACGATCAAGAAGTTGCTTTTGTAGTATCCTGCGCAAGCGAGTATACTCCATCCATGTAACCGATAGATCGTCCTGAGGACCTGACATGGCAACAACTCACAAATAGCAAACACGGTTATATCCTGGTTAGTAAAACAAAACAGCTCTCTCTCTACGCTCGCAACTCACTGTCCTGAAAACAAGACAAGCTTACCGTTCCAAAGTGAATCAAGGACTGCAAAACGACACTTGTGATAGCGAACGACCTCAACCTGGTAATGTATGAGCGTAACCAAGAGCAAAGGTAGTACACGAACAGGTGTAGGTGGAGCTTGGTAAGGTATGTGTATAACCTATGCAAACTGATATTCAAGTTGTTGTAAAGCTAAGTAATGATCCAAGCTAGATTCTTTTGCCTATGTGCTGATCCAAAAGGTGTAAGCGAAGTGGATGAACGCACACGCAAAGACAAATGTGACTCAATGCAAAGAAAGGAATGAGCTAGCAAGAAGGGATATGAAAATGAGATCAAACTAGCTCGTTTTGCACCAAGTACTAAGAGAGACGCTAGCCAATTGCAATTGAAAATAGTAGGGTATAAGATTGCTAAAAAAAATGACTACACAATCTGAAATAATGATGGGCTGGTACTGTAGCAACCAATAAAATGCATAATACTGTAGCAATTGGCCAAAGAAATTTTTTTTTCCGTGCTCTCTTTTCTTTCGCAAAAATTATGTTTTTGCTCTCAGTTTTTTTTATACTCTTTTTTTTCAATGCCGTGGCTCTTGCTATTGTGCGGCTACCTTTTTTTTTTTGCTTTTCTCAATGGCCGAAAGTGTTTTGCTACCCTCGTGGGTGCATAAGCCCAAAAATTCAGCAAGGTGTAAACAATGTTCAATAAGCAGCCCTAATACAATATCAAAAGCTAGTCTCACAAGATGAAAGGATATAAGTGAAGCGGAGCTCAGACGCAAAAGTTACGACCGAATTACAAACAGTGTACCAATTGAACTCGGATTTAACAAAAATTGAGGCAGGGACTGAATTTGAATTTTGGATTTTTTGGTTTTTTTTTTGGAAGGAAACAAGGAACAAGGTACGCAAAGGAAACACTTAGATCAGCACTAAACAAAAAATTCTAATGGACTAAAACCTAACAAAACTCACAAGAAATAACAGATTGAAACTAGAGTTTGGAATTTTTGTATTGCAATTTTCGGTTTAGTGGACTATAGGACAGAAAAACGAAACTAAACTAAGGGTAAAACAAACTCTCACCGAGTAAACCTAGAATCTGATACCATATGATACGGGGGATGCCCGATCTTCTCGGTGAGGAACCGTGGATAACTGATGCGAAGTAGACGATGTCGCTAGCTGAACACTCGCGCCAATGCACGAACCCTCAACTCTTTGGAATACGCCCAAAACACACCGGATAGTTGATCGTCGCGAGACCACGAACGACGATCGCCAAGTCCCCAATTCCCAATGGAACGACGGCTTGACCTTGAATTGCAGAACGAACCAATGGATCGCCTAGTCCTCTCTCAAAGTCCTCGCATGAACTCTGGTTTCGAAAGAACAAGCAATAGCTATGTTTCTATTCTTATGCACAAACTGGTCTGAGGTTACAATAGGGGTCTAACCCTCAATATATAGTGCCCCTTCTCCTTCTCATGGCTGGCCAAGAGGCCCTACTCCTACTCTAATTCGGAATTAGAACTCCTACTCCAATTCCGACTCAATCTAAAACAAAAAGGAAACTCTAATTTTACAATCATCATCTTGTTTCATTCATATCTTTTTACTCAGAAGGAATTTTGGAGTGATCCAGGATCCGTTGGATCGGGCTTGAAGTTATCTTTCCAACAAGCCTAAGAACACCCCAATCGGACTCCGGTTGTGAAAGTTATTACCGTTTTACTCCGGACTGTCCTGCTGATTCCGAATCCGAATTTGATTCTGAGTTGATTCCGAATTTTATTTCGGTTGGGGTTGTGGGAGATCTGTATTAGGCTTGAAAATCTTATCCAAAACTTGAGCTTTAAGTTCTTAGACTTCTTCCCCTTTTGCTCTCCATCACACGGGCTTCTTTCCTCCTTAATCGGCATGGGCTGTTTGACTTTCTCCTTCCCAACCGCTTTGACCTTCTTGTTCTTCGACACTAGGCAACAAATATGGTTACCCTTCTCCTTGTGCTCCTCTATTGCTTTGGCTCCGTCCTCCCTCTCGGTTCCAAAGACATTACGCTTGTCGAACCTGAAAATGCACAAAGTATTGCTTTTACGTAGTGTCCAATTCTCACAGAAAACGTAAAGATTAAGAAACAATTGCACCTGTTGTTTGAGAAGTATAACTCTTGCGTCATAAACAGCCTCATAAGTAGTCGGAATATCCTCATCAAGGGGGTTGTAAAGGATATGTGTTCTTGTGTTGGGTGTGCGGTGGTGGAGATTCCGGGTTGGCTCTCCACCTCGAGGGGCATCGTAGTTGTCCAAGGCTTTACCCGCGATGGGTAGTTGACTGAGGCTTTACGATGACTCCGACACAACGTATGGGTTTCTATCCATACGGACGACTCGCAGTTAATACGTAATATTGGAAATGTCTCGAAGGACTTAGCTGTGCCGGCATACCAAAGGAAGTATGCTAATCATGTGCAAAAAGGCGGTCTGACGTGTGGGTACTTTGGTACACCACTGCAGGGATAAAACTATTCGAATAGCCTCGTCCTAGGTTATGGACATGCTTGGTAAGGTCGTGCAAGAACTAGACTACAACCTTTTAAATTAAAATTTGACATGGTTGGTATAAATGGGTAATTCATGCTATTGTTGTGGTGACTATGGGTTTAGTTACTTCCAGGATTGTTGTTGTCATCTATCTTCTGTAATTATGTTGTCTTTTACTGTTATTTGAACAATAAAAACAGATTGTAAACTTGCTTTCAAATGTATTACATTATTGCAAATAAAGATTGCTTTGTGCTGAAAATAAAACATACAGCCTCCACTTAAATAAGCTTGCATGTAGCATATGTATAGGTCTGTTATTCTACACGTAAGTCTTGCGGAGTACAATGTTTTGTACTCATTTGCTTTGCTTAACTATTTGTTGCAGAGGAGAAAGGTGAGCCCCAAGGGTCTCACTTTTGTGAGATGTGCTTCGGGTTTGACGACTAGCTTGGCGGTCCGGTCGGTTGCCTTGTGGGTTAAAGGCACACTGATTGGCTCTTTTGTTTATGACCATCTTATGACACTTTTGCTTCCACTGTTTATTTTTGGTATTTATTTGTATTGGCCGGTCGGCCTCTCTTTTGTAATAACTATCCTTAATTTAGTTTAACTTCTGGTTTGTGCTTTTGCTTCGGTTCTATGTGAATGAATGGAATTGATGCATGACTTTTTGTAAAGAGGTGTGTATACTGCATTTCTGGGAAGTATACATGTCTCGAGTCTCGGTTTATTTCGTTTGTGATGCTAGGACCGAGTGGATGGTTAAGCATTACAAGCCTGACAAACCGGGGTCTCACACATCTCTCCTGTTATGTTAGGAGGGGTAAATTCCGTATCCGACAAATCACATTCCTCTACATGTTTCATAGCATACTAGAAAACTACCTTTATGACTACTCAGTTACGGAGTAGCCTTTGGCAACCCTAAAGTGTACTCTTACACATGTAGGAAACTATGCTGATATCATATTTAAGGATACATCATCATTGCTTGAGACCAACTGATAACACATGAAATCATGACAATCTCACCAGTGTCTCAAGGTGGGTCAATCCAACACTATGTTCTCTAACATATGTTTATATTATTGATTCGATATCCATACATCCCTAACTGGTGAAACATGGTTATCAATCAATACATTTGTTGATCGATAGGATCACTGGTGTTCCTACCAGTGACATCTGACCAAGGATACATTTAGAACGACATCATATAAGTTAAAATAGCTTCACCAACAAGTCACATACTCGTTAATCTTTTATAATTGATGATTCATTCAAGGGATAGAATAACACTTATTCAATAACACATAAACATAGATGTGATACAATCATCTCTATGATTGCCTCTAGGGTATATCACCAACAATCTCCCACTTGCACTAGAGTCAATCATACAAGTATCTTATACCATTGTTCTTGTATGTGCCTCATGGTTAGATTGCGGGAGAGGCTTTGTTAACGGATCAATAATATTCAAATCCATGTGTATTTTACATATCTTCAAAACACATCTTTCAACGATCTCACAAATAATGTGATATCATCGAAGTATGTATTTGGACTTTTGATACGATCTAGACTCCTTAGCTTGTGCAATGGCTCCACTATTATCACAATAGATATCCATTGGCCTCGAAGCACTCGAAACCACATACAGTTCATTAATGAACTTTCTAATCCATACGGCTTCTTTTGCATCTTTCAAAGCTGCAATGTACTCGACCTTTATTGTAGAATCAGCAATCGTTCCTTGCTTGAAACTCTTTCAGCTCACTGCTCCTCCATTAAGACAAAACATAAACCCTAATTGTGATCTGAAATAATCCTAGTCGATTTGGAGGCTAGCATCGGTGTAACCATTTACGACCAGCTCTTCCTCACCACTATACACAAGGAATGCATCCTTAGTCCTTGTCAAGTACTTAAGGATATTCTTGACTGCTATCTAGTAACCTTCACCTGGATCCGACTGATATCTGCTCGTAACATTTAGAGCATACGTCACATCTGCTCGTGTACATAGCATAGCATACATGATAGATCTAATAGCTATAGCATATGGAATTCTAGTCATTTTGTCTCGCTCATCAGTGGTCGTATGATACTAACTCTTGCTAAGATTAATGCCATGCGCCATGGGCACCAGTCTACGACTAGCTTGTATCTCCATAGAACTAGTTTGGATCTGGTCGTATAACTATACGACTAGTCTGAATCTGGTCGTATCGCTATACGAGGAAACCTTTCTTGGAATCTTACATGTTGAATCGTTTCAACACCTTATCTATGTACATATCCTGGTTTAATTTGATTAGCCTTTTAGATATATCTCTATAGATCCTTATACCAAGAGTATATGTTGCATCTCTAAATCTTTCATTGAGAAACTATTTCTTAATGAAGTTTTAACATATTCAAGCATTGGAATATCATTTTCGACTAACAGTATGTCATCCACATACAATATCAAAAGCACAAGCTTGCTTCCACTAACCTTCTTGTAAAACCAAGGTTCTTCTCATAGCTTTTAGCTATGACTTAGAGTCTGGGTCCTTTATCGCTTCCGCATAAGTTTTAGGCTCATTATTATTCAATAATAAAATATCATGCCTATACCTTATAGACAATTGACGTGGCCTATTGATCTACGTGGGGCTGATGCCTCATCTACAGGTTCAACAATATTTTGTTCATCCTGTAGAGGTTTAGTAGGAGTTGAAATATTTTCAGATGGTTCTCGAATTTCTTCGAGTTGCGCATTGCTCCCACAGACTCCTTTGGAAAGAAACTCTTTCTCCAAGAAGACACCATTACAGGTAATAAACACTGTGTTATCAACCAGATTATAAAAATAATATCCTTTTGTTTCCTTAGGATATGTTACAAAGTTGTACTTATCGGACTTGGGTGTGAGTTTATTAGACGTTAAAAATGTTTTACATAAACCTCACAACCCATACCCTGAGAAAAGACAATCTAGGACTCTTCCCGGTCCATATCTCACATGGTGTCTTCTCTATAGTTTCTTATGGAACCTTATTTAAAGTGAAATGCGCTATTTTTAGAGCGTATCCCCAGAGTTGCAATGGAAGATCAGATTGGCTCATCATTGACAGCATCATATCTAACAATGTTCCTGACGGAGTAAGTTGTGGAATAATTCCACACTTCTTTAGATGACAACCAAACTCATGATTCAAATATTCACCTCCACGATCATATCGTAGATATCTGATTATCTTGCCAAGTTGATTCTGCACTTGATACTGAAATTCTCAAAGGATTCCGACTTATGTCTCATCAAGTAGATATAGCTATATCTACTAAAATCATCAGTAAATGTTATGAAGTATTGAAAAACACCTCTAGTCGGAGTGCTCATTGGTCCACATACTATGTTCGACCAGTCTACGACCAACTCGCATCTCTGTACGACTAGTTTGGACTCGGTCAAATCATCATACTACTAGTCTGGATCTGGTCATATCACTATACGACTAGTTTGGATATAGTTGTATTACTATACGACTGGTCTGGATCTAGTCGTATCACTATATTACTAGTCTGGACCTAGTCGTATCACCACACGACTAGTTTGTATGTACAAGGATCAATAAGTCACTTGCCCTCTCACCTCTAGTCGTGAAGAGTGCTCTTGTCAAGTAAACAAGATTCATATGTTTCAAATGATTCAAAATCAAATGAGTTTAGAAGACCATCTTTATGGAGGTTCATCATACGCTTCTCATTAATATGACCCAGCTGACAATACCAAATAAAGGTGAGATTCAAATCATTAGGTCGAAGTCTCTTAGCATTAATATTATAGATGGGCTCATCCTCTAGATTCAAAACATACAATCCATTCACCAATGGAGCATGGTCATAAAACATATCTTCAAAATTAATCGAACAACAATTGTTCTTTATTCTGAACTTATAACCTTCTACTCCTAAACATGAATAAGAAATACTATTTTTGCTTAAGGCTAGAACATAAAAACAATTATTTAGTTCCATAACTAATCTTGAGGGTAAAACTAATGGTAAAGTGCCAATAGCTAATGCAGCAACTCTTGTGTAATACTCTATTTAATTCAAATGAAGAAATTGTTCAAAAAGAGAAAATAGAATTAAGAAGGAGGGGATTTCCATAGTTGTTTGCCAACATGGGCCTGGGCCTTTAGCCAGGAGGCTCATGAGGGGTCGACCAAGGGGAAACCCTAGGGCCTTTGCCCCCCAAACCACCACCCCTCCTCTCCCCCCAAGCCGCCACCCCTTCTCCCCCATCTGGCCGCCACCCCCTCTCCTCCCTTGCGCCTCCTCCCTGTCCCGCACCTCCCCTTGCAAGCCATGCTGTCCATCTCCATCCATTGGTGGTCTCCCCTCCATTGATGCCGACCAAAGGAAGGAGGAAGAAGCCCTATGTGCTGCCGGCCATGGTAGAAGATAAGGGAGAGAGAGAGAGAGGAGAAGAAGAGGATAGGAGTACCTCGCGGGGATCTCAACGGGCATGCGTCTTCTAGGGTGACGATCATCTCCCCACTGTTTGGATCATGTTAGATTCGTAACTGCTATCGATTAGAGAATCGTTGAACTGCTATGATTGGAATCATAATTCTGTTCCCTGTTTTTACATCCGTTTTCATGTAGTTACAGGCAGAATTGGAGGTTAGGGTATCCTAGAGATTTGTGGGGTTTGTTCTCAGCTTTCCATAGAGTTTGAGATCACCCAATTAGGAGTAGTAGTTTCGGAGATACATTAGTTTCTTTACTGTTGTCCAGAAATCCTGACGAGATTATAGCAGTCGTCTTGTTCAATAGATAAGATTTAGTTAATTGTCGATTCAGGGGGGCTCCCAACACAAGTTTTGTAGGAAATTTTATTATCTTTCCAGATTGATAAAGATCATGAATTTTGGTTCAGTTGTCTGAAAGATATGAATTTTTGTTGTACTGTTGTTTCTTCAGACTGTCAGATTCTGGCTTCAAGTATTCAACTGTAAATTAGATCTTGTTAATGGAAGAATTAGGGAATCTCGCAAAATAAGTTATTGTAGATAATTTTGTTATATTTCCATAGAGTCTTAGAACATTGAATTTGGATATACCAAAGAAAAGTTATGAAAATCTCAAGTCAGTAGTACCGAAGATAACATAATGGTCTTCAGAATTAAAAACAAAGGCTTCGATGAGATTATTTGATCTTTTGGTCACCTGAGAAGTTGTAGATATACTACTGTAGATTTCAGAAAAATTAGATTCATTACTTTTGGAGTTTTTACTGAAAAGTTATGGATTTTCCTTTGATAGCTGTCTATTTGGACAGATTTTAATTTGGGAGTGTATCGGCTAAGTCTCGTGTTACGATTAAGAGCGATTGATTTTATTTTGTTCTATTTCTATGCTGTGTACTTTTGAATAATATATTTAGTATACTTTACAGTTGCCAGGTGGTGGTGAGCACCGGGGTTAGAGCCTTTCCGTCGTCATCTGTCTCTCGGTTAAGGCAAGTACATGGTAGAGTGTTGAATAATAGGTTGTTCGTCATGATCATTGATATTACTTATCATGCTATTTATTATACTTTTGTTATGCTTATTCTTATACATGATATTGATGACCTTGAGCGAATGAGATTATGATATTGAGTTAATGAGAATGAGATATTGAGTTAATGAGATCAATTATGTTGATGAATAATTAAAGATATTGCATCATTTACATTCATCATGATAGGAGTTGCACGAGCTAGGTTGGTGAGAAAGTTATGTAACTATTCCGGTGAGGTCGGTGAGAAAGATACATGACTAGTCCGGACTGCTCTAGATAAAATCCTACTTCGGTGGGCACTTCACGGGAGTGAAGGATAGAGTGTGTCATCGACGGGTGAACATTCTGCTATACCGGTATGAGCTGATGAGATACATATAAGCATGAGCATGTTGGTGCATTCGCATATATGAGTAAATTGTTAAATTGTGCAACTTTACCTGCAGTAATTATATATAATAGAATTAAAAAAAATTAAATACTGGCAATTCAAATATGATCAAAGGATGTAACTTCCTTATTCAAATAATTGTTGTTTTGAAATGGCGTCGAAAACTGGTTCTCTGAAGTTAGAAGTTCTGAGATATATATATTGAATTTAAAACTTTGAATGACTTGAATCGGAGCTCGAACGAAGGAGAATAGACTCTTGGGAGATTGAATTTCACATGGAATGATAGAATTGAGGAGGGAATATTCCAGGGAATATATTGTTTTGATTTTTCATAGCAACAATCATAGTGTACGACTTCTTGGGCCCACATGCTAGTGAAATAAAGAGGGAGGGAGTGAAAGAATTACTGAGTATGACATAGGGCCCACATGTCATAGAGAGAGAGAACCAAGCGAGAGATAGGAAAAATAGAGCATGGCTTTGGGCGCACTAGAGCGGCGGGGGCTGTGCGGCGGCGGCTGTACAACCAGCAAAATGGAACCCCGTGGGGAGGGCGGTCCCATTGGTGGCGGCAGAGCCGCCGGAGGGGCACGGTGGTGGCGGTAGTAGCGCTAGATGCTGCAGCGCATGGCCATGCTGAGGCGGAGGCAGTGCGGCGGTGCGGGGAAGTAGGGGACGTGAGCACGGGGAAGCAGCTGGGTGGGTTGGGGTGGCTAGAGGGGGTCCGTGTCGGCACGACAATGGCGACGGTGGCAGGGAGAAGGTGGCAACGACGGCGGCTAGGTTTGGGGGCAATGCGGCCGAGAGGATGTGGGGATGGGCAGGAGATGATCGGGAGCGCGACGTGACGTGGTCCGATCGGCGAAAACCTCACCGGAGAACGAGATCGAACGACGGTGGTGATTTCGACCTAACGGAAGACATCAGTGAAATTCTGGCGATGTGCTGTGGCAAACATAAATTGATTGAGGGGAAATGATCACTAGGCTTGGGAACACGACGTGACGTGGTTCGGGGTTTAAAATTCTCACCGAAGCGACGTGAACGCAGAATGGGGACGACAGCCAACGCTCAGGAAGATGAGGATTACAGCGGCGATGATGCTCCCTAGATGCTGGGAGTAGCAGCGGGTGTGCAGGGGATGGAAGAGGTGCTAGAGCTCCCTTTTATAGACTTGGACGGCCTCCGAGTGTTTCCGGGCTTGACTGGGAATCATGGCGACGGTTTCGACCGGCTTGATGGCGACAAAAAACGAAAGCGCATTGAAGACGAAGTGAAGAGGGGCGTTGATGGCCCGTTGAAGGTGGTGGTGTGATGACGTGGGTGTCATGGGGGAGATGCGCATGGCACTATCGGAATGCACACAGGCACGGGTAGGGCACGCACGGGCGGGGCATAGCTTGGGCACTGGCGTAGGGGCAAAGGGATGGTGCAGGTGCAACTGGCATGGCATCGGGACCGGGGCGGCGAGGTCGAGCATCGAGAGCGGCGCCAGCGGCTACCAGGAGCTAGGACGCGATGCGGTGGGAAAGTGCAAAAGCACAGGCAGGGAAGGACAGCAGAAAGAAAGGAAGAAAAAAGAGAAAAAAGTAAAATTATGTTGAATAATGTGAGAGATGGCTTAGAGCCCATTTCTTTCGATGACTAGCCTTCCAACTTGATTGGAGCCTCTATAGAGTTCATAATAAAATTATACCTGTATGTATAATTTTAACTTTAATATTGAATTTTTGCTAAGACTGTAGCTGATAAACTTCCCTTTTTCTTTTTTATGCATGGCAAAAAGAGGGGTGCTGACCAGGTTACCAACCCCCACTGGCCAAAAGTACCAAGACCACTGCAGTTGGTTCTTCACAAGTCATGGTCAAGAGAACAACGACCAATACAAGAACAAGTACAACAGTCTCTGCGAGTGCTCTAGTTGCAGCTACGCAGACCAATGGTGCACTATCAAGTACTCAGACTGTCGTAGCCCCGACCAGCGCCCTTCTTATCATTCAGTTGAAGTGCATTCATGACCGACCTCAATAGCAGGAAAATATAGCGAAGGCTGCCAAGGTTAAGGCAGCAACCTACGTGCATAAGAAAAAAAAATACATAAGAAAAAACAAAATATTAATATTTCAAAGCCACTTCATTGTCACATTCCTTCATTCTCATGTGTTCAGGGGGTCATGACATTAAGGAAGAAGAAGAGATTCCTCTTATCTTAGTGAGAAGAACCAGGATTAGCAGTCCTAGTATTAATATCACCGAAGATAAAACAAGCGGTGGCAGCGGCATGTTGGTTGCCACCGATGTCTTCTTTTCTTTTGAGATCGACATTGGTCTCCATTTCGAGTAAGTTATCTAACTTAATTCTTTCTTCAATTTGATTTTTTTTGCATTGTTTACTTATATAAATGTCTTTATCTGTATCAACCCTCGACCACTTCTCCTTGTCCAATTGTTGGAGTTGAAGAAGCTAGAGAGGAGCCATTGCCTTCTCCTATGGTTGAGTTGGCTCAGATCAGCTTGGAGGAGGCAATAGTACGCGTGGTTGAGGTAGAGAAAGTGATCGAGAATGCTCCAACCACCCCAAGACAAGTACCTACTAGAGAAGAAATTGAGCAGGCCTTGATTATACATAAGAACACTGGAAGTCGGTAGATGAAACGTACACGCACATGCTAGGAAGCAATACACGGCAGTTAGCAATCACACACTGGAAGTCAACACTAGGCAAGAAGCGACATAGATTTTGGTGCTGCATACGTACTGCAGCTTTTCTGATTTTCTCTGGCTCTATTACTCTTATTCACAAAATCTGATTACACTGGTGCTTTTTTATTGAGAGCAAACGATTATTCGTATCCGGAAAGAATTCTACGTATCCTGAAAGGATACCACACAAACTATAGAATTTATAATGAATACTGCATAAATACAGTAGAACTACGCAAAACAAACTCTCCCTAAACAAATATTACTAACAGTCATCGGCTTCATGTAATTTTTCCGATCTATGACAGAAAGAATGTAGCTGTTGCCTTTGAAACATCGATTGTAACTGAAATATGCACACTGCCCCTAATCGCTATGTACCACTGCTGCTCGGGCACTGCCTATGGATTGCAATTGAGATTGACCGCTGCTGCTCGGACAGTGCCGACGGACCGGGCACCATGGTTTTGAGTATTATGGGTTTCTTTGGTATTTTTAATTGGTAGTTATTGTTGTCTGTTGTTTGATTACTACAGTATTATAGATTGGTGCAACTGAGCAAGAAAAAAGGAATCTTACTGACCGTGCATATGGAAAAGTTTATTATACATTGATGCAAACAATTACATGCAGATGGGCTCCCATATATGTAAGGGCATACCTGCTGCAGGTCACTGTTTGCAACAATGTTTTTAATAGAGATTTGTTCTTATGCATTTGGCCAATGCTCTAGATTAATACTGTTTCTTGTTGCTTGCCGCTGAAAGCAAATAGTCTTTTTTGCCCTGACAGATGGCCATTTTAATCATAATTAGAGCATGCTACCAGAAATCGTTTATTTCCGAGTGCCAACCTATTTACCGAGTGTTCGCACGAAAGCACTTGGGACGGTCCTGAGTGTTTCATAGAGCACTCGGGATAGGAAGTCAACACTCGGTAGAAATAACTTTCCCGAGTGTTTTATAGTACACTCGGAAAAAATGAAGAATTGAAAACGGGATGTTTTATAGTATATGGATATCATAGGGATATGCTCCAGATCTTAGGATGATGTGACAATTGGTAATGGCGTTTACGGTTTGTCGTTTCACGTGTTTTCGGCAAAGTTGGCATGCTGTCAGGCTATAACCGATCTGACCGGCCACCTGGCCGGTCTGACCGATTCCTGACCGGTCGGACCGGCCCTAGGGGTAGTCTGACCGGCCAGTTACCAAAGTGTTGAATTGAGCTGGGCCAAAAATAGAGGGTGTAGGCAAGAGAGGGGATTCTATTGCACTTGGTCCCATAATTCTTGGAGTCTCCAGTCAAATGTTCTATTGGTTTGAAATTTCCAGTAGGTTTCGGTTTTCAGAGGTTGAAAATCGGCTAAGTCATCTTCGCGGTCCGACCGCCAATAGTCGGCGGTCGACCGCCGGTAAGCGATCCGACCGGTTTCCACTTGGTTCGTCGCCCGTCGTGACGGCGTTGTTCGGGTGTTAGGTCAAAGTCATGAGTTTCATGGCATATATGTTGTATGATGCTTGTTTTGACTAACATGGGTCAAGTTGTGAAGAACTTGTTCCCAAATTCGGTTTACTTGTCTATTGTTGTGCAGATTGCTTGGTGGCCAACGACGGTCAACGGCGAGGATGATCGGGACCAGGCTTGGAGAGCTGAGGTCCAGAACGATTGACGATGCCGGGTGAGGTCAATGTACTCAAGCGTGGTGCAAGATGAACAAGAGTGACCTATTAGCTAATCCGAGGTGCAAGATGGCGCAAGGTGTAGCTAGTTTGGTCAAGGGGTGTTAAAAAAATTGCATTAAAATGCGTGCGTAAGTGTCCCATTTATTTTGGACCTTAACGGGAGCCCAATTGAGTTAAACTTCTAGAAGGTCTAAGCCTCCACTATAAATAGGAGAGGGAGGTGGCTGCACCTCTCTAGGCCTCTTTTGTAATTCTTGTAAACCCTAATTTTCCTAGGAAGAGCTTTTGTGGAGGTTAGGGTTCTTGATAGTTTGATGTGATTTTTGTGCTCTTAGATTGAGCATTGTCCTCTATTGATGGAGAGGTTGTAAGCCCATATCATATCAATCAATCAAAGGAAAGTTTGATCAATATTTTGTCTCATTGCGTTCTTTCTCTCTATTTGATGATTTTGGGCCTTAACGGGAGCCCAATTGAGTCAAACTTCTAGAAGGTCTAAGCCTCCACTATAAATAGGAGAGGGAGGTGGCTGCACCTCTCTAGGCCTCTTTTGCAATTCTTGTAAACCCTAATTTTCCTAGGAAGAGTTTTTGTGGAGGTTATGGTTCTTGATAGTTTGATGTGATTTTTGTGCTCTTGGATTGAGCATTGTCCTCTATTGATGGAGAGGCTGTAAGCCCATATCATATCAATCAACCAAAGGAAAGTTTGATCAATATTTTGTCTCATTGCGTTCTTTCTCTCTATTTGATGATTTTGGGTCTTTCTTTGATCCGTGAGTTTTTACTTGATTTCTTCACGTGATCTATCTTGCTGTGACGTGTGGGAATCTATCTAGGATCATCTTGATCATCAATCACCCACGAGCAAGAGTTTTTACCTAGTTTTTGTTTTGACCCGGTTTTGAACCTCTCTTCAATCAAATGGAAAAGGATCGCTATTCTTTCAAGAATTATCATAATCTTTGATTGGAATAGGTTCCTTATATCATAGAGAAGGTGTACTCCAAGTTTCATTAAGTTTGGATTAGTAGATCAAAAGTTTCATCTATTTGCATCTTCATCATTGGGCGTTTTTTTACGTTCAGAGTCTGACGGTCGGACCATGATGTCCCACCGGTCGACCAAAAAATCGGTCCGCCACGGTTAGGCAATGAATGACCGGCAGTTATATTGATTCGCGTAACTGTGTTGTTTTTGTCGTGTTGCTTAGGGGTTTAAATTAGATTCAATATTTGTCTTTTGCTGTACTGATATACTGATCTTCATAGCTTCTATAACTACTGGAGTAAAGTTTTATTGAATCAATTATTTGTGAAAAAGTGAGCGTGCTCCTATTCACCACCCCTCTAGTCACCTTTTTGGTCCAACAAGTGGTATCAGAGTCCGGTTAGTTCAATCTTGATCTTAACCGGTCACTGAACTTGGCGATGGATAGATACTCCACAAAGCCGCATATCTTCGATGGGCACGGCTATGCCTATTGGAAGAATCGCATATGAGTATTCCTTGAGAGCGAAGGACACGCTATATGAGAGATTGTTCGAGTCCCTCTCGTTGTGCCCGAAGTTGCTACGCCGGCTTCAGAAGCCCTTTTGGCTAACAATAATAAGGCTAAAAACCTCTTGTATGGTGGGCTTGGGAGACAGGAGTATGATCGGATTTACAATCTTGAGACTGCGCATGAGATTTGGAACACTCTCGAAACCTATCATGAGGGTTCGTCCCAAGTCAAGAAAGTACGCCAAACAGTCTATAAGTGTGAATATAACAAATTCGAGATGCGTCCTGCAGAGAGCATCGATGATATTTTCAGTTGCTTTAATAAAGTGATTAATCAGATGAAAGCTGTTGGTATTGAATATTCTCAGTCTGAAAATGCCACACATCTCTTGGCTGCAATCAACACCAAGGAGTGGGAGATAAAGGCTACTGCCATTGAGGAGAATGTCAATCTTTCTGATCTAACTTTGGAGCTGCTCTATAGCAAGCTTAAGACTCATGAGATTAAGAGGATTGATCATCCCAAAAAGGAGAACATGGCTTTAGTAGCAGACCCGCTCAAGAGAGCTTTTGATGGGTCTTTTGAATCTTCTTCTGGATTTTCGCTTGCTGGTTTATCCGTAATTCATGAATAGGAGTTTGACAGTCTTCCTGAGGCTGAGTTGGCTGTTATAGTCAAAAAGGTCACACGGGCCTACAACAATATGAGAAACAGAAATTGAGGTCCCGAACTTGCTATAAATGTGGTGAGCTAAATCATATCTAGGCAAATTGCCCCAAGTTGAAAGGTAAGAGCAATCATAAGGAGGAAAAGCCAGCTTGGAAGAAGCCTCAATGGAATAAATCAAGGTTTGATACTGCCAAGCTGACAAAGGCCGCTCACCGGGTGCTTGCCGCTTTTGAGGATCAATCCTTGAGCGATGTTGGCTCCGGGAGTGAGGAGGATAAGGAGGAGGAGATCCCTCAAAGCAAGAAGATAGGGAAGGCCAAGAACTTCACCGGCTTGTTCTTCATGGCCGACTCCGTTGACAACGACAACGATGAGGTGCCTCCTTCCTATGATGTTCTTTCTGATAGATGTGAAACTATGTTTGAGCAACTCATGAGCCAGGATAAAGCTTTAGAGTTTGTCATGGCCAAGAATAAGGATTTAGAGTCACAAGTAGATAATTTAATTTTAGAACTTGAAAATGCTAAGACTCTTGAATATGATGAATGTTCATCCTGCCATGCTTTGCACTCTGAATTTGCTAAACTGCAATCTGCTCATGATATTGCTTTGCAACAACTTGAAAATGCTAGGACTGAACTTGTTGAGGTTAAATCTGCTCCATGTGAAAAATGCTTAGAGTCTAGCAAGTTAGTTGCTTCTAGTGTGGTTGATTCTAGCCTTTACACTTTTTGCTTAGAACGCGAATATTAAGTTAAAGATATCTTAGAAGCAACTAGAGCTAAATACACCAAGCTTAAGGACAGTATTGATTCTTCTACATGTGCTTCATGTCCAGCTATTAAACTTGAAACTGCTTTATATAAGGAAAAATATGCTAGAGCCATTAAGGGTAAAACCTGTTAATCATGTGTTAATCTTAAAGAAGAAAATGCTTATCTTAAGGATACCTTATAAAAATTCTCTAAAGATAGGAAATAATTAAACATGATTCTGCCAAGTCTAAAACTCCTTATAAGAAGCAAGGATTAGGATACAATCATGTTCAAAATAATTCTAACCCAAAAGTTACTCAAGTCTTGAAAAATGGGTTAATTGAATTCAAAACACAACCTGCAAAAACTATATTTGAATCTGTAGGTATTACCCAACCATCTGTTAAGTCTAAGGGTGCTTCTCCTAGTGGTATTAAGTATCATTGCACCTATTGTAAAAAGGATGGACATTTAATTGAGTTCTGTTGGCGTAGTGTGAAAAATGATAATAAATATTTTGCTAGAATTTCATCTAATCAACCTAGAGGTTCTATGAGACATGGTAACATAGGAAAGAACAAACCTGGTTTAGGATTTGTATCACATGCTCATCATCATGTTCCTAGACAGGATAACTCTCATGTTACTTTAACCATTGCTCATAACAGAACTTTAAATAAAATCAAGGATAGCACTTCTGCTTTGCATACTACTCGCAGACGTGTGTCTCAGTACTGGGTTCCTATTTCCTGTTTAACTAACCCTAGTATTGAGACACATCGTTCTTCTGTTCCTTGATTTTCAGGATTATCGCGGAAAGAGAAAGGACACGTGGTTCGTCGACTCCGGCTGTTCACGTCACATGACCGGAGACTCAAGATGGTTCACCTCTTTCACGCAGTCGACAGGTGATGATTTCATCACCTTTTGGAGATGATAAACAAGGGTGGATTAAAGGAACGAGATCGATCAGGGTGAACGATAATTTTATCCTCAAGGACGTCGCCCTTGTGGACAAGCTAAGGTTTAATTTGCTTTCTATCTCTCAACTTCTTGATGATGGATATGAGACTATATTTAAGAAAAATACTTGTCGGGTGCTTGATTCAACTAGTGAGCTTGTTTTTGGAATTACTATAGTTGCTAGGATTTTTGGAGCTGACTTTTCTAAATCTCTTGCTGGTTCCCTAAAATGCTTGATTTCATCTTCTTCTTCTGAGTTCTGGCTTTGGCACCATCGTTTGGGGCACATTGGTTTTGACCATCTGACGCGAGTTAGCAACCTTGAGCTTGTGAGAGGTTTGCCCAAACTCAAAGCCGTCAAAGATGTTGTTTGTGCGCCCTGTAGGCATGGCAAGCAAGTTGCCGCCTCACACCATTCAGTGACTATGGTCATGACTGACGGACCGGGACAGTTGCTTCATGTGGATAATATTGGTCCTGCTAGAGTTCGGTCAGTTGGTGGAAAATGGTACATTCTTGTCATAGTCGATGATTTTTCTAGATACACTTGGGTGTTCTTTCTTGTTTCGAAGGATGAAGCTTTTGATTATTATCATGATCTGGTTCTTCGTTTAGCTTCTGAACTTCCGGGTCCCTTGAGAGCGATCCGCAGAGACAATGGCACGGAGTTCAAGAATGCCTCATTTGCTTCTTTTTGTGCTGAGCGTGGAATTGAGCATCAGTTATCTTCTCTACACGTCCCTCAACAAAATGGCGTTGTGGAAAGGAAGAACAGGACCCTGGTCGAGATGGTTAGGACGATGCTAGATGAGTATAGCACACCGAGGAGGTTTTGGACCGAAGCTGTTGCTACTGCCTGCCATATTACTAATCGTGTCTTTGTGAGATCTTCCATGGGCAAGACTGCTTATGAACTTCGTTTTTGTAGAAAACCCACTGTCTCGCACTTTCGAGTCTTTGGATCTAAATATTTTATTCTGAAGACAGGAAATCTAGATAAATTTGAGTCAAGAACTTTTGATGGTTTATTTCTGGGTTATCCTGCACACTCGAGGGGTTTTCGGGTTTTTAATGTTGAAACTAACCTTGTTCAGGAGACATGCAATGTCACTTTTGATGAGACTAGCCCTGGAGCTAGATCAGATATTTCAGGTGATACACATGTGACAGAGAGCATATTCATAGAGGAAGATGATGAAGGATTTGATGTTCTTCCACTAGTTACTGTTGACGCTCCTATTACAGTACAAGAACCTGCTGTGACTACTTCGCCTTCAGATGAGGCTCCTGCTGCATCTTCATCATCAGCAGTACCTACGAAGGTTGAAGAGATGCTTTCTTCTCTGGGTGCACCACTTCACATTCAAAGGCAGCACCCTCCGGATCAGATAATTAGTAGTCTTCATGAGCGAGTCACTCGCTCCAGGTATCATGATCCAAATCTCTATTCTCACTCTGCATTTGTTGCTTCTTTTGAACCCCGCGATATATCATATGCCTTATCGGATTCTAGCTGGGTTAATGCCATGCATGAGGAGTTAGAGAATTTTGAGAGGAATAAAGTTTGGAACCTAGTAGAACCTCCTAGTGGTCATAATGTTATAGGAACCCGCTGGGTCTTCAAAAATAAACAAAATGATGATGGTTCTTTAATTAGAAACAAGGTTAGGTTGGTAGCTCAGGGGTTTAGCCAAGTTGAGGGGTTGGATTTTGATGAGACATTTGCTCCTGTTGCTAGACTAGAAGCCATTCGCATTCTGCTTACATTTGCTGCATCTAAGGGCTTTAGATAATATCAGATGGATGTTAAAAGTGCCTTTTTAAATGGTTTCATAGAGAATAAAGTTTATGTTAGGCAACCCCCAGGCTTTGAGAATCCCAAGTACCCAAATCATGTGTTCAAGCTATCCAAAACCTTGTATGATCTTAAGCAAGCCCCTAGAGCCTAGTATGATAGACTTAAGACCTTTCTGCTTAAGAATGACTTTGAGATGGGTAAGGTATAAAAGATTTTGTTCATTCTTAGGCGTGGTAATGACTTCCTGCTTGCTCAAATTTACGTTGATGATATTATCTTTAGTGGTTCTTCTAATGCTCTTCTTTCTAGCTTTTCTGAGACTATGTCCAGGGAATTTGAGATGAGTATGATGGGAGAGCTCAATTACTTTTTGGGGCTTCAAATTAAGCAATGCAAGGAAGGGATCTTCATCCAACAGACGAAGTACACTAAGGACTTGCTCAAACGTTTCGACATGGGTGACTGCAAGCCAATCTCCACTCCCATGGCAACTTTGACTGTTTTGGATCTAGGTGAGGAAGGAGAAGCCGTGGATCAACGCGAGTACCGCAGCATGATCAGTTCCTTTCTGTACCTGATGGCTTCAAGACCGGACATCCACTTCACGGTCAGCGTCTGTGCGAGGTTTCAGGCGTCTCCGAGGACTTCCCATCGCCAAGCCGTTAAGCGCATATTCAGGTATTTACACTCTACCCTTCTATATGGCATTTGGTATTCATGTTCTTCATATTTGTCCATTCAGGGGTTTTCTGATTTTGATTTTGCGGGCTGTCGGCTTGATAGGAAGAGTACCTCATACACTTGTCACTTCCTAGGCACTTCTCTTGTATCTTGGCCTTCTAGGAAGCAAATTACATTGACAATCCACACCAAAATCAATATATAGTCTTTGCAAGTTCTTTGAGTCGATTTTATGGATGGTAACCACTCTTAAGGATTATGGGTTAAATTTTGCTGGTGTTCCTCTTTTCTGTGATAACACTTCTGCCATTAATATTGCTAAAAACCCTATGCAACACTCTAGGACCAAGCACATAGATATTCGCTATCACTTCCTTAGAGACCATGTTGAAAAAAGTGATATTGTGCTACACTTTGTGGAGTCCGAGGCTCAACTGGATGATATCCTCACCAAGCCTTTAGACCCAACTAGGTTTACCACCTTGAGAAGCGAGTCAGGGGTAATTTATCTCTATGGGTTGGTTTGAGAGGGAGTTCGATCTTTTCTGATCTTACCTTATTCTTTTGATCTTTTCTTGTTCTTTTCTGAACTTATTGATCTTTTTGAACTTTTTAGGTTTTTAGGCTTTTATTGCATCTCATTGTATCATATTACATTCATATGAAAAATCCAAACAAGTGGTATGAAAAATTCAACAAGTGGTATCCAAAAAGATGCATTGTAATATAAGATTTTCTGATTATCCTTTATAATTGATGAAGCTTTGCCTATTACCCTTTGGAGCTTTACTATTTCAATTCTTGCTTAATGCCATGTCTAGTTGTGGATATCGTGAGGATATGTGCACGATCTCAGGATGATGAGTCAATTGGCAATGGCGTTGTTGGTTTGCAAAATCTCGCGTTTGGTTTGTTCGGGTTGCTGGACCACAGTGATCGATCGGTGGTGTCGGGCGGTCGATCGCCTGGGAGGAGTCCGACCGGCCATGGTGGCAGGTCCGACCGCCAAAACAAAAGTAGGTTTTTGGAGCTGGGCCAAAAATAGGTTGTGTAGGCAAGTAAGGGGAGTCTCCTGGATGTGGTCTCATCATTTTTGGAGCTCCCAGTCAAAAGTTCTATTCGTTTGAAAATTCCAGAAGGTTTCGGAATTTTGAGTTGAAAATTTGGCTAAGTCCTTTGGACCGGTCCGACCGCCGTTGTGGGAGCGGTCCGACCGGCATGAAAACGGTCGGACCGGCACTGTGGGGCGGTCAGACCGGCAATGGCTTGAAGGTTAGCCAAGTGTTGCATTGTTGTATATTGCATTGCGGAACTGACATGGGTCAAGTTGTGAAGAACTTATTCCCGGAAACGGTTTGTTTGTCTATTGTCATGCGGTGGCTTGCGTGTCAACGACGTCAACGGTGAGTGGATCGACTACGCTTGGAGAGCCGAGGTCCGAACGATCATGGATACCGGGAGGTCGTGTGACTCAAGCATGGTGCGAGATGGGCAAGATGGATCGAATGGGTGGTTCGAATACCGTGGTTGGATCAGTGGTGCGGATATCGGTCGAGTCTCCGGGAGGTTCCGGGGGATTCGGACAAGAGAGGCTTGGCGACGTGATGAGAACCGCCGATCAACCTACACGTGGTGAAGCGGCGATTGCTTCAAGAGTTATTTTGTGTGGGTCCCATGTGTAAGTGACCCCAAAAGGAAACCCTAGCTCTCTAGTATAAATAGGAAGGGGAGATGGAAAAGTCTTCCAAGCACTCATTTGGCATTCTTCCTCACTTTCTAGGGTTTGGAGGAGAGGAGAGGAGAACTAGGGTTTGGAGTGTGCTCCTTGTTGAGCTCTTGCCCTCCTTGTTGGAGAGGCTTTGTAAGCATCTTGTGTGACCGAACAATCTTGTGATGCTCAATTGAAAGATCGTTTGCTCCTTTTGTGTTCTTCTCCTTTTGGATGATTTTGGTGCTTCCTTGATTCAAAGGTTCATGCTTGGTCTCTTGGCCTACTTTATCTTGCTTTGATGTGTGGGATTACTCCTAGAGTCATCTAGATCATCAACCCCACAAGCAAGTCTTGAATCAAGATTTTCACATTTCTAGGGTTTGTGCACTTCTTTGGTAAAATCTCGAGAGATCGATTCTGCAAGTGGATCGACGGATCGTCGCTAGAAATAGGTCTCTAATATCATTAGGAGGTGTGCTTGAAATTTGGTCAAGTTTTATAGGTTGAATCAAAAGTTGGATCAAATTTCGTTTTGGATTTGGGTGGAGTTTTTCAAGATGAACTCTACCGTCCGACCGGTCTTTCAACGGCGGTCCGACCGCCGTATTCGAACCATTGGTTTGCCGGGTCGAACTGTTGTCCACCGTCCCGACCGCCGCTTAGTTGCCGGTCGATCATTGGTTGACCGTCGGTCCGACCGCCTGTGGTAGCCGGTCCGACCGCCAATGCCAAGAAGGAACAAGGAGTTCTTTTCTCCATTTGTGTCGTGTGGTTGAGGGGTTTATCAAATCCAACACAAGGCTTCCGTTGTGTGCTTACTGATCTTCTTAGCTTTCATAGCTAAAGGAGTAAAGTTCGTGTTGGTTTTTGATTTAGGCGAGAAAGTTTTGAAAGCGCCTATTCACCCCCCCTAGTCGCCTTTCCGGTCCTACAAGTGGTATCAGAGCCGGTTAGCTCTTCTCATAGATCTTAACCGGTCTTTGGAGCCATGGCGACTGACAAGTACTCAACCAAGCCACACATTTTTGAGGGAGTTGACTTGGCATACTGGAAGGCTCGTATGCAAGCATATATCGAGGCTCAAGGGCACGCTATTTGGCTAAAGGTGAAAAATCCTTATGTCGTGGAGGCCAACAGCAAGGCTCGGAATTATTTGATCCAAGGCCTTAGTCGATCTGAGTTTGAGCGTGTTGCTCACTTGCGGTCTGCTCACGAGATATGGCGGACACTTTGTGACTATCACGAAGGGTCCACTGCGATCAAGGAAGTGAGACAGAACCAGCTCAAAAAGGTTTACTCTAAGATCGAGCAAAGGCCTGGTGAGTCTTTGGATGAGCTGTGGGAACGATTCTCTAAGATTCTTCATGATCTCCGCGCTGTTGACTTGGTATTTTCTGAGTCTGAGAATGCACGCCAGCTTCTGGGTGCTCTTGATGTGAAGGTCTGGGGAATGAAGATCACTTCCATCAATGACAACACTGTCATGAGTGAGCTTACCATGGATAAGCTTTACTCGAGGTTGAAGACGCATGAGATTGATTTTATCTCGCGTCTCCCAAGACAGTCGATGGCATTAGTGGTCGACCAATCCAAGGGTTGTTCTTCGAGTCTCTTGATTGTAGCTCATCCGGTTTTTCATTATCCGCTTTACATTCCTTAAGTGATGAGCAACTAGAGAAACCGCAGAGGATGACTTAGCCCTCCTTTCCACCAAATTCACAAGAGCGTATAACAAGGTGAGAAATAGGAGGAGAAGTGGACCTATCACATGCTTCAATGCGGTGAGCCAAACCACATTCGCCTCCAGTGCCCCAAGCTAAAGGGCAAGGAGGAGAAGGAGACATGAAGACATCCCGGAGAGGATGCGAACCCAAGAAGACAAACTATCGAAGTTTGTCACCGGGTCCTTGCCGCTCTTGAGAATGTAAATATCGATGTGGACTCGGAACGGAGGACGACGAGAGTGACTCTCGTGGCAAGAAGAAGGCGCATGACTTCACCCCAGATGTGTTTCATGGCCAAGAACAGCCACAACAAATGACTCCTCCAACGATGAGGATCCTTTTAGTGATCCCGATGAGGTATACCCTTCTATTGTCGACATGAAAAGGGCGTTGGTGCTTCTTGAATGTAAATTGCATAAGCAAGTAAAAATGATTAAGAAGCGAGATATCATGATTTATAATTTGAACCTAGAAGTTGTTAGGCTTAAATCTATTAATCCTGATGATATTTGTGAATCTGCACTAGCTTGCTTAATGACTTGACAAGCTTGAAATCTGCTCATTCCTCCGTCACTAATCAACTTAAAGATGCTCTCGATGAACTAGAATCTCTCAAGTCTAGTTACGCTTGCTTAGATGCCATTTCACTTGATGTGACCGCCATGGAAGCTATCCCTTTAACTTGCTCAAATTGTGCTTTGCTTGAATTAAAACTGGTAGCTCCTTAAAAGAATTACAAAATTTGATGCTAGTCACACATGCTCTCATTGTAAGAATAATAAAATTAAGATGCAAGAGATGAAAGAAATGCTAGTTTACTCTAGAGTTGCATCTTGTGAAAATTGTCCCAAGCTTACAATTGAGATTGAAGCCTTAAACAAGACCCTTGAAGAAAAGGCTAAAATTGAAAGATCCATGTCTTTTACTGCTTCTAAGAAAGTTATTGATTCTAACTCTTGTGCTTTAAATGTCAAGTTGAAACCATGATCAATCAGATTCAAGAGGCATTTAGAGTCAAATTTAAGGAGCAGTTGAATAGGATTAGAGAATCCTATTGTGTGTCTTGTGAGGCCTTCAAAGTGGAAGTGGCCCTTCTTAAGAGTAAGAGCAATGAGGTAATCAAGTCTAGCAAGTGCACTAGATGTGAGGGTTTAATGAAAGAGAATGATTACCTCAAGGTGACTCTTGAGAAGTTTTCAAGTGGGAAAAAGAAACTCAACATGATTCTTGATCAATCCAAGGTGAGCGTGAAAAATAGTGGTCTAGGTTTCAATCCCCTAGAGCATTCCAAGAAAACCCACCTAGGATTGCTAGAGTTGTGAAGAATGGTTTGTTTGAGCTAGAACCTCCTAAGACATCCGGGTTATTTTCAAATCCATTGTTTTTGCTCAAACTCTTTACGGCAAGAAAGGTGCTTTCACTCATTCATGCATGACCTCTCAAAAGGTCCAAGACCATTGCACTTTCGCAAAGAAAGAAGGCCATCTTGTTGAGTTACCTCCTGAGAGCAAAACTTGAGAGAAAAGAGAGGATGAGCGCCCTAAGATCCATTAGAGGAGTCCCTTCTCCACTGTAGTCTCTAGAGCTAGGCGACTGCTTATCGCACCACACATAGGCCTAGATTTGTAGAGAACTTTGTAGACTCTTTTGGTGGGTCTAGGCGTGTGTTGGATTAGGACATCGTGAGGAGAGACCACGGTAGCACCTAGACAGGGGGGAGTATCGATCTTTTGGTAGATCGTTTCGAAGAGGTCTAGGTGGTTCTCATGTGCATCCTTATGATTTTACTCCTAATCATGTTTCTGCTATTTCTCTGCTGCTCCCGGACATCGTGCTTCTCAAGATCTTTGGATTCCTCGATCATTTATCACTAACCCCAATCTCGAGGCATGGATGTTTTCTCGATTGTGCTTTTAGGTCCGTCGTGCGAGGAAGGAGGACATATGGCTTGTTGACTCGGGTGTTCTCGACATATGACCGAGATTCTAGATGGTTCTCCTCCTCACACGTGCATCCGACAACGAATTGATCACATTTGGGGATGCTTCTACCGGACCGTGGATCGCAAAGGGCACCGTCTTGCGCGCCAACGACAAGTTCATGCTAAAAGACGTCGCTTTGGTAAGTAAGTCGAGGTATAATCTTCTATCTGCTTTCACCGCTTGATGAGGGTCTAGAAGTGAGGTTTAAGAGAGGTGAGTGTAGAGTTCTAGATTCCTCGGGTGAGCTTGTTTTGAGATCTCCAGTTTGAGAAGATCTTCGTGCAAATTTCAAGATTTTTTCGCTTTCAGTCCTAGGTGTCTTGTAGCCTCGATTCTCTTGACCTTGTTTTGTGGCATCGTAGACTTGGGCATATAGGTTTTGATCATTTGTCTAGAGTCGGTTGCAAGGACTTGATTAGAGGTTTGCCTAGGTCAAGGTCATTAGAGATCTTGTGTGCTCACCACAGAGACATGGTAAGATGGTGTCCGCTTCCCACCCACCTCTTACTTTGGTAATGACTGATGGACTGAGCTGACTTCTTCACTTAGATACTGCTTGGTCCTTCTAGAGTTCACCACCGGTGGGAAATGGTATGTCTTGGTGGTTGTGGATGATTTCTCCGGTATTCATGGGTTTATTTTCTTGCTTCTAAGGACGAAGCATTTGGATTCTTTAGAGATTTGGTCCTTAGAATTGCTTGTTGATATACCCGAGCTTTGAGAGCCATTAGGAGTGACAATGGGATGAGTTCAAGAATTCTTCTTTTCTACCTTCCAGACCGATAGGGGAATTGAGCATCGCTTTCTTCTCCTAGAGTTCCTCAAAGAATGGTGTTGTAGAAAGGAAGAACAGAACCCTTGTAGAGATGGCTCGGACCATGCTAGATGAGCATTCTACTCCTAGGAGATTTTGGGTGAGGCGATCTCTCTGCGTGTTATATTTCCAATGTGGTTTTCTTGAGATCCGTGGTTGGAAAGACTTCTTATGAGCTTAGATTTGGTCATTCTCCCAAAGTCTCTCATTTCAAGATTTTTGGTTGCAAGTGCTTCATTCTTAAACATGGCAATCTTGATAAATTTGAGTCTAGATGTTTTGATGGCATATTTCTTGGATATCCTGCTCATTCTCGTGGCTATCGTGTTTTTAATGTTGACACTAACAAAATTGTTGAGACTTGCGAAGTCACTTTTGATGAGACTAGTCCTGGTACTAGACCCGATGCTTCAGGTACACAGGTTCCTGAAATTCAAGGAAGCATCTTCGTCGATGATGACTCTGAGGATGAAGAACCAAACCATCCTCCAGCTACCTCAGAGAGGGGTGGAGAGCTTGCTACTACTACTCCAGTTTCAGCTGAGCAGCCTCCTCCTATCTTCTCCGACGATCTGAGTGGCTCTGTTCCTACCTCCACAACTCATGGGGTAGAGGCCACTTCTGCACCAGGAGCACCTCTTCGCATTCAGCGACAACATCCACCTGAGCAGATGATTGGGGATCTTCAAGAGCGAGTCACTCGCTCCAGGTTTATTTCTCCTGATTCTCATGCACATTCTGCTTTTGTCGCTTCTTTTGAACCCCGAGATATCACCCATACTTTATCTGATGCCTCTTGGGTCAATGCCATGCATGAAGAGCTTGAAAATTTTGAAAGAAACAAAGTCTGGTTTTTAGTTGAGCGACCTTCTGATTCTCATGTTATTGGAACAAAATGGGTTTTTAAAAATAAGCAAAGTGAGGATGGATTGGTTGTTCGCAATAAAGCTAGACTTGTAGCTCAAGGTTATTCCCAGGTAGAGGGCTTAAACTTTGAAGAGACCTTTGCTCCTGTAGCTAGATTGGAAGCCATTCGCATTCTTTTAGCATTTGCAACATCCAAGGGTTTCAAGCTTTTTCAAATGGATGTTAAAAGTGCTTTCTTGAATGGCTTCATAGAAGAAGAGGTCTTTGTCAAGCAACCTCCTGGTTTTGAAAATCAAAAATTCCCAAATCATGTTTTTAAACTCTCTAAAGCCTGTAGATGGATTGAAACAAGCTCCTAGAGCTTGGTATGACAGCTTAAGAGTTTCTTGCTTGAAAATGATTTCAAAATGGGAATGGTTGATAAAACCTTGTTCACTCTCGTGCATGGCGTTGATTTCTTGTTGGTTCAGATTATGTGGATGGTATTATATTCGTGGTTCCTCTCATGCTTTGGTGTCTAGATTTTCGATTCAATGAGCGGTGAGTTTGAGATGAGCATGATGGGAGAGTCGACATTCTTCCTTGGCCTACAAATCAAACAATCGAAAGAAGGCACCTTCGCTCACCGAGTAAGTATACAAAGGACCTTCTTCGGCGCTTCAATATGGGAAGCGAGAGGCCAATGTCTACTCCCATTGCTACAACCACCGTCTTTGGACCACGATGAGGATGGAGCGTCCGTGGACCAAAAGGAGTACCGCATATGATTGGCTCCTCCTCTATCTTACGTCGTCGAGGCCGACATACACTTCGCCAGATGTCCGTGCGCTCGCTTTGAGCTTCCTCGTGCTTCTCATCGTCAAGCAAGACGCGCGCTTCGTGTATCTTCAAGATACGCTTGATTTTGGACTCGGTATTCTTCTTCTTGGCTCTTTCAATTCGAGCATTTTCTCGATGCTTGATTTCACGGTGTAGAGTGGATAGGAAGAGTACTTCCGCACTTGTCATTTCTTGGGCACATCTCTTGTTTCTTGGTCTTCTAGAAAATAGTCTTACATTACGCCTGATCACACCGAGGCCGAGTATGTAGTTGCCGATGGTCGCTCTCGTGTTCTCTAGATTTTATCCACGCTGCATGACTATGGGTTGTCTTTGGGAAGTGTTCCTCTTTTACAGGACAACACTTCGCAATTAATATTGCCAAAAACCCAAAGGCAACATTCCAGACTAAACACATTGACATTCGATTTCATTTTCGAGAGACCATGTTGAGAAAGGTGATGTTGTGCTTCACTTTGTAGAGTCCGAGCAACGACTTGCGATATTTTCACTAAGGCTCTTGACTCTTCGCTTTTGTCGCTTATGGGAGAGTTAGGGTTATTAGTCCTATTGGGCTGTTTTGAGGGGAAGTTGTTCTTTTGCATTCATTGTATCATAATGCATGTTTCAATTCATTTGTCTTGCATTGTATATTAAAATTAGTGGAGCTTTGATTATTATCCTTGTATGACTTGATTTCATCTTCTATACCTTGTCATATCAAGTGATAGTCTGCTAGACTTCTTTTATGGCTCTTCGTGTTTGGCTTAGCTTTTGCCTTGCTAGCTTTATATCCGTGAGCAATTTGAATCAAATCATGTCTTGTTGGATCTTGTGACTAGTTTTGCTCTAGTGATCCTCTTATGACTCTCGCCATGTCTTACAAAGTTGAATTGAGTCTTGAACTTATTTTGAGATGAAAATGAGCTTTTATCTTATTAAGTCAAGCAAATGAAAATGAGATTTTCTCTATGAAAAATCGATCTCACCAATCCTTTCTCATGAGACGGCTTGCCATTGCACTAGGCATGAACTCGGGGAGCTTTGGATGACCTAGATCATTCTTTTAAGCTTATCGCTTGAGATGGTCGCGAAGGCTTGAGATCTAGCACAAAAAAAAAGGGGAAAAAGAAAATTGCCAAAAGGGCTAAGTGCTTGAGCTTTGCTTCAAAAGAATTTTCTTAATGCTCAAAATGCCTCAATTCTTGTTTTGAGCCTCTTTTTACTTATAGACATGGCTTGACTGATTTTTGGTTGCTCTGAGTGAATCTATGATATTGAGCAACCTTTTATGATTTTAATTCTGTTAATCTCAGATTGCTGCTATCTTGGTTTTAGCTTTGCAGTACATGTTTTGCCATGATTGAATATAGTGTCTACTCTTTATATGGCTTGGTATAATACTTGTACTGTCTTCATGTATAATGGTCATGGCTCCTTTTTACTAAAGTTCAAAAATAAAGTCATTCCTTCATGCTCTTTCTTTTTCATGCATCTTGATGAATTCATTGTCAAAGGGGGAGAAAGAATGTGAAGAAAATGATGTTGGAGCTTTTGGTTTCATACTTAAGGTTTAATATAAAAGAACTTCATAAAATAAAAATTTTGAACCTTTTGAAAATTTGTGATCATAGTGAGTTAAGTCTTGTGGTTCTATTGCCTTTTCCTGATTTCATTTGCAATTGAAGAATACTCACAATGATCAAAGGTCAAATAGAAAAATTGCCTTTCATTTGGACCTAAGTGAGATTTTTGGCTACCTTCTGGAAATTGAATCCTTTGGTGCTTTCATTGCCTTATCTCACTTGCCTATACTATTTTGAAGCCAGCTTGGTCGGTTCCTAAGCTTTTTCTTGCTTATGGACCAAGTTGTGCCTTTATGCGAAAACGGCGAAGTTTTTACTTTTCATTTTGAAAAAACCACATTTTCTTGAAAATTACCAATGTGTTCATCAAGGGGGAGATTGTGGATATCGTGAGGATATGTGCACGATCTCAGGATGATGAGTCAATTGGCAATGGCGTTGTTGGTTTGCAAAATCTCGCGTTTTCGGGTTTGCTCCAGGGCTGTCAGACCACAGGCGGTCTGACCGGTGGTGTTGGGCGGTCAGACCGCCCGTGGAGGAGTTCGACCGGCCATGGTGGCCGGTCCGACCGCCAAAACAAAAGTAGGTTTTTGGAGCTGGGCCAAAAATAGGTTGTGTAGGCAAGTGAGGGGAGTCTCCTGGATGTGGTCCCATCATTTTTGGAGCTCCTAGTCAAAAGTTCTATTCGTTTGAAAATTCCAGAAGGTTTCGGAATTTTGAGTTGAAAATTTGGCTAAGTCCTTTGGACCGTCCGACCGCCAGCCAGGGAGCGGTCCGATCGGCATGAAATCGGTCGGACCAAGACGCGTAGGCTGGCCAGATCGCAATGGCTTGAAGGTTAGCCAAGTGTTGCATTGTTGTATATTGCATTGCGGAACTGACGTGGGTCAAGTTGTGAAGAACTTGTTCCCGGAAACGGTTTGTTTGTCTATTGCTGTGCAGGTGGCTTGCAGGTCAACGACGTCAACGGTGAGTGGATCGGGACTACGCTTGGAGAGCTGAGGTCCAGAACGATCATGGATACCGGGTGAGGTCGTGTGACTCAAGCATGGTGCAGGATGGGCAAGATGGATCGAACGGGTGGTTCGGAACAGCTGGTTGGATCAGGTGGTGCGGATATCAGTGCGAGTCTCTGGGAGGTTCCGATGGGATTCGGACAAGAGAAGCTTGGCGACGTGATGAGAACCGCTGATCAACCTACACGTGGTGAAGCCGGCGATTGCTTCAAGAGTTATTTTTGTGTGGGTCCCATGTGTAAGTGACCCCAAAAGGGAAACCCTAGCTCTCTAGTATAAATAGGAAGGGGGGAGATGGAAAAGTCTTCCAAGCACTCATTTGGCATTCTTCCTCACTTTCTAGGGTTTGGAGGAGAGGAGAGGAGAACTAGGGTTTGGAGTGTGCTCCTTGTTGAGCTCTTGCCCTCCTTGTTGGAGAGGCTTTGTAAGCATCTTGTGTGACCGAACAATCTTGTGATGCTCAATTGAAAGATCGTTTGCTCCCTTTTGTGTTCTTCTCCCTTTTGGATGATTTTGGTGCTTCCTTGATTTAAAGGTTCATGCTTGGTCTCTTGGCCTACTTTATCTTGCTTTGATGTGTGGGATTACTCCTAGAGTCATCTAGATCATCAACCCCCACAAGCAAGTCTTGAATCAAGATTTTCACATTTCTAGGGTTTGTGCACTTCTTTGGTAAAATCTCGAGAGATCGATTCTCAAGTGGATCTGACGGATCGTCGCTAGAAATAGGTCTCTAATATCATTAGGAGGTGTGCTCAAATTTGGTCAAGTTTTATAGGTTGAATCAAAAGTTGGATCAAATTTCGTTTTGGATTTGGGTGGAGTTTTTCAGTACTGGACTCTATCGGTCCGACCGGTCTTTCAACGGCGGTCCGACCGCCTGTATTCGCATCACCGGTTTGCCGGTCGAATCGTTGCCCACCGGTCCGACCGCCGCTTAGTTGCTTGGTCGATCATTGGTTGACCGTCGGTCCGACCGCCGTGTGTAGCCGGCCGACCGCCAAGACCTAGTAAGGAACAGTGAGTTCTTTTCTCCATTTGTGTCGTGTGGTTGAGGGGTTTATCAAATCCAACACAAGGCTTCCGTTGTGTGCTTACTGATCTTCTTAGCTTTCATAGCTAAAGGAGTAAAGTTCGTGTTGGTTTTTGATTTAGGCGAGAAAGTTTTGAAAGCGCCTATTCACCCCCTAGTCGCCTTTCCAGTCCTACACTAGTTCTTTGACTTGCTAGAATTATCATGTTTTTACATATACAGATAAGTCTTTGCTGTATGAGCTAGAACTCTAAAACAATTCGAACTAAAAATTGTAATTTGTGGATGTTTTAGCTAGTTGCGCAATTAGTGCTCCTTTTGTGATATTGACCCTGTCAGAATTGCTTTGTTAGCTCTTGAATCTAAAATTGACCATTACTTGAGCTTTTTGTGTTATTGAGATTCTAAAACTGCTCTTGTGAAACATGAAAAATCAAGATTGTCTTATGCTTAAATTGTGCCAAACTACTCTTACGAGACTGCTTGTCAAAGACATGAACTTGGAGATAGTTTGATGATCCAGAAAATCTCATCGGGACTGCTTGTCAGAAATGACATGAACCTCAAGATTTGTCGCCCTGGTAGAAGCTTAGGAAGAGTTTGTGGATGGCTCTAGTCCAGGATCTTCTTCACTAAGATATATCTTTAATCAACTTCTGTTCGAAGTTTAGTATGAGTTTGTGGATGGCTCATAGTCCAGGATCTTGTCACTAAGTTAGATCATTAGTCAACTTCAATATTCAGTGCAAATGAGAAAACTGTTGACAAATGGGCTTTTGAGAAATTTGAGTAAAATGATTCAATACAGGACTTGATTGACTCTTAATGTGGTCTTTGTTAGATTTTTTATCTCACTTTGATATTTTGACATGGCCAGTTTCACTTTAGGATCCCTGTTGATGAACTTGCTGAATTTGAAGCTTTGCTTAAATTAATGAAATCTATTGCATTACTTTTGAGCCTTCGTGCTTAGCTTTGATATATATATCTTATCATGATTTTGCTAGCTTTGTTAGACTTGATATGCTGTTTGTGCAATATTAGAGTTGCTAGCTTGTTCTTTTGGGTAATCTCCAAAACTTCTTGTAATCAAAAATTGAAAAATACAAAAAAAAATGAAGCTACTGCATTGCACTTTATGCATACTCCTTCTTATGCTTCTTTCTTCATTCTGCATTTGTTATCTCTAGATGAGAGGAGGGCGTGATTCCTTGATGACTCCATTGCCAAAGGGGGAGAAGATATTTCAATGTTGGGGGAGAAAATATATCATTATTGTACAAAGAGTGAGAAGATATATTCAAATGATAAAAAGGGGGAGAAATATGAGAATTTGAAATTGTCTGAATTCTGTGGATCATAGTGAGGGGGAGTTTTTGAATTGCATTCTTATTGTCTTATGGACTTTTCTGAAATTGAATTGCATTTACTTATCCACACAATGATCATAGGTCAATTGAACAATTGTTCTCTCATATGGACCTTAAGTGAGATTTTTTACTCTTTTCTGGAAATCAAAGTTTTTATGCTTTCTTTTGTCTTATCTCACATGCCTGTGCTATTCTGATGCCAGCTTGGTCATTTCCATTGCTTTCTCTTGCTTATGGACTAAGTTGCGCCTTTGTGCAAAAACGAAAGTATTTTACTTTTCAAACCTCCAAATTACATTTTCTGGAGAATTGCCAATGTGTTCATCAAGGGGGAGATTGTGGATATCATGGGGATATGCTCCAGATCTTAGGATGATGTGATAATTGGCAATGGCGTTTACGGTTTGTCGTTTCACGTGTTTTCCCGAGGGGCGGTCTGACCGGTTTCCACTTGGTTCGTCGCCCGTCGTGGCGGCGTTGTTCGGGTGTTAGATCAAAATTATGAGTTTTAGGGCATATATGTTGCATGATGCTTGTTTTGACTAACATGGGTCAAGTTGTGAAGAACTTGTTTCCAAATTCGATTTACTTGTCTATTGTTGTGCATGTTACTTGGTGGTCAATGGCGGTCAACGGCGAGGATAATCGGGACTAGGCTTGGAGAGCTGAGGTCCAGAACAATTGACGATGTCGGGTGAGGTCAATGTACTCAAGCGTGGTGCAAGATGGACAAGGGTGACCTATTAGCTAATCCGAGGCGCAAGATGGCGCAAGGTGTAGCTAGTTAGGTCAAGGGGTGTTAAAGACAGCGCATTAAAATGCGTGTGCAAGTGTCCCGTTTATTTTGGGCCTTAACGGGAGCCCAATTGAGTCAAACTTCTAGAAGGTCTAAGCCTCCACTATAAATAGGAGAGGGAGGTGGCTGCACCTCTCTAGGCCTCTTTTGCAATTCTTGTAAACCCTAATTTTCCTAGGAAGAGTTTTTGTGGAGGTTATGGTTCTTGATAGTTTGATGTGATTTTTGTGCTCTTGGATTGAGCATTGTCCTCTATTGATGGAGAGGCTGTAAGCCCATATCATATCAATCAACCAAAGGAAAGTTTGATCAATGTTTTGTCTCATTGCGTTCTTTCTCTCTATTTGATGATTTTGGGTCTTTCTTTGATCCGTGAGTTTTTACTTAATTTCTTCACGTGATCTATCTTGCTGTGACGTGTGGGAATCTATCTAGGATCATCTTGATCATCAATCACCCACGAGCAAGAGTTTTGACATAGTTTTCGTTTTGACCCGGTTTTGAACCTCTCTTCAATCAAATCGAAAAGGATCGCTATTCTTCCAAGAATTATCATAATCTTTGATTGGAATAGGTTCCTTATATCATAGAGAAGGTGTGCTCCAAGTTTCATTAAGTTTGGATTAGTAGATCAAAAGTTTCATCTATTTGCATCTTCGTCATCGGGCTGTTTTTCTGTTCTGGAGCCCGACGGTCAGACTGCCATGTCCCACCGGTCAGACCGGCAAGAAATCGGTCCGACCACCGGTTAGACAGCGGTCAGACCGGCAGTGTATTGATTCACTACAATCTGTGCTGTTTTTGTCGTGTTGATCAGGGGTTTAAATTAGATTCAATATTAGTCTTCCGTTGTACTGATATACTGATCTTCATAGCTTCTATAGCTACTAGAGTAAAGTTTTATTGAATCAATTATTTATGAAAAAGTAAGCGTATTCCTATTCACCCCCTCTAGTTGTCTTTTCGGTCCAACATAGTACATAGTGCTTCTTGAGCAGTTTGTTCTGCTATGGCGATGAAGCCACGAAGGCTGATTGATTTGACTATTTGGTATCCTCATTACTGCTTGTTTGCTATCTCTGCTAATTGACTTTATGTGTTGTTCATTTGTTCAATTGGTGAAAGAGACTGGAGGATAGAAATCATACCTACAGAAGATAAAATGTACCATGGACTAACCATGCACAAGAATCATATGAAATAAAAGTTGTTGCCTATATGAATTATCTCTAGACACTATACCGACCTTTCTGAGATTTGATGAACTATTCGAGCACATGCTGACTATGGTTCCGTCTGTCAAGATTTTATAATGTTACCAAATCTGATGAAGTTTGGCCTTTAAACGGGTTCATTACTGATAAAATATATTTCTTATTAGGTATTTCAAAGAATACTTAAAGCTTATGCAGCAAAGTTATATGCCAGGTTACCACTTTGGCAAATTTGTTTTTCAATGCAGTGTTTGGGTTGCTAGAAAACCACCCGGTTTTGCCTTTATTTATATACACTTTTCTCACAAGTGGTTATTTCAATTTCTGATATTAGATAGTCACACGATGAAAATATGTCCCAGATAGATTTTTTTTTTATCCAAGTGATTTTCTATTAATACCTTACCTTGCTTCTTGATTGCAGTCTATATACCAAGAAACTCGATTATATGAACCATGATGCTATTTCATCTAACTATTTATACTTAACGCATAGTTGAATGTTATGGATTCCTGCTCTTATGGTTATTTTTTAATGAGAGACAAGAGCTTGTGCTTCCATTTTTATATTATACTCTTTTCAAGTCCAATTTGACATGAACGGTCATGGTTGTTTCATATGCCTATATCCTTGTAAAATGCATTAACTCATTTAGTTATCAATCTACCAATCTTCTAGATCCAAGTAAGATAATAAAAATGCTTATTGTATCTGGTTTACTTGCTGTTTCTGATCGTCGGTCATTACTACTTACAGGGTATTAAGGTTGTGTTCCAAGTTGGTTTGGCTCTATTGAGATTCTGCCATGATGACTTAGTGATTTTCTTGATGTCTTTTGCTGCTTTTGCTTGAAAACATATTTTATAGAATTGCTGAAATTACCTTTCTCTCAGGTCAAAATGCCTTTCGAGAAACTTTTACATGACTTGAGAAATTTCCCAGAGGAGGCAACCAATCCAGATACATTATTGCCACTTGCCTTCTCATTGAAGGTGATGAAGTACTGTTTGTGAAGCAAATGTTATTGTATGTCTATCTTTGTTTTTTGAGTTCTTGCTGTGGGATAAACCTGTTCTTCTGTATACTACTATATATTTTCCTTTTATTTTTCTTATATGGCAAAATTAAAAGCTGTGTTGCACTTGTATTGATTTTTTTTCATTTGTCTGTTTTCTTTTTGGGTTACAACAATCTGTCTCATTTGTATGATTAGATTTTTTTGAGAACTCCTTAATATTTAACTATTTGGTGGTTGTCGTATCACATATGGTATGAAGAGCCATTGTTGTATGGCTTCTCTTGGTTGAATATCTGTACCAAACCTGTTAATTTTGTAACCTTCTGCATGCATGTAGTTCTTCTTGTAAATGCTTTTGTTTACTATTGTATTTGAAGAATGCTCCATCGGAACAATATGCCATCATTACCTTGTATCTTTTTATTTTGGGGGAATTAAGGATCATTACATTGCATTTCATGTCACATTTCTGTTCTGCTGGAGCATGCAATTAACACTACTACAAAACAGGTCATAGAAGACGTCTCATCACAGACGGTTCTTTGATACCGTCTATGATAAAATAATCACAGACGGTTCCAAGACGAACCGTCTGGGATATTAACTATCACAGACGGTTCGTAGTTAGAACCGTCTATGAAGTATCACAGACGGCTCTAACCAAGAACCGTTTGTGATACTCTCTCAGTATACGGTTCTTGGTTAGAATCGTCTGTGATACTTCACAGACGGTTCTAACCGCTAACCGTCTATGAAGTATCACAGACGGTTATCTAAAACCGTCTGTGATAGTTCATATCACAAACGGATCACCTTGGAACCAAGTAAATCAATCTTGCACAAATAACAATCTTGCAGAACCAAGTAAATCAACTCCACCAGGCGCAAGCTGCCCCCGTTAATTTGGGAGAAAGTCCTCCTCGACATCGGAGTAGCGTCACGTCTACACATAATTCTGGACATGATGACGTTCAATTACTCATCGACGACATCGAGGTAATGTACATCTTTGGAATGCTCCAAAGATACACCTATAGGACGCCCTAGCTAATTGTGTATCGTTTTGTAGGAGCCGATGCCTTGCAAGCTTCAAATGAGGATGGTCGGGTCCATTCCTATTGAGACTGGGGCGGGGTACGGTGTATCCATACCAGGAAGGGGCTATGCAGCACGGTGCCTAGCTAGCACAGGATTACGCTAGGGTCCAGGTGGACTTGGTACATGACAATTTCATGGCCATCCCACTGAAGATTTGCCGAAACGAAGAAATCAGAACATTAGGTGATGCCATGTACACTTTTATCCGATGGCCCAAGAAGGACATCGCCCTGACCCTACATCGACGCGGTATTGACACAACCCCGCCTCGCAATCGACCCTCAATGAGTCCGCCTCAACCTTCGCTCGTAAGGCGCCTCATTGGTTCCCGTCGAGAATACGCCGAAGGGACAAGAAAAACGTGTCACCATATCGGTCCCTGAGTCGTCTCAAGAGAAGACGGGACACAGGCAACTCGTTAAGGCAAATCGATATCGAAGAACATTCAGGCGCCTGCCAAGCCCGAGAAATACTCCCTCGGAAGTTCGTTGGTCTCCCAACATAGAACTACACGGCTCAAGACTAGCTTGTCAATCTTTGCATAACTGGTACCTGCGCAAGACTCGAGAGGAGGGGTACCATACTGGAATCATCGTCAGATACAAGAGGGAGCATTTTCTCCATGAGTAGGCTACTTGGCCGTGGGCTTCGACGACTTATTCGACCTATACAACCTCAATGCCCTCGATGCATCACTTCTACGATGCTGGACACTGTAAGTGTGTACAATCAAGTTCTACACTCACGTGATACCGATAAATATCACAACTAATTTCTTATATACAGATACATTATGAAATGTGCCCGTCGACTCAAAGAACCGGTGGGTTTCCTCGACCCACACGTGATCTCTGAGCAAATAATCAACCAAGACGCATCCTACGTCGAGAAATACATAAAAATGGGATTGCTTGCTCTGGACGACAGGGAGTACATAATGGTGCCCTACAACCAGAAGTAAGTGCTTCACTACTTGTTATACAAATTTCGTTTTAACATAGGTTTATGACTATAGCGACATACATAAGTAGGTTCCACTGGATTCTTCTAATCATTGTACCAAAGAGGAACACTGTATTGTACCTTGATTCCCTACTGAACAAAAACCATGACTTCACCCTTCTTAAAGGAATACTCGACAGGTATGTTCATTTCCTCCGCATATTATAACTATATTGTAGTCTTCCTTTGTTTGAAATGGATGCGGATAACTTTTTAGAATCATGTATGTCATTCATCGGCTATGTTGCCGAGGGAGGGGTATACAAGCGATCGAGCGCCACACTGACTCACAGGATGCGGTTTCCGGTACGCGCTACAACACAATAATCCTATATCATACTTCGTAATATTGTGTCTCGAACTGACTGTACCTATATATGTAATTCTATTTTTACAAAGGTCTGCTTAGCAAAAACGAGATCACCTATGCGCATTCTACGTATGCCATCATATGCGGCTATTGATTGGTTCTAGGAAGGACGATCCCCAGGTTTGTCAATCTCGCAATAATTATTTCCTAATTATAAGTTTAAATATATATGCTTACTACTTTACTCCAGCTGTCGACAGGTCTTAGATATAGAGTTAAATGCACTCGACATGAACGAGGTCACGTACATTCGAGGGGCGCTCTGCAGCTTCATCAAGGCGGACATCGTTAACTCCGACGGAGAGTTTCACGCCGTCGACACCGATGAACAACCTTCGAACAATTGATTCAATATTGTAATTCACTTTGAGTAGTTGTAATTCAATCTGTAACTCTGTCGACAATACTTGAAATATTCTTTTGCAATTGATTTTCAGTTAAATGATCACTTTCAGTTGTCAGATTCATCTGTGATGTACCTGTTTCTGCTTGTTTGTTTTCAGAGGGCTCGGCTAGCAATTCCTGAGCTAGTTGAAAATGTGACAAAAATTAATTAGGTACAAAGAACTATCACATACGATTTTTGTTGAAACCGTCTGTGAAGGGCCACTATCACAGACGGTTGCAACCAAGAACCGTCTGTGATATACCACTATCACGCATGTTCTTGGTTGCAACCGTCTGTGATACATTTATATCACAGACGGTTGTCAATACAACCGTCTGTGATAAGCTGCCTGTCTGTGATAGTGGTATATCACAGACGGTTCTTGGTTGCAACCGTCTGTGATAGTGGCCCTTCACAGACGGTTTTTGTTAAAAACCATCTGTGTTGATCCTTATCACAGATGGTTGAAAAACCGTCTGTGATAACCGCCTGTCATCACAGACGTACAAATTCAGACAGTTCAAAAACCGTCTGTGATGACTTTTTGTGTAGTAGTGTGAGTTTGCAAAGTTATCTAGTTACACTAGCATGGTCATTCTCTTATCTGTTTACTTGCAGGCATGTTTTATCAGGGATAAGACACTAGCAAACTTCATGCTTTTCATTTGGATGGATGACAAATTTTGCACGAATTGTCATGCCACTAGCAAGTTATGATGGTTAGAAAACTGGTAAAAATTTGCAGTACCAGATAGATACTGCTTACCGAGGTACACTTGCATCTTATTTACAGGTGTCTAGTCGTCTGGAGGAGCTTGAGAAAGAGTACCAGAAAAGATTGGAGGGATCCAATGCAAGAGTGGTAAGCTAGCCTCACAAATCAAAAACCATGAGCAGGGCTGGCAGCCACGTCTTGTCTAATTCTACTGTTGGTAAAAAACGACAGACAAATCAAATCTTTTGCTGTGAATCTGAGTCACACGATGTATGTACATTGTATAGAGTGACCATTATTCATTCATCTTTTATTTCTTTTATTTCGTAAGTGAAATCAGCATTCTTAAGCACAGAGTATAAATGCATCGCCAACTATGTAGTTCTTGATGTTGTACTTGTTCAGAGTGCTGGAAAACTGTAAATACTTGATGAATACGATGGGATAATGTTTCGAGGAATTCGACCATGTTTCAATGTTTCCTGTGGAGAAGGTTGTGACTGGCTTTGCCTTATGTGCTGCTACTAGTAGGATTGAGTTTTCTTTTGTTGAATTGATATTTAGGTTTATTGAATTGATACTATTCCCGAGTGTCCCTGGTTGACATACACTCGAGAAAGTATTTCGTTAATTTTCCGAGTGTTTTTGGCTGGTATGCACTCGGGAAAAACCAAATATTCCTGAGTGTTATTCTTGGTCGACATACACCTGGGAAAGTATTCCGTTATGGTGGGTGAACCCGTTGTACGAACTATTCTCACGAGTGTAAGTCGTAACACTTAGGAAAGTTATTTCTCCCGAGTGTAACTCTCAGGAACACTCGGAAAACCAGTTTTATCTCGACTAAACGACCCCGAGTGTTTTTTCCCGACGACTGGCCTTCGAGAATTAGTTTCCCGAGTGTTTTGGGGACTTTTCTGAGTGTTTCGGGCACTCGAGAAAGCAAAGGACTCTGGTAGTACGAATAAAATATCACTTTGTACGCCTTCCTCTTGGAATGCAATGGACCATTGTTAAGTAGGTACATTTTACCATAATTCTTCAAATTGTTCACTTGTCAGTTTTATTACAATATGGGACACTGAGGCAGCATTAGTTTTGGTGAGAGAGTTGGATTGCACATGTATGTTTCATCTGAAGCAATACGAATTAATTAGGGCTAACAGTTTAAACTAGAATAAGTCTTCCTATGGTTAACAAATTCTACTATATAATCCGAGAGATTAAAAAACAGATTATCTCCTGAAAAATTATTTGGACTCATCATCTACATATATGTTGTTTTGTCTTAGGCTTCTCCGCTATTTAGCTGCAAAACATTATTGACCGTACCTACAGATTAGTGTATTGAGATGTGCTATTCATGTTGTCTTTGGTGTTTGTCCTCTACCCATTTGAATCCAATACACATTTATCAACATAAATGTACATGGTCTTCAGTATAGATAGGATAAAAGGACAATGAAACTTATGGAGTTGACCTATTCATTGGTTGTCTTCATGCGTAGCTCTGAAATAGTTGGTTCCAGTGTTTTGAGAATTGCTCTTTTGCCTCATATGCTAGTCATAGAAACCTTAGATATATTACCGGGTTTGGCTAATTTATCATGGTTAATAAAAGCGACACTTTTATCTGTGTGTTTCTTTCAGTTTAGGATGTGCTACCGTTCTCAAGATTTAGCTGTGGTCTGTTGTACATTCAAGTTATCTATTTTTTACTTAAACAGTAATGATGCCTTGTAGCAAGATTTCCAACCGTGTGATAGTTTCTGAAACCAACACGTTGCCTACGGAGGTGTTTGTTTCATATTTTTTTGAAATCAGTGTTTCGTACTTTTTGAAATCAACACACCCACACAGCTTTATTATGATTTCAGAATTGCTGCTCTAATTTTTTTTTATGCATTCATAGTTACTCTGCCAATTTTCTTGAAGGCTATATCGATCTATCTACCTTGAATGCAAAGTGTATAGTCTTTTCTTCTTTTCAAAGATTAAAAAGTAGCAATGTTTTACTGTTTCCACGAACACCACATACCACATAAATAACATTACGATGCATAGCACCATATATTCAGCGGACGAGCGTGGGTGTAGCTCAGTTTACCAGCTGGTCGCTAGAAGCCTAGAAGCATCCGCACCCCGGATTGGTGGTCAGCGACACGCTACATGCGTGCCCGGGAAACGACGTACCCACCCAGCTGACCGACCGAGAGCGCCAGCCCGGGCGGCACGTGTCCAGCGCCCACCGCCTGCACGCCGCTTGGAACCGCTAAGCTGGCGAGACCCCCCACACGTGTCGCTCCCTCCCGTGCATGCATGCAGAGACTCGCCTAGTCTTCCCGGCCGTTGCTTGCTCCTCGATCTTCCGCCGCTTCACGCATGCGAATAAAAGGATAAGACCAGATCCAGACCTTGCCTGACCTCCCGAACGCTTTTTATTCAAGGAGCTGCGCGTCGTGTTGTATGGTGTCTTTCACTACCCCTACTACCTACGTGACCTAAATCACTTGAGTGCAATCTTCTGTATCTCTCTCTCTCTCTCTCTCTCCCCACTGCTGTGCAATTAAGGCTCTCGGTTCGCTCTAGCTTAGGCACAATAATACAGTAGTGCAGGGTTTCTCTGCTGAGCAAGGAGACGAAGCTAGGCTCCAATGGCGGGAGTTGGGAGGAACATGATCGCGCCGCTCGTGGTGCTTAACCTCATCATGTACATCGTCGTCATCGGTTTCGCGAGCTGGAACCTCAACCACTTCATCAACGGCCAGACAAACTACCCGGGTACGCAATGCGTTGTAGCTTAATTTATCTTTAATTGGTGCCTGCATGCGTGCATGTATGGTTCTTGATTTGGATCTCAACATGTAGTACGTATGCATGGCAGGTGTGGCCGGCAACGGCGCGACCTTCTACTTCCTGGTGTTCGCCATCCTGTCCGGCGTGGTCGGCGCGGCCTCCAAATTCGCCGGCGTCCACCACGTCCGCGCGTGGCGCCACGACAGCCTCGCCACCAACGCCGCCTCCTCGCTCATCGCCTGGGCCATCACCGCGCTCGCCTTCGGGTCCGTGTGCTCGATGACTAATGATTTACTGTGCAGCTTGAATTAGCTACTCTGCGTCGATTTCGCGGGCTAATTTACTTCGGTGATGTTACCTTCAGGCTGGCGTGCAAGGAGATCCACATCGGCGGGCACCGTGGGTGGAGGCTGAGGGTGCTGGAGGCGTTCGTCATCATCCTCGCCTTCACGCAGCTCCTCTACGTGCTCATGCTCCACGCTGGCCTCTTCGGCGGCAGCGGCGGCTACCGGGACCACGACTACGGCGTCGGCGGCGCCGCCGGCGAGCCCAAGGGCCCGAGGGTCTGATCTGCACGTCGTCAGTTGCCTGCCTCAAGGGGTTTCACGAAATGAAGAATAATAGCTAGAGTCATCTGCTTATTTTTAGTCTAGTTAGTTCGCCTGGTTTGTACATGTTTGCACTGTGTGTGTGTGTGTGTGTTATATGCATGGTCTGTATTTTGCATGCAGTCAGGGCAGTGACATTGAGGTCTTCAAAGTGTCGATCCTTACTTGTTAGTTCAATCCATCGTGTAGTCTTAACTTCGTGTACTACTACTGCTCAGGCGTTGGATCAGGTGTACTGGTATGTTCTGCTCGAATGGAATGTTACCAGGCTGGGCATCTGATTTCAATGTGACCACCGGACAGAAGTGGATTGCTGGATGTCCTTAAAGTCAAAAGTGTGCGTGCGTACTGCATGCGTAGTGCTAGTATTTCTGTGGCTCCTACTTGGGTTGCATGCTTCACGGGTGGCACGTACGTACGTGGGCCAAATTATGCTGCATGGATCTGTTGACCGAGGTGACAGCCGCCAAAATGTTCAGCTAACGCTTTGGTGGGACGCAAGGTCGCCTGAGCACCGAGGTAGCTAAAGCTCGCATGACGCCAAGATTTGCTTCATTAGGCATGGCTTGGTGGTTGCCGCGTAGGCGCCGAGGTGGTCGCGCAGCGTCTTTAGGGATGTGCTGATGGCCACAGTAGGGAGATTTGATTGCGCGACAAGGTATGAACAAAACACCGACCTCGGCTAAGACCAAAGAACGTGACACGATGATGCAACACAAACTCAATAATGCAAATTACTAAAAAGAAAGATGCAATGGCGCAAACGGTCTTGGACAGAAAGGTGACTAATCCTATAAATTTTTTGAGCTTTTTCTGGACTTTCGAAAATAAGCAACCTAACTAAAAAAATAGTAAATTCTTTCCGAGCAACCTTGAGCTCTGATACCACTTGATGCAGGCGGGGGGGGGGGGGTGTCCGATCTTTCGATGAGATTGATAATTATCAATTTTGGTAGAGGTGACTCTCGCGATCCGACTACAACCGCATTTACTACGCTTGCGCCTTAGCAATAGTTGAATCAACTCCAAGATGTTATTGACCTTGCTGGAAGCACGATCAACCTGAACAAGAAGTTCAATTTCTGCGAGCAATCGAAGAACTAGTAAGAATAAGATGTAGACAATCTGATATGGGGAATAATATTGTAGTGTATATAGTATTGAAAACAAAGGTGGGATCCCGAAGGCTGTCTTAATAGGTGGTCGTCTGACACAACTGAAGAACAGAAGTTTGCACAATGGCTAACCAAAACTCAACGAAATCCGAGTTCTAGCAAAGGGAGACAGCGGCTCCTATATAGGGAGACGGCTAGGGGTGGCGGCCAGCGAAGTTGACGCACGCCCCTAGGGTTACAAGGCCCATGTGCCCAAGTGGAGGTGCGCAGCACCCTTTTGACTCAGGTTTAGAAATAGATGTGGACTATTTTGCTAATTGTGGCTGACTCGAATGGAATTTGATGATGAACTTGGATCCGTTGGAAAGTAGACTTGATAATCTTTCCATGAAGTCCAGAAACGCCCCAAACGGAGTCCGTATGAAGAAGTTACGGACGTTTAAATTTTGTATTATCGCAGCAGTCCGAATCCGAATCCAGAACGAGCCCAACTCGAACTCTTGCTTGACTTGGACCCAAAGTGACGTGGTGACCTCTATTATGCCTTCCATTCATGTCCATGACTCCACATGTCTCTCCTTGGTCCTTTCCCATGTACCTAAGCATAATTAAATCACTTGCATTAGGTAGCGGTCTATTCTCAATAATATATAAATATAGGAATGAATTCACCTGGTAATTAAGTTAGCGATCACGAGCTCGGGTAAAAGGTCCTTGTACTTGTTGTGGATGAGTTGTATGTGTAGGTACGGTTGTATCCATGGTAGGGATGTCCTCATCACAAATCCTGATTGCGATATGAAATCATCCTGGTCGGTTTGGAAGCTAACATCGGTTTAACCATTTACGACCAGGTCTTCCACACCACCATACACAAGGAATGCATTCTTAGTCCTTCTCAAGTACTTAATGATATTCTTGACTGCTATCAAGTGACCTTCACCTGGATCCCAAGAATATATGCTGCATCTTCTAAATCTTTCATTGAGAAACTATTTCTTAATGAAGTTTTAACAGATTCAAGCATTCGAATGTCATTTTCGACCAGTAGTATGTCATCCACATACAAGATCAGAAACACAAGCTTGCTCTCACTAACTTTCTTGTAAACACAAGGTTCTTCTTCGTTCTTGATGAAATCAAACCTTTGACCACTTCATCAAAACAAATGTTCCAACTCCGAGATGCTTGCTTCAATCCATAAATGGATTTCTTAAGCTTGCATACCTTTCTAGCTTCCTTTGGATCGACAAAACCCTCAGGTTGTGTCATGTATATATCCTCACTTAGGTTTCCATAATATGTAGCAATAGCTAGGATGATCTGGATAAACTTAAGCATGGCGACAAGTGAGAAGGTTTATCATAATCAACACCTTAAATTTGTTTGAAACCCTTCGCAACTAGTCGTGCCTTATGAATGTGAATATTTCCATCCATATCTATATTTTTCTTAAAAATCCACTTGCACTATATGGTCGTGACACCACCAGGTGAATCTACCAAGTTCCAAACTTGATTGTCATACATGGATTTTATCTCGGATCTCGTGGCTTCAAGCTATAACTCAGAGTCTGGGTCCATCATCACTTTCGTATAAGTCTTAAGCTCATCATTATTCAATAATAAAAACATCATATCCAAACCTTATAGGCAATTGACGTGGCATTTTTTATCTACATGGGGCAGATGCCTCATCTACAGGTTCGACTACATCTTGTTCATCCTGTAGAGGTTCAGTAGAACTTGAAATATTTTCAGATGGTTCTCAAATTTCTTTGAGTTGCACCTTGCTCCCACAGACTTATTTGGAAAGAAACTCTTTCTCCAAGAAGACACCATAATATTACGGATAACAAATACTTTGCTATCAACCCGATTATAAAAATAATACACGTTAGTTTCCTTAGGATACCCCACAAAGAAGAACTTATCAGACTTGGGTGTAAGTTTATCAGATGTCAAATGTTTAACATATACCTCACAACCCCATACCCTGAGAAAAGACAATCTAGGAATTTTCGGTTCCATATCTCATGTGGTGTCTTCTCTACAGTTTTTGATGGACCCTATTTAAAATGAAAGTAGCTGTTTCTAGAGCGTATCCCCAGAATTGTAATAGAAGATCAGATTGGCTCATCATGGACCGAACCATGACCAATAATGTTCGGTTCTGTCATTCAGACACCCTATTGAAGGATAACGGGACAAGGCTACTATAGCACAAACAAAATTTTCCGCACTACCACGGAACCACCGCAAGTAAAATATCACAAGATTACCGAAAGACGTGCCGACTCGTAGCAGAAGTAGAGTCGTTGTAGCGAGGTTATGCAGTCGTAGTCGTACTCACGAGGCGTCTCCTCCTTCGAGCGGTCTACCCGTCGCGCGTCTGCTCTTTCGAGTGGCCGTACTCGTCGTGTGACTTCTCCTCTGACTCCGGTGAACGTAACAAGTTGCGGATCGTCCCAGTGCTGATGCTTCGCAACAACACCTCCGAGGTATCCACACGTACAGGGCAGGATCACCACGCGCTGTTATGATATGAGGGGCAAATTCCATCTCGACCAGTCACATCCCTCCGCATGTTTCATAGCATACCCGAAAGCTACCTTTATGACTAACCAGTTACGAGTAGCATTTAGCAACCCCTAAGAGTGCTATTACACATGTAGAGAACCATGCTGATCTCAGGTCTAAGGATTATACATCATCATTACTTGAGACCAACTAATAACACAAAGATTCATAACAATCTCAATAGTGTCTCAATGATGGGTCTATCCAACACCATGTTCTCTAACATGTGCTCACATTATTGATTCGATATCTCCATATCCATGACCGGTGAAACCAGGTCATCAATCAATACATGTTCTAGTCATAGAGTCACTGGTGTTCCGACCAGTGACCTCCGACCAGGGATACTTTTAGAATGACATCATATAAGTTAAAGAGTTCCACCAACAAGTCACATACTTATTGATCTATAACAAATGATTCATTCAAGATACATGATAACATATTACCAAAACATGAACATAATGAATTATCATCATCTCTATGATTGCCTCTAGGGCATATTTCCAACAGTCTCCCACTTGCACTAGAGTAAATCATTTAAGTATTTAATACCGATAGCTCTTGTGTGCGCCTCATGCTTTGGCTGAGGGAGAGGCTTAGTCAACGGATCTGCAACATTTGAATCCATATGAACTTTGCATATCTTAATATCTCCTCTATCGACCAGTTTGCGAAGGAGATGATAACGCTTGAGTATGTGTTTGGACTTCTGATGGGATCTCGGCTCCTTAGCCTACGCAATGGCTCCATTATTGTCACAATAGAGATCCAAAGGGCACAAGGCACTCGAAACTACACCCAACTCAGCAAGGAAATTCCTTATCCAAACACCTTCTTTCGCACTTGAAGTCGCAATGTACTCGACCTCATCGTAGAATCAAAATTGTTTCTTGCTTGAAACTTTTCTAGCTTACTGCTCCTCCATTCAAAATGAATACAAAACCAGATTACGAATGATAATCATCTTTGTCGGTTTGGAACCTTGCATCGGTGTAACCCTTTACAACAAGTTCTTCATCACCACCATAAACTAGGAACACATCCTTATAGTTCTTCTCAAGTACTTAAGAATGTTTTTCACGGCTGTCCAGTGACCTTCACCGGGATCAGCCAGGTATCTACTCGTAACACTTAGAGCATATGATACATCTGGTCGGGTAAAAATCATGGCATACATAATAGATCCAATGGCCGAAGCATATAGAATACTATTCATACAATCTCACTCATCAGTGGTCGAAGGACACTGATTCTTGCTAAGATTTATGCCATGTGACATAGGCAAGAACCCTTTCTTGGCATCATACATGTTGAACCTTTTCAACACGTACCTTGTCAATGTAAGTACCTTGGCATAATCCAATTAGCTTTCTCAATCTATCTTTATAGATCTTTATTCCCAAGATATATGCTGTCTCTCCTAGGTCTTTCATAGAAAAACTATTTTTTTTAATGATATCTTAACGGATTCCAGCATAGGAATGTCATTCTCAATCAATAATATGTCATCCGCATATAAGACTAGGATTACAAGTGCGCTCCCACTAACCTTCATGTAAACACAAGGTTCTTCTTTGTTTTTGACGAAACCAAACCTTTTGATTTCCTCATCAAAACGCAGATTCCAACTCTGAGATTCTTGCTTCAACCCATAAATGGATTTCTGAAGTTTGCACACTTTACTAGCATTCTTTGGATCGACAAAACCTTCAGGCTGTGTGAAGGACCGAAATGGCAACAGAGGGGGGGTGAATGGTGCCTTAAAAATTAAGAACTCCCCTTTACTGTATTTAAACAAACCTACAAAGCCCTCTGGAAATCTCAAGAAGAAGAGTGAAGCAAAATCAGAGAACGAAAACAACTTGGTCGTTTCGTCGAAATCGAAGTCGATTCTACCTAGCGTAGTTCCGCAAGATGCGGTAGTTCCGAGTTCAATGGAAGTTCCGCCAATGAAGTTCACCGTGGACAATCGGAAGTTCCATTGTCCCGACCAAGAACAAAGGCGCTCGGGTTTTGCCCAAAAATCCGAAATACTAAATCTTGAATGCTCTTCTCGGGTCAAGTTTCACAGGACATCATCCTAAACAACTTCTTGACCTCATGGAGAAGAATCGCAGACAAAGATCCAATAATCAAATCAAAAACGGATTTCTTGAGTATTAGGCAAGAAAGACCAAAAACCACAATAGACAAGATTATCAGATTCTTAGCTCATGAAACTTTGAGGATATATTAGCAATATCAATACGACTCTTGATATCAAGTTTCATGCCATCTCATAAGACGAATCAAAAGTTTCATCAAAACCCTAGCTATTCAAGAGAAGAACAGAGAGAAGAAGGGAGGCATAAACAAGAACTAAAAACTCAGGATTTCATTGATAGGAATCACAAGATTACAGAGGAAAACACGGAGGAATGATTACACAAGTTTTCAGTTCATCCTCTCTAACTCAACAAACTCTCAAAAAGCATAACAACCTCTCCAAAGGCTCTTTAGCTAAAGCTAACCCTAATTTTCTCTCTCAAAAAATCTAACCCTAACACCAGGGGTTCACCTCCATTTATAGCCCTTGGCTAATGGGTCTCCAACCCATTAAGCCCGCTACACCCGAACGGAACCGCCTCCACTTGTGCCGCTTTGCGAAAAGACCGCTTTCGCCTTTGCGCACCTTCCGAAGCCTCCGTACACCTTGCTGTCCTTGACTCGCAACCACCTCAAGATTCACGCCGTCTTCGACACATCCCGACCGTTCGACCTCACGCGCCGCGCTTAGTCCGATCACCTCGTGTCTCGCCACGACTTCGCCTCGATGTCCCGCAATCAACACAGATAAAAACACATCACATAGCATTGTCCAATATCATAGCATCAATATTTGTACAAGACTCAAACTCATACAAACTCAAAATCACAAACTATCATTCTCTGCACAGTTCTGGGCACAATCGGAAGTTCCGCACTTACCATTGCGGAAGTTCCGATTTCCGGAACGCCCGCACTTGTCTGGATGATCGGAAGTTCCGCGCTTACCCTTGCGGAAGTTCTGATTATCGGAACGTCCGCACTCCCAGATTTTCAATTCCGATTTTCATCACAGAGGAATACTCACGCCGAGATATCGGACAAACCGCGTCCCCAGGTGCGGAAGTTCCGATTACTTCAACCGAACACATTTCCCAGATTAATCGGACGTTCCGCTTTACAAAGCCGGAAGTTCCGATTATCGGAACTTACGCTACATACATGGCGGTAGTTCCGATTATCCTGTTTCATCACAGAAACAGTACAAACAGAGAGACTCAACTCTCAACCTATTCAACAAGTTGTCAAATACTCATCACTCACAAAGGGGGACCTCTCACATGGTCTCTCAATCTCCCCCTTGATGAGTATATTGACAATCACCGAAAAAGCATAAGATGAGTTTGAGTTTAAAGTCAACCAAGGTCTAAACAAGTAGTAGAGAAGCTCAAGACCATGTTGACAGAAGAGAAAGACTTGAGACGAGATGAAAAAGCAATTTTCGCAAAACTCAAGGCTTTTCTCCAGAAGACTTTTTCTCTCCAAAATTCTCCCCCTTTGGCAATAAAATCATCAAGATGTTTTAAAGAGAGGAAATGACTATATGATATTCATTTTAAGCATTAGGAGCCATGAAGATTATCCAAAATGACTATTAGAGTATTACACCAAGCCATAACACATAAGAATGCTATCAAGATCATGACAATTGATGTATAGAATAGCTAAGACAGAAAAACCATAATCTGATTAATGATCCAATTCTTTAGCAAGTCAAATAAACCAAGATTGTAGTCTAGCTAAAGGTATCCAAGGATGATACAAGCCATGTCAAATACTCTAAGTGGAACCAAGAAGCATAATATTGAACAGTTCAGATTGCTACCAGTTTTATGAACGACTCAATTGAAACAAGTACTTGGTCTGTTCGAGGATAAGAAATTTTAGCACATTTTTCTTATTCTGAAAGCTCTTTATGGTTTTATCTCAGTAAAGCAAGCTCTGGACTAGGTGCCATCCACAACTGACTCCTAAGCTTCAACCATTTTTCAAATTTTAACCATGTGCTAGATCCCAAGCCTTATGCGACCACTCCAAGCAACAGACTTAAGGAGGTGATCTTAGGTCATCCAAGGCTCCCCCTGAGTTCATGCCTAGTGCAATGGCAAGCAGTCTCATGAGAAAGATTTGGTGAGATCAGTTTTTTCGCACAAAAGAGATCATTTTTGTTTTTGAAGTTTTTAGACCAACGATTAAAGATAAGTCAAGTTTCTGAATGAACTGACAAAGCTTACTCAGAAGTTCAAAAGAGATTCAAGACTCAACTCAGCCTACTTGACATGGCGAGAATCATAAAAGGATAACTTCAACAGACTAGTCTCAAGAGCTATCATGACAAGATTTTAGTTCAAGTTGAGCAATTTTAGTCACCTTATCATGGCAAAGACTAAACTAAACATAAAAAGTCATGATAAATCTAGCAGTTTAGCATAAATCATGGTAAGATGTAAAACAGTGAAAACAGATCATAAGGGATAATAAACAAGGCTCCATATGATTATATTACAATGCAGGATGAAATGCATGAAAATCCAGATCCCCTTCAGAATGAGATGCATCTTTTAACTCAGGTTGAGTTATGACAAATTTACTAACATGAAGAAACAAGATGAACTCCCCCTGAACCAAAGGAACAAAAACGAGAATCTGATAAGAGAAACAGAAAAGGTAGTCCTTAGAGCATAGAAAAGATATAGAGAATACTATCGCTCAGACAGGTTCTTATCTACCCCATATGATTCCAGGACAATCAGCTGATCAACTCACACACTAAGGAGCAAACACTGTCCCTGTCTACCCAAGGGTGGCCCGACCCTTGCTAGAACCTATAAGAAGTGAGTAACCACCCCAAGCTCTCCCCGCAGAGCTGAAAACCGAGAACTGTCCAGAGGCTTAGTGAAGATATCAGCCAACTGGTGCTCACTCTCCACAAACTGGAGCACAATGTCACCCTTCTCTACATGGTCTCGAAGAAAGTGATATCTGATATCAATATGCTTGGTCCGAGAATGTTGCACTGGGTTCTTGGCAATGCAAATCGCAGACGTGTTATCACAAAAGAGTGGAACACGGCCGACACTAACCCAAAGTCCCGCAAGGTCGAGACCATCCAAAGCACTTGGCTACAAAGAATCGGCCGCAAAGAACGCATTTCTCGGCCTCTGAGTGGATCAGCAACACCGACCGCTTCCTTGAAGACCAGAGACAAGAGAAGTGCCAATGAATTGGCAAGTGCCGAGGTGCTCTTCCTATCTATCCTACACCAACATAAATCAGACGGAGAAGGCTCTAAGAGATAGACAAGAAGAGGAAGAGTACCGATACCATAGTCAATGGTAGCTCAAGGTACCGAAGATGCGCTTCACCGCCGACGGTGAGATACGCGAGGAGAAGCTCAAACCAAGCACAAAGACACACAGAGAAGTGTATGTCCGGTCTCGAGGCCGTGAGGTACAAGAGAGAGCCAATCATGCTCTGAACTCCTTTTGGTCAACAAGTTCACCGCCTTCATCCGGATCAAGAGCATTGTAGATGCCATCGGAGTTGATATCGGCTTTCCATCATTCATGTCGAAGCGCTTGGGAGGTCTCGAGTGTACTTGCCTTGGTGAAGAAAAGTACCCTCGAGTCTGCTTTGATTTGGAAGCCAAGGAAGAAGCTCAACTCGCCCATCATGCTCATCTCAAATTCGAGCTCATAACATCGAAAAACGGGAAACGAGTATGTGAGGAGCCGCTAAAGATGATGTCGCCCACATAGATCTCGACGAGCAAAAGATCGGTGCAAGACGGCGGATGAACAAGGTCTTGTCTATTTTACCCATTTCAAAACCATGACTCAAAGAGATAGGACTTAAGCCTTTCATACCAAGCTCAGGAGCTGCTTGAGTCCATACAGAGCTTTGGAAAGCCTGTAGACATGGTTAGGTATTTGGGGTTCTCGAAACTCGAGGTCAGTCGACATAGACTTCTTCCTCAATAAGGCCATTGAGGAAAGCACTCTTGACATCCATCTGTAAAGCTTGAAACCCTTAGAAGCCGCAAAGGCAAGCGATTCTAATGGCTTCAAGTCTAGCTACAGGGCAAAGGTCTCTTCAAATCTAGACCTCAACTTGGGAGTACCCACGAGCTACCAGCCTAGCCTTGTTTCAATGACTAACCCATCTTCACTTTGCTTGTTCTTGAACACCCATTTGGTCCCAATGATATTGTGACCTTGAGGGGGCTCAACAAGGGACCGCACCTTGTTTCTTTCAAAGTTTTCCAACTCCTCATGCATGGCGTTTATCCAAGACTCGTCGGATAGAGCATGACAAACGCCTTTGGGCTCAAATGAGGCGACAAAGCGTAATGGAGACAAGAGAGACAAACCAGCTTTGGAACGTGTGACACGCTCAAAGAGGTCTCCAATGATCTGCTCTGAAGGATGGTCCTTTTGAATGTGTCTAGGAGGTCCAAGGTGAGATGAAGAAGTGGCCTCTATCTCATGAGCGGATGAGATAGGACAGAGCCACTAGCTTCGTAAGAAGCGTAAGGTAGGGCCGATCTCCTCGAGGTGCAAGGAAGAAGGCACTCAAGAGGAGGAGGAAGAACTGGATCGGGTAGGCAACCCTCATCTCCGTCTTCCTCATCGTCCACAAAGATGGACTCAAACTACTCTAGAGAACCTAAGATATCAGGCCTAGTCCCCGGACTGGCCTCATCGAAGGTCACGTCACAGGTTTCTACCATTTTGCTAGACTCAGCCTGCACTCTATAGGCACGAGAAGAAGTCGAGTAACCCGTAAAGATCCCATCACAAGATCGTGACTCGAACTTATCTAGGTTCCCGGACTTGAGAATAAAACACTTGCAACCAAACACACGAAAATGCGAGACGCTGGTTTTCGCCATATCTCAACTCATAAGAAGTGCGATGCAAGAGTGCCCGAAGAAAGACTCTGTTAGAAACATGACAAGCAGTAGCAATAGCCTCAGCCCAAAACTTCCTAGGTGTAGAGTACTCATCAAGCATCGTCCCGACCATCTCGACTAAGGTACGGTTCTTCCTCTCCACAACGCCATTCATTGGGGACGATGGAGACGAGAACGGTGCTCTACACTGCCTCACCACGAAACTCTCAAAGTAGGAATTCTTGAACTCGGTGCTATTATCACCGCGAATTGCTCGTAATGCACCGGGAGCTCAACAGAAGCCTACTAAAAGACCATAAAATGGGTAAACGCCTCATCCTTCGAGGCTAAGAAAAACACCCAAGAGTACCTCGAGAAGTCATCGACCACAACAAGAACATACCACTTCCTCCTCGCCGATCAAGACTCGAGCCGACCAATCAGTATGCATATGGAGCAGTTGTCCTGGTGCATCAATCATTGTCACTGTGACTGGAGAGTGAGAAGCGGCAACCATCTTGCCGTGCCGGCATGGAGAGCAAACTAGATACTTGACCATCTTGAGTTTTGGCAAACCACGAATGAGATCGTGGCCGCTAACTCGTGTCAAATGATCAAAGCCAATATGACCTAGTCTCCTATGCCAGAAGGTCAAATCACGGGATTCAGAAGCAATTAAACACCGGAGAGGATCACCAGAAGACTCAGAAAAATCAGCACGAAAGATCCTCCCATATCCAGAAATACCGCAAACTAGGCTACCCGGAGAATCAAGAATTTTGCAATTGTTTTTCTTAAAGCTCACCTCGTAACCGTCATCGGTAAGCTGAGAGACTAAAAGCAGATTATACTGCAGCTTACTTAATAAGGCAACATCTTTCAAAATAAACGAACTATTAATGCTCACAGTACCTTTAACGATGACGCGCCCAAAAGAAGCATCTCCGAAGGTGATCGTCTCATCACCTCGAGCACGGGCTAGGGAAGAAAACCAACGAGAGTCTCCTGGTCATATGACGAGAACACCCGAGTCTACAATCCGCACCTTTCCTTCCCACCCGGCAAACTCGAGTCAAACAGAGTAAAGTCTCAATCTTCGGGTGAATCAACGATGATTTTGGCACCCAATCTTGAGTAACACGTCGAATGTGATGAAGTAGTCAAGCAAGACTGACCTCTATCTACCCTACGCTCTCTGTCACTCAACAAGCCAGAAGGTCTGTGTGCGGACATGAAGTCATTCTTCGAATCCGATCGCTATGGAAGAGCGAGTCGAATTCGCAACAACCCGATCACGCCGCGTAGCCATCTCGAAAGGGAAACCGAGATCTACCCTCAAAGCGACGGAAGTCACGACCAAAGGGAGCATGAGGACGAAAATCAGAAAACTCAGAAAAACCAAGTCCTCGATGCTGCCCTAAATCATCAGCTGTAGCAAACCTAGACCTCATGTTAGTCTTAGGTGCACTCATGGTCTGGGGCTGACCCTGAATGCGCATAAAGGACTCAACATGATCTCTACGCGCGATCTTGGCGCGCCTGAAGCAATGATCAACCAAATGTCCATCCTTCTGACAGAAGGTGCAATGATACTTCGCCTTCTGAGAGGCCGAAGCTGCAGGTGGAATCACCTTGCTGTCAGAGATCCTTTGAACAAAACCCGCTGATTTAAAATTTACTTTCTCAGTCCTGGGCTTAGTTTTGATCACACCTGGTGCTATGGTTCTGAGCACGACAGGTGGATGCTTCCTCATATCCTCATGAAAATCATATCCTAGACCCTGATTAAATCTGTAAATTTTAGATTGGTCTAGAATTAGATTGAGCTTCTTCTTGCCTCCTACAAACCTCTCGAGAGTGTTCATAAGATACTGACACTCACGAAAGAGAGAGGTGCAAGAAGAGCAGGGGGAAGAAGGAATAGCAGAAGGTAAGAGAGCAGAAGAAGAACCAACAAAGGAGGAAAGATTGGCTTGTGCATACACACGGTAGACTTTGGGGGACAATCCTCTCAAGTAGCGATTGGTTCACGCTGCTGGCGTCTCTACCAAACCCTTAGACTTCTTCCCAAAGACACACAATACAAGCGGATGATTGTGTCTCTAGAAGGTCCTTAGTTAGCTTCACACATTTTTCATCCAAAGCAACCAAATCACATTTTAGTTTATAACACTGATTGCATGGTGAGCTAACAAGGTCCTTAGAAGCATACCGAGCCAGTTTGTCATTGTGATCAATCATTTCTTGAAACTTTTTGATCTGATTCTAGTGCAAGTGATTAACTTAGGACAGTTTAAACAAAAACAATGGGCTCTAATAAAGCAACTTGAATTCAAGAATTTTGTGAACTACCCGGTTTAGGTTCATCTTGAGATTATTACAATTTTCACAAGTCTCAGGGCAGATCGAGCAACATGGTATATAGACCTCTAAACGAGTTGTCCTTAACCTCACATGAGGTGCAAGCAAGAGCCTCAACAAGAGTAGATGAAGGAGGTGCTACCCTACTCATCTCTAGTTCAGCAAGAAGGCTAATATTCTCCACTTTAATCATGTCTAATTCAGAGGACACACTATCATGCAAGGTCCTTAGTTTTTCCATGTCATCAAGCAGAGCACAGCATGTGTCACAATCATCACGGGAGGGAGCAGATGTAAGTGAGGTAAGCTCCGTGATAGTCTAGCTACTTTCTTCTCCAACTCGTAACACTTAGCCCTAGACTTAGCATGAAATCTACCTAGCTTAAGAAAAGCATCATTAAGCTAGTCGTAAGTGGGACTAACCTCATCAGAGTCGGAGTACAGCTCGCTGTCGCTTAGATTGCCCCCGAGGGCCATGAAGCACATGCCGGAGAAGTTGCCATCGTCCTTGGGATCTTGATCGTCCTTTCCATCATCGCCACTCCACCCTCCACCTCGCCGGTGTCAAGTTCGCCGAGGCGGTGAGGACGCGATGGAATGCTTCTTTGCCTTCCCAAAGTTGCGTAACTTCTTCTTGCCTTGGTCAGTCTTTGAGGGCTTCGTGTTGCGGTTCTTGTCGATGTAGTCGTTCTTGCCCGAACCGCCGTAGTCACCTTTGCCCTTCCCGGCTTGGGGCGGTTTGCTCGATGTGGTTGGGGCCACCACACTCAAGCAAATCACAGACCTCCTCTTTTCCATCCCTCCTCCTCTTGTAAGCATGGGAAAACTTCCGAGCTAGGAGGGCTAACTGTTCATCCTCAAGCTGCTCTAACTAATCATCAGTTATGTCACAGAGAGCAGCAAGGGACAACCCGCGTATCGACTCAGAAGAAGATCCAGAGGTGGTATCAGTGACTAAAGCCATCGACTGTGACTTCGACCTTCGAGAGACAATGTCAATCTCGTGAGTCTTGAGACGCGAGTAAAGCGCATCAAGAGTCAGGGTCGAGAGGTCCGTGCTATCCTTGATGGTAGTCACTTTCATCTCCCAAACACGAAGATCGAGTGCAGAAAGCACCTGTCGAGCGTTATCTGAGTCGGGGTATGTAAGACCGACCGCTCGGAGGTTGCTCAAAATCTTATGGAAACGCAAAAAGCACTCGTCAAGAGATTCACCAGCAAGCATCTCAAATTTGTCAGTATTCTCGCTGAACCGGTCTTGTCGAACTGTCTTAATCGGGTGGTGCCCTCATGGTATGCACGAGGGTCACCCAGATGTCGTAAGCAGAAGACAAATGAGAAATGCGATCAAACTCACTTCTGCTCAAACCCTGAATGATAATGTTCCTTGTCTTAGCATTGGCCTCAACATCTGGCATGTTTCCCACATTGATGTTTTCATCGGCAGGAACAGCAAATCTAACCTTCACCTTTCTCCAGATGGCATACCCCTGAGCCTGGATGTAAGTTTCCATTCGGCTCTTCCGTAAGGGTAATCCAGGCTATCAAAGACTGGAGGCTTGGTGGAATACTTGTCCGTTGCCATGGCTCAACAGACCGGTTAAGATCTATAAGGAAGAGCTAACCGGCTCTGATACCAATTGAAGGACCGAAATGGCAACAGAGCGGGGGGGTGAATGGTGCCTTAAAAATTGAGAACTCCCCTTTACTGTATTTAAACAAACCTACAAAGCCCTCTGGAAATCTCAAGAAGAAGAGTGAAGCAAAATCAAAGAAAGAAAATAACTTCGGGCTGTTCTGTCACAAATCGGAAGCTCCGATTCTACCTAGCGGTAGTTCCGCTCGCGGTAGTTCCGAGTTCAATCATGGAAGTTCCGCCAATGATGAGTTCCGCCGTGGACAATCGGAAGTTCCGATTGTCCTGACCAAAGAACAAATAAGCCGGGTTTTGCCCAAAATCCAAATACTAAATCTTGAATGCTCTTCTCAGGTCAAGTTTCACAGGACATCATCCTAAACAACTTCTTGACCTCATGGAGAAGAATCGCAGACAAAGATCCAACAATCAAAGCAAAAACGGATTTCTTGAGTATTAGGCAAGAAAGAACAAAAACCACAATAGACAAGATTCTCAGATTCTTAGCTCATGAAACTTTGAGGATATATTAGCAATATCAATACGACTCTTGATATCAAGTTTCATGCCATCTCATAAGACGAATCAAAAGTTTCATCAAAACCCTTGCTATTCAAGGGAAGAACAGAGAGAAGAAGGGAGGCATAAACAAGAACCAAAAACTCAGGATTTCATTGATAGGAATCACAAGATTACAGAGGAAAACACGGAGGAATGATTACACAAGTTTTCAGTTCATCCTCTCCAACTCAACAAACTCTCAAAAAGCATAACAACCTCTCCAAAGGCTCTTTAGCTAAAGCTAACCCTAATTTTCTCTCTCAAAAAATCTAACCCTAACACCAGGGGTTCACCTCTATTTATAGCCCTTGGCTAATGGGTCTCCAACCCATTAAGCCCACTACACCCGAACGGAACCGTCTCCACTTGTGCCGCTTTGCGAAAAGACCATTTCGCCCCTTGCGCACCTTCTGGAAGGCTCCCGTACACCTTGCTGTCCTTGACTCGCAACCACCTCAAGATTCACGCCGTCTTCGACACATCCCGACCGCTTCGACCTCAACGCGCCGCGCTTAGTCCGATCACCTCGTGTCTCGCCACGACTTCGCCTCGATGTCCCGCAATCAACACGCATAAAACACATCACATAGCATTGTCCAATATCATAGCATCAATATTTGTACAAGACTCAAACTCATACAAAGTCAAAATCACAAACTATCCTTCTCTGCACAGTTCTGGGCACAATCGGAAGTTCCGCACTTACCATTGCGGAAGTTCCGATTTCCGGAACGTCCGCACTTGTCAGGATGATCGGAAGTTCCGCGCTTACCCTTGTGGAAGTTCCGATTATCGGAACGTCCGCACTCCCAGATTTTCAATTCCGATTTTCGTCACAGAGGAATACTCACATCAGTATTATCGGACAAACCGCGTCCCCAGGTGCGGAAGTTCCGATTACTTCAACCGAACACATTTCCCAGATTAATCGGACGTTCCGCTTTACAAAGCCGGAAGTTCCGATTATCGGAACTTCCGCTACATACATGGCGGTAGTTCCGATTATCCTGTTTCATCACAGAAACAGTACAAACAGAGAGACTCAACTCTCAACCTATTCAACAAGTTGTCAAATACTCATCACTCACAAAGAGAACCTCTCACATGGTCTCTCACTGTGTCATGTACACATCCTCACTTAGGTTTCCATTAAGGAAAGCCGTTTTGACATCCATCTGACATATCTCAAAATCGAAATACGCAGCAATAGCTAGAATGATCCGAATAGATTTAAGCATCGCTACTGGTGAGAAAGTCTCATCGTAGTCAACTCCTTGAACTTGTTGAAACCCTTTTTCGACAAGTCGAGCTTTATGAATGTGAACATTTCCATCCATATCAATCTTTTTCTTATAGATCCATTTGCACTCAATGGTTTTAACACCATCAAGTGGATCGACCAAGTTCTAAACATGATTGACACTCATGGAGTCTATCTCGGACTTCATGGCTCCAAGCCATTTCTCATTGTATGGGTCCATCATCGCTTCCTTATAAGTTTTAGGCTCACCATTATTCACCAATAATACATCATGTCCATACCTTATAGGCAATTAACGCGGCCTTTTAGATCTACATGGGGCTAATGTCTCTTCTACAGGTTCAACAACACTTTGTTCGTCCTGTAGAGGTTCAGTAGGAGTTGAAACACTTTCAGATGTTTTCCAAACTTCTTCGAGTTGCATTTTTCTCCTACTGACTCCTTTTGAAAGAAACTCTTTATACAAAAAGACACCATTTCGTGCAACAAACACTTTGCCCTCCTCTTGATTGTAGAAATAATATCCTTTGGTTTCCCTAGGATATCCTATGAAGAAGCATTTATCTGACTTGGGTGTGAGTTTGTCAGACGTCAAACGTTTAACATACGCATCACATTCCCAAATCTTTAGAAAAGATAAACTGGGACTCTTCCCAGTCCATATCTCATATGGCGTCTTATCTACTGATTTAGATGGTACCCTATTCAAAGTGAAAGCGACTATTTCTAGAGCGTAACCCCAAAACTACAATGGCAGATCCAATTGGCTCATCATTGGCCGAACCATGTCCAACAAGGTCCGATTACGCCGCTCGGACAACCCATTCCACTGTGGAGTACCCGGTGGTGTAAGCTGTGGAACAATTCCACATTGTTTCAAGTGATCACCAAACTCATGGCTCAAAAATTCTCCTCCACGATCAGATCGTAATGACTTGATTATCTTGCCTAGTTGATTCTGTGCCTCATTCTGGAACTCCTTGAACTTTTCAAAGGATTCCAACTTGTACCTCATTAAATAGATATAATCATATCTACTAAAGTCATCGGTGAAAGTAACGAAGTACTGAAAACCACCTCTAGCTGTCGTGCTCATTGGTCCACACACAACAGAATGTATGAGTGCTAACAAGTCACACGCCCTTTCATTCCGACCAGTGAAAGGTGTCTTGGTCATCTTCCCGATCAGGCAAGATTCGCATATTTCAAATGATTCCAAATCAAATGAGTTTAGAATTCCATCACTATGGAGTATTTTCATGCGTTTCTCACTGATGTGACCCAAACAACAATGCCAAATAAAAGTGGAATTCAAATCATTAGGCCAAAGCCTCTTCGCATTAATATTATAGATGGGTGCAACATCAAGATTCAAAATAAACGACCCGTTCAAAACGGGAGCATAGCCACAAAACACTTCATTCAAAAATATAGAACAACCATTGTTCTCTATAATGAACTTATAACCCTCTGCCATCAAACATGATGCAGAGATGATATTTCTACATATGGCTGGAACGTAATAACAATTATTTAGTTCCATAATAAATCCTGAAGGCAAAAGTAATGGCAAAGTCCCGACGTCTAATGCAGTAACTCTTGCTTTATTCCCGACGTGAAGATCCATCTCACCCCTTGTTAATCTCCTACTCCTTGTTAGACTCTGAATCGTATTGCAAATATGAGCAACCGATCCGGTATCAAATGCCCACGAGTTAACATAAGAATCAGCAAGAAAAATATCTATAACATTAATACCTGAAGTGGAAGTTTTACTCCCACCATTCCTTTTCGGATCGCCCGTATTTCTTGCGCTTCCTCTTTCAAAGGGCTCTGCCTCCTTGTAGTAAAAGCATTCATTCTCTTGAGTCGGGCCAGACTTGGTCTTGGGTTTAAGCTTAACAGTTTGGATCCCATCCGAAACCTTGTCTTTACCTTTGACCCAGGTTTTAGCCTTCTTCTTGAAGCTAGTACTCTTTTGCACAATCATCACATAACTGTTGCTTTTCTTAATGCTGTCCTCTACATCCTTAAGCATCATATGCGCTTCGGTGAGATTCTTGTCTAAGCCATTCATATGAAAAGTCATAATGAACTGCCCATAGCTTGCAGGAAGCTAAGCAAGAATCAAATCTGTAGCCAACTCTTGACTAAGTGGAAAACCAAGTTTTTCCAAGCTCTGTGTGTAACCAACCATCTTGATCACATGAGGGCTCACCGGACTACCCTCAGTTAGCTTACACCCAAACAATTTCTTTGAGATCTCATATCTCTCAGTCCTTGCTTGTGTCTCAAACATGCATTTGAGCGTCACGATCATATCGTAGGCCTCAATGTTCTCAAAATGCTTCTGAAGGTCTGAGTTCATCGCAGCAAGCATGAGACAACTAACATCAAGGGACTCATCACAAGCCCTTTTATAGGCTGTTTTAAGAGCTGCAGCGGCATTCTCAGCAAGCACATCAGGAATTGGTTCCTCTAGAACATGTTCATTTTTATCTTGCCTAAGAACAATTCTCAGGTTGCGGGACCAATCCATAAAATTTGTTCCATTTAGTTTTTCCTTATCAAGTATCGAACGTAAAGCAAAACTGGATGTAGGGACAACAGTTGGTGCCAGGATCTACAACAGAAATATGCAACACTAAGACATATGTTCAAGAAAAGTAACTTCTATTAAACAATTTAATGAAGATACTCCCACTGAATACCATATCTCTCTTATGACATTTAGTGATTCAAGACCCACAATCAGTTAATCTACTAGTGAGCTTTGGCATCACAGCTAGAAGATTAGTGAATATGGTAAGCAACCCTTTGCTAATCATATCTTTATATGACTCTTGTTGTTGGGCAGCATCTCTATGCTTCGACACCCAACCCTATGCCCCAAAGTCCATAACCGTTATGATGACCTTGTCAGGTTAAACCAATGCTTACGTGTAAGTGTCCGACACAAACCCATCTAGTCACGGAATATTAATCGCACTCTGCTTTAGCAAGACCTACCATCAAAATACAAGACTATGGATGGTGCAGCTAATTGGGAGGGCATCAATTTAACTTAAAATTATCCAAGGGAAATTTACTTCTACCATGTTAAAAGCATTTCAAGCAATTAAATAACATGCATAAAAATAAATGAACAGGAATATAAGGGCATTCACAGACAATCAAATTGCATCGTGATATAGTATGACCCTTCCTTATGGTGATCTCCATCGCCAAGCATCCTGTTCGCCATGTCTCTAAGATGCCAAAACTCCTAAGTACTCCCACTAAGCAATTACTCCTAACAGCACTAGGGATAAAAATATAAGGAGTAAATTAGCATCACAAGTCGACACACAGGCCGTTATATAAATATAGACAGCCTTGGGCTGCAATAAACATGACACACAGGTCATGAACATTACACACATGCATACATCTCATACATCATGGGTCATACTATTCACATCAACCTGCAAAAACAAGTTAGGCATGGAATAGCATTCTAACAGGCAACAAGAACACACACTACAAAAGCGCGGTCTGATTACCCAGCACGGCGGTCCCGCTGATCATTGCCTTGATACGACCACACACTGCGGCATACTCCGATGGCGGAACTTCGACCGGTAGGAGTATCATGCAAGGTGATCATGAATAAGCACAATAAAACATCCGGTACTTAGCGATCGTAACTCCGATTCGACCAACCACATTAATTTTCGTGTGCTCCAATGGATTTACGATCACTGTCTGCCCCGATGGCGGAAACTGACCGGTAGAGGCAAGTCGTGATACGACCATGTAAGCACGATCACGGACTAACGAATGAAACCGATCCTACCACCAATGCACATGGACAATCAAATCGACCACCGCAAAAAAACAGAGATATATCACATCTATAACTGCCATATATCACAATATGTGTCCAATCCGAATCTAGAACTAGACGGCATGGCTCTGATACCATTGAAGGGTAACGCGGTAAGGCTACGATAGCACAAACAAAATTTTCCACACTACCAAGGAACCACTGCAAGTAATAGATCACAAGATTACCAAAAGACGTGCCGACTCGTAGCGGAAGTAGAGTCGTTGTAGCGAGTTAATGCAGTCGTAGTCGTACACACGAGGCGTCTCCTCCTTCGAGCAGTCATACCCGACGCACGTGTGACTTCTCATCCGACTCGTCGTGTGACTTCTCATCCGACTCCGGTGAACGTCACAAGTTGCGGATCGTCCCAGTGCTGATGCTTCGCAACAACACCTCCGAGGTATCCACACGTACGAGGCAGGATCACCACACGCTGGAGTGCTAGCACCGGCGGCGTGGTTGAGAAGGCGTGGCTATTAGGGTTTCGGGAGTTCTTCCAAAGATCATCCTCTTAATCACCCCATGCCACCGCCCCTCTTTATATAGGCATCCATGATGGGTCTCAACCTGCAGGCCCATTAGGAACTCGTGGCCTATACGAATTCGGATCACCATCCAAAACAGATCCTTGCCCTTTAAGTGTATGACCCCACAGGTTCATGTGTAATCGGTTATGACTCGGAAACTTTTTTTCGATCACTAGTCGTTAGCGGTACCTAGCAGTACATAACGATTCCCAAATACACATAGAAAATATCAGGCGAATCTTGATGTAATATGATCTATGATCAGGTGCTCATCACTCACGATAAGTTCGTATCTCTATACGACCAGGTTGCAATTGATCACGACCAGTTCGTCACTCCTTACGACCAAGTTCTTACCATTCTGTGAGTACGTTCGACCAATCTACGACCAGCTTGTATCTCCATACGACTAGTTCGTAATTGATCGAACTAAGCAACCTACTCATGCATTCTCCCTTTGCCTCACGATGCCTGGTTGAACTCCGTGAGATGCCAGGTCATCCATGGACTGTTCAATACTTTCTCGATCGAGTGTCGGATAACATCATGTGGTCGACACTTCGACCACTAGTGGCATGGCCATGCACTTTTTTTATCCGATCACCACGAGGGGTCCAAAGACATCTCTCCTGTTATGTGAGGAGGGGCAAATTCTATCTCGGCCAGTCACATCCCTCCGCATGTTTCATAGCATACCCGAAAGCTACCTTTATAACTACCTAGTTACGAGTAGCGTTTGGCAACCCCTAAGAGTGCTATTACACATGTAGGGAACCATGCTGATCTCAGGTCTAAGGATTATACATCATCATTACTTGAGACCAACTAATGACACAAAGATTCATAACAATCTTAATAGTGTCTCAATGATGGGTCTATCCAACACCATGTTCTCTAACATGTGCTCACATTATTGATTCGATATCTCCATAACCATGACCGGTGAAACTAGGTCATCAATCAATACATGTGCTAGTCATAGAGTCACTGGTGTTCCGACCAGTGACCTCCGACCAGGGATACTTTTAGAATGACATCATATAAGTTAAATAGTTCCACCAACAAGTCACATACTTATTGATCTATAACAAATGATTCATTCAAGAAACATGATAACATATTACCAAAACATGAACATAATGAAATATCATCACCTCTATGATTGCCTCTAGGGCATATTTCCAACACCCATTCCATTGAGGCGTCCCCGATGGAGTAAGTTGTGGAACAATTTCACATTTCTTTACGTGATCACCAAACTCATGGCTCAAATATTCACATCGATGATCAGATCGTAGACATTTGATTGTCTTGCCAAGTTGATTATGCACTTCATTATGAAATTCTTTGAAGTTTTCAAAGGATTTTGACTTATGCCTCATCAAATAGACATAGTCAAATCTACTGAATCATCAGTAAAAGTTATGAAGTACTGAAAACTACCTCTAGCCGAAGTGCTCATTGGTCCACATACATCCGTATGTACAAAGGCTAATAAGTCACTTGCCCTCTCACCTCTAGTCGTAAAAGGTGTCTTCGTCATCTTACCAAGTAAACAAGATTCACATGTTTCAAATGATTCAAAATCAAATGAGATTAGAAGACCATCTTTATAGAGCTTCATCATGTGTTTCTCATTTATATGACCTAGACGATAATGCCAAATAAAAGTTGGATTCAAATCATAAGGTCGAAGTCTCTTAGCATTAACGTTATAGATGGGCTCACCCTCAAGATTCAAAATATACAATCCATTCACTAATGGAGCATGGCCATAACACATATCTTTATTCTGAACTCATAACCTTCTTCTCCTAAACATGAAGCAGAAATAATTTTTTTTTTCTTAAGGCAGGAACATAATAACAATTATTTAATTCCATAACTAATCCTGAGGGTAAAACTAATGGTAAAATGTCAATAGCTAATACCGCAACTCTTGCTTTATTGCCCACACGAAGAACAACATCTCCTCTTGCCAAGCCTCTACTCCTTATCAGTCATTGTATCGAATTACAAATATGAGCAACCGATCCGTACCAAATACCCAAGAACTGGTCGGAGAAGAGGCAAGATCGACACTACTACAGAAAAGCTCATCACAGACAGTTTTTGAACCGTCTAAAATTTTATGTCTGTGATAACAGGCGGTTATCATAGACGGTTATCCGTCTGTGATAAATCTTATCACAGACGGTTCTAACCACGAACCGTCTGTGATACCTATTTTGAAACACATGAACTTCATATGCCGAAACCTACGTATATTGAATCAGAGCTAGTAGTAAAGAAATGATGACTACATTAATTTATTAGCCTTGATATATGACTGGACAAGAACCGAGATACCCCTCCTACAAGCGGGAGGAACGATTAGAACGGAAGTGCCCCTCTTCTCACGCGATTTTTTTAATATACTTAATTTAAAAGATAATTACAAAAATAAATAATTAATTTTTTTAACAAAACTAGGCGTCTCTCGCCAGCTCTTGTCGCAATTCCAATTAGCGACTGAGACCTATGCACTGGCAACAGGGGGCTCAACAGTACAACGAGCTGGCCAGTTGAATTGGCGATAGAGACTTGTCGCCCATTCAACTGGCATCCGGGATCCTAATTTTTTTAATATTAAAACTTGGAAAACCATCATTTCAAATGACGATAGGGATCCCATAAGTCCCTGTCGCATTTCCAAATGACGACACAATCTCCCCGAAAAACCCTTGAAACCCTAAAATTAGGGGAAAACTCACTTTTATTTCTAAAAAAAGAGAAAGAGGGGAGGGAAGGGAAGGGAGAGGAGCAAAGAGGAGTAGAGGAGAGGAGAGAAGCTAGTGAAGTACTGTCCGTCCGGTCTGGGTGACCGTCAAAACGGGTCGGCGGCAGCCCGGGGAGGGGATAGAAGGTGGCGGCGGCGGCGGCTATGGTGGCTGATGGAGACACGGGCGCGGGTAGCGGCGCACAAGCGCACAGGTGGCGGTGCCCCTACGACAGCTGGGCAGGGGTGGTGTGAGCACCGGTGGCGCGGTGGCCTGGGAAGTGGCCAGTAGCGTCGTGATGACGCGACGGAAAAAACTAAATTGAGGTGGGGGCTGGGTAGAAAAGGACCAGGAACACTACGTGACACGGTCAATTTGATGGGAAGCTCACTGGAGAAGAAGATCGCGATGGTGACATAGGCGGACTTGAGAAGAATGCGAATGGTGTCGCGTGTTCCGGCCAAACGGAGGGGAGATAGACACTGGGGTTTGAGGCGAATTGAAGAGGAGAGCAAGGGACATACGATGCTCACTTTATAGGGTGAAGGCCGCGCTTGAATATCGACAAGGAACACTTGCGGATTATGGGCGACAGTTTCGGTTGACATTAAACTACGACGATGGGAAACAGCAACATTTGAATGCAAGGGTGATGATGGAGTGCAATTAATGATGGAACGACGTGGGCGATGGTAGTGGGGACGTGGTGCCACCGACAGAAACGGAAATGGCGCACTGTGCGCAGCGGCATAGGCGGTGGCTTGGGTGCGGGTTGGGCGCGTGATGGCGGCAATGTGAGGTAGTGGCTGGGGTGGCTTGAGTGCGGGCTGGCGCAGGCCGGGACCGGGAGGTGGCACTAGGTGCGGCCGGGCCGAACGCGGCGCACGGCGTAGTTGACTCGGGATAGAGAAAAGAAAACATGCAGAGGAGCCACGAGAAAGAAAAAGAGAAAAAAGAAAAAGAAAAAAAGGAAAAAGGAAAAAGTTTTGACCCAAGAAAAATTGAATTGAAATGAAATTATGAGAATTTGAATTTCGGTTGAGGTTTGAAATTGAGGGGAGATGAATTCAAATCGAGATTTCGAATTCAAATTTGGCCATGAATTGATTTGATTTTGGAATTTGATTTGAGATTCAGAATTTGACTTAATTAACATAGACATAAGCAAGAACTCCAAATATTTGAATTAATTATTTTAAAATTAATTTATTTTAGAAGGCGAAATTTGAGATGTTACAACCTGATAGCTCGAGGACGAGTTGTCTGGTCGTAAGGTGTATAGTGTTATGGGCCGAGGAGGGCGTTGGTTGGCCCACATAAGAGGCGCGTAGCAGTCACCACACGACAAGAGCTGGCTAGAATTAGATTACGAATGAATAAAATAAAATAGAAGATTATTTAGTTAGGGAAAGAGATCGGTTTAGTTAGAAAGTTAGAGATACGATATTTTAGGAAGGTAGATATTCTATTATTAAGCGTCAAGTCGGTCGTACCTATAAAAGTGACACCATGTATCTCATTATCAAAGAAGTAATGAAAAATCAAGTGTCAAACTAAGCTTCAGAACCTATCTATCATGTTAGGGAAGAGTCCTACCTATGGTTAAAAGAGAACGTGTCCTATCCCCGGTCTCTAGATCCGTACCCAACTCGTTCCATAACACGAGAACGGTTAATAATCATTACGGATTGGACCTTGTAATAAAAATGAAAGAAACACGGAACAAATTCCAACAATGCATCACAGTCAAAGCAACAGCATGCACCCGTCCTCAGAGTTAACATACTCAGTATACCCATTTCTCGAACCAAGCAACCATACGTGAATTTTTCCCTTTCAAAATACTCCCACCATACCCATTCCCGGAAACTGACCAATTGGAGCTCTGAACAATATGAGCACTTCCCTAGTTCGGACCTGCTACGAGTAAACAATGCATAAAAGGTGGTGATCGCAACTGCAAGTGCAAACAAACGCAAAGTATACCCCGATCGAGTGCTCTACCCCCACCATACCCCGCACGGCATAAAAGGTTGCTCCTTGAAATTACACTCCGAGATCACTCTGCTCCTTGTTGATCCGGATTCTAAAAAAACCAAGAGCTAAGGGGTTTGGCCGAGCTCCGACTACTCCGATTGAGAATCCGCGATAGCTGAAGCCCCCGCCAAACAGAGCCTTATAACGTAGAGAATTCAACATCTTCTACAAATTTCGTCATGGCCCATATCCCTGATTACCTTTTCATTCGTACCCTGCTTCCTTGTGTAATTTCATTCATCTCTTCACTTTTCTCTCTTTTGAATCATTGACTCGACATAGTCAGACTATTAGTTCATACAACAGCAGAATGTCATGTAGAATCCAGTTACATAGTGAAGAGTACACTCAGTACAGCACCAGTCAGAATGTTTGAATGTGAACACAGCATACTAATTTGCAGCTTGACGTGCCCGAAACTCTATTTTCGTTAAGCCATAATAAACTGTTTTACCTCCAAGCCAGACAAGAAAATTCCAGCCAACAGGAGATCCACCAGTCACATAAGCCCCCTGTGCAATTTCATCAACGTGCTTTGGGTGATCTGCCATCTCACTGATTTGGATTTCCTCTAGCATCTTCTCTGCTGCGCTCCCTGACTTATCAGGCTTGGGCGGTGCACCATCATTTACATTATTAGAAGAAATTGCAGTTTGATCTGTCTGCGGAACTTTATTCTTCTCTCCAGATGGAGTTGGCTCTGCGGGTCCATCCTTCACAGCTCCAGCTAAAGGCTTCTCTGATGGTTTCACAGGTTCAGAAGTGGCACTGAGCTCGAGGCTCATTTTCTTGGATAGTTCCATGACAACCTTTATCTCTGAAACACAAAATGAAAATGTATGTAAAGATCCAGTCGTGTCAAGAGATGACGGACATGAGACATTTCTGGTGGCTTATTTTCACTATCTTAATTAGAGTAAGTTTGACAAACATCATTCATGAATTGTCTGAGAAATTCTCTACCAAATAGAGATGAACACATATTTTGTATGCCTACCAGTGTTGTGAAGAATCAATAATGTGTTTTGCATGACTACCAATGCTGAGCATTTAGGACAACATATCACATAATAGGTTTGTCAAGTGAAAATGATGTAAAATGTGTAAATTCCATGCGTTCACATGTCAGATAGGAATAGGATCGATGATAAGTTACAAGTGTCCAATCCTAAGAGATAAAGATACACAGATGGGTTATATACCTCAATCTGCAAGACTGTAACATAAGAGGATGAATCAAGCTAAAAATGCATTAGTGATGCATCAACAACAGAAATGATTCACGACAAAATTGACTGATAAACATCTCTTGAGAAAAACTTGACTATACAACCAACCAAATGAAGAGCGGAATGTGCTACATTGACTATTTAGACATGATTAAACCCTAAGACTATAGGCAGATGCAGAGGTGCATCGCCAGGCAACAATTCATCCATATATAACTATCTTATAGATAGAATTGAGCAACAGCAGATTTAAATGAAATTATTCAAGGTCTTTTTGTTGGCCTATCCACATAAATAACTATTCGGTAGGCAACATGCCAGCATATTTGTTCCATCCTCTCCTTTTGGTGCTTCCATGCTCCGTGCATTAAAATTTTATGTAGAAGATAATTGGGAAAACATCTGGAAAAATAGAGATGTTATGTACTACTTCAGTCTATCATCCTACAAAATGTCACATAAAACTTGATGCATATGTGATGCAAAAAAAAAAAAAAGGCAATTTCTGCTGAGAAGTGAGAGGTGAATTAAAACTGAAGAGAGAGAGATAAAGATAGCAATTACTACTATTCACTGGAATTTTCTGTTTTTCCTTATGATATTCATATGACGCCAAACCATGCAACAGCAAATATACTAGCCGAAGAATACAGTTAACTACAAGCCCCCATGCGTCTATTCTTTGGATACACCTAAAAGAACAAATTTTTACTTCCAAAGTATACAACTACACTACTTATAGAAGCACTAATTTTAGAATTTCAAATTTTATTTCCTTTAACAGGGAGATCAAAAGTCATAGACTGTTCACCGTTGATCCATCTCATCCAATGGCTTATGCATTAAGTTGGACTATTCCCCCTAATTCCACCCACGCCATTAAACTATTTCCTCTGTTAACTCACATTCTCCTCTTAATCTCCCGCCCAAGCAGGTATATGCCAATCCATTTAAAATCCCTGGCCTGTTGACCTCTCTGCCACTTCCCCCACAATAGAGGCTCCCCATCACAAGCGCAACATCACTGTGTGTATGTCTCTACCGCAGCATTGGCGAGTCCCTGTGGGAGCTCCCCAAGAATCACACACCCCAACAACCCTTCCACCTCCGGTTTGGGAGTTCACTCTCCTCGCCTCCCGCCTACACCACCCCAAGATCCGCAACGGAAGGGATAAGCCCTCATGATCCATCTCAGTGACCTCCACGGCCACTGCCTTGCCGGCGACAGCCAGGAGAGGAGCACTAAGGATGCTGCTGGCTGAAACTATGCCAAGCACGAGTTCTGATATTCAGATCCACCAAAGGTTCTCTTTTTCTTTCCTAAACACTAGGTTGACTCAAATCCCTTAATAAAACAACTAGTATCTTTCTAACAAGATGGGTATTTGAGATTTTTTTTTACCTTTTAGAATCTCACGAGCGGCATCATTGTTTCGGAAATCAGTAGCTTCGTAAACCTTGAACAAGCAAAGGTAGGCAATTCAGAACAGATTATTACCAGTTTAACAGGAAAAATTATACACCAAGTACAAAGCACATGAGATTTCAGATTGGTGTATTTTCTTCTGTGGCCTTGTAGCCTAAGATTTGCCCAAAACTCCAGCTTTCAAGAGGCAGCAGCTTAAGAGGCCGACTAGACATCCCCACATGCGCACAGCAACTAAACAGTAGTGAAAAATTTAGGGCTTTTGGGGGAGTGCGAACCTGGACGAATCGGAGGCGGAGGTCGGCGACGGTGGAGCGGATCTTGTAGTAGGCGGAGGCGTGGAACCCCGCGTCCTCCAGCTTCCTCTTCTTCGCCGCCGCCGGCGCATCGGGTTGAGGAGTGAGAGGAGGAGTATGAGAAACCTTTTGCTCGGCGACGGCCGCGGCCGCGGCCGCGGGTGGAGGAGTCGGCGGCGGCGGGGCAGCGGTGTCGGCGGCGGCGGCTGCGGTTGGAGCGGCCATGTTGTGGATAGGGAAATGGTTTTGGCCCCGGTCAGATCGATCAGTGTTTGCGTCGTTTGATGTTGTCGGAAAATGGAAAGTGGGAATCGATTGGACACCCCAAGCTCCAAAGTGTGTGTAGGGAACTGGTTTTTTATCCTAAGTAGGTTTTGGAAAATAAACGAGAGGAGGAAGAAACTAAGACAGTGTGGCACGTCAGATGTCACTCAAGGTTACCTACGAACTCACGGAGCCAAATATGAATCGAAATTTTGAAGTGTGGTGTGTCTGTTGTGGGCCTTGTTGCTCTGAAACGTCTCCAATGAAAAATCAATCCCGTCTCACTTCAGACAACCAAATACTTCGTAATCTGTGCTATACTTGTTGCGTCGTTTCGATCTAGAGCATTCTGTAGGAATCGCTACAAAGAAATATAAATAATTCAAAACACTTGCCTTGCTTTGCGTGGTAGAGTTCGGCAAACATCCAAAATACAAATGCCCCGTCAGCTTTGCATCTCGAGAAGATTAGTAGGGTGTCCGTGTATTGTAATAAAATTCTAAAAAAGAGTGATACATATCAGCAGACGGTATCATAAATCGTATAATAAATATTAATTTTATTTCACACACATATAAATAGAAACATTAAATTGATGCCAACTTCCATCCCTAACGTGTTGTCTATGTTCGGCCATTGCCGGCCGGCAAGAAAGAGGACTACGCATCAATGGCCAACTTCTTCCACCTCAAACCCAAGATGTGACTCGATTTTCACGATCATTGGCCTCTGTAGCCCTCGTCAGACACATCACGATGAGGGGGTAGGAGTCCAGGGGGGAGGTGGTGTCGCAGTGGTAAGCAAGGAGGAGGTGGTGATGCTTGCTCGGCTGGAGCGGAGCAGGAGGTGGTGACGGCGGCGTAGGGGAGGATGTGGTGTAGTGAACTCGAGACGGCGACGCGACGAGGGAAGGAAGCATTCGTCTCTGCCTCTTCCTTATGCGCCGCTGTTGCTTCCTCTCCCTTCCTTGGTGCATCCGCTTCTCCTACAAGGTACCTCCACATCTTCTCATCCCTTCCCTCCCGTTGCCTTCTCCTGTCTCCGACACCATCTTACTGCCCACCACCTCACCTTCCAGCTACCTCCTCCTATCACTAATGTTACCTCCCCACGCTGCTCATGGTTAAAGCCACGTGTGTCACACTTTGCAAATGCTGAAACTCTTGCAATGCCAACTCCTACTGAGAACCTTTTCCCAAGAGAAACACAGATGTTCCCTCAGAACAATCCCTTTATCCTAGATAATGCAACACAAGGTAATGAAGAGGTCACTATCTCTCCCAATTACTCAAGGACAAGAGCCCCATCCACTGCACTCAGTCCGCTATTTAAGTCGTCAGTGTTCAGGCAATTGGTTGAAGAGAACTCAGATGCCAACAATAAAACAAGAGGAGATATCAGTGAGTTAGTTTCCAAACCTGATTGTATGATAAAAATCAGATGCCCACATGTCTTTCCCTCCTCTTACTATCCATCCATCTAATCATCAAATCAAATCCCCAAATCTTTTGACCTCGGGAGGCTAGGTGGGCAGGTGGCATGTGGTGGCCGTGGAGCTCAAAAGGCCATGGTGGTCAGTGATGAGGTTGTGGTCGAGAACAATGCCCTACATAGAGTTTTGTAAATGCCAGAAAGGAACATGTGTCCCTCTTACTATTAATTTTCCATTTTCCCTCTGACACTCCAAGAGCATGGTATGATATTATAATTATAAATTAAGACATCAAATAAATCCAGTATCATTTATTAAAACCAAAATAACTCCCTTACCATAAAAAATAAAATAAAATGGCATGCCAATTAATTGCACACATTTTATGAAGTGTGTGAGCCATTTTGTATGACGGATAAGCTACCGAAACAAGTCTCCATGAATGTTCATTTGTCCATGAAAAACTTCTAAATGAGCCGTTTTTCGTTGTAAACTTCTATTCATTTGCACACTCCAAACTTCTATTCATTTGTACTCCTTCCGGCTCACAAAAATAAGTCGTTTTGGAATACATGTAGTCAAACTTTAGAGACTTTGTCCATCAATATTTTTTAAAATATTTATATTAGATACAATAAAATTATACGTGTAGATTTATCTTCAAAAGTACTTTCATAATTTTATAATTTTATTGGGTTTTATAAATATACTACAATAATAATTAGTGATCAAAGTTGTATTTTGAGGACCATATCAATATCTAAAACGATTTATTTTTGTGAACTAGAGGGACTAATTAATTTGGACCAGGGCTAGGTAGCATTAAATATTATGGACACCACTTGCCCGAGATTAGAGAGGTAGGCTGGCAGGGCATGCAAATTCGATTGGACCATGAGTCCACAATGAAACATTTACAAAAACCTCCAGAATGAAACATTTACAAAAACCAAAACAACGATGCTACCATAAAAATATATAAATGGTATGCTCTATCAACCGAACACTTTTCCCGAAGCGGGTGTGCTACTTTATACGAGAGATAAACTTACCGTAACAAGTGTGTATAACACCGACATAAAAATAGCTCAAGTTTGGTACACACTCAATTCATACATGGAGTATATGCGATGCTCATATGTGTACTCAATCAACTATCTCTTCAAATAGTCTAATGAAAAATTCCAAACCATGATGACAAGCTAATTAACTCTTGTCGTCACTTGGGTGCTGTCAATTTGCGAGACAAGCGAACAAGTGTATTTGCGAGACAAGCGAACAAGTGTACGGTGCCTTTGCGGTATGCACATACAAAGGGATGATAATTAAGGTGCTATTAATGTATATATACTAAGATTGCATACATTGATGACTTCTACTTGCGATGTGCGGTATTTAATACTCAACGCAAATCATTCCATTTGGTAGTCCAAACTGTATTGCATTTTTTGATCGAATCGTATTGTAGTAATAGGTAAAATTAATTACTACGTACATATCCTCGCTTTAATTTCCCCGGGCCGTACGGGTCAAAAAATTACTACTCGCTTCTACATATGTAGCAAGGAGTTGGAGTAAATCTGTGTGGAGCGATATATGTACTATTCCCTCACAATATTTGTCTAAATTATTTTGGAATTACCGTTTCACAATTAATATTTATACTGTGGATATCGTGGGGATATGTGCATGATCTTAGAGTGATGAGTCAATTGGCAATGGCGTTGTTGGTTTGATGAATCTCGCGTTTTCGGAAAACTTCAGTGCTGTCAGGTCATTGGCGGTCCGACCGCAGTCCGACCGGTGATGCTTGATGGTCCGACCGGCCACAAGTGATGATGGAGTTTGGGGCTAGACCAAAAATATGTTGTGTAGGCATGAGAGGGGAGTCTCCTAGATGTGGTCACATAATTTTTGGAGCTCCCAGTCAAAAGTTCTATCCATTGAAAAATTCCAGAGAGGTTGCGGTTTTCCGAGTTGAAATTTGGCTAAGTCTTTTTGGGCGGTCAGACCGCCGTTATGGAATCGGTCCGACCGCTGGGAAATCGGTTCGACCGGCTTGGTAGGGCGGTCAGACCGGCTTCCACTTGGACTTCGGCCATTTTGGCATTATTGTGTTTTGATGTTGTTTAATGCATGAGTTTCAATACTTTATTGTTGCATATTGCATTGTTGAGCTAATGTGTGTCAAGTTGTGAAGAACTTGTTCCCGGAGACGATTTCTTTGTCTATTGCTGTGTAGGTGGCTTGCAGGTCAACGACGTCAACGGCGAGGAGGATCGGGACTAAGCTTGGAGAGCTGAGGTCCAGAACGATCATGGATGCCGGGTGAGGTCGTGTGACTCAAGCATGGTGCAGAATGGACAAGATGGATCGAACAGGCGATTCGTTGTACCGGTTGGATCAAGCGGTGCGGGGTCGGTGCAAGTGCCTTGGAGGCTCCGATGGGATTCGGACGGGAGAGACTTACTGACATGATGAGAGCCGCTGATCAACCTACACGTGGTGAAGCAGGTGATTTCTTCAATATATTTGTGTGTGTGTGGGTCCCATTTGTGTTGGGCCTTAATGGGAGCCCATGAGAGAAACCCTAGCCTCTCCTATAAATAGAAGGGGGGAGATGAAAAAACCCCCCAAGCATCCCAAGCATCCCAAGCACCCAAGTACTCATTTGCAAAAACCTAGTCAGGGTTAGGGTTTGGAGAGGAGAGGAGAGGAGAAGAAATTTGTGTGTGCTCTTGGATTGAGCTCTTATCCTCTTTGAGGGAGTGGCTTTGTAAGCAACATCTTGAATCAATCAATCTATGGATGTTTGCTCAAGGGTGAAGTCTCATTTGCTTTCTTATCTCTTTTGATGATTGATCCGGGTGTTTATGCTTTGTTTTTTTGACCGATTTTACCTTGCTATGATGTGTGGGAATACTCTTAGAATCATCTAGATCATCAATCCCCCACAAGCAAATTTTGGATCAAGATTTTTATATTTCTAGGTTTTGAACATTTATTTGGTAAAACCTTAAGAAATCGATTATTTGAAGTGGATCTGGACGATCGTCGCTAGAAATAGGTCTTAGATATCCTTAGGGAGGTGTGCTCCAAATTTGGTCAAGTTTCATTGGTTGAATCAAAAGTTGGACCAATTTTTATTTTGGATTTGGGCATTGTGCGTTGCCTCTAGACTAAATCGGTCCGATCGGTTTTTCACTGCCGGTCCGACCGCCGATAGTCAAACCGCCATTTGATCGCTGGTCCGACCGCCAGGCAGTCAGACCGCCAGCTCTACACCGATCCGACCGGTTCAATGAGATCAACTCTTCATTATTGAGGCTTGTGGTTAAGGGGGTAATCGGATTCAACACAAGGCTTCCTCTGTGCATTTACTGATCTTCTTAGCTTTTATAGCTAAAGGAGAAAAGTGTGTGTTGAATTTGATTAAGGCGAAAAATCGAGAAAGCGCTTATTCACCCCCCTCTAGTCGCCTTTACGGTCCTACATATACACTGAGGGTTTATTTGGGAAACCCATTCCCGGGCAGGATATATGTGGATAGACAGGGAATTTGAACTAAAATCCCGGTCCATCCATGTGGATGAGCAGTGATTTGGTTTCAACCAAACAAGGCCCGTGGGAATCCAACTAGGGTGTAGTTATTGCACTTTCAATCCTCAAACATTGCTATTATGATGTCAAAGATGTTGAATTATTCAAATATGTCATTTAATAGGAGTAGTTTGTAACATGTCAATTTTCTGTCTTAAAAATCTTTTGAATAGTTAGTAGGGAGAAAATTCATCCTTTGGATTTATTTGAATTTAATTCAAAAGCCTAGCTTGGACTTCTAGTACCAAAACAATTTAATATGATTAAAGACAATATCAACTATTGTCAAAACTATTTTTTAGATTCTATGTGCTTGGATATATTTTCTAGATTTTTCTAGAATTTTTTCTAGTTCATTTGCTATTTTCTAATTGCTATTTGGATTTTCTTGTATTTTTGAAAAAGAAAGAATAAATTAAAATATTAGAACAGTGTTCGGGCCGAAACCCAAACCCTATTTCCACCTCGGTTTATTCTCAGCGCACCGCTTGCCCTCACAAGTGCTGCCTTCGATCGACATGTGGCCTCTTTGTTTCTCTCGCCTGCGCCGCTCCGTAGTATTTTCCAGAATTTTTTTATTTTGGAAATTCCCTCGCTGACATCATGCTGACATCATAATCTGGATTTTTATTTAGGAAAATAATTCAAAAATTTCAGAAATTCCAATACAGGGTATTTTCTTTAGTTTTGATATTCCTGAAGCCATATCTTCCTCATTCGAACTCCGATTGAGCCCATTCAAATTCATAAATTCATATAAATTTGAGCTCTATTTATCTAAGATTTGTATTTAATTTTTTGAGTTCTTTTTATCTTTTTTATTTATTTATTTATTTCATTTACGAGTAGACGTTAATTCTTCGGAGACATTTAAAGGAGTGCACCAAGATCAAGGCCAGTACTTAGACCTATTCTAAGGCTAGTTATACCTTTGATCATATTGCACCTATTTTTCAAAATACTTTAATTCAAATTATTGCATTCTATTTCAAGTAGTTATTTAAATGCTTTTTGGTTTAGTTATTAATCCAATTTGTTACATCCACCTTGTCTATTGTTATGTCATGATCTTTTGTCACCCTAGGTTGGTTCATTACTAGTTGGTATTATCGTAGAACCAACGTGGGTGGTTAGATACGAGTAGATTGCTTAGTCGTGCTAGGAGTCATCATCTCCTATGAGTTTCAAATATAAGCTTGACTAAGTAATTATGGAACTATGTAATAAAACTGTGTGCCCTATGTGCTATTACTCGTTGATGACATGTGTTGCACTTAACCAACAAGGTGGGAAAGATTTAGACTGAGGCAAGTGATGGATACTGTGTGATATGGTGAAAGCTGTGTGCATGGGAATATTGGTCTATGTGACATTTAGTTCGAATTTGGAAGTCTTGCGTTGGTCAATTAAGGACTTAACTTTGTGCGCCATTGAACAGAGTCTTACTATATGATCACATGCCTGGTATAGGACAGGCCTAACTTAGTAGGTTATGGAGTCTTGACATTGACAACTCAGACTGTTGGTTAGGCTGTATGCCAGGGTGGAGGTGTGAGACTCACATCGCGGTATGGTTTGCCGCTTCCCTGTCCAACGGTGTGTGTCGTACCAAGAGTTGTGTGCATAAATTGGACAGCGGTAAAGCACATCGGGAGTATCAATACTTAAGATGAAGTTTCTAAAAGGTTTTGTTACGATTAGTGCTAGCTACACTAATTATATTGTGTGGGTAAGGTGTACAACCTCTGCAGAGTGTTAATCAATCTATTTGAATAGCCGCGTCCGCGGTCATGGACATGCTCGTTGATTTCACACGAGGGGTAGATTTTCATCAAAACAATTGGGAAGTGAGCTGTGTGATCTAAGTCATGGTTGTGTAAATAACTTGTTTAGACTGTGTATTCTTTGTGAAAACCAATGTTAAATTATTATTGTTTATTTGTTTTAAATATTATTTTCAATCTATTATTCATATTCAATTGCAAATGTTGCTTTATGCAAAATAACCACAGAAGCCAATCCTTCGAAATAAGCCATCATCTATAAATTGCATTCTGTGGTATGATTTGCGAGTACAGTTGTGTACTCATGCTTGCTGCAAACATTCAATAGAAGTGGAGGAGTCATCGCCTGCATTTGAGGAGTTCTACGAAGGTTCTGATCGTTAGAGTCTTGATCCCAGTCAGTTGTCTTTAGTGAATTGATGGGATTTCGCTGGAGTTTAATTTTGTTCCGCTGCTACTATATTATTTATTGCCAGCCCTGCGAGGCTTAATAAATGTAAGCTCGACCATAAGGTCAAAATCATTATTTGCTATTTAAATTAGTCGTTTATTCTATTAATCGTCTTGTGTGGATCGATATTCATCTATGTTGATACTGTGTGCACTAGCGTGATCCTGGACTAGTGCATTATACATAAAGGGTCCAGAATTGCATTTTTGGGTCCCAACAGGCCCACATATCTGTAGGCTTTGTTGACTATAGGGTGGTTGTAGTTGACCTGGTCGTAGTAAAGCTTATAACCATAAGGTGGTCGTAGTAAGGTTTACGACCATGAGGTAGTCATAGTAGTACTTACAACTATATAGGGTTGTCGTATAATGGTTTACGAGCACTCAATTAAGCTTCTCTCTTTTTAATGATAAGGGGTGTCCTTATGAATAATATGAAGATATTGCTACCTATAATAACAATTATAGATAAGCAATTTAATTAATTGATGATTATTAGATCCTCGTTACAGTGCAATAGAGATTACCTCTATGTTTTATAGGCATAAAGGATCACATATCACCATATTAGCAGTCTATGTAAATGATATTGTGACCACTAGAGATGATGCTGATGAAATCAAGTTCTTGAACAAAAGACCGGGAGAGGCATTTGAGGTGAAAGATCTTGGAACTCTTCGATACTTTTTTGGGATTGAAATTATTCGTTCTTCGAATGGTATAGTTCTCTCTAAGAGTAACTATGTCCTCGATCTACTAGCAGAAATAGGTATACTTGGGTATCGCCCTATTGCTTCACCTATTGAGAGGAATAACAAGCTATGTACTAAGTCGGGAAATCCAATTGACAAGGAAGCTTACCAAAGGCTTGTTGGGAGTCTTATTTATGTGTGTCATACAAGACCTGATTTTCATATGCAGTGAGTGTGGTTAGTCTATATATGCATGATCCTAGAACATGACACGTAGATGTTCTCTATCGAATCCTACGATATTTGAAGAGTAGTCTTGGGAAGGGTCTTTGGTTTAAGAAGAATCAACACCTGAATATTGAAGGGTATTGCTATGCTATTGGGCAAGCAATGTGGATGACAGGAGGTCTACCTCTGGATATTGTATCTTTGTGAGAGGTAACCTTGTGTCATGGAGGAACAAGAAGCAGGAGGTTTTGCCTCGCTCTACTGCAGAGGCAGAGTACAGAGTAAAAACATTGAGTGTGAGTGAAATGATATGCATGAAAGGTTTATTGTCTGAGCTTCGAGTAAGGAGGAATAATATCTTGGTGTCACATTATGATAATAAATCTACAATCAACCTTGCTAACAATCCAGTACAATATGATTGTACCAAGCACTTTGAGATTGATAGATTTTTCACTAAAAAGAAGCTCAATGGGAGGATGTTGAAGTTGAAGTATATCAAGTCTGATAAACAGTTAACTGACTGTTTTACTAAAATATTAGACCCTAGCGAGGGTCTACAATATCTATGAAGATGAGCATGCTTGATATCTTCAGCCTATCTTGAGGGGGGTGCTTGTGAGTTCGTATTGGAGTCTAATGAAGAAGTTGTATTGGAGTCGAATTATATTGTTAGACTATAAATTAAAGGTGTGAGGTCCTAAAGGACATCACACAATTTTTTCCAAACTCTACATAATCATCCATTCAGGCTTTCATGGTGCTGTTACTGTGAACAGGCATGCTGTGGCAGGAGCATTAGCTGGGATAGTAGTCAGCGTTTCTGCATCCAGTAGACACAGTAAAAACCATTATTCAGGCTAACAGTTCTGGACAAAGTTCATTCTACCACATACTAAGGCGCACCCTTGTTGAGAGAGGTAATGTTTTGGATGGAATTTAAACACATTAACCGAGATGTAGCAGTTTCAATAAATTTAATCTTATTTTCATGTACTGTTGCCTGTTGAGAAATATTAATTACTAGAATTTTTAATGCTTGAAAATTATCTTCTACAGGTGTTTTAGGACTTTATGGAGGGCTCGCTAGCAAAATTGCTTGTTCCGCACCAATTTCAGCAGTTTATACGTTAACTTACGAAATAGCCAAGGGAACTCTTCTGCCTATTTTGCCAAAGGTGATTTCAGTTTAATTTTTTAACTGATATCTATCTAGTGTTTCATCAGTACACACTTTATTCCTGTACTGTGTTGTTACATTGATATCTCTTCAGGACTACCATTGAATTGCTCATTGCGTTGCTGGTGGTTGTTCTAGTATCGCAACCCAGTGAATGCATAAAACAACAGATGCAGGTGGGTCCACAGTATCAGAATTGCTGGTATTTAATTTTGCCTCCTTTTGGGTTGTTCTTTCATTTATTGCTTTATTTTAAAGCTTCTTTTTCTATGCTAATAAATAACAAGAGATTGACAGAAACCTACTAATTTATCACCCCTAGTTTTGCATTCTGACAATAACCTGCCTTTATGTCACTTGTAGAAATTATTTGGCACCATTGCGCTCAGTTTACCACTCTTCTTCATGTTCTAATAAGATTTTCATGTCATCAGGAATGCTCTATTAGGATGTCTTCAAAGGGGTGGCATTGCTTCATTATATGCTGGATGGGGTGCTGTTCTTTTCAGAAATATCCCACATTCCATAGTAAGGGTATTTCAAAGTTCAAACAGTTACGCTCAAGTTCCAATTTTTAATTTCAGAGCTGCTTTAGCAGTTTCTTTTTTGGTGTTCACAGAACATGATAACCTCTTTTTAAAATTTGCAGTTTTATGCCTATGAGAGCCTGAAGCAGTTTCTGTTGAAGTCAGCACCTGCTAATGCTAAACTCGATATTCCGGCCAGACAGTTAGTTTCCTGAACCTTGTTAAACCATCTTATTTTCTATGTTATATTAGTCAGAATTGAAGCAGTACTCATTGGCCACTTCTTGTCACTAAATTCATTTTTTCATTGATTCCTCTTACCTGAAATTTAAATATAAATACTTTTACATCTTTTTTAATGTCAGATCATCTTATAAGTTATAAGCTTTGGTTTAACCAGTTATAATTTAACGGAATCTCCATCAATAACTTTCAGAATATTTAACATGTTTCACAGGATGTCATCGTACCAATGTGTTGTATTTATGTAATAATACTTGCCCATGGTTCTACTTGTCAGTATATCTATACTGTATTGTATGCTACTTCTGCAAGAAAAAAAAAACCTGCTAGCTGGTTCGGATCGACCCATTTCTAGTTTGACATGATCTCAAATACAAAATGTCAAATCAAGCATGAGTCTTCTTGCAAGTTTAAGTGAATAACTTGTAAGTTTGAGTTCAATCTAGCATATTCAATTTTGGCTTAGTATAACTGCAGTTCGTACTTTACGGTATATATACGCATAATGTCTCTGTCTTGTCCTTCATTGATATAATTATACACTGATATGTTTTTCTAATAAGATGGTTGAATTTTGATAGAAAACAAAAAAAGTGGACTCAGTAACCCTAGTCTATTTGCAGCCATTCAGTGCTCTTTCGCTGTTTATTCTTTCATCACCGCCCCGATCTGCACTGTTCACTGTTGTCCTCAATGTTACAACCCAATTGCTTGTAGTTACAGTATATTGCAGCAGTGGAAATTTTTCTTGTTCCACAATGGTCTTTAACATGTACATAAATTTGAACATCTTCCTTTGTCTTTCTTTGAATTCAACTCAACTTTGGTAGACCTTGGTATGTGCGGGTGACTCCAATTCCTGGCCTTTGATTTGCTCAATTTTCAAAACGGGTTGAGCTGAACCAACAAAATTCCAGATTACTTGGTTTCAACTTGGCTGAGCTTGATTCAATTACACATTGCTAGTTTTTAGTGTGAAGTGCTGGTGGGTCAGTTAAAACTAATTGGTTCGTTTTTTGCATTACAGCGTTTCTGTGGAGGTTTTGCTGGGTCAACTGCTGCTCTGTTTACAACTCCATTCGATGTTGTGAAAACACGAGTACAGTTACAGGTAATGTAAGACATGCTTATGCCACATTCCCAGTTAGTATATATCAGTAACGAGTAACTTCCATTTATGATTTTTGTGAAAATGAAGGCAATATTTTAATTCCATATTTTAAAAGAAGACAGATATTGCAAAAGAATAATGATGTATAAACCAGTACTAACAGCAGACAACTCATTGTACTTCACAATATATGCAAAAACTGAATATAAACAAGTCAATCAGTCACACGAAAGACTTACTGATGAGTTCGATGAAGAACAGGAAGCAGCGCAGACGCAGACTCGATGCAGTGCAAACTCGATGATGAATGAGCAACACGAGCGGTCGCGCAGATGTGCGCTGCCCAGAAACCTTATTGCCACCCCCGTGCAGGTCTTCACGGCAGCAACGGCTTGAAGATACCGCTCCCCTTCTTCACGGTGCACGCCGAGAAGAAGGGTCAACGAGGTTCAGACAGTACAATCCCACAACATAGTTTTTCAGAAGAAGAAGAGAAGGAATGAAGGCAGTTCATATTCCTGTAATGCTCTGGACGTCTCCAGGCATATATATAGAGATGCAGATTGTGAACTGACTGATTAAATAGTCACTGGTAACTGACATACTTAACCAGCCATTTACCTCTCGTAATACATCGTAATCGACACACTTAACCACCATTTACCCACCGTAATCGCATCATCATCACCCAATAAAGCCTCAAATTCAAACATTTGAATCTCATTCAAACAGAGAGAGAGAGAGAGAGATGCATGGTTCATCAAAAATAAGGTGGACTTGGTTTGCCAAGTGGCACACCATGTCACGGCACGGTCGCGCGTCGCAAGTCACAAGACACGATTTTTCAGGCGAAAATACGCGAATGCGCGCGTGTACGTGCGCGCGTGTGTGTGTTTAGCCAAAACCCTCCTCGTGCCACCCTCATCCATGTGTTACATGTTTCAGAGAGTGACAATGACTCCACCTTATATGTTGATCACCTCCACCTTACCTTAGCAATATGGTACTAAACCATACACGCTTTGGAATTATAGAAAATAGACCTCACTCATATGGGCCTATTTCCAACAATCCCCCACCAATTCCAAAGCAAGAAACAAAAGGATATCAAAGATATTGTGCTGAAGTACTATTAATATACCAGTTTTTTAGTATAAGTCCCGTACGGGTTGAACTTGCACCTAGAATGACAAGATTCATCTTCTCACAGTGATGAATGGGCTATGCCTTGAATTCACAGCTTTTCGTGATTAGATTTCACTTGAAATCTCAACTGATACTAAGCTGTCAAAGAAGCTCGCTTAAACGGAGTATTATTTGGTCATGCTCCCTTATCTGCTCATGAGTTTTCTAGAGAATACCCTATTCTCGTGAACTGCGACATCATAGTTAAGCTTAAGTAGGTGTATTCATTTTAGGTACCCTGTAAGCTAATAGCTTTTTCCCTCATTGGAAACTGAATACATCAAGGCTTTAAGCCACCATTCCATACAGATGAGAGTACTCTGTCTATTAGGACACGGGTACATATATTTTAAAATGTACTCTCTTGTTCAAATATCAACTTGTTTTTCCTATTACCTAAGTCACTGGATCTCCGATCAAGTAGGTATGGGTTACTGTTGAGTTGTAACTCCAATGGGCCTCATTCCTATGTCCATAGATGCAACGGAAATCGCCTTCCGCGCTAGCCCCTTTGTGGTAGGGTCTGCCAGATTTTTCTCGGTGCGTATATAATTCACAGTAATCACTCCGAAGTTTCTTTGTTTTCTGACAGATTTAAGCTTACGCTTCACATGTCTGGAGGACTTCATATTATCCTTTGTACTTGTGACTTTAGCCAACACTGTTTGATTATCACAGTACATCAGGATTGCTGGTATTGGTTTCTCAACCAATGGCAAGTCCAACAGAAGCTCTCTTAGCCATTCAGCCGCAACAGTGGCTGTGTCAAGTGCTACAAGTTCTACTTCCATGGTTAACCTCGTCAATATGGTCGGTTTTCAAGACCTCCATGAAACTGCAGCACCAACTAAAGTGAACACATAGCCACTTGTAGCTTTGATCTCATCCGCTTCAGAGGTGCAATTGGAATCACTATATCCTTCTAATACAGAAGGATATCCAATAAAAGTTATTCCAAGAGATGTTGTGCCTTTCAAGTAACGCAACACTCTTTCAAGTGCATCCCAGTGATCATCTCCTAGATTAGATGTAAACCGACTTAATTTGCTCACATTAAATGAAATATTAGGTCTTGTGGCACCATCTAAATACATGAGTGACCCAATAATTTATGAATATCTTAACCGATCTTTTCCTGGCCCTTTGTTCTTTCAGAGCTTAATGCTAGCATCATAGGGCGTTGGAGAAATTTTACAATTCTCATAGCCAAAACGGCTTAAGATTTTCTCAGCATAATGGGATTGGCTCAAAGTGATCTCATCCTCGTTCTTGATCAATTTGATATTCAGAATGACATCTACCTCTTCTAAGTCTTTCATATCAAAGCATCGAGATAAGAAAGATTTGACCTCGTCAATTATGGTAGTGTTTATTCCAAATATAAGTATGTCATATACATACAGGCACAATATCACACCTTAACCCCCACCATAACGATAATACATACATTTATCAGCTTTATTCACAACAAAGCCAGCAGATGTCAAAGTTTTATCAAACTTTTTGTGCCATTGTTTAGGTGCTCGCTTTAGACCATATAAGGATTTCAATAATCTACATACCTGATTTTCCTTTCCAGAAATCACAAAACCATCCGGTTGATCCATATAGATTTCTTCCTCCAACTCTCCATTAAGAAAAGCTATCTTTACATCCATTTGATGGACATGTAGACCATAGGAAGATGCTAACGCAAGGAGCACTCTGATGGTGGTTAGTGTGGCGACAGGAGAATAGGTATCAAAGAAATCTTCTCCCTCTTTCTGGGTGTAACCCTTGGTCACAAGTCTTGCCTTGTACTTCTCAATAGTATCATCAGGCCTAAGCTTCTTTTTAAAGATCCACTTACATTCTACAGGTTTACACCCGATAGGTCGATCAGTGATCTCCCAAGTCCCGTTAGCCATGATAGCGTCCATCTCGCTACGGATTGCTACTTTCTAATACTCAACATCAAAAGATGCATAAGCCTCTGAAAGAGTCTTTGGCACATCATCCACGAGGTATACAATAAAGTCATCACCAAAGGTTTTCTCAACCCTTTGTCTCTTGCTCCTGCGAGGAGCTTCTGCGACTAGATCATTATCCTCCTCAGGGATATCACATATTGGTTCAAAAATGGTGGGAAGTTCAAAAGTTTGATTATTCTCACTTTCAATATTTTCAGTTTGAACATTCTCGGTTCGCGAAGTACTGCTTGCAGTTCTTATAGGAAAATAATCCTCAAGGAATGAAGCATCTCTAGACTCCATTATTGTGTTAGCAATAATCTCAGGAGTTTCTGATTTAACTACTAAAAATATATAAGCCGTGTTATTTTGAGCATATCCTAGAAAAATACAATCGACTGTTTTAGGTCCAAGTTTTCTCTTTTTCTGCAACAGTATATTGACCTTTGCCAAACACCCCAAGTTCGCAGAAAATTGACATTCGGTTTTCTCCCCTTCCATCCCTTATATGGAGTAATCTCACTCTTTTTAGTGATTACTCTGTTTAGGACGAAAGTTGCTGTCAATATAGCTTCCCCCACCATACCTTAGGCAAACCAGCACTCTCTACCATGGCATTAACCAAGTCTGTTAGTGTTCGATTTTTCCTCTCAGCTACCCCATTTAATTGTGGTGAATATGGTGGTGTAAATTCATGGACTATTCCATGCTTAGAACAAAATTGGGAAAATTCATGAGAGATGTACTCTCCTCCACGATCAGACCTTAGTCTTTTTATTTTCTTCTCTAGTTGGTTCTCAACCTCGGCCTTATAAGTCTTAAAGTAGTTTAAATCTTCATCCATAGTATTTAGCAAAAACACATAGCAATAGCGTGTTGCATCATCAATAAAAGTTAAAAAAAATATCTTTTGCCTCCTTTTGTGAACAATCCATTCATTTCACACAAATCTGAATGAACAAGATCTAATGGTGCCAAGTTCTTTTCGTCCTCTATTCCCTTAAAGGGTTTGCGAGGTTACTTTGCTTGCACACATGACTGGCACTTTGATCCTTTGACAATTTCACATTTTGGAATTAAATCTAATCTGGACATTCTAGCAATACTATCAAAACCAATATGGCAGAAATGAGAATGCCAAATATTTGCCTCATATTTATTTAAACCAGCTGCAACATTCAGATTATAACAAGACTCTAAAGTACTTAGGCGGAACAAGCCTCCGCTCTCATAGCCTTTACCAACAAAATTCCCAAACTTAGACATTACAATTTTATTTGACTCAAAGAGTACCTTATAACCGTCCCTACATAGTACAGAACCACTAACGAGGTTCTTGTTTATTGTAGGAGCATGCTGCACGTTCTTCAAGTGGACAATCTTCCCTGAAGTAAGCTTCAAATCCACCGTGCCAACACCAAGAACAGAAGCAACCCGTATCCCATTAGAATAGAGGAAGCCCCTACTGCCTGGTAAGAAGGAAATAAGGAAATATCAGAATAAACGTGAACATTAGCACCGGTATCAACCCACCAATCAGTGGATTGATATGCTGAAAAAACAACAGGAGAATTATTATACCCTCCTGAAGTTGAGGCCTCGCCTATGATCAAGTTGACAACCCTCTTCTTTGGCTGTTCACCATCTCTGCTCTTGCAAAAATGACAGTCTTTCGCCAGATGACCATTTTTCCACACACAAAGCAGGTGATGTTCCTCATATCCTTCTTCTCTATTTTTTCTTAAAGCTAGTTGTCTTGTTCGGTTTGTTGGATTTGTACTTCTTTGCAACAGTCTTTTTCTCTATGAAATTTGCATTATTCTGACCAAAAGTGCTGGGTGCATCTTTTGCTCTTGCCTTTTCTTCCACATGGAGGGCAGCAATGAGATCTTCAATGAAAATCTCTTCCTTCTTATGTTTCAAGCTAGTGGCAAAATCCCGCCAAGAAACAGGAAGTTTGGTAAAATCTCGCAGCCATAAACTTAGAAGGCAACACACAGCCTAAGTGCGCAATCTCACCAACCAATAGCTGGAGATCATGAGCTTGTCCAACTATGGACTTAGTCTCATCCATGCTAAAGTTGAAGAATTGCTCACACATGTAGAGCCAGCGACCTGCCTCCGCCTCTACATATTTGTGCTCTAGTGCATCCCACAACTCTGTGGCGGACTTATAGTCCATATATACATCGTAGAGCTGATCTGCCAGAATCGTCAGAATGCAGCCAAGAGCAGTATTGTTCGCATTATCGAACTGCATATACTGGTCAATAGTAAATGGATATTGTAGGTGGATTACCCACCACAGCCCCAAAGATATGAGCCAGAACTTGGCTCTAATTTGCCATCTACGAAAGTTCTGACCAGAAAATCTCTCAGGTTTCATAGCATCAGAAGCTCCAGTCATAGTTGTGTTGCAACAAAGTTTACAAAAATGTTTTTGGAATGTTGAAAATGAAGGCAATATTTTAATTCCATATCTTAAAAGAAGACAGATATTGCAAAAGACTAATGATGCATAAACCAGTACTAACAGTAGGCAACTCATTGTACTTCACAATATATGCAAAAACTGAATGTAAACAAGTTAATCAGTCACACGAAAGACTTACTGGTGAGTTCGATGAAGAACATGAAGCAGCACAGATGCAGACTCGATGCAGTGCAGAAACGATGCAGTGCAGACTCAATGATGAATCAGTAACACGAGCAGTCGCGTAGATGTGCGCTACCCAGAAACCTTATTGCCACCCCGTGCATGCCTTCACGGCATCAATGGCTCGGAGATACCGCTCCTCTTCTTTACGGTGCACACCGAGAAGAAAGGTCGACGGGGTTCATACATCACAATCCCACAGCACAGTTTTTCAGAGGAAGAAGAGAAGGAGTGTATGCAGTTCGTATTCGCTATATATATATATATATGACTGTGAACTAACTGATTAAATAGTCACTGATAATTGACATACTTGACCAGCCATTTACCCACTAGTAACTGCTTGTCAGTGGTAATTGATACACTTAACCAACTATTTACCCACTGGTAACTGCCTTTCATCATTACACGATTTTTCACGCAAAAATACGCGAATGCGTGCGCGCGTGTGTGTTTAGCCGAAGCCCTCCTCGTGCCACCCTCATCCATGTGTCACATATTTCAAAGAGTGGCAAGAACTTCACCTTATATGTTGGTCACCCCCACCTTGCCTTAGCAATATAGTACTAAACCATACACACTTTGGAATTATAGAAAATGGGCCTCACTCATATGGGCCTATTTCCAACAACTTCAACTGATTATTTTAATCTAGTTTAACTGGTTAAGTCGTTAAGATGACAAAAATCACTCTTTGGTTTGTTCCTTTTTAGTTTTAAGGGCTTGTTTATATTCAAAAGTAAACTAATGGTTGCAGCAGGACTAATACTGAATATTTTTCTTGTTTACTAGGCACTCAGCCCCGATAGGAAGTATGAATGGGTTCTTCATGCACTAGAGAAATTTTTCAGCAAGAAGGGTTTACAGGTACAAACATTTATACACCATACTAGAGACTTACAATGTTATTGAGTTTAAATTCTTATTCGTTCTTGTCAAAATATTTTTTATTGCAAGCATGCAAACTATCAAGCAACACCTTTGTTTCCAGGGGTTTAACACCAAGGTTGGCTATGTATATATCTCAAGAGGCTATATTTTTTACAACCTATGAATTTCTCAAAACAATTATGTTTCCTGAACAAGAGCTTCCTGCAAATAGCTTTTCATCATGAAATGAAAGGAAATGGTGCAGAGCCAGTGAAACTAAAGAACTTGTATTTCTAGGTCAATCTCATGAACTAACATCTGGGATGGTCCGCCTAGAGTATTGTAATTGTGGTTATCGAAACAACTAGTTTCTTAGTGTTGAGTACGGGTGACTCATATCATAATATACTGAGACTTGGAGATGTGTTCTACAAGGATTCCTACTTATTTTTGGAGAATAACTAAGGAGTACTATATAAAGCAATAAGGGGTGATCATGGAGAATACAAGCCGCAAACCAACTCATCTAAAGCAAGAGGTGTACGAGAGAATTAGAGGCTAGATTATTCTCTAGCACTAGATTCTTGTATAGGCCAAGGATCCAAGTCCTAAAAGGTTCGAGAGGGTTGTGAGAGAGTAACAATATCTTGTACTCTTTTGAGGTTGTGCTTAAGGAATTTGCGGTCGGCTTCGCCACATCTTTCTCTCTCATCGTGATTATTTCATCGCTGTTATTTTGTTCTCTCTACGGGATTCATCTACTTCGTTCTTAATATCGTGCATGCTTATGTCGTATCTCACGACTCTGATCCAATTTGGGGGCTACTGCCCATAAGAAGGGGTATCAGAGTATATGTAAACATCCCAAATATGGATTTGTGTTTCAAATGTAAGAAAATACAAAAAATTAAAACTTTTCTTGCATCTTGAAGCCCTTGGTCATTTTTGTAATTCTTAAAAAAAAAATTATGGAAAATCAAATTCCAATCCTCATTTGACTCTAATCAAAAACCTCCTTGTCATAGATCTTGTGCCAAACCCTGGGAAATCTTTTCCCTGAGTTCTAGGGAGGCTTGGCAACACCTTTGAATTATCTCATAATTTTTAGAAATTATTTGATAATTTTTGGAGGCAAGTCAAAATTGGTCAAACCCCATTTCCCCTCTTCTAGAATTTTTGGAGAAAAGTTTCAGTGCCTAAAAATCTCTGAAAATTTTATGAGAGGTTCCTCCTGCAGTCAACAAGCTCTAGTTAAAATTTCATAAATTTCGGAGTTTGTTCGCTACCTCAAATAATTCCTCAAATATCAGAGGTTTAAAATTCAAATCCTAATTGGTTTGCACTGTTCCTCGGGTTCGAGTCGGGCTCGGGCTCGAGCCACTGGACTCGGTCCAGTCAACTAATCGCACCGGCGCGGTCGATTGGGTGTGCAGGTCGTGAACCGTTGGATCGGCATCGAACGGTCTTCGACCAGTCGAACGACGGGATCGTTTCAATCCACCCGATCTAACTCAGCCGTTCGACTTCAATCCGATGATCGACGAGTCGTCTCCTTCCTCCGTTAGCGCGCGCGTGAGCAGCAGCAATGGCTTGCGCAGAGCAGAAAGGCCGCGGCGTCCTGTCCACTCCACGGTCGACTTTAAACGGCTAGCTCTGCGCGCATTAAATGCCTGTCGCGCTCTTCCCTCAGAAGGCCATGATTCGACTACTCCCATCGCTCTCAAGTGCTCTCATGGCAGTGTTGACCCGACTGGAAAACCCGGCCGTTGCTTTCTGCCATTGCTCTATTTAAACTCCATTGCTTCACCCTTAGCTGCCTTTAGTACCTCCGCAACTCCAGCTAGCGCTCACCAGCTTGCTTGAGCTGCAGTTCCTCGCAATCTCCTCGATCGCCATTGTTGAGTGTGGAGCTTCGGTGGAGGCGGTGCAGCGGGGGTTTTCTTCTTCAAGTCTTTGCCCCTCTCGCTCCCCTTTACTCTCGGAGCTTAACCCCACTCGGTTTGGTTCTCTCTTTGCTCAGTCATTGTGGCCTAGAGAGGACCTTACCGCCGCTGTTCGGCTACTGTCACGGAGCACTCGTGGGTCTCTGTCGTTTCTTCACTGTAGTTTCACCTTACCCTATAGGAGCTTAGGTGTGTTTCGTTGTTCTTTTGGTATTGTCCGCTCGGAGTTCTCCGAGCCATACCTTCTCACCAGACTCAGTGGTCGCATCTGCCGCTTTGACCATACTCCGACCAAGATTGGCGCGGTCGGACCATTAGACTTTTAGACCCTCATCCCTGCCTTTGGCTGGCGCCGCTGTGGTCGGAGACGCCGCCGGGCCACTGGCAAAGCGTGCGAGAGGCGCTGCCTCGTGGTCGGATTTTCGACCCGTCACCGTAGCTTAGTCGTAAGTCTCACTACGACTATGTCAGGGTCATAAGTTCTTCTACGACTTGTACCTAGTCGTAAGTCCGTCTACGACTAGTACCCAGTCGTAATTTCTTCTACGACTTGTACCTAGTCGTAAGTATTACTACGATTATGTCATGGTCGTAGGTTCTTCTACGATCACTGCCTGGTCGTAAACCCTTCTTCAACCATTGTTCAGTCGTAGGTTCTGCTACGACCTGTACCTGGTCGTAAGACCTTCTTTTGGTCGTATCTTTGGCATTAAGAATCCAAATCGATTGGTTCTTGTTGCTAAATTCTTTATAAATCATGCTCTTGCTCCTGTAAAATTTTAGAATTTTTGGAGAAAGTTTGCTGTTGAGTCTTTGTGTTTTCTTCGTTCTTATCGGTTCTTTTTCGCCTTCTTGTTAGGATCCGAAGAGCACATTGACAACATAATTGATCCTCAGCAACATCTTGACCCACAGCAAGCAGGCAAGCAGTTTGATCATGTTAATCCTATTATTTTTCAAGTCTACTATATTGATTTCAACTTGTATGTATGCATTGCTATTTTGTTGTTAAATTATGGTCAGTATCCTATAGTTGCATAATTTGTAGGACTTGTTTATCCTCTACTACCACGAGCTTAGGTTATTTGCTGTGGTCGGAGTTCGATGGATGGACTCTTGTCACTTAGTAGCTTTCGATTTGAAATTGCTTAGAAATGCTTAGTTTCGGTAGTAAGGGGCGATCATCGATTGTAGTCGATGATCTGGATCACACATCTAAATATTATTCCATTATGTCTAGCACTTGTGCTTTGTTATTTTGTAAGGTCAAAACCTGAAAATGGAAAATTGATTTGGACTTGGGCAAGTGGTCGGATGGTGGGTTATTGTGTTTGTGGATGTCTTGCCTAAGTCAACAATGACTGAACATCTTGTTACATTAAACCAAGCATTTTTGCGTTCTAACCACGCGAGAGGGATATGTGACCTCTCTTGACTAAGTACTTTGGCGTGTGTTATCTTCGAGTCGCAGGAGGGGGTTGTGTGTGTTGTGTGAAACATGATATGTGTTCTTGTGTTGGGTGTGCGGTGGTGGAGATTCCAGGTAGGCTCTCCACCTCGAGGAGCATTGTAGTTGTCCAAGGCTTTACCTGAGACGGGTAGTTGACCGAGGCTTTACAATGACTCCGACACAACGTATGGGTTTCTATCCATACGGGCGGCTCGCGGGTAATACACAATATTGGAAATGTCTCGTAGGACTTAGCCGTGCCGGCATACCTAAGGGAGTGTGCTTAATAGCTTGGCAAAAAGGCGGTCTGACGTGTGGGTACAGTGGTACACCCCTGCAGGGATAAAACTATTCGAATAGCCTCGTCCTAGGTTATGGACACGCTTGGGGAGGTCTTCCAAGAGTTAGACTACAACCTTTTAAATTAAAATTTGACATGGGTGGTATGAATGGGTAATTCATGCTATTGTTGTGGTGACTATGGGTTGGTCACTTCCAGGATTGTTTTTGTTTTCTATCTACTGTTATATTGTTGTCATTTACGATTATTTGAACATTAAAAACTGATTTGTTAACTTGCTTTTAAATGTACTACATTATTGCAAATAAAGATTGCTTTGTGCTGAAAATGAAACATACAGCCTCCACTTAAAGAAGCTTGCATATAGTTATGTACATGTCTCATTTTTCTCTACGTAAGTCTTGCAGTACATTCCACGTACTCACCCGCTTTGTTTGGGCTCTTTGTTGCAGGGGAGGAAGGTGAGCCCCAAGGGCCTCACTTTTGTGAAATGTGCTGTGGATTCGATGACTAGCTTGGCGGTCCGGTCGGTTGCCTTGTCGGTTAAAGGCACACTGATTGGCTCTTTTGGTTTATAGCCATCTTATGACACTTTTGCTTCCGCTGTTAAATTTCTTTATGTATATGTCATTTGGCCTGTCGGCCTCTCTTTTGTAATAACTATCCTTTATTTATGTTATTTATCCGGTTTGTTGTTTATGCTTCGGTTCTATGTGAATGAATGGAATTGATACATGAATTTTGTAAAGAGGTGTGTATACTGCATTCTGGGAAGTATACATGTCTCGAGTCTCGGATTATCTGATTTGTGATGCTAGGACCAAGTGGATGGTTAAGCATTACAAGCCCGATAAACCGGGGTCTCACAAGGTTTGGTATCAGAGCCATACTGACCGTAGTAACCCAAGTTGGTCGTCTTTAGGATATTTTAGAAAATATTATTTTCAAAGTATCAAATGGTTTATGAAAGCTTAAGGAATTCTCAGATTTTATTCCTTACCTATCTTAGCTTTCTCTTCTTACCTTACTCTAATTTGAGTTTTGAAAATTGATTCCCTCTCCTTTCTTCAAAAATAGTTGTTATCGTTTAATTGGGTTTTCGGGAACTAATGAGCTTGGCAAATTGAAGTGGTGGTTGCCCTCTACAAGGTTTTGAAGTTTTTGGAATGGATAAATTGCGACTAGAAGCTTGGATGCAAAACGTGGACAACGATCTTTCAATTTCCGGACAGCAAGCTCAAAGGTTCTAAAGGGGGTAGAAAATGAGAGGATAATCAACTAAAACTTGTGGGAATAGAAGGGTAAGATGTGATACTAGTTAGCTATGTATCTAACGCTAATTTCGCTGCGTTAACCTTGCTCTTTAGTGGTAATAGATCTTACGTTATATTCTGATTTTTATCTTCTCAATCGATTACTCGTTCATTCAATACGGGTTAGTTGCATTGGGAAGTTGAGTTTTGGTTTGGTGATTCGTTGCTGTTTTTGGAGTCTTTTTATAAGCATGTTTAAATTTATACATTTGTTGTTTTTGGCTTTCGATTAGGGGGTATTCCATTTCCCTAGTCATTAGCTTTTTGCTTCATTTCGGCTTTGATTTTTGGGTCTAGTTTCTCACCCAAGTTTCTTGTAACAGGATGTCCGGACGCACTCGTAGCGGCCAAGGCCAGTCAGCTGGTGCGGACGAGGATCTTCCTCCTCCTCCGACCATGGCCGAGGTCCTTCTTCAGATTGAGCGCAACCGTGCAGAAGACCGGAGAGTTTTTCTGGACGTCATTGCGCGCAACACTTCCGCCCTTACCGGTGCTTCAGGATCCGGGCAAGGGAGTGGGCACCAGCCGCTTGGGGGACTCGCGGAGTTTCTTCGCACCCAGCCCCCACGTTCTCTAGGTCTGAGGACCCGCTTGACGCAGACGATTGGCTTCGTCTGGTTGAGCGAAAGCTTCGCATAGCGCAGTGCCAGGAGCACGAGAAGGCGCTGTTCGCATCGCACCAACTGGAGGGTGCAGCCTTGTCTTGGTGGGAGAGCTTTCTTGCTATGCAGCCTGACGGTCACACCGTCACCTGGGAGGAGTTCCGTATTGCCTTCCGTCGGAGTCACATTCCTTCCATCCTGATGAGGCTGAAGAAGAAGGAGTTCTTGTCGCTCAGATAAGGGCGTTTCTCAGTTACGGAGTAGCTATACGAGTTCAACCATTTGGCTCGTTATGCTCCGGAGGAGGTGGCCACTGATGAGGCCAAGCAAGAGAAGTTCAAGGATGGTTTGTCTGAGGAGCTTCAGGACAAGCTATCCATCGTCAATTTCCCGGATTTCCAGGCCTTGGTGGACAAGGCCATCGTCGCCGAGTACGCAGGGAGAGCACTTGTGGATTCCCTGCAAGCGTAAGTGGGAGGCCCACAAGTCTTCTAGGGCCAGCTATCCCCGCTTGATCGGTCTCGTGGATCGCGTCCCACGAGCTTCAAGACCCCGAGGCCGTCGGCACTATTTTTCGCCTTCGCAGCCGTGCCCGATCACGTGCACTGCGAGTCGCCAGAGTGGCCCCGCAACCCGGCCGGCTGAGTCACTTGCTTCGCCTGCAACCAGAAGGGGCATTATGCGAACCAATGCCCTAAGAGGACAGGAGAAGCCCCTCGTCCTAATGGAGGGCGCGGGCCAGGAGGTGGTTCTTCTGAGGACCTGAAGATAGTCCCTTCTACCCAAGGCATGGGTAGTGGTCGCGTCAACCTCATCTCAGCAGAGGAGGCACAGAGGCACCGACGTCGGCTTTGGTACACTTCTGTTAACTCTCATTCTGCTACTGTTTTATTTGATTCAGGAGCATCTCATTCTTTTATTTCTGAGTCTTTTGCTGCTATTAGTGAGCTCCTCTTTGCTCCATTGATGGTCCCATTGCTTATTCGCTCTCTGGATTCGGAGTTGAGAGCTGAATATGAGTGTAGGGATGTTCCAATTGAAATTGAGGGAGTAAGATTCTTAGCAAATCTCATCCTTCTACATTCAACAAGTCTAGATGTAATTCTTGGTATGGATTGGTTGTCTCAGCATAAGGGACAAATCGATTGTGCTAAGAAGTATGTATCTCTATCTAGTCCTTCGGGCGAGCAGGTTCGCTTTTCGCCGAAGCTGCTAGGTCCGCATCTCTTCGCCCTTGAAGCGAAGCCCGCTCTAGATATTAGCGAGGTCCCAACAGTTCGTGACTTCGTTGATGTCTTTTTGGAAGATCTTCCAGGGATGCCACCAGTTCGAGACCTCGAGTTTGTCATTGAGTTGGTTCCCGGTACTGCCCCGATATCAAAGAGGCATTATCGGATGCCACCGAACGAGTTGGTGGAGTTGAGGAAGCAACTTAGTGAGCTGCAAGAAAAATGTTTCATCCTCCCTAGCTCATCTCTGTGGGGTTGTCCTGCAATCTTCGTAAAGAAGAAGGACAATACTTTGCGAATGTGCGTTGATTACCGTCCGCTTAATGAGGTAACGGTAAAGAACAAGTATACATTGCCCCGCATTGATGATCTCTTTGATCAATTAACTGGAGCTCGAGTATTCTCCAAGATTGATTTGAGAGTGGGATATCATCAAGTTCGGATACGACCTGAGGATATTCCAAAGACGGCTTTCTCTACTCGCTACGGCTTGTATGAATACACCGTCATGTCATTTGGCTTAACTAATGCTCCCGCCTTGTTCATGAACCTCATGAATTCGATATTCATGGAGTATTTGGATAAGTTTGTTGTGGTCTTCATCGATGATATTCTTATCTATTCTAAGGACGATGAGGAACATGATGAGCATCTGAGGCTTGTGTTAGGCAAGCTTCGTGAGCACCACCAGATCTGAAGTTCAACAAGTCGCGATTCGTTGAAGGAAGTGGCCTTATTGGGTCATGTTCTTTCGGCAGAGGCGAGCCGCTGATCCCGCAAGGTCGTGATGTTCTTTCATGGTGTCGACCTACTTGATGGCAACCGGCGCGCGAGTTTTCTTGGTTTAGCGGGATATTATCGCCGCTTTATCGAGAACTTCTCCAAGATCGCGGCCGGCGATGTGAGTTGCTCAAGAAGGATAAGAAGTTCTTGTGGTCCGATGCTTGTGAGGAAAGCTTTCAAGTACTTAAGAAGCGTTTGACCACCGCTCCCGTCCTCGTTCTTCCCGACATTCATCGAAGCTTCGATATCTTTTGCGATGCTTCTCGTCGAGGACTCGGTTGTGTCCTTATGCAAGAAGACAAGGTAGTGGCCTATGCATCAAGGCAATTGAGACCTCATGAACTCAACTATCCTACCCATGACTTGGAATTGGCTGCTGTGATTCATGCACTTAAGATTTGGCGACATTACCTAATCGGTAATCGTTGTGAAGTGTATTCGGATCACAAAAGCCTAAAGTATCTGTTCACCCAACCAGATCTGAACCTCAGGCAAAAGAGATGGTTGGAGTTGATCAAGGACTATGACATGGGTATTCACTATCATCCGGGCAAGGCTAATGTCGTTGCCGATGCGCTCAGTCGGAAAGCGCATTTCAATGCCTTGTTGCTCCAGGAGTTTCAACCTACCCTTCTGGAGGAATTTCAGCGTCTCAACTTAGGTTTGGTTGAGCATGGTTCCCTCGCTACCTTGGTTGTGCAACCAACCATGGTGGATCGGATTAAGATCGCTCAGCAATCGGATGCTGGAGTGAGCCGCATCAAGGAAAATGTCAAGAGCGGAACAGCCAAGTGCTTTTCTGAGGATGAGCATGGTGTTGTAAGGTTTGGGCATCGCCTGGTGGTTCTAAAGGACATGGAATTATGGGATTGGATTCTCCGCGAGGCCCATGATTCGCCTTTGTCTATTCATCCCGGGGCCACAAAGATGTATCAAGATCTCCGTCAGGGATTTTGGTGGACCCGAATGAAGAGGGAAATTGCGAAGTTCGTTGCCGAGTGTGACGTATGTCGTCGTGTCAAGGCCGAGCATCAGCGTCCAGCAGGACTGCTTCAGCCTTTGCCTATTCCTGAATAGAAGTGGGATTCGATCGGGATGGACTTTATCACCGGTCTACCCAGGTCGCCCAAGGGAAACGATGCCATTTGGGTCGTCATCGATCGGTTGACTAAAGTGGCTCATTTCATTCCTGTCAAGACGCAGCTTCGCGTGGGACTCCCAGCTGAGCTCTATATCACCAGAATTGTAAGTGTTGGACCGAAAAGGCGACTAGAGGGGGGGGGGGTGAATAGGAGCACGCTCACTTTTTCAACCACGATTAGATTCAACACAAATTTCACTCCAATAGCTATAGAAGCTATGAAGATCGATATACCAGTACAGCGGAAGACTAGGATTGAATCCAATCAAAACCCAAGCAAAACAACCAAAACAACCAAACTTAATTTCCTAAGTGAGGGCGGTCGACCTCTATTCAAGGGCGGTCCGACCAGTCCTATGGGCGATCCGACCTCAGTAGGGGCGGTCCGACCTCCAAAGATGAGCAGTGAAATCGGCCGAAAAACGAAGTTGCAAATAGATGTAACTTTTGATCTACAACTCCAAACTTGATGAAACTTGGTACACACCTTCTCTAGGATGTCAGGAACCTATTCCAATCGAAGATCATGAAGATCCATGGAAAAGTTATGACCATTTTCAGTTTGAGAGATGGATGGTTCAAAACCGAGTCAAAACGAAAACTAGATCCAAAAACTTGCTCGTGGGTGATTGATGATCAAGATGATCTTAGATGTGTTCCCACATGTCACAGCAAGCTAGATCATATAAAGAAATCAACCAAAAACATACGAATCAAAGAAAGACTCAAAATCACCAAATAGAGAGAAAGAAGGCAAATGAACTCATCTTAGAGAGAACTCTTCTTTGGATTGATTTGATAATGTATTGATTACAGTCACTCATACGGATACGCATGGACACAAGATCAAAACATCTCTCTCTCTAGAACCCTAACCTCCACTAAACCTTCCCTAAGCACGTAAGCCAAAACTAGGGTTTCAAGCATGAAAGGGTTGAAGGGGTGCAGCCACCTCCCTCTTCTATTTATAGTGGAGACTTAAACCTTCTAGAAGAGTCACCCTAATGGGCTCCGTTAAGGCCCAAAACAAGCGGGTTACACACGCACGCCTCTCGGCGCCGTCTTCATCTCCTCTTGACCTACTCCGCTTCTCCACGCCATCTTGCGCGAGTCGTCAAAAAGTCACCAAGGCGGTATTTGGTATAATTACCAAAATACCCTTCTCGATCTTTTGCAAAGACCGAGTCCCATCTTTGTGAAGCATCTCCCATGCCGCCACGTGTGGGTTGATCAACGGCTCTCAACATGTCGGCAAGTCTCTCCCATCCGGCTCCCACCAGAACCACCATGGCACTTGCACCGACCCCCGCACCGCTTGATCCAACCAGTCGCACCGAACTACCCGTTCGGTCATCCTTGTCTATTCTGCACCACACTTGAGTTCATTGACCTCACCCGCATCGTCGATTGTTACGGACCTCGGCTCTCCAAGCCTAGTCCCGATCATCCTCGCCGTTGACCGTCGTTGATCACCAAGCAACCTGCACAACAATAAACAAGCAAATCGAATCCGGGAACAAGTTCTTCACAACTTGACCCACGTTAGTCAAAACATGCATCATGCAACACATATGCATCAAACCCATGACTTTGACCTAACAAAACATCATCGCCACGGTTGGCCGATGAACAAGTCGAGATCGGTCGGGCCAGCCCCTCGGGGCGGTCGACCGCCACCACAAGGTCGGACCGCCAGTAGGGACTTAGCCAATTTTCAACCCCGAAAATCCAAACCTCTGGAAACTTTAAACCAATAGAACGTTTGCTTGGGAACTCCAAAAATTATGAGACCAAGTGTATTAGGATCCCCTCACTTGTCTACAACACCTATTTTTGGCCCAGCCCATTCTGACCATTTTGGTCACGGCCGGTCTGATCGCCGCACATGGCCGGTCCGACCGATTTGGGACCGTCGGACCGCCGTCGCGATGGCGGTCGGACCGCCCCTGTCCAGAATGCCTGAACAGATCTGAAACTTTGTCGAAAACCCGTGAAACGACAAACCGTTAACGCCATTGCCAATTGTCACATCATCCTAAGATCTGGAGCATATCCCCATGATATCCACAATCTCCCCCTTGATGAACACATTGGCAATAATCCAGAAAATGTAATTTGAAGGTTTGAAAAGTAAAATACTTTCGTTTTCGCACAAAGGCACAACTTGGTCCATAAGCAAGAGAAAGCAATGGAAATGACCAAGCTGGCATCAGAATAGCATAGACAAGTGAGATAAGGCAAAAGAAAGCATAAAAACTTTGATTTCCAGAAAAAGTAAAAAATCTCACTTAAGGTCCATATGAAAGAACAATTGTTCAATTGACCTTTGATCATTGTGAGGTGTAATAAATGCAATTCAAGTTCAGAAGAGTCAATAAGGCAATAAGAATGCAATTCAAAAACTCCCCCTCACTATGATCCTCGGATTTCAAAAAAAATTTCAAATTCTCCAACTTTCTCCCCTTTGTATAAACTTTCCCAACATTGAAAATATCTTCTCCCCCTTTGACAATGGAGTCATCAAGGAATCACGCCTTCTTCTCATCCAGAGATAGCAATTTGCAGAATGAAGAAAGAAGCAAAAAGAAGAAGTATGCATGAAGTGCAATGGAGTGGCTTCATTTTTGTATTTTTCAAATTTTGATTACAAGAAGCTTTGGAGATTACCCAAAAGAGCAAGTCAGCATTTCTAATATTGCACAAACAACATATCAAGCCTGATAGTGCTAAGACATATATAACAAAGCTAAGCATAAAGGCTCAAAAGTAAAGCAATGGATTTGATCAATTTAAGCAAAGCTTCAAATTCAGCAAGTTCATCAACAGGGATCCTAAAATGAAATTGGCCATGTCAAAATGTCAAAGTGAGATAAAAAATCTAACAAAGACCACATTAAGAGTTAATCAGGTCCTGTATTGAATCATTTTGCTCAGTATTTCTTAAAAGCCCATTTGTCAACAGTTTTCACATATGCATTGAATATTTGAAGTTGACTAATGATCTAACTTAGTGACAAGATCTGGACTAGGAGCCATCCACAAACTCATCCTAAGCTTCACGAAGTTGATTAAAGGTATATCTTAGTAAAGAAGATCCCGGACTAGGAGCCATCCACAAACTCTTTCTAAGCTTCTACCGTATGACAAATCTTGAGGTTCATGTCATTTCGACAAGCAATCCCTATGAGATCGTTCGATCATCAAACTATCTCCAAGTTCATGTCATTTGACAAGCGCCTCGTAAGAGTAGTTTGGCACATTTTAATCATAAGACAATCTTGATTTTTCATTTTTCACAAGAGCGGTTTAGAATCTCAAGAACACAAAAGCTCAAGTAATGGTCAATTTTAGATCAAAGAGCTAACAAGACAATTCGACAAGGCCAATGTCACAAGAGGAGCACTAATTGCGCAACTCGCTAAAACATCCACAAATTGCAATTTCTTAGTTCGAGTTGTTTTAAAGTTCTAGCTCATATAGCAAAGACTTAACTACACATGTAAAAGCATGATAATTCTAGCAAGTCAAAGAACTAGACATAGCATTGAGCAAGAACTGAAATACTAAAGCTCCAAAGGGTAATAGGCAAAGCTTCATCACTTTTAAAAGATAAGCGAGAAAAACTTATATTACAATGCATCTTTTGAATTTTTCATACCACTTGTTGTATTTTTATATGAATGCAATATGATACAATGAGATGCAATAAAAGCCTAACAACCTAAAAAGTTCAAAAAGATCAAAAGTTCGTAAAAGAACAATAAGAGATCAAAAGAACAAGGTAAGATCGGAAAGATCGAACTCCCCTCAAACCAACCCATAGGGATAAATTACCCTAACTCGCTTCTCAAGGTGGCAAACCTAGTTGGGTCTAAAGGTTTGGTGAGGATATCACCAATTGAGCCTCGGACTCCACAAAATGCAAAGACAATATCACCCTTCTCGACATGGTCTCTTAGGAAGTGATAGCGAATGTCTATGTGCTTGGTCCTAGAGTGTTGCACAGGGTTCTTAGCAATGTTAATAGCGTAGTGTTATCACGTAAAAGAGGAACACTAGCAAAATTTAACCCAAAGTCCTTAAGAGTGGACACCATCCACAAAATCGACTACAAAGAATAGCAAAGAATACATATTCAACTTTCAGCGAAGGATTGTGCAATGTAAGACCGCTTCCTAGAAGACCAAGAGACAAGAGACGTGCCTAAGAAATGACATGTACCGAAGTGCTCTTCCTATCTAGCCTCTGACCCGCAAAATCGAATCGAAAACCCCGAATGGACAAATAAGAAGAGCAAGAATACCAAATGCCATCTTGGAGAGTAGAATGTAAATACCAAGATGCGCTTAACGGCTTGGCGATGTGAAGTCCTCGGTGGCGCTGAAACCTCGTGCGAGAGGCGGGCACGAAGTGGATGTCCGGTCTTGAGGCCGTCAGTGCGGAGAGGAGCCGATCATGTCGCGGTACTCGCGTTGATCCACGGCTTCCCCTTCCTCATCTGGATCCAGCGATCGAAATCGCCATGGGAGTGGCGATCGCCTTCGATCACCCATATCAAAACGCTTGAGAAGATCCTTGGTGTACTTCGCTTGATGGATGAAGATCCTTCCTTGCATTGCTTGATTTGCAGCCCAAAGTAGTTGAGCTCGCCCATCATACTCATCTCAAATTCCTGGACATGGTCTCGTAAAAGCTGAAACAAGAGCATGAGAGGAACCACCAAAGATAATATCATCAACGTAAATCGAACAAGCAGAAGTCATTGCCATGCCTAAGAATGAATAGAGTCTTATCAACTTTTCCCATTTTAAAATCATTCTTAAGCGTAAAGGTCTTAAGTCTATCATACCTGTGCTCTAGGGGCTTGCTTAAGACCATACAAGACTTTGGATAGCTTAAAGACACGATCGTGGTGCTTGGGATCCTCAAAGCCGGGGTTGCCTAACATACACTTCCTCCTCTATAAAACCATTCGAAAAGCACTCTTAACATCCATTTGATGTAACCTAAAACCTTTAGATGCAAATAAAGCAAGCAAGATGCGAATGGCTTCTAATCTAGCAACAGAGCGAAGGTCTCATCAAAATCTAACCCCTCAACTTTGCTAAAACCCCGAGCTACCAACCTAGCCTTGTTTCTAACCACGTAACCATCCTCATTTTGTTTATTTTTAAACACCCAACGGGTACCAATTACATTATGACCACTAGGAGGTTCTACAAGGTTCCAGACTTTATTTCTTTCAAAGTTTTCTAACTCCTCATGCATGGCATTGACCCAACTAGCATCGATAAAGCATGTGATATATCTTTGGGTTCAAAAGACGCTACAAATGCAGAGTGAGAGAAAAGACTCGGATCATGATACCGGCGAGTGACTCGCTCATGGAGACTACCAATCATCCGATCCAGAAGGGTGCTTCTCGATGTGCAAAGGAGCGCTGGGGAGATAGTATCTCCTCAACCTCCGCAGTGATCTGCGATGAAGAAGATGCAGCAGAGCCTCAATTGGAAGTGAAGCGATCGAAAGGTGTTACGAGCCGAATCGAGCATTAGCGACAAGTGGAGGAGCATCATCAATTTCATCCTCATCTTCCTCAACAAATATGCTCTCTCACACCGTAAGTCACCAAACATCGGATCTAGGCTGCAGGCTAGTCTCATCAAAAGTGACATTGCATGTCTCCTGGACAATGTTAGTTTCAACATTAAAACCCGAAAACCCTCGAATGAGCAGGATAACCTAGAAATAAACCATCACAAGTTCTTGATTCAAATTTATCTAGGTTCCTGTCTTGAGAATAAAACACTTCGATCCAAAGACTCGAAGTGCTAAACCGAGGGTTTTCTCGCCAAAACGAAGCTCATAAGAAGTCTTGCCCAAAGACGGTCTCGTAAAGACACGATTTGAAATATGGCAAGTCAGTAGCAATAGCTTCGCCCAAAACCTCCTCGGTGTGCTATACTCATCTAGCATCGTCCTAGCCATCGAGACTAAGGTCCTGTTCTTCCTTTCCACAACGCCATTTTGTTGAGGGACGTGTGGAGAAGAGAACTGATGCTCAATACCGCGCCAAAGACAAAAAGAGGCAACGAGGCATTCTTGAACTCCGTGCCATTGTCACTGCGGATTGCTCTCAAGGCACCAGGAAGTTCAGAAGCCAAACGAAGAACAAGATCATGATAATGATCAAAGACCTCATCCTTCGAAGCAAGAAATAACACCCAAGAATATCTCGAAAAATCATCGACTATGACAAGAATGTACCAATTGCCACCGACTGACCGAACCCTAGCAGGACCAACAGTATCCATATGAAGCAACTGTCCCGGTCCGTCAGTCATGACCATAGTCAATGAAGGGTGTGAGGTGGCAACCTGCTTGCCATGCCTACAGGGAGCACATACAGCATCTTTGACAGCTTTGAGTTTAGGCAAACCTCTCATGAGATCAAGGCCGCTAACTCGTGTCGATGATCAAAACCAATGTGCCCCAAGCGTCGGTGCAAAGCCGATATCGAAGAAGATGCAACTAAACATTTGAGAGATCCGGCAGAGATTCGAAAAATCAGCTCCAAATATTCTACCAACTCTAGAAATTCCAAAATGAGCTCACCAAAAGAATCAAGCACCGACAAGCGTTCTTCTTAAATCTAGTCTCATAGCCATCATCGAGAAGTCGTGAGACGTAAAAGAGATTGTACCTTAGCTTGGACACAAGAGCGACATCCTTGAGAATGAACACGCTGCTCACCCCGATCGATCCAGTTCCTTCGATCCGCCCTTGTGAATCATCTCCAAGGTGATGAAGTCATCACCGTCGCCGCGTGAAGGAAGTGAACCATCTAGAGTCTCCGGTCATGTGGCGTGAGCAGTATGAGTCAACGAGCCACGTGTTCTTCCTCCTTCCGCGACGATCCCGAAAATCAAGGCACAAAAGATCGATGTGTCTCAATCTCAAGTTAGTTAAAATAGACTTGGGAACCCAAGATCGAGACACATGTCTCATGAGTAGTATGCAAAGCGTAATGAGTGTCCTTGATCCTAGTTGAAGTCCTATCATGAGCAATGGTTACAAACACATGAGATGCATTCTGCCTAGGAACATGATGATGATAAGCATGTGTAGTATATCCTAGACCGGGTTTCTTCTTCTTTTCATGACCATGTTTCACACAAGCTCTAGGTTGATGAAATAAAGTTCTAGCATGATTAGCATTTTTCAACCTACGCCAACAGAACTCAACTAAATGTCCACTCTTCTCGCAATAGGTGCAATGGTATTTTGTACCACTGGGAGAAGCACCTTTGACTCAAAAGAAGGTTGGACAAAACCTGCAGTTTGAAAGCAATTTTTAGAGTTGGGTTTTGAATTCAACTAAGCCATTTTCCAAGACACAATGACCTTAGTCTTGGATTTGTTCTGGGCAGAGTTGTATCCTAAGCCTTGCTTCTTAGAAGGAGTTCTAGACTTGTCAAGAATCATGTTTAATTATTTTTCTCCACTAGAGAATTTTTGCAGTGTGTTCTCTAGATAAACATTATCTTTCCTAAGATCAACACATGATTGACAAATTTTAGGTTTATTAACCTTGCAAGCCTCTCCTTATAATTAGTAATTTCAAGCTTAAGAGCGGGACATAAAGTACAATTAATGAATTAATCTTGCCCTTAAGCTTGGCATATTTCTCTCTAGTGCTTTTAAAATGTCTTTAATTTCACGCTCATGTTCTAAGCAACGAGAGCAAGAGCGAGACTCTCTTGGTTGAAACATCCAACTTGCTAGACTCTAAGCATTTAAGACATGGAGCAGATTTGACCTCAACTAGCTCGGTTCTAGCATTTTCAAGTTGATGCAAAGCGATATTAAGAGCGGTTGCGCTTTAGATAGATTCGAGTGCAAAGCATGGCAAGATGAACATTCATCAACGTCTAGACTCTTAGCATTCACAAGTTCCAATGTCAAATTTTCAACTTGTGACTCTAGATCCTTGTTCTTAACCATGATGAACTTTAAAGCCTTATCCCGACTAAGCAATTGCTCATACATGTTCTCGCATCTAGCGTAAAGGACATCATAAGATAGGGATACCTCATCATCATCATCGGCGTCGACTGAGTCGACCATGAAGCACATGCTTGGTGAAGTACTTGGCCTTCCTTTCTTGTCTTGAGGTGGCTCCTCCTCCTCCTTGTCCTCCTCGCTCCCGAGTCCACATCGCTCAAGGATTGATCTCCAAAGTGGTAAGGACCCGGTGAGCGACCTTCATCGACTTAGCGACATCAAACCTTGATTTGTTCCTTGAGGCTTCTTCCAAGTGGCTTTCCTCCTTATGGTTACCCTTACCCTTGACTTGGGGCGATTAGCGAATATGGTAAAGCTCACCACACTCGTAGCAAGTCACGGGGCCACCTCTCTTTTGTTTCTCACATTGTTGTAAGCCCGTGTGACTTTCTTGACTATGAGGGCTAGCTCGGGCTCGGAAGACTCTCAAAATCCTCTTCACGAATTGTGGATAAACAGCAAGAGAAAAACCCAAGAGGACTCGGAAAAACCATCGAAGCTCTTGAAAGAGGATCGGCTACCAAAGCCATGCTATCCTTCTTAGGAAGACTACCTCTCTTGATCTCATGAGTCTTGAGCTTACTATAAAGCGGCTCCAAGGTGAGAGTAGAGAGATCGGCGTTCTCCTCTATGGCAAGAGCCTTCATCTCCCACTCCTTGGTGTTGATTGCGGCCAAGAGGTGAGTGGCATTCTCAGTTGAGAGTACTCAATGTCAATGCGACTTTCATCGATTGACAACCTTGTTAAAGCGAGTAAAACGTCATCGATGCTCTCGCCAGACGCATCTCGAATTTGTTGTACTCTCGCTTATAGACCGTCTGGCGCACTTGTTTAATCTGGGACGATCCTCATGGTAAGTTTCGAGGTGTGCCAAATTTCATGTCGGTCGTAAGATTGCAAATCTGTCATACTCTTGTCTACCAAGCCCAAAGATATAGGAGATTCTTTGCCTTGTTGTTGTTAGCCAAAAGTATTGTCGAAGCTTGCGTGGCAATCTCGAGTAAAACGAGCGAGCTCGAACAACCTCCCATATAGCTTGTGCTTCGCTCTCAAGGAAGACTCGCATGCGATTCTTCCAATAGGCATAGTCGAGCCCATTGAAGACATGCGGCTTTGTCGAGTACTAATCCATCGCCAAGTTTAGTGACCGGTTAAGATCAAGATTGAACTAACCGGGCTCTGATACCACTTGTTGGACCGAAAAGGCGACTAGAGGGGGTGAATAGGAGCACGCTCACTTTTTCAACCACGATTAGATTCAACACAAATTTCACTCCAATAGCTATAGAAGCTATGAAGATCGATATACCAGTACAGCGGAAGACTAGGATTGAATCCAATCAAAACCCCGAAGCAAAACAACAAAAAATAACCGAAACTTAATTTCCTAAGTGAGGGGCGGTCTGACCTCTATTCAAGGGCGGTCCGACCAGTCCTATGGGCGGTCCGACCTCTGTAGAGGGGCGGTCCGACCTCCAGCCGATGAACAATGAAATCACCAAAAAAGCGGTTGCAAATAGATGTAACTTTTGATCTACAACTCCAAACTTGATGAAACTTGGTACACACCTTCTCTAGGATGTCAGGAACCTATTCCAATCGAAGATCATGAAGATCCATGGAAAAGTTATGACCTTTTTCAGTTTGAGAGATGGATGGTTCAAAACCGAGTCAAAACGAAAACTAGATCCAAAAACTTGCTCGTGGGTGATTGATGATCAAGATGATCTTAGATGTGTTCCCACATGTCACAAAGAAGCTAGATCATATAAAGAAATCAACCAAAAACATGTGAATCAAAGAAAGACTCAAAATCACCAAATAGAGAGAAAGAAGGCAAATGAACTCATCTTAGAGAGAACTCTTCTTTGGATTGATTTGATAATGTATCGATTACAGCCACTCATACGGATACGCATGGACACAAGATCAAAACATCTCTCTCTCTCTAGAACCCTAACCTCCACTAAACCTTCCCTAAGCACCTAAGCCAAAACTAGGGTTTCAAGCATGAAAGGGTTGAAGGGTGCGACCACCTCCTATTCTATTTATAGTGGAGACTTAAACCTTCTAGAAGAGTCACCCTAATGGGCTCCGTTAAGGCCCAAAACAAGCGGGTCACACACGCACGCCTCTCGGCGCCGCCTTCATCTCCTCTTGACCTACTCCGCTTCTCCACGCCATCTTGCGCCGCGAGTCGTCAAAAGTCACCAAGGTGGTATTTGGTATAATTACCAAAATACCCCTTCTCGATCTTTTTGCAAAGACCGAGTCCCATCTTTGTGAAGCATCTCCCATGCTTCGCCACGTGTAGGTTGATCAACGGCTCTCAACATGTCGGCAAGTCTCTCCCATCCGGCCCCACCGTAACCACCATGGCACTTGCACCGCCCCGCGCCGCTTGATCCAACCGGTCGCCCGAACTACCTGTTCGGTCATCCTTGTCTATTCGCACCACACTTGAGTTCATTGACCTCACCCGCATCGCCGATCGTTACGACCTCGGCTCTCCAAGCCTAGTCCCGATCATCCTCGCCGTTGACCGTCGTTGATCACCAAGCAACCCGCACAACAATAAACAAGCAAATCGAATCCGGAACAAGTTCTTCACAACTTGACCCACGTTAGTCAAAACATGCATCATGCAACACATATGCATCAAACCCATGACTTTGACCTAACAAAACATCATCGCCACGGTTGGCCGATGAACAAGTCGAAACAAGTCGATCCGCCCCTCGGGGCGGTCGACGCCAACCGCACGGCCCGATCGCCACCACAAGGCGGTCGGACCGCCAGGGACTTAGCCAATTTTCAACCCCTGAAAATCCAAAACCTACTGGAAACTTTAAACCAATAGAACTTTTGCTTGGGAACTCCAAAAATTATGAGACCAAGTGTATTAGGATCCCCTCACTTGTCTACAACACCTATTTTTGGCCCAGCCCATTCTGACCATTTTGGTCACGGCCGGTCTGACCGCCGCACATGGCCGGTCCGACCGATTTGGGACCGGTCGGACCGCCGTGCTATGGCCGGTCGGACCGCCCCTGTCCAGAATGCCTGAACAGATCTGAAACTTTGTCGAAAACCCGTGAAACGACAAACCGTTAACGCCATTGCCAATTGTCACATCATCCTAAGATCTGGAGCATATCCCCATGATATCCACAGTAAGTTTGCATGGGATACTGAAGACGATCATTTCTGATCGTGGTTCTCTGTTCACTTCTCGGTTTTGGCATAGTTTGCAAAAGGCTATGGACACCCGTCTTACCTTTAGCACAGCATATCACCCCCAAACTGATGGTCAGACCGAAAGGGTCAACCAAGTGCTAGAAGACATGCTTCGTGCTTGTGTCCTCTCCTATGGAAAGAATTGGGAGAAATGCTTGCCATTTGCCGAGTTCTCCTACAACAACAGTTTTCAGGCCAGTCTCGCCATGGCACCTTTTGAGGCCTTATACGGGAGAAAGTGCAGAACCCCGTTGAATTGGTCGGAGACAGGCGAAAGACCTTTCTTTAGTCCGGACTCGATCAATGAGGCCGAGAGTCAAGTCCAGTTTATTCGTGATCGTTTACGCATAGCTCAATCCAAGCAAAAGAGCTATGCGGATCGCCGTCGTCGTGAATTGAGGTTTGAGCCTAATGACTTTGTTTATCTCAAAGTCTCTCCTTTGAAGGGCCATCAACGTTTTGGCGTCAAGGGCAAGTTAGCTCCTTGATATGTCGGTTCTTACCGCATTATCGAGAAGAAAGGAGCTGTTGCCTATAAGTTGGAATTGCCAGTTGCACTTGAAGGGGTACATGATGTGTTCCATGTGTCCCAATTAAAGAAGTGCCTCCGTGTTCCGACTGAGGAAGCTCCGTTGGAAACTCTCGATGTTCAAGAGGATTTGACCTACCGCGAGCATCCTGTTCGCATACTCGATGAGGCTGAACGAAGAACAAGGAATAAAACCATCAGATTCCTTAAAGTTCAGTGGTCGAACCACTCTGAGGATGAGGCTACTTGGGAAAGGGAAGATCGTCTCCGCGCAGACTATCCATCTTTCTTTACCGAGTGAGCCAAATCTCGGGGTTTTGTAACATCCCAAATATGGATTTGTGTTTCAAATGTAAGAAAATACAAAGAAATTAAAACTTTTCTTGCATCTTGAAGCCCTTGGTCATTTTTGTAATTCTTAAAAAAAAAACTGTGGAAAATCAAATTCCAATCCTCATTTGACTCTAATCAAAAACCTCCTTGTCATAGATCTTGTGCCAAACCACGGAAATCTTTTCCCGAGTTCTAGGAGGCTTAGCAACACCTTTGAATTATCTCATAATTTTTAGAAATTATTTGATAATTTTGGAGGCAAGTCAAAATTGGTCAAACCCCATTTCCCTCTTACGGAATTTCGGAGAAAAGTTTCAAATGCCTAAAATCTCTAAAAATTTTATGAGAGGTTCCTCTGCGATCAAGAAGCTCTGTTAAAATTTCATAAATTTGAGTTTGTTCGCTACCTCAAATAATTCCTCAAATATCAGAGGTTTAAAATTCAAATCCTAATTGGTTTGCACTGTTCCTCGGGTTCGAGTCGGGCTCGGGCTCGAGCCACTGGACTCTGTCCAGTCAACTAATCGCATCGGCGCGGTCGATCGGGTGTGCAGGTCGTGAGCCGTTAGATCGGCATCGAACGGTCTTCGACCAGTCGAACGACGGGATCGTTTCAATCCACCCGATCTAACTCAGCCGTTCGACTTCAATCCGACGATTGACGAGTCGTCTCCTTCCTTCGTCGGTAGCAGCAGCGTGGCGGCAGCCCATGGCGTCTTGCAGAGCGTAAAGGCCGCGTCGTCTGCTCCACTCCACGGCCGCTTTAAACGGCTAGCTCTGCGCGCATTAAATGCCTGTCGCGCTCCTCCCTCAGAAGGCCATGATTCGACTGCTCCCATCGCTCTCAAGTACTCTCATGGCAGTGTTGACCCGACTGGAAAACCCGGCCGTTGCTTTATGCCATTGCTCTATTTAAACTCCATTGCTTCACCCTTAGTCGCTTTTAGCACCTCCGCAACTCCAAATAGCACTCACCAGCTTGCTTGAGCTGCAGCCTCGCAATCTCCTCGACCGCCATTGTTGAGTGTGGAGCTTGGTGGAGGCGGTGCAATGGGTTTTCTTCTTCAAGTCTTTGCCCCTCTGCTCCCCTTTACTCTCGGAGCTTAACCTCACTCGGTTTGGTTCTCTCTTTGCTCAGTCGCCGTGGCCTAGAGAGGACCTTCCGCTGCCGTTCGGTCACTGTCGCGGAGCACTCAGTGGGTCTCGGTCGCTTCTTCACTCGTAGTTTCACCTTACCCTATAGGAGCTTAGGTGTGTTTTCGTTGTTCTTTTGGTATTGTCCGTTCGGGAGTTCTCCCGAGCCATACCTTCTCAACCGCACTCCGTGGTCGTACCACCGTTTCAGCCATACTCCGACCAGTATTGGCCGCCGGTCGGACCATTAGACTTTTAGACCCTCATCCCTGCCTTTGGCTGGCGCCGCTGTGGTCGGAGACGCCGCCGGGCCACTGGCAAAGCGTGCGAGAGGCGCTGCCTCGTGGTCGGATTTCCGACCCGTCACCGTAGCTTAGTCGTAAGTCTCACTACGACTATGTCAGGGTCATAAGTTCTTCTACGACTTGTACCTAGTCGTAAGTCCGTCTACGACTAGTACCCAGTCGTATGTTCTTCTACGACTTGTACCTAGTCGTAAGTATTACTACGATTATGTCATGGTCGTAGGTTCTTCTACGACCACTGCCTGGTCGTAAACCCTTCTTCGACCATTGTTCAGTCGTAGGTTCTGCTACGACCTGTACCTGGTCGTAAGACCTTCTTTTGGTCGTATCTTTGGCATTAAGAATCCAAATCGATTGGTTCTTGTTGCTAAATTCTTTATAAATGATGCTCTTGCTCCTGTAAAATTTTCAGAATTTTTGGAGAAAGTTTGCTGTTGAGTCTTTGTGTTTTCTTCGTTCTTATCGGTTCTTTTTCGCCTTCTCGTTAGGATCCGAAGAGCACATTGATAACATAATTGATCCTCAGCAACATCTTGACCCACAGCAAGCAGGCAAGCAGTTTGATCATGTTAATCCCATTATTTTTCAAGTCTACTATATTGATTTCGACTTGTATGTATGCATTGCTATTTTGTTGTTAAATTATGGTCAGTATCCTATAGTTGCATAATCTGTAGGACTTGTTTATCCTCTACTACCACGAGCTTAGGTTATTTGCTATGGTCGGAGTTCGATGGATGGACTCTTGTCACTTAGTAGCTTTCGATATGAAATTGCTTAGAAATGCTTAGTTTCGGTAGTAAGGGGCGATCATCGATTGTAGTCGATGATCTGGATCACACATCTAAATATTATTCTATTATGTCTAGCACTTGTGCTTTGTTATTTTGTAAGGTCAAAACCTGAAAATGGAAAATTGATTTGGACTTGGGCAAGTGGTCGGATGGTGGGTTATTGGGTTTGTGGATGTCTTGCCTAAGTCAACAAGGACTGAACATCTTGTTACATTAAACCAAGCATTTTTGCGTGCTAACCACGCGAGAGGGACATGGGACCTCTCTTGACTAAGTACTTTGGCGTGTGTTATCTTCGAGTCGCAGGAGGGGGTTGTGTGTGTTGTGTGAAACATGATATGTGTTCTTGTGTTGGGTGTGCGGTGGTGGAGATTCCAGGTAGGCTCTCCACCTCGAGGAGCATTGTAGTTGTCCAAAGCTTTACCTGAGACGGGTAGTTGACCGAGGCTTTACAATGACTCCGACACAACGTATGGGTTTCTATCCATACGGGCGGCTCGCGGGTAATACACAATATTGGAAATGTCTCGTAGGACTTAGCCGCGCCGGCATACCTAAGGGAGTGTGCTTAATAGCTTGGCAAAAAGGCGGTCTGGCGTGTGGGTACAGTGGTACACCCCTGCAGGGATAAAACTATTCGAATAGCCTCGTCCTAGGTTATGGACACGCTTGGGGAGGTCTTCCAAGAGTTAGACTACAACCTTTTAAATTAAAATTTGACATGGGTGGTATGAATGGGTAATTCATGCTATTGTTGTGGTGACTATGGGTTGTCACTTCCAGGATTGTTTTTGTTTTCTATCTACTGTTATATTGTTGTCATTTACGATTATTTGAACATTAAAAACTGATTTGTTAACTTGCTTTTAAATGTACTACATTATTGCAAATAAAGATTGCTTTGTGCTGAAAATGAAACATACAGCCTCCACTTAAAGAAGCTTGCATATAGTTATGTACATGTCTGTTACTCTACACGTAAGTCTTGCGAGTACATTCCACGTACTCACCCGGCATTGCTGGGCTCTTTGTTGCAGGGGAGGAAGGTGAGCCCCAAGGGCCTCACTTTTGTGAAATGTGCTGTGGATTCGACGACTAGCTTGGCGGTCCGGTCGGTTGCCTTGTGGGTTAAAGGCACACTGATTGGCTCTTTTGGTTTATGGCCATCTTATGACACTTTTGCTTCCGCTGTTAAATTTCTTTATGTATATGTCATTTGGCCTGTCGGCCTCTCTTTTGTAATAACTATCCTTTATTTATGTTATTTATCCGGTTTGTTGTTTATGCTTCGGTTCTATGTGAATGAATGGAATTGATACATGAATTTTGTAAAGAGGTGTGTATACTGCATTCTGGGAAGTATACATGTCTCGAGTCTCGGATTATCTGATTTGTGATGCTAGGACCAAGTGGATGGTTAAGCATTACAAGCCCGATAAACCGGGGTCTCACAAGTATAGCACTTAGGTCTTGATAACAAACTTGTGTGCATTACATTTTTTGATACATAGGCAACCAAACTTGTTAATGACCATTTTGAGTAGAAATCCTACATTTAGGCAACAGGAATTTCGGATAATCAACAAAGTTTGTTGCAAAATTAGCTGTTTTAACAAATACTCAGATATAATTCTAGGAACAATTATGATAATTAAAGCATATTTCGAGCCGCATATAAATGACAAACTTGACATATAAATATATAATTTCATCATGTCAATTAAATATGATAATATGCTCAAAAAATAAGACCGTAAAATATATAAAATCAGCATAATGCTCAGATTTAAATGTTTGTTTATTTCTCTCAGATATCGAGTTGCACAAGATGAAATATTGGCCCTGACGACACGTGTTAAAGTTTAATCACAAATTGAATATGGTAATTACTTTGAAATAGATTAGGCCTTGAGCTCAAAATAAAAACATGTTAGTCTAATAAGTCATGTTCATGCAAATCATCAATTCTTACCTCACTAGACAACAAGAAATTGATTCTAATACTCAAAATATCAATTGAAAAGAAGTATAATAGAGACTGAAATTGAATCACAATGAACTAGACAACCAAATGAATCATAGTGAATCACCGAAAACAGAAGGTACTGAATGAATCATAGTGACAGCATGCATACAATCGAATGAACCAATTGTACCTAACAATACAAAATGGCAAGTAATATCCTAGCTCAAGACCACTTTAGACACAATTGTCACATTCAATCTCAATTTGATATCAATTCATCATTGAGCATTAGCCGAGCCCACAACTTCACTAAGCAAAGTCTCCCAATGCTAGACAATAATACAAAACTAATTCAACTAGCACGGCGCACTTAGCAAAATAATGCAAATTGAAAAACAAAGAACTCACGAAGCGGATGACGCTCGAAGCCACTAAGTAGAACTGGGCAAGGCACGTGAAATGCATTGTCTCAGAAAACCAATCGCCCCGCCGTGCCGTTAATACTAGACGAGGTCGATGGAGATACAATGTCAATTTCACAAACAGAGACACATCAGTGTGGGAAGACGAGGTACCGAGAATGCCACACAAGACCCAATCAAGGATGTACTGGCCGAATGAACCCACAGAGCACCAATGAACAAGAAACCAAAGCCCTTCTTCCACACCAAGATTAAGCCAAAGCCGGTTAGTTCCCACCTCCAATCGGCACAAGCCCAAGCCCCTCACTGCAAACTCAATAGAGAAGACGATGCAAGAGGAGCTGGGGTGTGCAAGGAGAATCCGGTCCTCACCGCCGACGGTGCTGGGTCCCACCACAGTAGTGAGATGGCTCTCAAAGCCCCAAAATCCAAAGCCAAATCGGGGAAGAAGAAGAACCAAAAAACGGGGGAATTGCTCACTGATTTCGGGAGAAGAAAAAGGAGAAGAGGAGCCGCCTTAAGAAGAGGAGGAAGAAGGGGGGCTCGACCGCTACCAACGGCCAGTGCCCAAGGCGCCCGGGCCGCTCGCGCCTTCAGCGTCGCCGCTCGGCAGTTCGGCACCCAGGCCACGCTTGCATGATGAGATAGTGTTGGAGACTCAGTCTCCAACCTTATCTCAGCATCTTCCTCTGACCAATAGGTGGTCCCCCATCCTTTTATTTCTTTTTTCCATTTCTTCTTTTCTCAATTGAGAAATTACCAAATGGCCCTTGGAAATACAACAAAGTTGACATGTAAATTCCCTTTCAGGGAATATGTGACTGAGTGTGTACCATTAGCTCAGAGAGGGTGTTGTTGGTTCCTATAGTATTTTACACTGAGGCGTGTCATTTGGGTTGAGAGGTAACATTGAGGCGTATCATCCCTCTAGGGAGGATGTTTTCAGACAAGTTGAGATGCGTATGATACGGCTCGAGACATACCATTGAAACGTACCATTGGTCTAGAGGGTCCAATTTGATTAAAGCATTGAGTCGGATGATCCAGGTCAAGGCGTATCATTGACCTGTATCATTGTTCCAGAGAGGCTCCATGGGATGGATACATTGAGACGGGTGATACGGCTCAGGTGGATGATCTGGGTCACACGGATTATCCAGGCCAAGGCGTATGATTCGGGTCAGCCTAACGGCTAGTTTTCGAACCGTTGGAACTGAGGAAAATTGAATTGAGGTGGATGATTCGGGTTTGCAGGCACTTTTTAGAAAATGTGTCAAACGATTAGTTTTTGAATAGAGATACTATATAAATGGCCCATGGGAATTCACGTTAGTACTCTTGTGACCCCAAAATAGTGGCTTGCATATTCAAGAGTTCAAGGGCATTCACAAGTTTGAAGTTGAGATTTTGAGAGTGCGAGAGAGTATACGATGTTTTAGTCTACATCACTCTTAGTTTTCTGATCTTGCTGGGTTCAAGTGACACCCTTGGGCTTATTACCCTTGAAATTCGGTGATTCCTAGACGGTTTGGAGGCGTACTCTTGGTGACTTTATAAGGAGGAGCTTGTGAAAGCACTGAGAGGGTTGTGAAGGTTTTGAGTCCACCTATCCAAACGGGACTACCATGAGTTGATTGCTTAGATCCTTGCGCAGGATTCAAGTAGGAGCTATACTCTTGCGAGAGTGCTCCAACGAGGATTAGGGGAGATCACCGAATCTCTAAGACCTCGGTAAAAAAATTGGTTGTCTCATGTCCCCTTTTACGTTTTCATATTTAAATTATTGTTCCTTCAAAACTACACTAACATGTTTAGGAGTTGAGTACACTAGCAAACCATGGGCAGTTAGGTTGGAGTAGTTTGTACGTTGCTTTAAATTTGATAAATTTGGCCTGATTCGAAAAAGATACACAATTCACCGCTCCTCTCTTAGACATCCGATCCACTTCAATAACCAATGCATGTAAGGTTCGATTGAACACGAGAACTCCACCTCGGCAAAACAAAGTTGAAAGGTAGCTACAATAGGCACGAACAACACACAGATTGCGGCTAGAAAACAAGTCAATCAACGCAGAAATCTCAATACTTTCACAGTTTAATGTTACCATTTCCACTACAACCCTTCATGAAATGAACTAACCTAACTGCAAGCCTCTCTATCTCTCGCTGAAAATAAGTCCAAAGGGACCCTGCAATAGGACACCAGCAGCAACATCCTCACACCTCCTCGCCGGGGATTAGTCCAACCTTTTTTCTTAAACTGACCACATTATCGGTCGATCATAACGCCTTTGACAGCATATTCCCGGATGTTCACAGTATAGAAGAGCACAATGGCCATTTTTTTTCTCTTGAACTGACCGCGTTATCGGTCGGTCATTGTTAGTGGTTTTTCCCCGATGCCGCCCATTCCCATTGATATAATGCTGCTCATCATAATACTTTAAATAGTGTAGCCCGCTGACAAAATTGTCTCTCTCCATAGCTATATGTTCTTGTCTGGATGAAACGATAGATCAACCTAGATATATAACAACCACACTAGATAGAGAGTCATGAGAAGGAGCTAGCTAGCAGCGAAGTAAATTGTATTCTTTGTTAGAATTTGGCTCATATGTGTAAATGCTTATTCATTTTTGAAATTCCAAAGCATGCATGGATAGTCCCATATTGCCTAGCCAAGTAGTAGAAGAGCAATTTATAAGTAGGAGTCCTCGTCATCTATTGAATTATGTAACACATGACATAGGATGACATGAGAAGGACTATAGCTAAAGTCACACACATGCACGTACGCACACACGCGCGTATATTCGTGTGGCAAATGCGTGACTTGTGACTTCTGACGCGCGACCATGAACGTGTCGTGAATCTAGTTCACCTTTCTTTTGCTTACCATGCATTTCTCTCTTTCTGGTCGAAATCATAGGCCAATGTAGTCGAAAACATAGAATAGTGTGGTTGAAGCCGTAGACCAGTGTGGTTGACATAATGTTGTTGAAGCCATAGACTAGTGTGGTCGTAACACTGTGATCGAAGGTACAAACTAGTGCGGTCGAAACACTGTGGTCGAAATAAGTGGTCGAAACACAGTAGTCGAAAATTAGTGGTCAAATCCATAGACCAGGGTGATCGGAATACACTGGTCGAAGCGGTAGACTAGTGGTCGAAGCGGTAGACCAGTGTATAATCAGGATATGATAAACACTGATTAAATGCCATTAATTGGTTTGAAATTAGTAGTTACCAGTGGTTTAATTTGCAGTTACTGGAGAGTAATTGCTTCGGCCTTAAAAATATTTGAAGACATTCAGATCAACCTCTGATAGAAAATACTTCCATTTTTTTCTTCTTCCTCTCCGCTCTCTGGGGTTGAAGTGTTGTGTTGTTCGAACCATTCCAACCCTTCTTCTCAGCATGCACCGGCAAGGAGGGTGAGCGGATATCTCTAAACTATTATCGCAGAGTTCTCCTGCACGGGGCGGCAATAAGGTTTCTGGGCAGCACATCTGCGCGACCGCTCGCTGGGCTGCATCATCTACATTATGCACTGTTTCGTCGACCACTGCTTCAAGTTTGCGCTGTTTTCTGTTCTTTATCAAGCCCGACTGTAAGTTGGTCGTACGACCGGTCTATTCTATTGTAAATATTTTATTGTGTATATTTAGAAGTGCAATGAGTAGGCCCTTGTTAGTATCGATTTATGCATCACTAGTTTTGTACGATTTTTCCTCGTAATAAAATTAGGATTTAAATCAATGTCCATGCTTCCAACATTTTAGGGTAGGTGCGTTGTTATTGTTTGCTGGGGAGTGGTGCTATAGATTTTGAGTGTCAAAGACTCAAGATGCAAGAGCTTATTAAATGGAGAATCGAACTTTATCAGAAGTAGATGCCAAGGGTGCAAATTCTTAAATATTTGGTAGGGTTCTACTTGCATCAATCTATTTGGAAATGTTGGGATGCAAAGTGTGTAAGTTGATATATTAACATATATATATTCCGTGCCAAATCTCTTACAAGGGTATTAATTAACCTGGAAATGGACTTTTGTATTGACAAAGAGTACAGTAATGGCAAAGAAAATTTTGCAAACTTAGTAGTTTGCAATTGTTCACGTTGGGCATGAATAAAGTGGAGACTCCGTTACAAGGAACCGGACCTGCTTATTAATTTCACTCTGCTGCCTTTGTACACTTTCTTTATCTTGCCGGCTCCACGCTTTTCCGCGGACAAATGGCACAACAATTTTGACTTGTTCCCGTGCGTCGTCGAAGAGCGCAGTGAAGGCCTTTCCTATCTGCATACTCTCGCTTAGCAGGTAAGGACTGTATCCTCAAAGGGGTCTACTCTGTGGTCAAGTTCTTCTTGGCATTCTTTTTCCGATGCCGCCTAATCCCATTGTAAATTTCTGATATTTACTGGTTGCTAAAAGTATTAGCAAGTTGCGTTTTTATTTTGAATGGTTAAAGGGGAAGGCAAAAGAATATTGCAATGTAAATACATACATATGCATAGCTAGCTCACTCAACAAACTGCCTCTAGAGTCTCCGTGTATATATCTATGTGTTCAGATGAAAAGATGGAATGACCTAGACAAGAAATACTCCAATATATAGACTACTGCGAGACAGGATAGGGAGTGAGCAATAGAGCACACACAGAAGTAGGTGTGATATTAACCACAGCTGTGTACTTATTTTACCCCGAGCATGGTAGTATAGAATCGGAGTTTTACTGTTGAGCATGGGTAACTTGTATCTTAGCCCACTAGAATTTGGAGATGTATTCTACAAAGATTCATATCATGATTCCTACTTTTTTTTGAAGGAGAACTATAAGATATTATATAAAGCTATAAGAGGTGGTTATGGAGAACACAAGTCAAAAATCAACTCATCCAAAGCAAGTGGTGTATGAGAGAATTAGAGCACGTACAATGCAAGTGCTTAGATAGATGCTTAGCAAATAAAAATTGATATTTTAGCCATGCATGATAGATCAGGTGTTTATTTTGTAGTATTGATGCTTAAGTAGGCACCGGTGCTTAACGAGTGTTTATGTATATAACTATATCCAATTAATAGATACACAACATCTAAGCACCTATAAAAAAGATGTTTGCATTGGAGAAAATGATTTTACATGGGTTCTTGATGACATGACTATATTCTCTCTCTTTAAGCACTCATGTATAAGCATCTTGGATTGTACATGTCCTTAGAGGCTAGGTTATTCTTTAGCACTAGTGATGCGGACATCCTTAGCTATGTTGTTTCATATAATATTTTCAATTCATTAAATACCTCAGAACAACATGAGCTTGCTAAGAGAGTTGAAAAACAAGAGAAGCTTATCCAACAGGTGAATCTGTTCACTGAATTTCCTTTTAAATTAGTTGAGAATTTCATACTACCTAAAACTAGTATTTTGCTTATGCTCAGATTGGAAGATTCAATAATGAACGGAGATGAAGGATATGAGGCTGTTCTTGAAGAAAGGCCGTCACAATGGAGGAGAAGCTCGTGGGAGACAAGCAAGGGGAGAGAAGCCCAAGAATCCAAGTCAAATTCGAAACTTCCACAAGCCCAACCAAATTCAAATTCGGAATCAACTCAGAATTCAATTCGGATTCGGAATCAGCCTCAAATTCGGATTCGGAATCAGCAGGACAGTCCGGAGTAAAAAGGCCATAACTTTCTCATACGAAGTCGGATTTGAGTGTTTTTGGGCTTGTTGGAAAGCTAACTTCAAGCCCGATCCAACGGATCCTCCCTCACTCCGAAATTCGTCCTGTATCAAAAGATATGATCGAATCAATGTGACGGTTGTAAAATCAGAGTTTCCTTTTCTGTTTTGGAATGTGTCGGAATTGGAGTAGGACTCCAAATCCGAATTAGAATAGGAGTAGGACCTCTTGGCCAGCCATGAGGAGGAGTAGGAGCACTATATATAGAGGGGTAGACCCCCATTGTAACATGAGACCACGATTAATATATTTTCAAAGCTTTTGCTTGATTCTCCTGTTGTGCTTATAGCCAATCTGAGAGGAATTGGGCGTTGAGAATAAGGGGTCGTTCTTACTTTTCCGCTGGGAATTGAGGGTTCGACGATCTTCGCTTGTGGTCAGCGAGGATCCAATCAAGTGTGTGTTTGGGCGAATTTTCCATAGAGTTGCAAGTCCGTGCATTGGCGCGGGGGATCAGCTGGTGGTTCGTCAGGATACACAAGTTATCAAAAGGTCCTACGTCGAGAAGATCGGGCACCCCGCATCACTTGTGGAAGTTTCGAATTTGACTTGGATTCTTGGGCTTCTCTCCCCTTGCTTGTCTCCCACGAGCTTCTCCTCCATTGTGACGGCCTTTCTTCAAGAACAGCCTCATATCCTTCATCTCCGTTCATTATTGAATCTTCCAATCTGAGCATAAGCAAAATACTAGTTTTAGGTAGTATGAAATTCTCAACTAATTTAAAAGGAAATTCAGTGAACAGATTCACCTGTTGGATAAGCTTTTCTTGTTTTTCAACTCTCTTAGCAAGCTCATGTTGTTCTGAGGTATTTAATGAATTGAAAATATTATATGAAACAACATAGCTAAGGATGTCCGCATCATCCTCCCTTTCTTCAAAAAAAGCCGTCCTCGGCTTTTGATAGCCTGAAAATGTGCTAGACGAAGAAAACAATGTATATGCATGGTATATGTATTTATCATCCAAACAAGTTCCGTGTAGCGCATGATGATTTGTTAGAACATGTATTAAACAAAGAGAACAACGTATATACGTGATATATGTATGAATCAATTGTTGTGTTATTCGCGTTGTTTTGTACAATCGATATCTCGGAATCACATTTCAAATTGCACAACTGACTCATATGATAAAATTTCACCTTCCCAATACCAAAGTCAAGTAAAGTGGGTGAAAACCAATTGATACCATTCCATAATTCAACTGCGCTACTATGATTAGTTATACATTCAAGAGATAAACAAGTTGGCATCATGTTGCATTCTAAACAATAGACACTTGTGTTTAAACCCATCTTAAAGATATCATGACATTGCTTAATAGATGGTTTGCATAAAACATGTGATTGTAAATCAACAAGATTATCATAGGTAATGTATATTTGATAAACTTGAAACATGTTGTCTACACCAACATCACCAATCAAATTGAATTTATATGTGTGTATGTAGCTATTTACTAGTGATCTTAAGTGTGAAATTTCAAGAACCTTCTTAATCACACTAGATACATGTTTAGGACTATCGAATATGATATAACACAAAGAATTATTAATGTGTATTCTACTAAGAACTTCTTTTGAGTAATCAATTTCACATTATGCAAATTAAGCATATCAAATTTAGAACGTGGAATCATCAAATGAATAATGGAGTTCTCGCTTTACGCACCTTGTTTTCATAAACGACCAATTCAAGATACAAATAGTGTTACCTTGATCTTGTGTATTCCCTCTCCATCTATGGTTAGCTCTTTATCTTTCTCTTCCAATGGTGAGGGCTCTTGAATCTCCAAGTCCTTATTTGCTTGGTCCACCTGCAGAATGTGGGATACAACACTAGAAATAGAGGGTAAGTTGTTAGGTTCAAAAATAATCTTACTTGTCCTATCATCTAGCTCTCTCTTTTCTTTTGGTGTATCTCTCACACTCTCAATTGGGATGCTCTCAATCTCGCGTATGGTGGAATCACACAGCTCACTCTTTTTATCACTCTCACTCAATTTGGCTATGTGGCTCTCATTCTCACATGGGTTTTGATACATCTCATCCTTGTAAAACTGTGGGCCAACAATGGCACAACTACCACCAACCACGACCTCCTCACGTGTTGCGGGTTGTGACGGGGCAGCACTACTCATCACCTCGGTCGAAGAAAAATTCTCATGCTCGATCTTCTTCTCAAGTGACACACCAGTGGATGAATTAGAACTAAAGCGCCAGCAGATTTAATTGATGTGCTTGAATGTGTTTAAGTCTCTTTTCTGCCTTCATAGCAAATTTCACAAGATCTTGCAGACTATGAAAATATTCATCTTGAAGTGCAGCAACGATCTGATAATTCAAGCCTGCTTTGAAATATGCCTTTTCTTGATATGCACTAGTGATATTGGCACGACGCATTGCATGGTTTAACTCAATATAGTAATCTTTGACAACTTTGCATCCTTGTTTAATGCTCTCCACGTGTCGTAGTAGTGCCCGCTCATAATAGTATGGAACAAATTCTCTTCTCATGATGCTTTTTAAACAGACCCAAGATGTAATGAATCGTTTTCCACCTAGTTGTTTCCACCAACTAGAGGCATAGTCCGTAAAAAACAAAGTGGCCACTCTCACTTCCTTGGCTTCTGATTCGAACTTATGGGATTCAAGCTCGAACTCCATGTCTTGTACCCACTCAAGATACTCCTCTGGATCATTACTACCATAGAAGGGAAGATACGTATACTCGCGATCTACCATTGTTAGCAGCAAAGCAAATAATATGTATGTAGGTGTATGTGGATATGTAGAGGTCACTCAACTCACAATCCTAACAAGGTGAAGTTTCTTTACCGTTAGAAAGGAATTAAGATCAACAATACTTACACTTCAGTAGGCGGGAACCACAAGGTGATGTGTGAGCGAATTTCAAGAGCAAGTCAAAGCACGACAACGGTGTTTTGTGGAGTTTGGTATGGATACCTACTTAATTTGAAAATTCTAGGTATTGTAAGGCTAAGTAAATATCCAAACTAGAATTCAATGCCTAGTTGCCGATCACAAAGATATAAGTGAAAATCAAAACAACTCACACGCAAAGATATTGGAACTTTAGTGCAATCAAGGAATGAGCTATGTAAGATATAAGTGAAGAACAAAATAGCTCGTATTGCACAAGTTATAGAAAGACGCTAGCTAGTTGCAAATAATGAAACTAGGGCACAAGATTGCACAAAATATTGATATTCTAACAATTGAACCAAGAATGAGTGGGGATATTCGCTCAAGTTTATGGTTCGGCTATGCGCTTTCTTTTTCCTTTTCTCTTTTCTCTTTTCTTTTTTTTTTTCTCTTCTTCCTTTTTTTTTTTTTTTTGAACTATTGCCAAAAATTCTTGTTCTACCAAAAATGAGCAAAAAATCTTTCCCACCTTTTGATCTTTGAACAATTGCAAGAACACAAATATTAATATGCAGCCCGAAGCAACGATTTAGCTAGTCTTCAATAGGTTCAAAGTATTCGCAAAGGATTGAAAGGTTCACAAAGGATAAATTGGTTACTCACTTTTTTTCTGGTGTTTTTTTTATAAACACGACAAAAAAAATCAAAATAGGCTCAAATAAAAGCAACGCAAAAGTATTCAAGATCAGCAAACTAAACTTGATTCTAATGGACAAAAACTTAACAAAACTCACTAGAATAACAAATTAAATACTACGGCTGAAAGAATTTTTTGTATGGCTTTTTCGTGTATAGGGAAAAAAATTTAGATAACTGGATAAAGATCCTACCGAGTCAACGGAGCTCTGATACCACCTGATGCGGGGTGCCCGATCTTCTCGACGTAGGACCTTTTGATAACTTGTGTATCCTGACGAACCACCAGCTGATCCCCCGCGCCAATGCACGGACTTGCAACTCTATGGAAAATTCGCCCAAACACACACTTGATTGGATCCTCGCTGACCACAAGCGAAGATCGTCGAACCCTCAATTCCCAGCGGAAAAGTAAGAACGACCCCTTATTCTCAACGCCCAATTCCCTCTGTATTGGCTATAAGCACAACAGGAGAATCAAGCAAAAGCTTTGAAAATATATTAATCGTGGTCTCATGTTACAATGGGGGTCTACCCCTCTATATATAGTGCTCCTACTCCTCCTCATGGCTGGCCAAGAGGCCCTACTCCTATTCTAATTCGGATTTGGAGTCCTACTCCAATTCCGACACATTCCAAAACAGAAAAGGAAACTCTGATTTTACAACCGTCACATTGATTCGGTCATATCTTTTGATACAGGACGAATTTCGGAGTGAGGGAGGATCCGTTGGATCGGGCTTGAAGTTAGCTTTCCAACAAGCCCAAAAACACTCAAATCCGACTTCGTATGAGAAAGTTATGGCCTTTTTACTCCGGACTGTCCTGCTGATTCCGAATCCGAATTTGAGGCTGATTCCGAATCCGAATTGAATTCTGAGTTGATTCCGAATTTGAATTTGGTTGGGCTTGTGGAAGTTTCGAATTTGACTTGGATTCTTGGGCTTCTCTCCCCTTGCTTGTCTCCCACGAGCTTCTCCTCCATTGTGACGGCCTTTCTTCAAGAACAACCTCATATCCTTCATCTCCGTTCATTATTGAATCTTCCAATCTGAGCATAAGCAAAATACTAGTTTTAGGTAGTATGAAATTCTCAACTAATTTAAAAGGAAATTCAGTGAACAGATTCACCTGTTGGATAAGCTTCTCTTGTTTTTCAACTCTCTTAGCAAGCTCATGTTGTTCTGAGGTATTTAATGAATTGAAAATATTATATGAAACAACATAGCTAAGGATGTCCGCATCAACTAGATTCTTGTATAGGGCAAGAATCTAAGGGTCATAAAAGGTTCGAGAGGGTTGTGAGAGAGTGACAATGCTTTGTACTCTTTTAAGGTTGTGCTTAAGAAATTTACGGTCTACTTCGTCAAATTTTTATCTCTCGTCGTGATTATTTCGTCGTCGTTATTTGGTTCCCTCTACGAGATTCATCTACTTCGTTCTTGGTACCATGAACACTTGTACCGTTTCTCAAAACTCTTATCCAATCTGAGGCTACTGTGCATAAGAAAGAGTATCAGAATATAACAGTTGGTATCAGAGCCAAGACCAGATTAAGCAGATTTACGAGAAGGTCGGCAAAGCGTCAGGTGCCACAAAATCAAAATCGATGTCTACGATGTCGAATCGAGTGTAGAAATTTGATGCTGGGGGAAATTTTAGCGTGTGCCAATGTGTGGTGAAGGATGTCTTTTCTAGCAAGAGTTAATCGATGCTCTTGAAGGAGACAAACCGAAAAGACTTCGATGAAGACTGGAAGGTGATGGAGCGGAATGCTGTCAGTACAATCCGTCTATGTCTCTTCGATAAGGTAAAGTATTCGGTGATTGAGGAGAATTCACTAAAGAAATTAGGAGTAACTTAGAAGAATTGTATATGGCAAAGTCGTTGACAAACCGGTGGGTGTTAAAGCCACAACTATTCATGTTGCACATGGAGGAAGGCACATGGTTCGTTGACTATCTCAATGTTTTCAACAAGCATATCACACAACGGACTAGTGTGGATGAGAAAATTAAGGATAATAACAAGGTCCTCATATTGGGGTTATCTCCACACCATCATGGGAGCAACTGGTGATGAATATTCTCGCGGGGAAAAATACTCTCAACTTCAATAAGGTAGTGGCATATAAATTTGATGTGGAGTCCTTGAAGAAGCCATTAGACTCTTCATTTGTAACACCCCGGCCCAACACTTAGCCCAGATTGCCACCCAAACTACTCTAGATAGCAATTTCAACCTTAATTAAACCATAATTCCATCATGCATTCATGGAATAAAAACCCGTCCATGGGTCACAAGAGAATCAATTAAAACAATGTAACTGTATAAGAATAAAATTTCACAACTTGGTAACATGTAGCAAGAAGGCTTAGAACACATGTACCTGAGAAACACCTGAGATAAACACACTCAAGAAACGCCCAGGATACTTGCACCCAAGGAATGACAGAACCATGCTCTCGTTACATAGGATGGCATCAATTAATAATAATCAAACTAAGAATAAATCAATCGAGGTCTCAAGCATTTAAACTAATAATAAGCAAGCCCATGAATAAATGCTAAATGGAAGTATTCATTGTCACTAGATTTAATGGAAGCACTCGACATAGATAATGAATGTGTGATTATTTTGCATGTGATGCGTGTTTGCTACTCCATCCAATGCATGGAGTGAGTCCAAGACTCAACAAGTACATAATAAAATCATAAACAAACAGTTTATCAACTATAATCAATAATATCATCAACAATCATTTATTTATTGCCATGCTCATATTCAATTAATCAAATCATCTCCTGTGTAGCTAATTAGCACAATTACCTTCTATTGTATGTAATGCTATATTATGCTCATGCTCATATGCAACTCCATTAGCAGATACCGGTATAGTGGATTGTTCACTCGTCGATGATACACTCTATCCTTCACTCCCGTGAAGTCCCCACTAAAGTAGTATTTTATCTATAGCGCTCTGAACTAGTCATGTATCTTTCTCACAAACCTCACCAGACTAGTTACATGACTTTATCACCTACCTGGCTCGTACAACTCCTGTCATGATGAATGTAAATGATTCAATATCTTTAAATATTCATCAACATAATTCATCATCATTATTTCCATGTCATTAGCATATCATGTCACCAACATTTCATGCCATCAATATTTCATGTCATCATCGTTAAATCATCATCATCATAATATCATGGCATATAAATAAGCTTAGAAAAAGTATAAATAAACAACATGATAATGAAATATCAAAGACAACGGCAAACAATCCGTTGTCTACCGCTCTATCATAGACTTGCCTTTGGGCCATGAAATTCAGGATGATGCAAAGGCGGCACCAAACTCAAAGCGACACTCCCTGTATAAATATAAATAATACACTCAAAGCATGCCATAACAGTTTACAATCATCAAACAATACGCTATCGTACCTATATGCAAACCCGACGCACTTTAACTCAACTTCACCAGATGTCCTAGCCATTGTTCCGGTGGTCAAATGTTAATAACTTTTGCTACTGGACTTCTAGTATATTAAACTTTATATTTTATGGAATTTACAAGAAATTCTCCACAATATATTAGTTATGAAAATCCTCTGATTTTGCCATCTAGGTCCTGTTTCCAACCCGGAACCTCGAAGGTCATACTTGAATTTAACATAATAGTAGAATTCATAATTTCGTAACTATTTTTATACAACATAAAAAATAGCAAACAATAATATTTTTGGAATCTATAGATAATTATATACCTTATCCTAGTTATGACTATAATTTAATTCCCACATCTAATACATGTATTTCTGTAATCTTCATAACTGTTGTTATTAGCAAGAGAGTTCTGAACAACAGTACTCCTGAGGCCATAACTTTCTACTCGCTTATCCAAATTCAATGATCTTGGACTCTCTAGAAATTTATGGAAATTATCTACAACTTTACTAACCAGCTAAAATCATGCTTCTAAACTGTAATACCCCGGAAGCGAATCGGGTAAAGAAACGAATCAGGTAATTTGAAAAGAAGCCAGGGGAAGAAAAGACAATTAAAGAACTAGAATTTCCTATTTAGAGAGGGGGTTTTCGGTGTTTTCTCGCCAACCTGGGCCACGGACCGCGACCTAGAAGGCCCAAGAGGGGGAGCCGGCCTAGGGGGGCCGACCAAAGGGGGGAGGCGCTCCAAACCCTAGCCGCCTCCCCCACTCCGCCTCTCCCCACCCAAGCTGCCACCCCTCCCCATCTTGGCACCTCCCCTGCTGCTGCCTCTCCCTGGTGGTGGTGCTCCTCCTCCCCCGAAGACGAGTGCTCCTGCCGATCCCTCCTCCTGCTGTCGTCGGGTGTTGCGTGTGGTGGCCGGCCAAGGGAAGGAAGAAGATAGGAGAAGGGGGATCATCTTCCCCAAGCCTCGTTCATCGTCCTCCTGGGTTCTACAAGGGTAACGAGGCGTTTCCTCTGCTATTTGATGTTGCTAGGTTCCAGAGAAGTTTTATTCCTAAAAGAGAAATTGAGAGAAATGATGTTTCCTCGGATAGTGAAGCATTTTCTTGATTCTCGTTTGAGTTTGTGTTGTTGACTGGTGTCTTCCGTATTTTGAGTTGGCGCTGTGTTGGCATGATTGAATCTTTCCAATTCAGACAAACCAAAAGAAGTATTTGGTTTGGGCATTTGAGTGATTTCCCCTTTGGCTGTCATGGTGTTCATTCGTAAACTGCCTATTTAGAAAATGGATTTAATTTCTTGATGAATTGTCAAATTTGGGATTTAACCCTTTTGGTGGAGAGTTAGTATTGCGTGGATGCGATAAGGCCTCTCTATTTTCAGTTGGATTCTCTTTGTGAGTCAGTGGGTTAAGAACCAGTTCTGTTGTGCATTCTTGTTTAAAGGAGGTGTCCCTTGTTAGATGAAGAGTTCGATTTTAAGCATGTTGTGTGCTTTTGTACCAAAAGGGAAGGTGGCCCAGGTACACTAGCTCGTTCGTTTTCGACAGGTGTAGAAATTAGGAAGTTGGCTCATCGCTTTGACCGTCTCGAGTACATACGCGAAGTACGCAACGTCTGGTGTGTTCTGGTGCTGAGTGAGTAGCTGAGACATTCAAAGTTTGAGATTTGGTTAAAGACGTTGACCATCGAGTAAGGTCTTACCTTTGATCCTCTTCTAATGAGTGTACCTAGGAAGTTTAGGTTGAGTGTTAGGTCAGACGTCATTCTACGTCTTTGTGTTGTGGTTTCTCTAGTCCAAGAGAGAGGCCACTTGGGAGCTAGAGTCTCGCATGCGCGAGTAATATCCAGACATGTTCGTTTCTGGTGCGTGTTTATCATTGATAATCAGTCGCAGTTTCTTTCTAGTAGATCGGTGTGTAAATTTGAGGTCGAATCCTGTTAAGGGGGTAGAATGTAATACCCCAGAAGCGAATTGGGTAATTTAAAAAGAACTAGAATTTCCTGTTTACAGAGGGGGTTTTTGGTGTTTTCTCGCCAACCTGGGCCGCGGGCCACGACCCAGGAGGCCTAAGAGGGGGAGTCGGCCTATGGGGGCCGGCCAAAGGGGGGAGGCGCCCCAAACCCTAGCCGCCTCCCCCACTCCTCCTCTCCCCACCCCAAGTCGCCACCCCTCCCCATCTTGGCGCCTCCCCTGTTGCCCTGCTGCCACCCCTCCCTGGTGGTGGTGCTCCTCCTCCCCCGAAGACGAGTGCTCCTGCCAATCCCCCCTCATGCTGTCCCCGGGTGTCGGGTGTTGCGTGTGGTGGCCGGCCAAGGGAAGGAAGAAGAGAGGAGAAGGGGGATCATCTTCCCCAAGCCTCGTTCATCGTCCTCCTGGGTTCTACAAGGGTAACGAGGTGTTTCCTCCACTGTTTGATGTTGTTTAGTGGCGAATTCGGTTAGTTTGATTGGATTGAATTGGTGCTGTTAGAAATTCACATTATGTACAGTAGGTTGTGGGGACGATCTAGGGTCCTTAGAAGCAGAATTGGAGATTTCTACCTACTAGATATTTGTAGCCACTGTTCTTAGCTTTCCATATCCGCAAATAACACAAGATTTTGATCTACGGTTCAAAAGTTATGATGTAATCTTTCCACGCTATCCTGACCGCCTATCGAGAATGAACTGTCTAGTTGTCTTTTAAAATATGAATAAGTTCATGGCATATTCACGGTTTTCACCCAACTAGGTTATTGTAGAAAATTTTATAATATTTCCATATTGATAAAGAACACCCCAATCGGAGCTTTAGTTTAAAAGTTGTGATATATTTTTTACTGCTGTTCCTTTCATCTAGACAGAACCCATCTTGTATTTTCATCCACTGTTTAGCAATTTAGTTTGGCCGAATTAGGTTATCTTGTCAACTAGAATTTATTAGATATGTTCGTTAAGTTTCTATAGGATCTGGCCTCACCTCGTTCCGAGTCCCAGATTAATAAATATGAATTTTTCCATGCTGCTGTCCAGATTCGTTTCTGTGATTGAGTTGTCTATTTTCAGAATAGATCTATTAGTTAACTCTTGGGTTATCGGGAAGGTGTTGTAGAACGTTACTGGTAGCATTCTGTACCATATTTTTTTTCATGTCGAGTACCTACTTGTGTAGGCGGTGAGGCATCGAGTTTAGGAGCACCTTCGTTGCCTCCTAACGCGTCACAACACGGAAGGTAAGTACATTGTGATTCTTTATGTTGATGAATGATGAGTGCTTGTATTCATACTGTTATTTCTATGATCCATGATTTCATTCAATGCTTCATGTTCCTTTCATATCCGTTAATCCATGTTGAAAGAGATGATGTCTTTCATTATTCATGTTTCATTCCATTCATTCATTTGTTCGTGTTCCTTCCACGGGAGTGAAAAATAAAGACCCATCAATTCCAGTATGAGCATGTAAGACCCACCATTCCAATTTGGGTAGATTTGGACACCCGTATGAAGCATTCTTCATATGGGATTTGGATCCCCGTATTTCGTTAAATGCGGGCTTAAGTGAACACCGACGGGTGTGTCACTAGCTATACCGGTATAAGCATGTGTGCAATCCATTCCTTCCATTACATCCATTCATTCCATTCATTCATATATTCCTTCGGTGTTATGTTCATAATCTTTAATGATGTTGTCTTGTTCTTTCGTGTTGTATGACCAGTACTTGCTGAGTCTCAGACTCATTCTTGCTTTCGTTGTTTATTTTAGGTGATCCTTGATGATGGCATTTGGGAGGGAGTAGACATGCACTATTTATTCACTTCACCATAATCAAGTTTCAATAATATGATTTGGTTCTTGTCTTTCATTCGTTAATTGATGAACTGTAATACATAAAGTTAGATGTGGTTGATATCTCTCTCCAAGTTATGGTTGCTTAAGTACTGCTTGTGGTCCTTGATCACCCCTTGAGATAATTATTTGAATTCAGTCTTTATTCCTGCCATGGTACTATTAAAGTTGATCTCTTTATGTTCTTAGATGAGTTACGGTTTAAATTCTTCCGCAATGTGGTTGTATGTTAGTTCTTTAGGTAACATTTTAGCTTCCGAATAGCCAGGGTGTTACATAGATGGAGATACCCAACCCCCCGGTAATGTTCTCCAGTACAACTTAACGAACTAGGCCATCACAAAACGTCTAACTCCCGTGACCAAACCAATCTACAACGTGAATAAACATCCATCTAAGATCAATATAAGGTTGATAAGATCGTTACCCATGAAAATAGGACAAAGAACACAGATGGATCATGAAGCCCTAATTTCCTCCTTCTTCCTTCTTCCTTACTCTGTTGGTTATAATATTGACATGTAATTTTATTTAGAGTCACATGTTTAAGTTTGAAGTCTTGCATGTAGTAGTAGGTGTGTGTTGATTAGAGAAAGAATAGTCGTGTATTGAATGGAGAGGCGCATAGCCCGAAGAAGTGGTCAGCAACTCAGCATGCTTGCGTGCATGAAGGGGAGTTGAGTTAGTAGTGCATGCATGAATCAATTGGTTAGTGGAGTACTGGTTAGTAGCGCATGGCGCATAGGAAGTGAACAGTTAGTTGTTTGCATGGAGTTATTTGTAGCTATTTAAGCATTTCTTTCTAATGAAATATATGAGTCAGTTTGTGTTGAAAAACCTACCTCCCGTGAGTGAGTTTGTATTTGTCTCTCGAGAGAGATAGAAAATACAAGAGAGAGAGTAAAGTCTTGAGAGATTTCCAACATCCTCCTCCTTCCGTCCTTCTTCTCCTTCTTGCTGACCTTCCCTTGCTGGTCCTTGTTTTTTTCCCTTCTTTTGGTGGCCCAAGCAATAGTAGGCATGCAAGAACACAAACGTCATAAATGAATTAGCTAGCTAGCAGCCTAGGGCATGCATACAATACATGTATTTAGCTAGCTACTTGCATGTGGCTAGCTAGTTGCATGCACGAGTGGCTACGCAGGGCGGAGGCTAAGGCATGGGGCGCTGGGGTAGGCGGCTGCATAGGGAGGAAGGTAGGGAACGATAGGAAGAAACGGCACGCGGTAGGGGCGTCGCAAAGGCAGAATGGCAGTGGCCGATGGCTAGGGCAAGGAGGCAGCAAGGCTAAGGCTGGCTCCATTGCCTCCTCCTCCGTTTCCTCTTATAGGGATGTAGCCCCCGCTTGCCGATCCCCAAGTGGATTCGGTTTGGGCTATGGGCTAGCAGCCTACTCCTACTCTAACTCCTCTTATTTACTCCTTAATTACTTCTCTAGATCCCTTTTCTACTTCCTAATTAAACGAGATATTACATCATCCTCAAGTGATCAAGCCTTGCCTGCAATAGGTGTTGCAAGCAAAAGTAAAAGTCACATGAAGAAGAAGGGCAAGAGCAAGGCCATACGTGTAAGCTATCTATGTAACGAGAAAGGTCTATCATAAAGGACTATTCAAGTTTGAAGCAAATAAAGGGTGCATGCTATATAATGGTAGCTAAAGATGATTCAGACATATTAGTCATTAGTCAATCAGAAACTTCTCATAGATGGATATTAGTTTCAGGTTGTTGCTTCCATATATGTTTAGTGAGGGAGATGTTTAATGAGTATGCAATTACAGAGGTGAGAATGTCTACATTGGAGATGTATAATGGATCATATCGTACATTAGAGGGAGTTCGGTATGTTCTCAGCTTAAAGAAGAATCTAATATCTGTAAGGCCGCTTGAACTCAAAGGTTGCGAGGTATCACTTCGAGGTGGAGTCATATGAGTTACTTGCAAAAGACAGGTAGTCTTGAAAAGTAACGGAGTAATGGAGGATACCGATTGATTGGTAATCACCAGGGAAGAGTAACTAATGGGGGCCACATCAAAATCCTGATTAGGTGAAGGAAACCATGTCATCAGTAGTAGGTACTGAGATCTCATATGTAACATCCCAAAATTTGTATTCAATTTTGGGAATACATAATATAAATGCATCGGGAAAATAATTTTGAGCATATTACATTTGAAAATCTAATCATGCATGACTTTTTGAACTTTTTGTATAAAGCAAATAATGAAATTCATACAAACATGCACTTTAAATAAATTTAGTTAAAATAGAATAAAAATAGGTGAGAGAATTATTTTGGGCAAAATTTCTTAGAGAAGAATTTTGTAACACCCTGGCTATTCGGAAGCCAAGATGTTACATAAAGAACTATCATACAACCACATTGCGGAAGAATTTAAACTGTAACTCCTCTAAGTACATAAAGAGATCAACTTTAATAGCAGTATGGCAGGAATAAAGACTAAATTCAGCTAAGTATAATCAGAGAGTGAATAGAACAAACAACTAGCAACAATTAACAAAGCATAGCATGGAGAGAAATATCATGCAGTCTTAATTTATTTATTACAGTCCTCAGTGAACAAATGGAAGGCATAATCGAACTTAATATTGAAGGTAAATTATGGTGAACTGAGTGAAAAGTGCTTGTCTACTCCCTCCCAACACAGCCATCATCAACGTTCACCTAATTAAATAAAGAAAACAAGAATGCGTCGAAACTCAGCAAGTACAATAAACAATTGATCATACAAAATTATGAACATGTCAACCACAATACGAATTATGAACTCAACTCTGGAAACTTATGTGTATGTATGGAATGAATGGATGCATTGAAAGGAATGGACTGCACACATGCTCATACCAGTATAGCGAGTGACACACCCGTCGGTGTTCACCTAAGCCCGTACTTAACAAAGTCCGGGGATCCAATCACCGTATGAAGAACGTTTCATACAGGTGTCCGAAGTTTGCCCACATTGGAATGGTGGGTCTTACATGCCCATACTGGAGTTGATGGGTCTTTACAATTCCATTCTCGTGGACAAAATATGAACAACACATGAATGGAGTTAAACATATGCAATGAATGTCACCACATTCTTCCACATGGATTATCTAAGAATGGAATGTATAACATGGAACATGAACATGGATTATCAATTAAGAACGGAATGTATAACATGGAATATGAATATGGATTATCAATTAACAGTACATCAACTATCATTCAACAGAAATCAATACACGTTAATACATTGTACTTGACTTCCGCGTTGTGACGTGCTAGGAGGCAACGAAGGTGCTCCTACACTCATCGCTTCGCCGCTTACACAATTATGTATTCCAAATAAGGATGACAGGGTAGGACAATGCTACTGGTGATCTACAATAACGCCCTGACTATCCAATACAACGAATAGACTCGAACTGAAAACATACAATTCATCCATCTAAAACGACTCTGGACAGCGGCACGGAAAAATTCATATCTAATGATCTGGAACTCGGAACGACATAAGTCTAGTGCCCAATGAAACCTAACGAGCAAACCTACAAAACTCTAGTTGACAAGATTTCCTAACTCTACCAAAATATTTGACTAAACAGCAGGTGAAAATGCCTGACAGACATCTGTCCAGAAGATCAGAAAAACAGCGAAGAACATAACATAACTTTTAATCTATAAGTCGAATTTGAGTGTTCTTTATCAATCTAGCAAGATGATAAAATTATCTACATAAATCGTTTGGGGTAAAAAATCTGAATCTGATCCTAACTAAGTCATATTTCATTAAACAACTTTACTGACAATTCTCGTCAAGTTTCCCAGGATAGCAGGAAAGAATCTATTGTAACTTTTGAATCGTAGATCGGATTCTAGTGATCTTAGCGGCCATGGAAAGCTAAAAACCGTGGATACAAAACTCTAGGAGGGAAGAACCTCCAGATCGGCCTCTAAGAAGCCCAAACCGGCCGCGCAAGAAACTGGACAGGTCTGAACTTTCTGACAGCATCAATTCAATCCAATCAAACTAATCCAATTCGCATCTAAACGATAATAAACAGCGGGGGAAATGATTCGTTACCATTGAAGAATCTTAGGGAGACGCTGATTGATCCCCCCACGAAGAAGATCCCTCTCCTCCTTGCTCCCCTCGTCTCCCTCCACCTCTCCTTTGCGAAAACCAGCGACAGGAGGAGCAGCACCATGGCAGGGAGGGGCGGCACCACAAGCAAGGAGCGGCGCCAGTGCAACGGGGCAGCGCCAGGGAGCCACAGGGGCAGCGCCAAGGTGGGGAGGGGTGGCGGCTTGGGGGAGTGGGGGACAGAGGGGGAGAGGCTAGGGTTTAGGGGAGGGAAAACCCCCCCTCTAGGCCGGCCCCCCTCATGGGCCCCTCCTGGGCTACAGCCCAAGCCCAGGTTGCTAGAAATACATGAAAAACCCCTTGAAGAAAAGGATTATTCTGGATTTTTTTTGTTTCACTCCTCTCTCGAGACTCCTTCCGATAAGCGGATTAAATTTCGGGATATTACAAATTTATTAAACAACTTATGTGAATTTTCCTTAAGAGTAACAAATGCAATAGCAAAAAATGGAAGCTTGTAATATTTTTCATGAAAATAACATGCAAGATAAACTTCTGAAAAAATTACTTAAGAAACTAAACTAGGACAGGAGCCCTCACAAAATTTTCGTCCTTGTTTGCTTAGTACAAAAATTCAGTAAACCCTCGGCCTTTAAATCCAAAACCTAATCTAAACTCTTTCTTTCTCTCTCCTCACTGATGCGTGGGAACCACGCACCAGAACCCTTCTTCCAGCTCTGGTCACCTTCACCAGCGCACACCCGCACGAGCTCCGCTCGTTCGCCCTGCTTTGCTATGGTTCCCACTGTTTTGGCAACCCAACTGCTCTCGTCACCTCCGCCTACCTCTACCCATGCTGCCCACCCCATTGATGGCCCTACTACCAGCCCAAACGGAGAGAGAGCCACCAGAAACCGAGCTAGCCACCTTGATCTTGTCGTCGATCTCGTCTTCTTCTCACTATTTAAAGCCTCCTCCTCCATGTCAAAACACTTCTCTTACCTTGCCATTTCCATTCCTCCCCTCCTCGGTAAGTTTCATCCACTCAATCGCCTAGAACGCTCCGTCGTCCCGAGCTCCGGCACATGCGCTCCATCAAAGCAAAAAATGTGTCCCGGTGCCCTAAACCCTCGATGTGTGCATCATCTTGTGTCGCTTTGCTCACTCTTTCATTCCCCCACTTCTCTGTTCTTCGATTGTAGTGTAGCGCTGCAATTGGATCATCTTCTTCGTCTCCGACGCTGAGGCAGTTGTAGGAGATCTCCAAGTCCGGTCACTCTTGATCGACTTTGTGCCTGGTTTGATGTCGGGACCCAAATATGCAAATCTGGACCCTCTGTGTATTCTGCACTAGTCCAGGATCACGCTAGTGCACACAGTGTCAACATTGATGAAATATCACATCCATACAACGAATATAAGAATAAACGAGTACATTCAAATAACAATTAACTGTTGGGACCTTATGGTCGAGTGTTACATTTATTAAGCCATGCAAGGCTGACAATAAAGAAATAAATCGCAATGAAGCGAAGTAAACTCGGTGGCTCCCATCAATTTACCACGAACAGCCGATCGGATCAAGACCCTAACGTTCAACCTTCGTAGAACTCTTCTTCAAAAGCGGTGACGACTCCTCCATACATTGATTTGTTTAGCAAGAGTGAGTACACACCGTACTCGCAAGTCATACCACGAAATGCATTTTATAGATGATGGCTTATTCCAAAGGAATGGCTTCTGTGGTTGTTTTGCAGAAATGCAACATTTGCAATTGAATACAAATAATAGATTGAAAGCATAGTTCAAAACAAATAAACAATAATAAGTTAACAATTGATTTCACAAAGGACACACAGTCTAATCAAGTTCTTTCACACAATTTGAACAAGTTATCTCACACAATGACCCTTCCCAATTGTTTTATGAAAAACTACCCCTCGTGTGAAATTCCGAGCATGTCCATAACAGAGGACGCGGCTATTCGAATAGATTGGTTTAAACACTCTGCAGAGGTTGTACACTTTACCCACACGATGAAACCAACCGGATCGAGTTGATCACAACAAAACCTTTCGAGACTTCATCTCAAACAATGACACTCTGGTGTGCTTTCTGCCAGTCAATTTGTACACACGACCCTTGGAACGACACACACCATTGGGCGGGGATCAAATGAACCGTCCGCGATGTGACATATCACACCTCCACCCATCACACGCCTTAATCGACTGAGTTGTCAATGTCAAGACTCCATAACTTACTAAGTCGAGCCCAAATTCATACTAGGCATGTGGTCGTGCAGTGAAGGCCCATTCAATGGCGCACAAAGTTAAGTCCTTAATTGACTAAGGCAAGACTTCCGATTTAACCCAAATCACAAAGTTTAATAAGCACACAGCTCCACCATTCACACAGAATCCACCACTTGCCTCAGTCTAAATCTTTTCCCACCCTATTGATTAAGTGCAACACATGCCATCAACGAGTAACAGCACACAGCACACACAGATTCATCACACAGTTCCATAATCACTTAGTCAAATTTATAATTGCAACTCTCACATGAAATGATGACTCGTGGCATGGCTAAGCAGTCTAATCGTATCTAACCAACCCACGTTGGTGCTACGATAATACCAACTAATAATTAATCAACCTAGGGTGACAAAAGATCATGACATACAATAGACAAGGTGGCATAACAATTTGGATTTAATAACTACACCCAAAAGTATTTAAATAAATACTTGAAATAGAATGCAATACATTGAAACAAAGTATTTTGAAAACTGGGTTCAACATGATCAAAGGTATAACTTGCCTTGGAATAGATCTAGATATTGATCTTGGTCTTGAGGTGCTCCTTCTTCTGCAAAATTCCCAAGTATCGGCGTCTACTCATGAAGCGAGACAAAAGAAAACAAAACAAATAAATAACAGAGGCAAAATAAACTCCAAAAATTAAATAAAATTCATAAATAAATAGATCTGAATTTTATATGAATTTACAAATTTGAATGGGCTCAATTGGACTTCGGATGCAAAAGATATGGGCTTTGGAAGATTGGAAAAATCAATTAAACCCTAAATTGGATTTTCTCGAATTTCCCGAATTAATTTTATAAAGAAAAATCGAATTATTGCGCAATGCTTGCGTCAGTCGAGGAAAAAGAATTAATTTAAATCCGTCTTCGACAGTGGGCCCCACTGTCGACCTCTCTACTCACGGTGGGTGGGTCCTCCGAGCCGAGGAAAAGTGGCGCGATGAGCCGGGGGCGTGGCGTGATCAGGCGACCACGTGGCGACACGCCAAAGCCAGAGAGGATGTGGTCACGCACGTGGGCGCCACGGAGGCAAAACGACGGCGACACTCGGCGACCACGGATCTGGCGGATGACGGCGACTTCGGCGATGGCGGAGTGCGCTCTGGACTCGGTCGACTGGCGATTCGGTGACGCGGTCGCTTCGCCGGAGATGACGAGCAACGGCGGCGCGACACGAGGAGCGGCGGAGCGGTGCGGTGATGGCGGCGGCGACGGCGGCGGCTTCCGAGGGCAACGAAGCGCGCGCCGGGTAGCCCTTGACGCGCGAACACGGGGTGGGTGTGGCGGCGGCGGTGCTCACCGACGGCGGCGCAATGCGAAGAAGCTCACGGCGCGCGAGGTTGGAGCTCGATTCCGGTGAAACGGTGGCTCGCTAGGGTTGGAGACTTTGGGAAAAGCGGCTGGAGGGGCGATCCTCGTGACACGGCGCGCGCTTTAAATAGGGCCCGGAACCCTAGAGTCCGTGTCGAGGGCGGCGGCGCGCGGAAGAAACGAGTCGAGCGCGAAGAGTTCGGGAGGAAGACGGCGACTCGGTGGGCCCACGCGTCGAGAGAGAAGCGCGAGTCTTGCGCGCCGAGATCCAGCGTCCAGCCACGATCCGACGGCAGGAGCAAGCGAGCGCGCAGCGCGCAGCGGCGTCGTCGATCGCTCGAAGGAGACACGCGCGGAGATCCAGCGCTCAAGGCGGGAATGGGCGCGTCGTCCGACGGAGATGAGGGCACGCGTCGAGCATCCAACAGACGAGCGCGCGGCGGGCGATGTGGTGGGCGCGTGGAATAGTCTTTGGCTTGCCCCGATCTTATTCGAAGGATTTAAAATAAGTTTTCTTTTAAATAAATCCGAGAAAATGCAAATAGCAATTAGAAAATAGCAATTGACTTTGGAAAAATTCGAAATTTCTATAAAATATATCCAAGCATGTAGAATCTAAATAAAGTAATTTTGACAATTGTTGATGTTGGGATTAAGCACATTAAATCAATTTGTCCTTAAAGTCCATATTAAGCTTTTTAAATTAATATTCAATTAAAACCAATTGATGAATTTTCTTGCTACCAATATTGAAAAGATTTTAAAACTCTGAAATTTGGGATGTTACAAACCTCCCCCTTAAACGAATCTCGTCCCGAGATTCCGCTAGCTAGAGAAAAGGCTAGGAACTCGGCTTTCAACTCTTCTTCACGTTCCCACGTTGCTTCTCCTTCAGTGGTTACTCCTTTGGACTTTGCGTAAACGAACGGTCTTGCTTACAGTGCGGCGCTCTGCGACATCAAAATTCGACAGTCGCTCTTTGTACGTGAGATCTTCCTTTAGTTCAATTGACTCCAACGAGTGCGCTCTTCCGCACACGAAGACACTTCTTGGTGAGAGACATGAAAGACATCATGCACTCGCTAACGATCGCGGTAGCTCAAGCTGATCGCGCAACTTCTCCACGGCGTTCCAAAACCTTGAATGGACCCACATACCTTGGAGCAAGCTTCCCTTTGGTGTGGAATCTCTTAACACCTCTGGCGGAGTAACTCGAAGATACACAAAATCCTCGGTTCAAAGTCGAGGTCACGACGACGATTATCGGCATAACTCTTTTGCTCGGTGGGCTATCTTTAACCTCTCTCTGATCATAGCAACTTGTTCTTCGGCTTCCTGAATAATATCTGGCCCGAACACTACACGTTCAGCTGTCTCTGACCAATTTAACGGAGTTCTGCAGGCACGACCATACAAAGCTTCAAATGGTGACATCATAAACCGGCTTGATAAGCTGTTGTTGTACGAGAATTACGCATCGGTAAACTTTTATCCCAACGGTAGCATTAGCTAAGGCACGGGCTCTTAACATGTCTTCTAATATCTGTTGACTCTTTCGATCATCCATCCATGCGTGGATGATAAGCGATCTTGAAATTTAGATGAGTTCCCAAGGCTTCATGTAGACTCTGCCAAAAACGAGAGGTGAATTGAGATCCTCGATCTGACACTATCTTCTTAGGCACACCGTGCAGACTGACGATTTTTGACATATACAATTCCGCCAAGCGGTCTCCTGAGTAAGTGGTTTTGACTGGCAAGAAATGGGCAACCTTAGTCAAACGATCCACTATTACCCAAATCGAATCATAACCTGATTGAGTCTTAGGTAAACCGGTAATAAAATCCATACCGATCTCTTCCCACTTCCATTCTGGTATCTTCAGCGGTTGTAGCAATCCTGCTGGCCTCTGATGCTCTGCCTTTACTTTCTGACACACGTCGCATAAGGCAACGAACTCTGCGACGTCTCGCTTTAAGTTTGGCCACCAAAACTTATTCTTAACATCCTGATACATCTTAGTACTTCCAGGGTGAATCGAATACTTTGAGTCATGGGCTTCCTTCAGAATCAGCTGTCTTAATCCATCCATATCTGGTACACAGATACGTCCATTGATCCACAGTATATCCTGATCATCTATGGTAAAGTCTTTAAATTTTCCTTCTGACATCTTCTTCTTGAGATTAGCAAACTCAGAATCCTTAGGTTGAGCTTCACGAATCTGTTTCTCCAGAGTAGACTGTACTTCCAAATTGGCCACAAATCCTTAAGAACAACTTCTAGTCGTAGCTTCGAATTCCTCTGAAGTTCGAACACAACTCCTTTACTTCGAGCATTGCGGTAGCTCTTACGACTCGGTGCATCTGCAACTACATTAGCCTTACGGGATGGTAATGGATTCCAAGGTTATAATCCTTTATTAATTCCAACCATCTTCTCTCTCATGTTCAAATCGGTGAGTGAATATGTACTTGAGCTCTTATGATGCATGTAGACTTCACGACGATTCTGATGAGATAATGGCGCCAAATCTTCAAGGCATGCACTCTGACTAGTTCCAAATCATGGGTAGGATAGTTCTCTTCATGAGGTCTTAATTGCCTTGACGCATAAGCGACAACTCTTCCTTCTTGCATAAGGACACATCCTAATCCTTGACGCGAAGCATCACAGTAGATATCAAAATCCTTACTAATATCCGGCAAAACTAGCACTGGGGCTGAAGTCAGACGTTTCTTCAATTCTTGAAAACTTTCTTCACAAGCTGGGGTCCATATAAACTTCTTCTCTTTCTTCAACAATTGCGTAAGAGGTTTAGCAATCGTTGAGAACCCTTCAATGAAACGACGATAGTATCCTGCCATTCCCAAGAAACTACGAATTTGAGTAACCGTCTTGGGCTGCTCCCAATTCATTACAGCTTTAACCTTTCCGGGGTCAACTGCTACTCCTTCGGCTGTCATCACATGACCGAGAAAATCAACTTTCTTCTTCCAAAAATCACACTTGCTGAACTTGGCATACAACTGATGTCCTCTGAGCTTCTCTAGGATTAATCTCAAATGTCCTGTATGTTCTTCTTCTGACTTTGAGTATACCAAAATATCATCAATGAATACTACCACGAACTTATCCAAATATTCCATGAATACTTTGTTCATCATGTTCATGAAATAGGCAGGGGCATTAGTCAATCCAAAAGACATGACTAGAAATTCATAATGTCCATACCGGTTGAGAAGCGGTCTTGGTACATCCTTAGGACAAATTTTCAATCGATGATAACCTCGATCGCGGTCGATCTTAGAGAATACTCGGCTCCTTTCATCAGGTCGAACAAATCATCTATTACGGGCAATGGGTACTTGTTCTTGATGGTGACTTCGTTGAGAGAACGATAATCGATACACATTCTCATACTTCCATCTTTCTTCTTGACGAACAAAGCAGGTGCTCCCCATGGCGGCGAACTAGGTCTTACAAAACCTTTTCCAAGAGTTCTTCTATCGCTTCTTCATTTCCACAAGTTCATCGACCGCATCCGATAGGGTCTCTTGGAAATTGGTGCTGTTCTCGGCACTAGATCGATGACAAATTCAATGTCACGGTCGGTGGCATTCTGGTAATTCTTCCGAAATACGCTGGATAATCTCGACTACAGTCGTCTTCCAAAGCTGTCTTGGCATCGTTGACTACCAAATGTCCATCACGTCTTGAGGTGGCTAGAAATTCAACTTTCTTTCTGTGGTATCCTCTATTATTCGGCTCTTGGCCACAATCTAGCAATCGCTTTATGTTTGGTTAACCAATCCATACCAAGGATGACATCTATGGTGCGAGTGTCTAGAACTATTAGGTTGGCTAGAAACTCAACTCCAGCCTATGAGTAGCCTAGCTCCTAAACATCCAACTTTAGAACTTAGCTCTGCTCGGTATTGGACTAACAGTATGCTTAAGATGCATAACTTCCAATTTGTTCTTAGTTGCAAAATTCCGAAACAAGCGAATGCGAAGCTCGAATCAAATGTAATCGATGCATGTCTTGAATTTACTAGAACTTACCCGATTACAACGTCGGTGCTTCTTGGGCTCCTTCGAGTGGCGTGGTTGACACGACCTCGACCAGCGATGGCGGTGCTCCTCCGGATTGGCCGGTAGCTTGAGAAGTTCCTTGATGGTTGCCTTGTCTTGGTGTCTTGGTGGTGTGTTCCCAAGGTTGAAGCGTCTTTGGGTGATAGTCCCATTCTGCGGACATCGGTTGGCGAAATGCCTGGTGGACGGCAAGTAAAGCAAACTCGGTTGTATTCGTGGGTTGCTTCTTCGGATTGGGGTTGGTAGTGCGGGGTTGCGGAAGTTACGAGCAATCGGGCGAGTCTTGAAGTTGGTGCGGTGGTCCGCGAACTGCGTGGTGGAAAGCGGCTAAATCGCGGTGGAATCATTCTTGCCCTCGGTGGGGTTGGTGACTTCCTTCGAGCCATTCTGCGCTACGATGATCTTCCAATTCCTTGCGCTTATCCTCTAAAATCAAAGCCTTGTTGATCAACTCTTGAAAATCGGGAAAGGTGTGGGCAATCAAGTTGACTTGAAGTCCAATGTTCAATCCTTTGAAAACGACTGACGAGCCTTGTCGATGGCGACATCTTCTGCGACATATCGAGCAAGTTGAGAGAACTTGTTGAGGTAGTCGATCATCGACATTCCTCCTTGCTTGAGAGCACGAAATTCATCCTTCTTGGATCCATGATTCCTTCGGTACATGATCTTGGCGGCGATTGTGAACTCTTCCCAAGTAATATCTTGCGGCGTTCCATGCGCAAGACAAGTTTTCCCACCATTCGGCGGCAATGCCTTCCATCGGTGAGAGGCGTCTGAACTTTTCATGATCGCCGCATTGAGTGATCAGCAGTTTCCTCTCAATAACACGAAGCCAATCATCAGCTTCTCTTGGTGAGACATGTCGAGAAAAGGTTGGTGGGCGGGTCCTCATAAACTCGCCAACTTGGATGATCCATTGTGACCATGAGCAAGCTGGGCTCCATTGTGATCTTGATTGTTGTTGTTACGATTATTCATAGCTTGCATCGATTCATCATGGTGTACATCACCGGATGCGAGTGTCATGAATGCTCCAAAATTCGGATCGATGAAGGTGCTTGTGGTGGAACTAGCCTGCGAGGATTTGCTCCCGTCCTTCTGACACTGGAGTATCAGAACCACTTGCAGCAGCCTTGACGAGTCTGAACCATCTGGTGAATCTCAAGGGTTAGATAAGGTAGCAAGCACGAGATAAGTTGTAGAACTAAGCGGGGTAGGTAAAACCCAACAACATATTTTAAGAAAGCTCAATCAAACTCTTATATTGATTAAGATAATAGTATGGCTTGCAACAAATGCCTAAGGGCCTTTGCAGCTCATACTTGCACACAAAAATAAGGACGAACTTAAGCACACCAATCTACCGCCTAAAGGGCGACTCAAGACATAAAACTGGCTAAGCCTGAAACAACGCGAACAGACTACTCAATCAAATAGCCTCATGACCTTGGCGGTGCTCCCTTTCTTGTAGACTCGAAAGTGGTGGCATCCTCGCAAACCGATCCTCGATGTCCGGGGATGGTGCAATAGGAGCAGTGTCCTCAGTGCGAGTGCTCTGGTGCTTACAGCTCTGCTTGCCTCTGCTGCTCTTACGGTTCACCGGTCCATCGCCTTCTTACAGGTCTTCCTCTTGATATCTTCTTCGTGTCGTCCATAAAGAGTTTCTTCTAATATGGCGATCCTTTCTTGACTCTCGAAGAGTCTCATAGGTACCTCGGCTCTGTGGCGGCTAACTCCAACGATTCCTCTGACGCAGCGTGGGCGAGATGCACGACGGTGGCGTTGTCTTCTCCCTCTGTAGACGGAAAACGTGCAGCAAGATCCACGTCTGATGTGCGGGGATGATAACGAAAAGCGTGTCACGAAGCTCGAGTAGATGTTGCGGATCCTCAGGATGGCAAGGCGTGAAGACTCCTGGATTGCTTCAATCCAAATACTCCTTCGAGCTGAGATGTGTAGTGGTTTGCTCGCCTTGGTGTTCTGCCTGGCGTAGATGGTCAAATGGCAGATCACTCCACGATCTCGGCCGTTCACAATCCAAGCACTGCCACGGTACAATGGACGATCGAACCCTCCAAGTACTTGTAGCAACTTCCAAAGCTCGTGGCAAGTCCTCCTTGCGCTCTCCATAACTCTGAAGACGAGGCATCTGTCAAGATGGACAAGGATATGAAAACAACTTTAAAACAGCGGGGAGAGAAAGAATTTCAGCAATAGTTGAGTCAAGAGAGACATGAGATGAGTTAAAGAGTTCAATTAATCTTGTAAGTTAATTTTGCTTTAGAAAATAGTTTGGACTCACTAAGAACGGCCAATCTAACTAGGGTCAAGACCTACAGTCAGTTATGCCTCGATACCACCTCTGTCGGGACCCAAATATGCAAATCTGGACCCTCTGTGTATTCTGCACTAGTCCAGGATCACGCTAGTGCACACAGTGTCAACATTGATGAAATATCACATCCATACAACGAATATAAGAATAAACGAGTACATTCAAATAACAATTAACTGTTGGGACCTTATGGTCGAGTGTTACATTTATTAAGCCATGCAAGGCTGACAATAAAGAAATAAACTGCAGCGGAAACGAAGTAAACTCCGGTGGCTCCCATCAATTTACCACAGGCAACCGACTGGGATCAAGACCCTAACGTTCAACCTTCGTAGAACTCTTCTTCAAAAGCAGGCGACGACTCCTCCACTTCTGTTGATTTGTTTAGCAAGAGTGAGTACACACCGTACTCGCAAGTCATACCACAGAATGCATTTTATAGATGATGGCTTATTCCAAAGGAATGGCTTCTGTGGTTGTTTTGCAGAAATGCAACATTTGCAATTGAATACAAATAATAGATTGAAAGCATAGTTCAAAACAAATAAACAATAATAAGTTAACAATTGATTTCACAAAGGACACACAGTCTAATCAAGTTCTTTCACACAGCTGAACAAGTTATCTCACACAGCTGACCCTTCCCAATTGTTTTATGAAAAACTACCCCTCGTGTGAAATTCCCGAGCATGTCCATAGCCGGGGACGCGCTATTCGAATAGATTGGTTTAAACACTCTGCGGAGGTTGTACACTTTACCCACACGATGAAACCAACGGATCGAGTTGATCACAACAAAACCTTTGGAGACTTCATCTCAAACAATGACACTCTGGTGTGCTTTCTCGCCGTCAATTTGTACACACACCCTTGGAACGACACACACCATTGGGCGAGGATCGTGACCGTCCCGCGATGTGACATATCACACCTCCACCCATCACACAGCTTAAATACAACCTGAGTTGTCAATGTCAAGACTCCATAACTTACTAAGTCAGGCCCAGCCCATACTAGGCGTGGTCGCATACAGTAAGGCCCAGTTCAATGGCGCACAAAGTTAAGTCCTTAATTGACTAAGGCAAGACTTCCAGTTTTAACCCAAATCACAAAGTTTAATAAGCACACAGCTCCACCATTCACACAGAATCCACCACTTGCCTCAGTCTAAATCTTTTCCCACCCTGTTGATTAAGTGCAACACATGCCATCAACGAGTAACAGCACACAGCACACACAGATTCATCACACAGTTCCATAATCACTTAGTCAAATTTATAATTGCAACTCTCACATGAAATGATGACTCGTGGCATGGCTAAGCAGTCTAATCGTATCTAACCAACCCACGTTGGTGCTACGATAATACCAACTAATAATTAATCAACCTAGGGTGACAAAAGATCATGACATACAATAGACAAGGTGGCATAACAATTTGGATTTAATAACTACACCCAAAAGTATTTAAATAAATACTTGAAATAGAATGCAATACATTGAAACAAAGTATTTTGAAAACTGGGTTCAACATGATCAAAGGTATAACTTGCCTTGGAATAGATCTAGATATTGATCTTGGTCTTGAGGTGCTCCTTCTTCTGCAAAATTCCCCGAAGTATCGACGTCTACTACAAATGAGACAAAAGAAAACAAAACAAATAAATAACAGAGGCAAAATAAACTCCAAAATTAAATAAAATTCATAAATAAATAGATCTGAATTTTATATGAATTTACAAATTTGAATGGGCTCAATTGGACTTCGGATGCAAAAGATATGGGCTTTGGAAGATTGGAAAAATCAATTAAACCCTAAATTGGATTTTCTCGAATTTCCCGAATTAATTTTATAAAGAAAAATCGAATTATTGCGCAATGCTTGCGTCAGCCGAGGAAAAAGAATTAATTTAAATCCGTACTGACAGGTGGGCCCCACTGTCAGCCTCTCGGCTCACGGTGGGCTGGGTCCTCCGAGCCGAGAAGAGCTGGCGCGATGAGCCGGGCGTGGCGATCGGCGACCACGTAGGCGACACGCCAAAGACAGGGGATGTGGCTGCGCACGTGGGCAGCCACGGAGGCAAAACGACGGCGACACTCCGGCGACCACGGATGCGGCGGATGACGGCGACTCGGCGGTGGCGGAGGTGCGCTCTGGACTCGGTCGACTGGCGATCTGGTGACGCGATCGCTTCGCGGAGATGACCCGAGCGGCGGCGGCGACACGAGGCGCGCGGGCGGTGCGGTGATGGCGGCGGCGACGGCGGCGGCTTCCCGAGGGCAGCGAGCGTCGCGCGATAGGGTAGCCCTTGACGCGCGAACACGGGGTGGGTGTGGCGGCGGCGGTGCTCACCGACGGCGACGCAATCGGGCGAAGAAGCTCACGGCGCGGAGGTTGGAGCTCGATTCGGTGAAACGGTGGCTCGCTAGGGTTGGAGACTTTGGGAAAAGGCGGCGCTGGGGGCGATCCTCGTGACACGGGCGCGGCTTTAAATAGGGCAGGAACCCTAGAGTCCGTGTCGAGGGCGGCGGCGTGGAAGAAACGCAGTCGGGCGCGAAGAGTTCGGGAGGAAGACGACGACTCGGTGGGCCCACGCGTCGAGAGAGAAGGCGAGTGCGCGCGGCGAGATCGAGCGTCCCAGCGTTGATCCGACGGCGGGCAAGCGAAGCCTTGGCGCCAGCGTCGCGATCGCTCGAAGGAGACACGCGCGGAGATCCGGCTCAAGGCGGGAATGGGCGCGTGCGTCCGATCGGAGATGAGGGCACGCGTCGAGCATCCAACGGACGAGAGCGCGGCCGGGGCGATGTGGGCTGGCGCGGCTGGAATAGTCTTTGAGCTTGGCCCGATCTCGTTCGAAGGATTTAAAATAAGTTTTTCTTTTAAATAAATCCAGAAAATGCAAATAGCAATTAGAAAATAGCAATTGACTTTGGAAAAATTCCAGAAATTTCTATAAAATATATCCAAGCATGTAGAATCTAAATAAAGTAATTTTGACAATTGTTGATGTTGGGATTAAGCACATTAAATCAATTTGTCCTTAAAGTCCATATTAAGCTTTTTAAATTAATATTCAATTAAAACCAATTGATGAATTTTCTTGCTACCAATATTTAAAAGATTTTAAAACTCTGAAATTTGGGATGTTACATTTGAGCATCACATCACCTCACTGGACCTTTTTGGACCACTCGTTTCAGCCATCTTTGCCCACATAGAGCTGCAACTGTGAGCCTCCCTGTCTCTGCCGTGGCTTAATGTCGACAAGTCGTTCTAGAACTCCTTCGACCTCATCTTCGACACCGTTGTGATCGTGGTGAGCCACTGAACATCACACACCCATTAATTTAGCAAGGGCAAGTCCCTAGTGAGCTTTCCCCTTAGCCAGTCATGGCACCGCCTGAAAGTATCTAGGCCCCTAAAAATGGTTTTGGTAATTAATGTCAACAATGTATTATGAGACTAACATGTGTGCTAAGATATTTTAAGGTTTAGTCCCGAAGTTTGAATAAAGATATGAAAATGGCAATGCAAATATGATAACATATCAACATGGCTCAAGGCAAATGTATTATAGCCTAAGGATTCTTTTGTAGTTTTTACCGATCTCGGTGTTTGAAGAAAAGATCGGATTTATAGAGTAGATGTTGTACTATAAAGAGGGATCATGGCTAGTAGCTTGAAAGTTCATTTAGTGCCATCATGATCAACTAGGATTCATGCACTGTACTCATATTTGCTTCTAGAATTTGTTCAGCGAATATCGATATGACTTCAATGATGAGTGTTACTACCGCAAGTCGGTAGTACCGGATTCTAGTTGGCGGTACATTTATTCTAGAGAGCTTGTTTTTGTAAGTTTTTATTGAAATCCCAAAAACGGTATGACCGCATTTGATGAGCGGTATTACCGCAAGTCGGTAGTACCAAAATCTAGTTGGAGGTATGTATTTTCCAGGTAAGATATTTTTGGGACTTTCTCTTGAATTCTAATAATGGTATGACCGCAATTCTTGAGCGGTAGTACCGCAGTGAGGTAGTACCGAGTTTTACATGGCGGGATGATATTTCCAGAAATGGTGTTTTTCTTATGTTTTTGATCTTCTGGAAATCGGTAGTACCGTTCTAGCCGATCGGTATTACCATTGTGCGGTAGTACTGATTTATAGTTTGTGGTAGTACTATAACTTTTTCATAACGGCTAGTTTAGAGCATTAAATGCAACTGTTCCAACCGTTGATCATGGAAATCGGTAGTACCGGGTTTGTACAGTGGTATTATCGCAAATGCTAATTTTTATAGGAACTTTGTTCAAACGGATAGTTTTGTGGTTGAGGGCTATAAATACACCCCACCTACACCAAGCTCACTACCTTTGGCCATATTGAATACACTTGAGGCTTTGGTGCTCTCTTTTCTACTCATTTGCATTGAATTCATATTTTAAGGTAGTTGAGAGCTATTCAAGTGTATTGCATCTTTAGTTGATCACTTTAGCACTTAAATGTCTTCAAGCGAGCATGACGATTTGTTACTCTTGGTGCTTGCCGGCACCTAGACGGCTTGGAGAAGAAGTTGCGTAGTGATAACTTCAATGAAGCTTGTGAAGTGACCCAGCAAGGGATTGTGAGGTTGTTGCGTGCTCACCATCTCCGTAGAGGAGAAAGAGCAATGATAGTGATCGAGGTGTTAAGGCTTAATTCGTGGAGCAGGTCCAATTTGGTTGGAGTTACCTCAACGTGAACTAGGGAAGACCGGCAAGTCTTCGATACCACAAAAAAACATCATTATCTCCATTGTGATTTATTCCTTGTCTCTACTATTTTCGCATTTATATTTCTAACAATTTACTTGTTTAGAATTGCTTAGCTAAAATTGTATCTAGTATTGACATAATCTTATATTTGTCTTAAAAAGCATAGTAGTTCTTTCATTGTATTTGTGTTAGGAAGCTTTGTTAAGACAATCAAGATTAAAATTGTTAAGTATTAAAAAGTTTTAAAAACCTCTTATTCACCCTCTCTAGTCGGTTATTCTTGGTCCTACACCGCCGTGGTTCCATGCCGCAAGCACGCCTCCCGTGACCCTAGGTCATTGTGCCCGACCTACTAGCACCGCACGGATTCACTGTGTCTAGTGCACCGCTCAATTTGCCTAGAGATAGTCTCATTCGCCAAAGTCGTTGCAGAACCGAGGAGCACCTCCACTCATCGCTGTCATGCCGCCGATTTAGGCCACCTCTCTTGCCAACTTTACATCCCCTATCATCGCATGAGAACTCTCTATCCATTTTTGGGATCTACCGAGCTTTTCCACGCGAGCTTCGCCACCAGCGAGCTTCTCTCCCTTGCGGCCGCACGTGCGCTCGCCTCTTATCTCGCTCTCTCTACCAGTGGGACCCATGAGATTTAAAACTCTCATTAGCACCAAATGACAGTGGTTAAGTGTAACTAGACTATGACATGTGGGACCGGCGGAATAGTTAATGAAAAATACAATTGAGTGAGAAATCTCGAAACCGCTCATGAGATATAGACTACGCTCTCGAAAATTCACGAGGGCACATGCACGGTTAAAGAAGTCAAATTGCATAGGCTTCGGATCAAATATGAAACATTTACAATGTTGCCACATGACAATATCAACGATATGTATTCTCGTCTTAACAACAATGTAAATGAGCTCAAAGGCCTAGGTACTAACCTTCTTAATATTGATATTATGCGAAAAATGCTTAGGGCTATTTCTCAATTCTTTCGAATTACCAAGAATGACACCAACAGGTCTCTTGGGCAATCTCATCACAAATGAGCTATACAAGAAGGGCAAGGAAGAGCTCTTGGAGCTATCCTCCTCCAAAAAGAAGATTACCACTTTCAAGGCGAAAGCGGAATCAAGTGATGAAGCGGAGGAAGAAGAAGATGACTCTAAAGAAGAACTCGCTCTCCTTGTGATAAGAATGAAGAGATTTGTGAGAAGACGCCCATTTCGAAACTCGAATTTTGACAAAAACAAAAAGGGGCAATTCTCAAATGACAACATGCACTATAACAATATACGTTGCTATGAGTGTGATGGGAAGGGGAACATTGCCTCTAATTGCCCTAATAAGATGGATGACAAGAGCAAGTCAACAAAGAAGAAGGAATATAACGGCAAGAAGCTTCATAAATATGGCAAGAATGAAGCTCATATTGAAGAATGAGACTTCGATGAGGAGTATTCCGACTCCAATTCCGATGATGAAGGGTCCTCTAAGAAAAGAGGACTTGTTGGCATTGCCATCAAGGAAGCTACGTTATTCTTCACCACTCCTACTAGCCTCATGGCAAAAATAGACAAGGTAAAATCCATTAGTAACAATGAACCTTCATATGATGAACTAACGGATATGCTTGAAGAATTAAATGAATATCTTGGAAAAGAGAAGTTAAAATTTAGGATCATAAAGAAAGAGTATATCTCTCTAAAAGACTCTTATGAGGAGCTAAAGGAAGCTCATGAATCTCTCCTTCTAAAGGATATTGAAAAATCTCATTCAAATATTGGAATTACTTATAATTTAATGAATGAGACGCCTAGAGTAGAAGTCACGTCAAATGCTATCTCCATGTCTAGCACTTCTACTTCTTGTGATGATTTGTTAGTCATGCCATGTTACTCTAAAATAGATTCAAATGCTAGTATGGCTAAAGCATGTGATCCATTGCTTATTGTTGAAAATACCGAATTAAAAGAGCAAGTCACAAAATTGAGCAAAAGTATGGAACGATGCTTCAAGGGAAAAGCAATCATTGACAAGCTATTGAGTGAGCAAAGGTGCTCATTCAACAAAGAAGGACCTCGGTTTATTCCCAAGAAAGGTAAGAAGCAAATTTACAAGCCTGCAAGGTTTGTAAAGGAAAATAGTAAATATTACAACAAATGTTATAATGTAGGACATTTACAAAATGCATGCACAATTGCTAGAACTAAGACTTATGACATTTATGATTTATGCTACATGCTTAGAAAATCTAAAGATGACAAAGTTGTAGCAAAGTCATTGACACTTCAATTTTAGGCGCAAAAAAGAATACCATTTGGGTGCCCAAAACCTTGGTTACTAACCTCTAAGGACCTAAACAAATTTGAGTACCTAAAAGAACTTGATTCTTGTTTTGTAGGTGAACTACAAGACCGGTGGAAAATATTAGGTGCTTGATAGTGGATGCACTTAACATATGACCGGCGATAGAAAAATGTTCACCACATTCGGGAATGGAAAAGGAAATGACAAGATCACTTTGGTAACAATAGCAAAGGTGTAACACCCTGACTATAAGAAAGTCAAGATGTCACCTACAACCACTACTCTTTAGAAGAATAACATCAAAACACATGTCAAGGTTAATCAAGTAGTAAGATTATACGGAAACAAGAATTCATCATCAGGATTAATCAATGGAATGGAAATAAACAATTCTGAGAGATAAGGTAGTTATGACCAAACTGGCTTATTACAATTCAACACAAGTCATAATTAACGACAATAAAAGTCCTCAAAATGTTTGGTTTATAGTAGTGAGTGCATCGTGATGAACTACCCTCCACAAGATCATTCTTCCTTGTCATTTACCTAAATAAGACAAATAAGCAAGAATGAGCCAAAGACTCAGCAAGTAACTGTATGTAACAATCAAACATTCCATGAGCAATATATCACAATCATCATTTGAACATTTACTGGAAACGAATTTATGAATGGATGAAGTGGAATGATGCATTGAAGGAAATGGACATATTCTTTGCATATCTGGGATAGCGAGTGAATCACCGTCGGTGTTCACTTAAAGTAATCGTATGAAGAGCGTTTCATCGATCAGTCAACGTGGCCCACATTGGAATGGTGGACTCACGTAACGTGGCCCACATTGGAATGGTGGACTCACGTACCCATCCTGGAATTGATGGGATTTCAAGTGCCCATACTGGAATTGATGGGTCTTACAAAAGTAATGTATGCATGTCATGATGTGAACCCATATCAATATTGAATAGTACTCATAAATGAAAAGAACACATGGCATTCATTTACAAATACGAACAAATGTAATCATTCAATCACACATCATACATGGCATCAATCATAGAATACAAATTACTTACTCGCCACACAGCGGGTTGGGAGGTAATTGAGATACCCTCCACTCACCGCTTCACCGCCTACAACATAAAATAATCGAAATGAGGGCAAGCGAATAGGGCAATGCTACACGTGTCCTCCTCAATCTCTAGCCAAACTAACCATAAAAAAGTTCAATTTGATCAATTTACCCAAACATTTCAATTATCCTTTATCTGGCAGTTTTACTAGAAAATTCACCAAATAAAAACCGTAAGTCCAAAAGACCTGAAACCAGTGCTCATTTTTTTGTTAACTTAACTGGCTACAAAACTCTAGTTGATGGTAAACTCTAATTCGGCCAATACAGAGGTCTAACCATCCAATGAAAAACTTTAACTGCAGTCTGCCCAGAATACCGAACAGCCCTAAAGAATAGGCTCTAACTTTTAAACCACTGATCCAAATAAAGTGATTTTTATCAGCCTGGAAATACGGTGAAATTATCTTCATAAACCTAGTTGGGTGGCCGACCTGATTCTGACTGTAACTAGACCAAAACCTAGGTGCAACCGACTATACTCAACATTTCTGACAGATAGACCAGTACGTAGTAAAACAGTCATAACTTTTAATCTACTGGGTGAAAATTCGTGATCCAGGTGCCAAAAGAAAGCTAATGAAATAAGGAACAAATATCTAGAAGGCGAAGACATCCAATTCTGCCTCTAAGACACCCAAAACCGAGTTACAACATTCTGGACAGAATCAATCTATTAACGAATCAAAGCGAAACTACAAATCCAATCGGATCCTCAATTCTAATGGAATCAAACAACGAATCGGAGGTCTAATTACCCTTGTAGACCAGTAAAGCGACGAAGATCCGCTGCACACGGTCCTCCTCCTTCTCCTCTCTTTCTTCTCTTAGGGCCGCCACCGAGACGAGCAGCGGCCGTCGTCGTCGGCGGGAACGGAGTTGATGGAGAGGAACTTGAGGAGGAGCGACGGGATCACCGGAGATGGCACCACCTCAAGGGGCAGCAATGGGGTCGGTTTGGGGAGAGGAGGAGGCGGCCAAGGGGAGGGAAAGGGGCAAGGGGTGGCGGCTAGGGTTTTGGGGGAGTGGTGCCTCCCCTTTGGCGGCCACTACATGGGCGGCCGCCCTCTTGGGCCACAGGTGTGCTGCATGCCCAGTTTCACGACAATATCATTTACCCCCATTGTTTGGAAAAATCCACGAAAGTTGTTTCTTTTACTCCTCCGACTTCTTTCTTTTTACCTATTAAATTAGGAAAATTGTAAATCTTGTTTTGAATAAAACTCCCGGACAAATGAAACGATACAACCTAGCCGGATAAATGAGGTATTACACTCTAACCCCTTAGAAAGATTAGACCTCGAATCTACGCACAATCTACTCGAAAGGAAATCTGCGTGCGGAATGAAACAACGATAATTCAAGCTTGAATTGCTCGGATACTCGCAACACTCGAGCACACGGACGTTGCGTACTTCGCATAAGGATCCGGGACGATCAACGCGATAAGCCAACGTCCTAATTCTTACAACTTTCAAAAACGAAGAGAATCCAACTAGAAATAGAGAGTCCTCATCGCATCCACGTAATGCTAACTCTCACCAAAAGGTTAGATTCCAAATTTGACAATTCATCTCGAAAACAAATCCATTTTACAACCAAAGGAGAAATCACTCGAACGCCCAAACCAAATACTTGCGATTTGTCTGGATTTGGAAAGAATCAACACGCCAACACAATGCCAACTCAAATTGCGAAAAATACAAGTCAACGACACAAAACTCAAACGAGAATCAAGAAAACGCCTCATTAACCCACGAATCATCCTTTGCCACAGTTCCTCGCTTCTAGGAATAAAATTTCTCTCGAACATTGAAATTCGAATTCACTGCCTACCACATGAGCTTAAACCTCTTAGTTAAACATCCTCAAATTATGCTCAAATTGAAATACATCATCCACACCATTGTGGAAAGGCTACATTGAATCCACCCAATGACATTACCTCAAATTTTCAAGAACAACAACTCAAAATTCTTAACACGCACGTTCATAAACTTCATCAGAAGGGTTCTATCAATTATCATTTCACTGCTCAGAAAACTCTATTATTCCACTCTCTCTACACACCATCATTGAGTGACCAAAGGTCTAGCATGGAAATGCAAAGCCTAGATTTAATCTGCAAAACTTCTACTACAAAATTGTAATTATAACAGGTAGGGAAATCAATGGATTGAATCTACAACATTCCCACAATTCTAACATACTCACTTATTGACATCCTCAAAAATTACCCACATAATCTCGCAATCTTATCCAATTGCGTTACTCTATAAAATTAATCAAGGTCTCCATACCTTCGATAATCCTCAACCTTTTAACATGAACTAAAATTCTGGAATTTTTCTATACCATAGGTTCTACTCAATCGTAATACTATTCAGACTTACTTCGAAGCCAAACATTCCATGTGAATCAATATTTTTTTTCCTCAAGAGATACAGATCAAATCCATTTCACATTCTTCTACTCCTCCAATAACTTGATAGCAAAATATCACCGCTACCAAAACTTAACCACCACCAAATAGTTGACAATAAGCGCTTTGTAAAACCACGCAACAAACTTTTGGGTCTTTCTCAAAAGAAAGAGGCGAATAAGGACAAGCCGTCACACAAAAAAACGTTGCTCATCCTAACGAGCATGAACCCAAAAGAATATTACGATAATGGGGATATTGGAAAGCAGCGAGTTCACAGATTGAGGCACACATCCTCAAGAGAGAATAGCAAATAACATCCGATACGAAAGAAAGACATTGCGATTGAAACTCGACATCTTTTGAGCGGAAAGAGCAAAAAGTTTAGGAACGATTCAAATAATCACAAGTTACAAAACTTGACTCAAATTATCAAATACTCTACTGCACTCTTTCCTTTAACACAGCAATTAGTTCTTGAATCTATAACACCTTACCACATGAACAAAGTAAGTTCTTTAGTTTAACCCACGGAACTACTTAAGAACAAATAATTTTTTTTTCTCAACACGCCAACTTTGTTTGAAACAGCTCATCTACTAATGAAACATGTTATCCAAATGACCTCAGTCACAATACAAGCATTTTCCTTTACAGGACTTCACGAAAAGCAACCGGATTCTCAACGAAAGCGACGAAAATTTCCTTTGATTGCAACCTCACTTTGCTAACTCAAACCAAGGAGCCTTTAGGACTAAATCACACGAAACTCTTAAGAAGCAATAGGATATCTGCATGCTCCATTTTACTTAAAACAATTTGATTACGAATATTCACGAACTCCAAAGATCACGGACACTAGACTTGAAGTATTCTCATTTAGGTGGTATCACGGGGTGATTATTTTACTACAAGTTTCAACATCAATCTCTCAACGTCAATTAGAAAACACCTCGAAAGACTCATGCGGAAAGAATGGGTGAATATTTATCAAAAGAAGAGGCACATGAAAGCGATTTTCACCAACTAGAAAATCATTTACCACTCGCCACAAACACCGGGCCCGGAGAAAACCAATTAAGCAATGAACTCATTGAACATAAGGAGTCCACGGTTGAAAGCATAAGCCTCAAAAGAAGAGAATGTCGACCTTAGCGAGATAAGAACAACGAGCATTCAATATCAAAGCGCTCGCATCACGGGAGAACTATTATAACTTTGCAACAAATCATTTTTTTTCGCGGCAGACTTCGTTTACCAAAATAAACTTAAACCCCAAAAAGTCATGAACACAAAACTTGAAATTGGATCATTTTAGAAACAACAAGAAAGGTGGTCAAACTTCTTTCTCTATAAAAGAATCAACATTAATGAACATTTCATTAAGAGCAATAACATACGTTCCTGATAACAATCAATTTACATTACTATCATATCAATAAACCTTTTAAAGGAAACACGACAAAGTGTGTCTTAGAAATCTCCAGCATTAAATGGGATTGTAATAACAACTTATTCTAGAAAAGAAACGTGGTGTGAAATACACAAAGCTTAAACAAACCTCTCACACAACACCACAAAACCTTAGAAAAAGGTATCGACATTTTTTTTAAAGAGAGGTTCTAAACTCCAACACTCCAACTACTCCAAAAGAAACGAGCAGAGTCAAAACATTCTTCAATGAACTTTGTAAAAGATGATTCCCATTCTCCAAAATACCAAATGGTGAACCAGGTCACCTTAATCAACAGGAGAGATAGGACCATCATATACAAAATATAGGATCTTGCCGATAACAACGTTTACCAGTAGTAAAGAGAGTTCAGCAGTCAAAAGACAAGAGATTATTTTGAAAAACAAATAGGGACCAATAGAAACCCGTAGCCCACAACTTTGTTTGAGTACAACCTCCAACTTAATCACAACACATCACCACAAATGGGTTTTAACACTATTCTTCAGAAAAGAGATGCATTATACTTCAACAAACAGAATGATCCAATAGAAATAAGTAGAGCCAAAGCTTTCTCGATTTAACGGACTTGCAACAGAAAACTCTCATTATACAACTATCAAACGAGTAAATGAATCGCTCTTCTCTAAGGAGAAAGAAGGAACAATCATGAAAATTTTTAATATTACTAATTGACGAAGATCACCAGTAGTAAAAACAAATTAACGGTCGAAAAACAATAATGGTTTCAGAATACCATTAAAGGCTCATTGAAATTCATCAACTACCAGGAACCATGAACCCAAAAGAAATTCATCCACCACCACCGGACAAGAATTTGTCAAAATTCAGAATTCAAGGAAGAGAGCGACTTTCTAAAGTAATCTACAAGAAATATGCAAGGCCAATGCACACTTAATAAAGAACTTTGCAAAAGAAATCTTCCAACGCGAAACTCCAAGCGAACAAATAAGTTAAATTTTCCAACGAGGTAAAGCATAACTTAGTGAAAGGTAAATCTTACAATTTAACTATGCTCACGCGAGCGATAATATCACAATAGTCAAAAGTACAATAAGCTGTTTCAAAGAACGATCGAAACTTCTTCGGAGCTTGCCCTCCTCATTATAACCCTCCTTTCAAAAGAAATTCACGAACTACAAGAAACTACAACGAAAACCGGATACAAATTTGAGAACGACAACAACTTCAACAATGAGCTCGGGCTCAACACGTAACTATGGAGCAGGGTAAGAACTTCTCTACTCTCATACCACGAGCAGTGGTGTAGCACAGCAAAACCGGGACAACAACCACGAACTCAAGCGCTCAACGTCCGCTACCGATCGCGCATAGCTAATGCAATCAATTATGAATATATAGGATCATCTCATGACAATCATAAAATAATTCATAGATATAGGATACCACATCATGTCACAGATTAACAACATGAGAGATAGTACAGAAACAATTCTACACAGTACTACATAATGAACCCAAATCAGTAGAAATGCGGAAGCAATGGATTTCCCAAACCCCACCTCATCGTACGCGGTGTCATTTTAATAACTTAATTACCACGGACCTAAAGCCCGCTCGATACCAATCTGTAACACCACGACTATAAGAAAGTCAAGATGTCACCTACAACCACTACTCTTTAGAAGAATAACATCAAAACACATGTCAAGGTTAATCAAGTAGTAAGATTATACGAAACAAGAATTCATCATCGGGATTAATCAATGGAATGAAATAAACAATTACGAGAGATAAGGTAGTTATGACCAAACTGGCTTATTACAATTCAACACAAGTCATAATTAACGACAATAAAAGTCCTCAAAATGTTTGGTTTATAGTAGTGAGTGCATCGTGATGAACTACCCTCCACAAGATCATTCTTCCTTGTCATTTACCTAAATAAGACAAATAAGCAAGAATGAGCCAAAGACTCGACAAATAGCGTATGTAACAATCAAACATTCCATGAGCAATATATCACAATCATCATTTGAACATTTCTTTGAAACGAATTTATGAATGGATGAAGTGGAATGATGCATTGAAGGAAATGGACATATTCTTTGCATATCTGCAGTATAGCGAGTGAATCACCGTCGGTGTTCACTTAAAGTAATCGTATGAAGAGCGTTTCATCGACCAGTCAACGTGGCCCACATTGGAATGGTGGACTCACGTAACGCGGCCCACATTGGAATGGTGGACTCACGTACCCATCCCGGAATTGATGGGATTTCAAGTGCCCATCTGGAATTGATGGGTCTTACAAAAGTAATGTATGCATGTCATGATGTGAACCCATGTCAATATTGAATAGTACTCATAAATGAAAAGAACACATGGCATTCATTTACAAATACGAACAAATGTAATCATTCAATCACACATCATACATGGCATCAATCATAGAATACAAATTACTTGCTCTAAGGCTACAACGGGTTGGGAGGTAATTGAGATACCCTCCACTCACCGCTTCACCGCCTACAATATAAAATAATCGAAATGAGGGCAAACGAATAGGGCAATGCTACACGTGTCCTCCCTCAATCTCTAGCCAAACTAACCATATAAAAGTTCAATTTGATCAATTTACCCAAACATTTCAATTATCCTTTATCTGGCAGTTTTACTAGAAAATTCACCAAATAAAAACCGTAAGTCCAAAAGACCTGAAACCAGTGCTCATTTTTTCTTAACTTAACTGGCTACAAAACTCTAGTTGATGGTAAACTCTAATTCGGCCAATACAGAGGTCTAACCATCCAATGAAAAACTTTAACTGCAGTCTGCCCAGAATACAGAACAGCCCTAAAGAATAGGCTATAACGTTTAAACCACTGATCCAAATAAAGTGATTGTTATCAGCCTGGAAAGATGGTGAAATTATCTTCATAAACCTAGTTGGGTGGCCGACCTGATTCTGACTCTAACTAGATCAAAACCTAGGTGCAACCGACTATACTCAACATTTCTGACAGACAGACCAGTACGTAGTAAAACAGTCATAACTTTTAATCTACTGGGTGAAAATTCGTGATCCAGGTGCCAAAAGAAATCTAATGAAATAAGGAACAAATCTCTAGAAGGCGAAGACATCCAATTCTGCCTCTAAGACACCCAAAACCGAGTTACAACATTCTGGACAGAATCAATCTATTAACCGAATCAAAACGAAACTACAAATCCAATCGGATCCTCAATTCTAATGGAATCAAACAACGAATCGGAGGTCTAATTACCCTTGTAGACCAGTAAAACGACAAAGATCCGCTGCACACGGGTCCTCCTCCCTTCTCCTCTCTTTCTTCTCTTAGGGCCGGCCACCGAGAGGCGAGCGAGCGGCCGTCGTCATCGGCGGGGAGCGGAGTTGATGGAGAGGAACTTGAGGAGGAGCGACGGGGATCACCGGAGATGGCACCACCTCCAAGGGGCAGCAATGGGGGTCGGTTTGGGGAGAGGAGGAGGCGGCCAAGGGGGAGGGAAAGGTGTAATACTCTGAAAAATAATATTAATATTAATAAAAGCGTCTTAAGGGTCGGAGAGTAATTAAATTAATTAGTTAAAGAATTTAGGGCTTGTGCGAAATCTTTATCTCTGTTTTGCTAATTTAATTGAGATTAATTAGAGAGGTTTAATTTTTCTAATAGAGAAGCTGATTAATAGATCTGTTTAGTCGGATATTTTGTTGTACGATTTATTCGGATACCTTAATGGCGGATTTTGGAAATCTCATCTACTAGTTAATTGTAGGTAATTTCGATAGCTTTCTTTAGCATATTTTATTACGTCAATCGGATAAGTAGATTTCGAGATATGATTTTGAGAAGGCCGCTGTTTTTAGGGATTGTCGCCTTTCGGCGCTGTTTTGGTAGACTGTAAATTAAAAATAGTAAATAGCCTAATTAGAGTTTTTGATCTACATGAAAGTTGTAGATAATTGTCCAATGGTTCTGTAGAATCTGAGAACGCGCATTTTGGTTGAGTAAAACAAAAGTTATGAATTTAGTAAGACTGCTGTTCCGAAGCGGACAGACCGACTTTCTGGGCTAAATACGGAGGGTTAGATGATTTAATTAGAAGTCTTTGTAATCTAAGAAAATGTGGATAATTTCATAAATAATCCAGAATGGGGTGGTTTGTGGTGATCGGACTTTTGAGTCAAAAGTTACGCTCTTTTTAGTAACCGGTCAGCTATGGGTAACTAGTCGGTACCGGCGTAGCGTGGTATATTTGGGGACGTGTAGGAGCGTTGTCGATTGATTGCTATTCTTGTTGCTGTAAATTGTATTGAAGTTTGTGTATTTAATATAGGAGAGGCGTCGTGCTTGTTGCCGTCTTCTAGTCAAGCTATAAATCGCAACTAGTAAAGGCAAGTGCATGGTAGACAACGATCAATGATCGATCAACGCTTTTCTTTATCTTCTATTACCATTATTGTTGTGCTTTTATTTTGTTTAATTGCAAGCAATGGAATGGTATGGATTTATATTGTTAATGGACATGATGAAAAGTTGGGTATGATGTTTATGATGGAGTTTGCATGTTTGCATTCATAAGCATCTTTGCATAAGAGAAGGTGATCATGATTAGGATCTAGTGGCGAGAGCGAGTAGAGCACATGGACAACACATGATCACTCGCCATAATAATCTTTTCATTCACAATTGCAAGGGAATAAAGTGGCGGCTAGGGTTTTTATTAATTTGGGGATGCTACTTTGGTGCCTCCCAATCTCATTGATTATTTATTGTCGTTTGATCCACTATGCATGGGCCATTGTTATGATTATCATTGTTGTCTTCTTTGTAATTATATAGTGTGTCTAGTTATTAGTTGGAAGAGTACATTCTAGGCTCATGTTGGGTGAGGTGTTACAAAGGGGCAAGGGGTGGCGGCCAGGGTTTTGGTGGACAATATCATTTACCCCTCTTGGCATTGTTTGGAAAAATCCGCCGAAAGTTGTTTCTTTTACTCACTCCGACTTCTTTCTTTTTACCGATTCGATTCCGGAAAATTGTAAATCTCGTTTTCGAATAAAACTCCCAGACAAATGAAACGATACAACCTAGCTGGATAAATGAGGTATTACAAAAGGAAAGGTAATAGGATTGGGTAAAATTGATATCTCAAATGACCTTTCCATTTCTAATATATCTTTAGTTGAATCATTAAATTTTAATTTGCTATATATTGCTCAAATATGTCATCTTGGTTTAACTTGTTCGTTTTCTCAAGATGGTGTTTCGATTTTGAATGAAAAGAATAATTCTTTAGCCTTCAAAGGATGTAGATTTGTAAATCTTTACTTAGTCGATTTTTCCTCAAATGATTCTTACTTAAAAACTTATTTGATTGCAAAAATATCCTTAGGTTGGTTGTGGCATAGAAGGCTAGCTCATGTTGGTACCATTCAACTTAAAAAGTTTTTCAAACATGATTTAGTTGTTGGCTAGAAAAATATGAAGTTTGAGAAACATAGACTTTGTAGTGCTTGTCAAGCCAGGAAACAAGTCATAAATTCTCATCCTTCTAAAAGTATCATGTCAACTTCTAAACTATTAGAACTCTTACATGGATTTGTTTGAGCCAATAACCTGTAAGAGTATCGGAGGTAATAGCTATTGTTTAGTCATTGTAAATAATTACTCTAGATATACATAACTATTCTTCCTAGATAACAAAGCCGAAACCTTCAGTATTTTCAAAAGTTTTACAACAATGAATTAAAATGAATTTTATTTCAAAATTAAGAAAATCTATAGTGATAATAGTTATGAGTTCAAGAACACAAAAATTTAATATTTTTGTGATGAACTTGGAATAACTTATGAACTTTCCCACAGCCTACACTCCAGAGAAAATGGATTTGTAGAAAGAAAAAAATCAAACATCACTGAAATGGCTAGGACAATGCTTGATGAATACAATACTTCCGATAGCTTTTGGGTGGAAGCAATCAATACCACTTGTTATGCCATAATCCGTCTTTATTTGCATCGTCTTTTGAAAAGGACTTCGGGACGAGCACCTCACGGGCAATTCAGTGGGCTCACGCATCTTCAAGGGTAACGATCATCTCCCCGCTGTTTGGATCTAGTTGGATCCTTAATTGCCATCAATTAAAGAATCGTCGAACTGTTGTGATTAGAATCAGTAATCTGCTCCATGTTGTACAACATATTTCGTGTAGTTAAATTCAAAATTTGATGTTAAGATCTCTTAGAGAGTTGTGGGGCTTGTCGTCAGGTTTCTATAGCCACTGAGATCAACTAATTCGGAGTTGTAGTTTGGGAGATACGTTAGTTTCTTTACTGTTGTCTAGAAATCCTAACGAGATTATAGCAGTCGTCTTGTTTAAGAATAAAGGTTCTGTTAATAGCCCATTCAGGGAGGTCTCCTAACACAACTTTCATAGGAAATTTCTTAAGATTTCCAGATTGATAATGTAGGACCGTAAAGGCGACTAGAGGGGCGTGAATAGGCGCTTTCTCGATTTTTTGCCTTAATCAAATTCAACACGCCCTTTTCTTCTTTAGCTATGAAAGCTAAGAAGATCAGTAAACGCACAGAGGAACCATTGTGCTGAATTCAATTACCCCCTTAACCACAATACACAAATATGGAGAAATGATCTCACTGAGCGGTTGATTTGTTGTCTTCTTTGGCGATCGTCAAGGCGGTCGAGCCAGACCTCAATTGGTGGTCTGAATGTAGGGCGGTCGGACCGGCGGTGTGAAATCGATCAGACCGATTTAGTCCAGAGGCAACACACAATGCCCAAATCCAAAATGAAAATTGGTCCAACTTTTGATTCAACCAATGAAACTTGACCAAATTTGGAGCACACCTCCCTAAGGATATTTAAGACCTATTTCTAGCGACGATCGTCCAGATCCACTTCGAAGAAACGACCTCTCAAAGTTTTACAAAAAAGTGTTTCAAAACCTAGAAATATGAAAATCTTGATCCAAGACTTGCTTGTGGGGGATTGATGATTAGATGATTCTAGGAGTATTCCCACACATCAAAGCAAGATAAAATTGGTCAAGAGACCAAGCATAAACACTTGGATCAAGGAATCACCAAAATCATCAAAAGAGAGAGGAACACAAAAGAGACTTCACCCTTAAGCAAACATCAATAGATTGATTGATTCAATATGTTGCTTACAAAGCCACTCCCTCAAGGAGGACAAGAGCTCAATCCAAGAGCACACTCAGATCTCCTCTCCTCTCCTCTTCTCTCCTAACCCTAATCCTAGAAATGGTTTTTGCAAATGAGGCTTAAGTGCTTACGGGTTTTTCCATCTCCCCCCTTTCTATTTATAGGAGAGGCTAGGGTTTCTCACATGGGCTCCCATTAAGGCCCAACACAAATGGGACCCACACACACATCAATCTGTTGAAGCAATCGCCTGCTTCACCACGTATAGGTTGATCAGCGGCCCTCATCATGTCGGCAAGTCTCTCCCGTCCGAATCCCGTCGGAACCTCCAAGGCACTTGTACCGACCCCCGCGCCGCTAGATCCAACCAGCTGCAACAAACTACCCGTTCGATCCATCTTGTCCATTCTGCACCCTGCTTGAGTCACACGACCTCACCCGACATCCATGATCGTTCTGGACCTTAGCTCTCCAAACGTAGTCCCGATCTACCTCACCGTTGACGTTGTTGACCTGCAAGCCACCTGCACAGCAATAGACAAACAAATCATCTCCGGGAACAAGTTCTTCATAACTTGACCCACGTTAGCTCAACAATGCAATATGCAACAATAAAGCATTGAAACTCACGCATTAAACACATCGAAAATACATCAATGCCAAAATGGCCGAAGTCCAAGTGGAAGCCGGTCTGACCGCCCCACCAAGCCGGTCGGACCGATTTCCCAGCGGTCGAACCGATTCTAGAACGGCGGTCTGACCGCCCAAATAGACTTAGCCAAATTTTAACTCAAAAATCCGCAAGCTCTCTGGAATTTTCAAACTGATAGAACTTTTGACTGGGAGCTCCAAAAATTATGTGACCACATCCAGAAGACTCCCCTCTCATGCCTACACAACCTATTTTTGGCCTAACCCCAAAATCCATCATAAACTATGGCCGGTCGAACCGGCAAGCATCGCCGGTTGGACTGCCACACGGCCGGTCTGACCGGCGACATAGCCAGTCGGACCGCCAATGACCTGATAGCAAAGAAGTTTGCCGAAAACGCGAGATTTGACAAACCAACAACGCCATTGCCAATTGACTCGTCACTCTAAGATCATGCACATATCCCCACGATATCCACAGATAACGATCATGAATTTTGGTTCAACCATTCGGAATATATGAATTTTTGAATTTAATGTTGTAGTCTATCCTTCTCTTGTGGACAGTAGAGAAAGAATGGACTGTTGTAAACTTTGCTGCATAGTGGAGATAATTGTGATAAATTTATGGATAAAGGTAGTTTTCTATAGTTTTCATAATGTCTTAGAACATTGAATTTGGATGTACTAAATTAAAGTTACGAAATCCCCAAGTCAGTAGTACCGAATATGATAGAACGGTCTTCAGGATTAAAAACAAAGGATTAGATACGCTAATTTGATCTTTTAGTCACCTGAGAAGTCGTAGCTATGCTTATGTAGATTCTAGGAAATTTAGATTCATGTCTTTTGGAGTTTTGACTCAAAAGTTATAGATTTTCCTTTGATAGCTGTCTGTTTGGACAGATTGGGATTCGGGAGTGTAACGGTTATGTTTTGGGTTGCGATTAGGAGTGATTGATTTTATTTTCTTCCATTACTATGCTGCACACTTTTGAATGGTATATTTAGTATACTTTACGTTTGCCACATGGTAGTGAGCACCGGGGTTTAAGTCTTCCTATCGTCTTCTTTCGTCTCGCGGTTGAGGCAAGTGCAAATAGCATAGAATGAATTGAGATGCAGTATTCATGATAAATACCATAGTTTACTTATGAGTTTATTTCTATGCTATTGTCACGGAATGCTATTTCTCTCATGTTGGAATGAGATTATGAAATTCATTTGCATCTTGGCATACATTTCTGATTCTTGGACTACTTGGTAGCCAAGCCTTGTTTCTTTTGAGGTCCCCGTCATGTATTGGACGAGCATGGGTCCCCACACTCATGGAGTGTGGGCTTGAGATCCATGTGCCTGAGGGCACAGGCTTGAATATGCATCGATGGATGCATTACTCGGCATTACCAGTAATTGCAAAGAAGGAAGAAAGAGCATTCTTGTCATATGCATTGCATACGAGTATATTAATTTTATTTATGGATCATGCTGATGTTCATATGATGTCTTGATATCCTTATTGGCTACCCGTGAAGTTTTGTTTATTATCTCTGTTGTACTTTGCTGAGTCGTGGACTCACGCTTGTTGTGTTATTCTTTTAGGTACCTCTCGAGGTAACGACATGCATGGGAAGGGGTAGTCTTGATGCACATCACACTTACACTATCCATGGCAAATAAAATTAGTTTATTTAACTTCGATCTTAAGTTCATGCTAGTTCCTATAGTTTCGGTTTGTGTCCATCCTTCGTGGTGGATGTTTCATTTGTATTCGTGGATAATCTGTTTATGCGTTTAAACTACGGTCATTGGTTCATTTAATCCTGGTTGATTGAATAACTGGATTGATTGGAATAGACTTCATCCTCGTAATTTTGTTGAATCTTAATGCTCTAGATTTATTTGCTAAATATTCCCCATTGCGTAGTATAGGAATTGATTTGGTTTTTGTTGGTAAAGAGAAAGATCCATGCTTAGATTAATTATAATTGATAGATGACATTCTTCATTTTGATAAATTGTTGATGGTGTTAGATCATGATGGTTATAGTTGTGTCATTTGGTTGAATGATTGTTGAGAGCTGATTACTAAGTTGAAATGAAATGGTTCTGTAGAGTAGTTTAGTAGCCTCCTAGGCTCTATGTTGGGCTGGGGTGTTACATACATACGAATGTGTGTGGACCAATGAGCACTTTGGCAAGAGGTGATTTTTAGTACTTCATAACTTTTACTAATGACTTTAGTAGATATGGATACATCTACTTAATAGGGTATAAGTTTGAATCCTTTGAAAAGTTCAAGGAATTTCGTAATGAGGTACATAATCAACTTGACTAGATAATTAAATATCTATGATCAGATTGTGGAGGTGAATATTTGAGCCATGAGTTTGGTGATCATCTAAAGCAATGTGGAATTGTTCCACAACTTACTTTGCTAGGAACAGCTCAATGGAATGGGGTGTCCGAACGATGGAATCGAACATTGTTAGACATGGTTCGATCGATGATTAGCCAATCTGATCTTCCATTGTATTTTTGGGGATACGCTCTAGAAACAGCGGCTTTCACCTTAAATAGGGTTCCATAAAAAATAGTAGAAACGACACCATATGAGATATTGATTGGGAAGTGTCCTGGATTATCTTTTCTCAGGATATGGCATTGTGAGGTATATGTAAAATGTTTGACATCTGACAAACTCACACCCAAGTCGGATAAGTGTTTCTTTGTGGGGTATCCTAAGGAAACTAAATGATATTACTTATATAAGCGGGATAATGACAAAGTGTTTGTTGCCCGAAATAGTGTCTTCTTGGAGAAAGAGTTCCTTTCCAAAGGAATCAGTGGGAGCAAGGTGCAACTCGAAGAAATTAGGGAAGCATCTGAAAAAGCTTCAACTCCTACTGAACCTCTATAGAATGAACAAAATATTGTAGAACATGTAAATGAGGCATCAGCGCCATGTAGATCTAAAAGGTCACATCAATTGTGTATAAGGTATATGTGTGATGCTTTTATTATTGAATAATGATGAGCCTAAGACTTTTGAGGAAGCGGTGACGGACCCAAACTCTGAGTGATGGCTTGAAGCCATGAGATCTAAGATAAAATCCATGAATGACAATCAAGTTTGGAACTCGGTTGATTCACCTAATGGTGTTAAAACCATTGAGTGCAAATGAGTTTTTAATAAAAAGATAGATATAGTTGGAAATGTTCACATTTATAAAGCACGATTGGTGGCAAAGGGTTTCAAACAAATTCAAGGTGTTGATTATGATGAAATCTTCTCACCCGTTGCTATGCTCAAGTCTATCCGGATCATTCTAGCTATTGCTGCATATTTTGATTATAAGATATGGCAAATGGATGTCAAAATAGATTTTCTAAATGGAAACCTAAGTGGGAATATGTACATGACAAGACCTGAGTGTTTTGTCGATCTACGAGAAGCTAGAAAGATATGCAAGCTTCAAAAATCCATCTATAGATTAAAGCAACCATCTCGGAGTTCAAAAATTCATTTTGATGAAGTGGTCAAAGGGTTTGCCTTCATCAAGAATGAAGAAAAACCTTGTGTTTACAAGAAGGTTTGTGAGAGCAAACTTGTGTTTCTGATCTTATATGTGCATAGCATATTACTAGTCGGAAATGATATCCTTATGCTTGAATCTATTAAAATTTCATTAAGAAATAGTTTCTCTATGAAAGATTTAGGAGATGCATCATATATTTTAGGAAAAATGATCTATAGGGATAGATCTAAAAGGCTAATTGGATTAAGCCAAGATATGTACATTGATAAGGTGTTGAAATGGTTCAACATGCAAGATTTCAAGAAAGATTTCTTGCCCATGTCATATGGAATTAATCTTAGCAAGAGCCAGTGTCCTTCGACACCTAATGAGTGAGACAAAATGAGTAGAATTCTATATGCTTCGACTATTGGATCTATCATGTATGTCATGCTTTGTACACGATCAGATATGTTGTATGCTCTAAGTGTTACAAGCAGATACAGTCAGATCTAGGTAAATATTACAAGATAGTAGTCAAGAATATCATAAAGTAGTTAAGATGGACTAAGGATTCATTCCTTGTCTATGGTGGTGAGGAAGAGTTAGTCGTAAATGGTTAAATTGATACTAGCTTCCAAATCGACAAGGATGATTTTAGATCATAGTCTGGGTTTGTGTTTTGTCTTAATGGAGGAGTAGTAAGCTGGAAAAGTTCTAATCAAGGAACAGTTGCTGACTCTACAACATAGGCTGAGTACATTGCGGCTTTCAAAGCTGCAAAAGAAGCCGTACGGCTTAGGAAGTTCATTAATGAACTGGGTGTGCTTTCTAGTGCTTCCAGTCCAATGGATCTATATTGTGATAATAGTGGAGCCATTGGATAAGCTAAGGAGCCTAGATCGCATCAAAAGCACAAACACATACTTCGACGATATCACATTAGTCGTGAGATTGTTGAAAGATGTGTTGTGAAGATATGTAAAGTGCACACAGATTTGAATATTGTTGATCCATTGACAAAGCGTCACCCGCAACCTAAGCATGAGGTGCACACAAGAGCTATGGATATTTCAAATCTGTATGATTGATTCTAGTGCAAGTGGGAGACTGTTGGTGATATGCCCTAGAGGCAATCACAAAGATGATTGCATCGCGTCTATGTTTATGAGTTATAGAATAAATGTTATTATGTTCCTTGAATAAATTATCAGTTATAAAGATTAACAAATATGTGACTTGTTAGTGAAGCTCTTTATGTAATATGATGTCATTCTAAATGTATCCCTAGTCGGATGTCACTGGTTGGAACACTAGTGACTTATCGACCAGCACATGTATTAATTGATGATCATGTTTCACCGGTCATGGATATAGGGATATCAAATCAATAATGTGAACACGTGTTAGAGAACATGGTGTTGGATTGACCCACTTTGAGACATTATTGAGATAGTTATAATTTTATGTGTCATCAGTTGGTCTCAAGCAATAATGATGTATAATCCTTAGACCGAAGATTAGCATGGTTTTCTACATATGTAATACTGCACTTAGGGGTTGCCAAACACTACTCCATAACTGGGTAATTATAAAGGTACACCACTACAAAAAGGCTAATACTGGATGCCTCATCAGAGACGGTTGACCAAAATTATCAGTATTAAATACAATCATAGGCAGTTCTGCTTTAGCGACCGTTTGTGTTACTGGCTGCGCTAAAAACCATATGTGAAGAGGTAATATCATAGACGGTTCATGTTGAAAACTATCTGTGAAGTATCACATATGGTTATTAACAAGAACAGATCTATGATATTACTAAATATCACAGACGGTTTGCATTAAAACCATCTGTGATATTTTCCTCTAGATTTGGTCACCCCCTAGATTGAGTTACAGTCTTCCTCGACCAGAGCATCTGTGCCAGCACAGTGCCCAACAACTTTGGCTTCCGCAACAATTCATTTGGAGGCCAATTCCAGCAGAACACAACTCATTTAGCTGCAGGAGTGACTTGTGTTTCACTGCAATGAGACATGGCACTATGCCAACAAGTGCCCAAAGAAGCAGCAACCCGCAGATCCATCTAGGCCAGCTCAAGGAGTTCCAACCTCTGGCAGCACCTAGAAGCCAAATCAGTTCGTAAAGGGACGTGTGAATCACGTCACAGTAGAGGAAGCTCAGACTGCACTGGATGTCGTTCTTGGTACTTTCTCATCAATTCAATACCATCATCAGTCTTATTTGATTCAGGAGCTTCGCATTCTTTGGTTTCAAATAAATTTGTGGGAAAAATACGGGTTATCTATCTCTCCCTTAGTTAACCCTATGATAATCCATTCACTGGGCTCGGAAATGAGGACTAGTTCCCTCTGCCCAAACCTCACCTTAGAAATATCCGAAGTACCCTTCGTGGCAGACTTAATAATCTTGCACTCCTAAGGATTGGATGTGATTCTCAGAATGGACTGGCTAACCAAGAATGAAGGAGAAATAGACCGTGCCAATAAGTCTATCACCCTCACCAATGATCAAAAAATTACAGTGGAATTCAGACCCAAGATTTCTACTGGAGGAAATTCCATTTTGACCAGTTTGAATGTAGTAAAGCTTGAAGAGATACTAGTGGTTCAAGAGTATCATGATGTTTTTCCTGAGGAATTACCCAGCATGCCACCGTATAGGGGTATTATGTTCCTAATTGACTTAGTCTCAGGGACTGCACCCATATCAAAGAGACCCTATAGAATACCTGCTAATGAGTTAGCAGAATTGAAGAAGCAGATTGAAGATTTGCAGAGCAAATGCTATATTCAGCCTAGTTCATCACCTTGGGAAGCACCAGTACTGTTTGTCAAGAAGAAAGACAACAGTATGAGAATGTGTGTTGAATATAGATTACTCAACGAGGTAACAATCAAGAATAAGTATCTTTTGCACAGGATTAATGATCTGGTTGATTAGCTGAAAGGAGCAAGTGTCTTCTCCAAAATTGATTTGCGATCAGGCTATCATCAGCTGAAGATCAGGCCGGAGGACATTCCGAAGACTGCCTTCACAACAAGATATGGACTGTGCGATTCTACATTAATGTCATGTGGTTTGATGAATGCCCCGGCTTATTTCATGAATTGATGAACAAAGTGTTCATAGAATTTTTGGATAAGTTCGTGGTTGTTTTCATCGATGACATTCCCATCTACTCAAAAGATGAAAAGGACCATGAGAAACATCTCAGGATAATTTTGAAAAAGCTCAGGGAGCATCAGCTTTATGTTAAATTCAGCAAGAGTGAATTTTGGCTAAGTCAAATAGCTTTCCTCGAACATATTGTGTCAGCAAGAGGAGTTGCAGTAGACCCAGCCAAGGTTGAAGCCGTAATGGATTGGAAGCAACCCAAGACTGTTACAGATGTAAGAAGTTTTCTCGGTTTAGTTGATTACTATCACAGATTCATTAAAGGATTCTCTAAAACCACTAGACCTATGACTCAGCTTCTGAAGAAGGAAAAGAAATTTGAATGGACAGAGACTTTGTAATACCCCGGAATCGGATCAGTAAATTAAAGAATTAGTCGGGAGGAGAAAAGGGATTAAGAGGAATAGTAATACCTGGAAAAAAGGACGGTTTTAGCATTTGTTCAGCAACCAGGGCCGCGGGCTGCGACCCAGGAGGGGAGCCTCTAGTGGTCGGCCAAAGGGGGGTTCCCACCCCCAAAACCCTAATTTCCCCTTCTCCCCTCTCCCCCTTCCCTCATTGAGCCGCCGCCCCCTTCCCTGCCTTGTGCGCCTCCACCACCCCCATTGCACCTCCCCAGCAGCACCGACTCCCTCCTCGGCGAATCAGGGGACTTTCCCAACTAGGTTTTCGTAGACGGTTTTGTCATGGTTCCAGAGAGACCAAGATCACCCTGTTCCGAGTTTCGTAGTGAAAGTTATGATATTTTTAGTACTGCTATCCTGGGAAGTTTTATGCTAGACTGCGGGGGGAATTGGGTAGAACCTCTATTCGAGCCCTAGGTCTCGAGGATTTGGGTTGAGGGGCATAATCAGAGTCCTTTTTCTCAGCGTATTTATTGTTAGCACAATTCTTGTGTAGGAGGCGGAGTTTCGGAGTAGAGGCATCATCCCTGCGTCTTCGCACCTCGTAGCGGGAAAAAGGCAAGTACAGTTAGTGGTAGACTATTTATGAGCGATTGTTCATGCTGTTACATTATGAGAATTTTGCGCTGTTCATAGAAGCTAGAATGCTATGAATGTCAATGATTATGAATGCTAGAGGTACAAGTAATTCTTATTTCTGTATGATGATTTAAAGTTCTGCACATGTGCATCATGCCATCATATTGGAGACTTGGTCACGTGGTGACCAAGCATTGATTGAGGTCCCCGTCATGAATATGACGGGCTTTTGGTCCCCATACTTGTGGAGTATGGGCTGTTGTCCCTGTGCTAGAAGGCGCAGGCATGGGTATGCATTGACGGATGCATACTCCGCAATACCGGTATATGCAAAAGAGAGAAAGAAAAGTGCATTTGAATAGTTTGCATCGCATAAGCATGTGACATGTCTATTATTGAGAATTGTGGATGGATGTTGATGGTTATAGTTGCATATTTTATTGTCTTACTAATTGTACTTTGCTGAGTCTTGGACTCACTCTTGCTGATGTTGTGTTTTTAGGTATTTCGTTTGTGGACGGCATGCATGGGAGGGAGTAGAAATAAGCTTGGTCGCACATTGGCACAAACAAACTTTCCACTTAATAAACCATTTGAGCGATAACTCAAATTTTGAATAAATTGCCTGAGATTTGTTTCATTACGCTTTACGTCTTGGATAACTTCTGTTGGAGTTGGATAGCGTATTATGGATGTTACTCTTATGATTATGTTTTAAAATGTGTGTTTGGATAATTGCTTATTATTATTGTTCGCTGTGCGGACTTCAGGATGGTTAGTAATTCAAAGGAGATTCTGTCGAAAATTAGAAAGAAATGTATTTGTTTAATTTGTAGTTATGCTAGTGTGGTAGCATTCCAGGCTTAGGTTGGTCTGGGATGTTACAGGCTTGTGAGAAAAGCTTTCAGGATTTAAAGAAGAGGCTAATTTCTGCACCAGTTTTGGTTTTGCCAGACATCCATAAAGACTTTCAGGTTTTCTGTGACGTATCCTGTTAAGGCCTTGGATGTGTGCTGATGCAGGAAGGAAAAGTCGTAGCCTATGCATCTCGTCAGTTGAAGCCTCATGAAGTAAACTACCCGACTCATGACTTGTAGTTAGAAGCAATTGTGCATGCCTTAAAAATCTGGCGGTATTACCACATTGGTAACCGCTATAAGATTTTCACGGATCACAAAAGTTTGAAGCATATCTTCACCCAGTCATAGCTCAACCTCAGACAAAGGAGATAGTTGGAACAAATAAAGGATTACATCCTTGGAATCCATTATGACCCAGGCAAAGCAAACGTGGTAGCAGATGCCCTTAGTAGAAAGACATATTGCAACACTTTGTTGGCTCAGGAGAATCAGTCGAAGTTATATGAGGAATTGAAGTATTTGAACTTAGAGATTGTCAGCTAGGGCTGTGTAAATGCTTTAGAAGTTCAACCAACCATTCAGAATCAAATTAGAGAAAAAACAAAAAAGAAGATGGAGATATCAAAGAAATCAAGAAGAACATGAGAAGAGGCAAATCCCTAGGATTTTCTGAGGATGAGCAACATACTGTATGGTTTAGAAACCACATTTGTGTTCCTGGTCATTAGGAAACAAAGCAGTTGATTCTAAAAGAAGCTCATGAATCACCTTACTCTATCCATCCCAGAAGTACTAAGATGCACTAGTATCTAAAAAAAATATTAGTGGGTCAGCATGAAGCGAGAGATAGCTAAATTTGTTGCATGTTGTGATGTTTGCCAAAGAGTCAATGCAGAATATCAAAGACCCGCTGGTTTGTTATAGCCTTTGCAAATTCCCGAATAGAAGTGGGAAGAGATTGGTATGGATTTCATCACCGGGCTTCCTAGGAACCAATCAGGATGTGATTCTATTTGGGTGGTGATTGACCAGTAGACTAAAGTGACGCATTTCATTACAGTCAAGACCACCTATAGAAGCAACAAATTAGCATAGTTGTACATGGGCAGGATTGTTTGTATGCACGGAATACCCAAAAAGATAGTGTCTAATAGAGGTTAATAGTTCACGTCAATATTTTGGAAGAGCTTGTATGAAGCATTGGGAACCAGACTCAACTCAGTACATCATATCATCCCCCAAACAGATGGCCAGACAGAACGTGTAAATCAGATTCTAGAAAACATGCTTCGAGCCTGCGCTATAGATTATGGGAAACGTTGGGATCAGAATCTGCCCTACGTAGAATTCTTTTACAACAACAGCTATCAAGCCAGTTTACATATGTCCCCATTTGAAGTATTATATGGTAGGAAGTGCACAACTCCTCTCCTTTGGGATCAAGTGGGAGAACATCAGTTCTTTGGACTAGAATTAATAAAATTAGCTAAAAGTAAAGTAAATGTAATAAAAGAACACCTGAAAATTGCTCAGTCCTGACAGAAGAGCTATCAGGATAATCATCGGAGATAATTATCTTTTGAAGTAGGAGATTTTATTTATCTCGGAGTAACTCTACTCAGAGTAGTAAGAAGATTTCAGACTAAAGGAAAACTCGCACCCAAATTTGTTGAACCCTATAAGATTCTAACAAGAAAAGGTGAAGTTGCTTACCAGTTAGAACTATCGGCATCCTTGTCTGCAGTTCACAACGTCTTCCATGTTTCTCAGTTGAAGAAATATCTTTTAGTTCCAACAGAACAAACACCGCTTGAGAGCATTGATCTTCAGGAGGAACTCACCTATGTTAAGCATCCAATTAAGATTTTTGACGTTGCAGAACGTATCACATGGAGCAAAGTCATTTGCTCATGTAAAGTCCAGTGGAGTAATCATTCAGAAGAAGAAGCCACCTGGAGTGAGAAGAATATCTGAAAGCCGAGTATCACCACCTTTTTGCTAGCCAAGTCTGAATCTCGGGGTCGAGATTTCCTTTAAGGGGGTAGGTTTGTAACAGCATAAATTCATAAATTTCTTTTTCTAGTTGAAAATAAAATTTAATTAATTTCTGGAATTTTTTTGAAATTTTTAAAAGCTTTCCCATAATTATTTTAAAGCCAAAATTAATTAAGTGCAAAAATTAATTACCAATAATGAGTTAAAAATATTTTATTTAAGTCCAAGTTGACACAGGGAATTTCTATGAATTTTTCCATGTTTGTTGGACTTTATTTGCTATTTTCTAAAGCCTATTTGAATTATCTGAATTAATTAAAGCACTAAAGCTCTAGAAAATCTGAAACAGTGGTTGGGCCGAATTCCTTCCCGGCCCACGACCTTTTTCTTTAGTACCGACCCGCTTCATCCAGCTTTCCTCTCTTCCTCTCTTTTCCGTCCGACACCACCTGTCATCCCCGTCATCACCCTTCGTCTTCCTTCAACCGAAGCAGAGCGCAGCCCAATCTGGTCAATTACACTTCATTGAATCATCTGTTTCTACTCCAGATCATGCCCAATAATTACCACGATCACCTTTCACTCCCGGCTACACTCAATCGACCGTTTCTCCTTCTTAACTCGCTTTGCTCGTCCCCGCCGCATTGGCCATTATCGCCCACGCACATCCCCGATGATCCAGCTACTCCTTGCCCTATAAAAGGGGGCACTGCCTTCACTTTTCTCCCCTCACACCAGTCCCGCACCCACGACCACGCTGTTCATTTCTTTTCGCCAGAATCGAAGTCGATGCTTTTCCGCCACCAGCCCTAGCACTGCCGATTGCGCCACCGTCCGTTGGTCTTTGGTATTATCGTCCACAACGAGAGTTTTGTTGTGTCGTGGTCTACCTCAGGAGTACTTCTTCTTCGCCGGAGGACCACCGAAGCACCGTCATCACCAGAACTCGTACCCTGCCGCCGCCAAACCTTCTCCCCGCTGGCCACTCCGTTGTGCTTCGCCGCCGTAAGGTATTGCTTAAAGTTCAGTGTCTTCTCCTCTTCCTTTTATGCACATTCGCGTAGCTCACTATGGTGCGTAATGCCAACAAGCTGTAGTCAAGCACCATCGCTGCTGCATTAGATGGTTGTAGCTTCCTTCAAATAGGTAGTCGTAGTTTTTGTCGACTAGATAGTCGTAGCTTCCTTCGAATAGGTAGTCGTAGTTTATGTCAACTAGATAGTCATAATTTCCTTCGAATAGGTAGTCGTAGTTTCTGTCGACTAGATAGTCGTAGCTTCCTACAACTAGATAGTCATAACTTCCTACGATTAGATAGTTCCTGCTGACACTTTGATAAGTTAAAATATTTTGACCCAAGAGGCTTCCTAAAACTAACGCCAGTGCTATTTCTAACCTATAGTCAGTATGGCTCTAATACCAATGCTTTGAGGACCCCGGGTTATTTCTGTAAGACCGAGGCCTTCCCGGTCTAATGAAAATAACTCTGGGCCTCAAGTGAATGAATTTCACCATAACTCCATCCAAGTGAAAGGCCTCGACTGATACTAGAGCCCTGGTGATCATGTGTGCTACTCCTCCTGCGAGCACTACATGATGACTGATTCTCCCATGGTCCAAGTCCACACTCAAACAAGTTAAAGTGGAATTCAAAATAACTAGTATGCGTCTCATGTTGGCTCCCAAGATCAGCGACCAACACGAACATACCCTCATCAATGTCAATCACAGACATACAACATTCATACATTGATAATCCAAAAGATGTACAACATAATAGTTAAGTCTACAACTATTACATGACGCCCGACTGGCCAAATTCAAATAAGAACAATAAGTAGCAGCGGAAGCAAAGTAAATAAATCAAAAGGTCCAGCATGGTGTGCCCAATAACACAAGGCAACCGACTGGGAGTTAAATAATAACACTATTTGTTACGTCGCCTAAATCGGCACTAACGAACTCCTCGAGCGAACAATCTCCCTCACCTGAAACAAGTAGACAAACTGGCTGAGTACAAAGGTACTCGCAAGTCCTATGCAAAAGAAAAATTAGTTATGAATATTGAGCAATCAAAGGATATCATTAGTAGCTCTAGTTTTGCAGAAAACACAAGTTTCAACCTACACATACTAGTTTTTCAATTGCCATTTGAAAATCAGATTTGAAGATGAAGTAAAGCATGTGATAAAGTGATACATTTGTAAACAATTGAACAACAAACACAAAAGTGGCAGCCCACTTTGATAAACTAAAATACATGAACACCCATTCATACCGAATACCAAGTTCTAACCATCAATTTTTATTCAAAATCTAACAAGAGTGACTCCCGAACTTAAGCGATCGTCCAAAATTGTGGACACGGCTATTCGAATAGATTTATCTCTACAGAGGTGTACTACTTTACTCACACGAGTCGACTAGCCCATAAGCCACCGGAATTAACACACTTCCTTTGGCGTGTCAGCCGGAGAAATTGAGATTCGGTATTTTTCGGTAAGAAAGTGGTATTGAGCCAGTTCCCCCATGCGAGATGAGCCCCTAACAAAACGATTGATACCATTTGCTAAGCTGGCTCGCATGTTATGTTGGATATACCGATGCAATATAAATAAGCAAAATTGGTGCTCCCATGCACACTATAGAAAATTACATCGGCTCCTACAAACAAATAATCGAACACAAATGTCCTCACTTAACCAGAAACCACCGGAGGCCCAACCCAATCAAAACCTTCCTCCTACTTGACCAAGCAGTTCTCAACCCGCATGTGGTAGCACGAATTATACTTGAATCACTGACGTCACCAAAGTTCGGTCCTTGTTGGTCCAGACAAGTCAACCACATACCCGATCTCGCGCACGAAGGCACCTTCACTAGCAACCACTTGTCCAGACCCCAAAACTATTTTAAAATAGCAAAATTTCACTTAAGAAACAGATACGAACAACTGGAATAAAAAGAAGGTATTAAATCATGTCTCTCATAATTGTCGAGTTATTCCCGACAATCAATCTACCGTATCTAGACTTCCATGGCCAAGCAAACCCATACAATATATTTCACACAACCTAAATTAAGTATGTAGGTACTGGAATAATTCAAGGAAAACCTCACGAATAGGGAATAACTAACTATACATCAAAAAAATAGTGACAAAGCAAAATTAGCATGCAAGCAATTATCACTTTATTTAACTAATCAACACTGGGAGCAATACGATGCAAAAATAAAGTTCAAATCATGCTTTCCTTGCTAGAAGTTGAGTTGCTCGCTCTCGGTGGCATATGAGTCAATAAAAATTACTTCGGAATCTATATAAAGACAACACCGAATAAACATCGAGAAAAGGCACGAAAGCAAATTGTTCAAAAATGTATGAAATTTATGCAGTAGCTCGATGATGGTTTTATATGAATTTAGGTGAAAGAATTATTCAATTTGGATTTAAGATGAGGGAGCTATAGCCGTTTAAAAATCAGACTTCCAGAAAATGCAATTTGCTACTGTTCATTCAATTTAATTATTTGGTTAAAATTTTCAGAGTAGTGGGGAGACAAAGGATTACATAGGTAAATAGATAATAATATTATGAGCTCAATTTAACTTGGTTCATCTCAAATGAAGTTTTTATGAATTAGTTATGAATTTTCAAAGTTATCAACATTTTTCTATTGTAAAAATAATAGAGTTATGGATCATTTGTCAAAACTATATTCTCTACTATAGAGACATGCTTGAAACCTATTTTAAAATAAAGTTTACTTAAAATGAAAATTATCAAAATTGGTTTCACTATTTTTTGAGTTAAAATGAATTAGTTATGCATTTTTGAACTTAATAGAAAATTTAGCGTGCAAATAATTCATTTCGGAAATTAAGAATGCATTTAAAACTTTTCTTACCGAGCGCTCTGCTAGCGGAGTCGCTGACTGGTGGGGTCCAGTGAATAATTTATTTTTCTATTTAAATTCGGATTTTAACTATGCTGATAGGTGGGGCCCATTCGTGAGTGATACGGTTCATAGCACAGTGCGTGAACCATGAGTCCACGGGCCGGTCCACCGGTCCACGACTGTGCACTTAACTTCGTGGGACACACATGTCATTCTCTCATTCAAACCATTATTTAACCTTGATTTCTGTTCACTTGTCCCATATGTAAGCGACACATTACTTTCTTAAAATATCATTACTATCTGTAAGCAACCATTAGCAATTAAATGATGGATTAGCACCTTAAGTACTTTGCTACAGTGTTTTCCACGTCTGACAAAACTGAGCTGCGCTCGCCGGCATGTCGCCGGTGATTCCGGCCACGGTGGCGCGAACTAAGGGCATGGACGGGTGCACAATAGTATTGCGCACCTCACGGTGGTACTCTCCACGAATGAGCCGGCCGGTACCGGTGGCGAGCCGGAGAGGGGCGGCGCTAGCTCATACGGTAAATATGCACACACAAATGTAGCTCCGCAGCATCCATTCAAGAGGGTGCCAAAGCCTCTACAGAGCCTAAGGAAACTACCTGAAAGAGATGGGTGCTCGTGGAAGCATAGAGGCGTGTCGGCGTTAGTGAGGTCCACGGCGGTGATGAGCTCAAATGTGGATAGGACGCGCTGGTGAAACCAAGGCAAGTGAATGGTCGGGATAGCTCATAGACCACACAAGAATGCTATAGAAGCAAGGAATTGAAGAATGTATTACCAGATCAAACTAGGAGATGAAGAGGTCATTCTTCGGCCGAAAATGGAATTCCTTCACATCCATGAAAACCTGTCGTGCATTGATGAAATTCAATGTGGGGTTCTGCTTAGTAGGCTAAAGCATGTAAGGTGACACGCAAAGTTGACGTTAAAGCCAACCGGTGTTGAGGATGACAAGGAGAGGTCCTCGGGTGCGTGCTTTGGAGCTGCCAAATGGCACCAAGGTGGTTCGAGAGCTACAAGCCAAAACAAGGGCTGGAATTAGGTAAAATGGGAATGACATTGATCCTAGAGAAGAAAGGATGCATCCGGTAGGAGCTTACCCGAGAGGTGCGCCCAGGAGAGCTTCTCCTTCCTCAGCCACTAAGAGGAAGAATGGAAAATTGAGAATGCAAGGGGAGGGTTTTATCCTCAGGGATGGATGGCAATGGAGGCGGTGTCAAGTTGAGAAGCTCTAGGAGTGGCTCACTTCGGCGGTGGATAGACGGCGTTCACTAGCGCAGCGCAGGGTATCGCGACCGCATGGAGCGTGGCTCCTACGCGCGCCCTGCGCGAGGTAGAAGGGAGAGCTGACCAGCGGGGCCTATGACTATACTTTGCAAATGTATTTTACAAATGGTTGAAGTCCATGTACGTACTCCTTGTTGCATGATCTAAATTTGCAAATGTGTTTTGCAAATTGTTAGGGTTCATGCATTGCATTTGTTCTTGCCTCTGGAAAAATGTGTAGAAAATTCGGTATGACTGCAAGTATTGTGCGGTATTACAGCAGGTAGGTAATACCAAAGTTTACATGGTGGTATAAATTTTTCAGAGAGGAAGTTTTTGAAAGTTTTCTTGAAATCCCAAAATCTATATGACCGCATTTGATTAGTAGTATTACCGCAAGTCAGCAGTACCGATATCTAGTTGGTGGTATGTTTTTAACAGAGATGATATCTTTGGAAGTTTTTTTTCTTGAAACTTAACAATCGGTACGACTACATTTGAATGGCAGTACGAACGCAAGTCGGTAGCACCGAAATATATACGGCGGTATGTAATTTTCAGAGAACGTGTTTTTGAGAGTTTTGATCTCCCTTGAGAATCGGGATGACCACATGATCTGAGCGGTACTACCGGTGTGTGGTAGTACCGATATTTACTTGGCGGTATGACTTTTCCAAAGAGGGTGTTTCTTGTGATTTTTTATCCTCTGAAAATTGGTAATACCGATATAGCCGAGAGGTATTACCGTAGTGAGTAATACCAATATTACCGTAGAGGGGGTGAATAGGAGCACACTCACTTTTCAACCACGATAATACCAATTTGTAGTTGAAGCGATATACAAATATGTGTTCCCACATGTCACGACAAGCTATATCATGTAAAAAATCAATCAAAAACATGCGAATCAAAGAAAGACTCAAAATCACCAAATAGAGAGAAGAAGGGCAAAGAGACACATCTTTGATCAAAGCTTTCTTTGGATTGATTGATAGGGTTTGGGTTCTGACCACTCCATCAATGGAGGACAAAGCTCAATCCAAGAGCACAAGATCAAATCAAAACTCTCTAGAACCCTAACCTCCACTAATCCTCTCCCTAAGCCAAAACTAGGGTTTCAATAATGATAAAAGGGTTGAGGGGTGCAGCCACCTCCTCCTCTATTTATAGTGGAGACTTAGACCTTCTAGAAGATTAACTCAAATGGGCTCCGTTAAGGCCCAACACAAGCGGGTCACACTGCATGCGCATTTTAAAGCGCCGTCTACAACACCTCTTAACCTAAACCGCTTCTCTTGCGCCTCTTGCGCCGTGGGTAGGCAAAAGGTCACCAAGGTGATATTTGGTAAGATTACCAAAATACCCTTCTCGGTCCTTCTCAGAAGGCCGAGTCCATCTTCGCAAGCACTTCGCATGCTCATACGTGTAGGTTGATCAACGGCTCTCTCCATGTCGGCAAGTCTCTCCCATCCGCTCCCCACCGAAACCACCATGGCACTTGCAGACTCGCGCCGCTTGATCAAACCCGATCCGCCGAATGTCGTTCGGTCATCCTTGTCCATTCTCGCACCATACTTGATTTCATTGACCTCACCCGCATCGTCGATCGTTACGGACCTAAGCTCTCCAAGCCTCGTCCGATCATCCTTGCCGTTGACCGTCGTTGACCACCAAGCAACACGCACAACAATAGACAAGCAAATCGAAGCGGAACAAGTTCTTCGCAACTTGACCCACGTTAGTCAAAACATGCATCATGCAACACATATGCATCAAACTCATGACTTTGATCTAACCAGCGAACAACGCGCCACGACGGCGACGTTCAAGTAACAACCGGTCGAGCCCCCTCGGGGCGGGCGGTCGCCGGCTTTGCTTGGTCGGACCCGCCGACCAAAGGCGGCCGACCGCCGTAAGGACTTAGCCAATTTTCAACCCCTGAAAATCCGAAACCTACTGGAAACTTTAAACCAATAGAACTTTTTACTGGAGACTCCAAAAATTATGGGAGCAAGAACAATGGGATCCCCTCACTTGCCTATACCCTCTATTTTTGGCCCACTGTTTGACCACTTTTGGTCACGGTAGGTCCGGCCGGCGCACATGGCCGATCCGACCGATTTGGGACCGTCGGACCGCCGTGCTATGGCGGTCGATCCGCCCGTCGAAAGTCTCGAGCAGTCTTTGAAACTTTGTCGAAAACCGTGAAACGACAAACCATTAACGCCATTGCCAATTGTCACATCATCCTAAGATCTGGAGCATATCCCCATGATATCCACAATCTCCCCCTTGATGAACACATTGGCAATAATCCAGAAAATGTAATTTGAAGGTTTGAAAAGTAAAATACTTTCGTTTTTCGCACAAAGGCACAACTTGGTCCATAAGCAAGAGAAAGCAATGGAAATGACCAGGTGGCATCGAATAGCATAGACAAGTGAGATAAGGCAAAAGAAGGCATAAAACTTTGATTTCGAAAAAGTCAAAAATCTCACTTAAGGTCCATATGAAAGAACAATTGTTCAATTGACCTTTGATCATTGTGAGGAGTAATAAATGCAATTTAAGTTCGGAAGAGTCAATAAGACAATAAGAATGCAATTCAAAACTCCCCTCACTATGATCCTCGGTTTGAGAAAATTTCAAATTCTCCAACTTTCTCCCTTTGTATAAACTTCTCCCCAACATGAAATATCTTCTCCCCTTTGACAATGGAGTCATCAAGGAATCACGCCTTCCTCTCATCCGAGATAGCAATTTGCGAGAATGAAGAAGGAAGCAAAAGAAGAAGTATGCATGAAGTGCAATGGGTGGCTTCATTTTTGTATTTTTCAATTTTGATTACAAGAAGTTTTGAAGATTACCCAAAAGAACTAGCTAGCATTTCTAATATTGCACAAACAACATATCAAGCTGACGATTGCTAGCAAGATCATGGTAAGACATATATATCAAAGCTAAGCACCAAGGCTCAAAAGTAAAGCAATAGATTTGATCAATTTAAGCAACGCTTCAAATTCAAAGAAGTTCATCAACGAGGATCCTAAAGTGAAATTGGCCATGTCAAAATGTCAAAGTGAGATCAAAAATCTAACAAAGACCACATTAAGAGTCAATCAAGTCCGTATTGAATCATTTTGCTCAATCTTTTAAACGCCCATTTGTCAACATTTTTCTCATTTGCATTGAATATTGAGGTTGACTAATGATCTAACTTAGTGACAAGATCTGGACTAGGAGCCATCCACAAACTCATCCTAAGCTTGACCAAAAGTTGATTAAAGGTATATCTTAGTAAAGAAGATCCTGGACTAGGAGCCATCCACAACCTCTTTCTAAGCTTCTACAGGCGACAAATCTTGAGGTTCATGTCATTTTGACAAGCAATCCCCATGAGATCGTCGGTTCATCAAACTATCTCCAAGTTCATGTCATTTGACAAGCGGTCTCGTAAGAATAGTTTGGCACATTTTAAGCATAAGACAATCTTGATTTTTTATTTTCACAAGAGCATTTTAGAATCTCAAGAACACAAAAGCTCAAGTAATGGTCAATTTTAGATCAAAGAGTTAACAAAGCAATTACAGCGGGGCCAATGTCACAAAAGGAGCACTAATTGCGCAACTCGCTAAAACATCCACAAATTGCAATTTCTTAGTTCGAGTTTGTTTTAAAGTTCTAGCTCATATAGCAAAGACTTAGCTACACATGTGAAAGCATGATAATTCTAGCAAGTCAAAGTACTAGACATGACATTGAGCAAGAATTGAAATACAAAAGCTCCAAAGGGTAATAGGCAAAGCTTCATCAATTTTAAAAGATAAGCGAAAATTTTATATTACAATGCATCTTTTGGATTTTTCAAACCACTTGAAGTTTTTTTACATATGAATGCAATATGATACAATGCGATGCAATAAAAGGCCTAAAACCTAAAAAGTTCAAAAGATCAACAAGTTCGGAAAAGAACAATAAAGATCAAAAGAACAAGGTAAGATCGGAAAAGATCGAACTCCCCTCAAACCAACCCATAGGGATAAATTACCCTAACTCACTTCTCAAGGTGGCAAACCTAGTTGGGTCTAAAGGTTTAGTGAGGATATCAGCCAGTTGAGCCTCGGACTCCACGAAGTGTAGCACAATATCACCCTTCTCTACATGGTCTCTAAGGAAGTGATAGCGAATGTCTATGTGCTTGGTCCTAGAGTGTTGCACGGGGTTCTTAGCAATGTTAATAGCGAAGTGTTATCACGAAAAGAGGAACACTAGCAAAATTTAACCGTAGTCCTTAAGAGTGGATACCATCCACAAAATCGACTACAACAACTAGCGGTGCTACATACTCAACCTCGGCGATGGATTGTGCAACAGAGGACTGCTTCCTAGAAGACCAGAAACAAGAGAAGTGCCTAGAAGTGACAAGTGCAGAGGTACTCTTCCTATCAAGCCGACGACGCAAAAATCGAAATCGAAAACCCCGAATGGATAAAGAAGAAGAACAGAGTACCAAATACCATCTTTGGAGGGTAGAGTGTAAATACCGAATATGCGCTTAAGCGCTTGGCGATGAGAAGTTCTCGAGAGCGCTGAAACCTCGCAGAGGCGGTGTGAAGTGGATGTCGGTCTTGATGCGTCAGTGCGAGGAGGGGCCGATCATCTGCGGTACTCGCGTTGATCCACGGCTTCTCCTTCCTCATCGGATCCAGCGATCGAAATCGCCATGGGAGTGGCGATCGACTTGCGATCACCCATGTCGAGCGTTTGGCGGATCCTTAGTATACTTCGTCGATGGATGAAGATCCCTTCCTTACATTGCTTGATTTGAAGCCCCGAAAGTAATTGAGCTCTCCCATCATGCTCATCTCAAATTCCCTGGACATAGTCTCAGAAAAGCTAGAAACAAGAGCATGAGAAGAACCACCAAAGATAATATCATCAACGTAAATCTGAGCAAGCAAGAAATCATTGCCACGCCTAAGAATGAACAAGGTCTTGTCTACCTTACCCATCTCAAAATCATTCTTAAGCAAGAAGGTCTTAAGTCTATCATACCAGGCTCTAGGGGCTTGTTTAAGACCATACAAGGCTTTGGATAGTTTGAAGACATGATGTGGGTTCTTGGGATTCTCAAAGCCTGGGGGATGCCTAACATAAACCTCCTCCTCTATAAAACCATTCAGAAAGGCACTCTTAACATCCATCTGATATAATCTAAAGCCCTTAGAGGCAGCAAATGCAAGAAGAATGCGAATAGCTTCTAATCTAGCAACAGGAGCAAAGGTCTCATCAAAATCTAACCCCTCAACCTGACTAAAACCCTGAGCTACTAACCTAGCCTTGTTTCTAACCACAGAACCATCCTCATTTTGTTTGTTTTTGAAGACCCAGCGGGTTCCTATAACATTATGACCACTAGGAGGTTCTACTAGGTTCCAAACCTTATTCCTCTCAAAATTCTCTAACTCCTCATGCATGGCATTGACCCAACTCGAATCAGATAAAGCATGTGATATATCGCGGGGTTCAAAAGAAGCTACAAAGCGAGAATGAGAATAGAGGTTTGGATCATGATACAGGCGCGAGTGACTTCGTTCATGGATATTACCTATCATCGATCCGTGGATCTTTGCTTTTGAATGTGAAGTGGCGCACCGGAGAAGAAAGTACCTCTTCGACCTCATGAGTCTGCTGATGATGAAGATCAAAGAGTGCCTCAACCAAAAGCGAAGTAGTCACGGCGGGTTCTTGTGCGAGGAATAGGAATGTCAACAATGAAGAGTGGAAGAGTATCATCGAGTCCATCATCATCTTCCTCTACAAATATACTCTCTGTCACTGTGTATCACTTGAAATATCGATCTAGCTCGGGGCTAGTCTCATCAAAAGTGACATTGCATGTCTCTGAACGAGTTAGTTTCACATTAAAAACCGAAAACCCCTTGAATGTGCGGATAACCCGAAATAAACCATCAAAGTTCTTGACTCAAATTTATCTAGGTTTCTGTCTTGAGAATAAAACACTTTGATCCAAAGACTCGAAAGTGTGAGGCAGAGGGTTTTCTACAAAGCGAAGCTCATAAGGAGTCTTGCCCAAAGACGGTCTCAAAAGACACGATTTGCAATATGGCAGCGGTAGAAATAGCTTGACCCAAAACCTCCTCAGTGCTATACTCATCTAGCATCGTCCTAGCCATCTCGACTAGGGTCTGTTCTTCCTTTCCACAACGCCATTTTGTTGAGGGCGTGTGGGAGGAGAAGCGATGCTCAATTCACGCTTCGGCACAAAGGAAGCAAAAGATGCATTCTTGAACTCCGTGCCATTGTCATGCGGATCGCTCTCAAGGCACTCGGAAGTTGAAGCCAAGCGAAGAACAAGATCATGATAATGATCAAAAGCTTCATCCTTGAAGCAAGAAAGAACACCCATGTGTATCTAGAAAAATCATCGACTATGACAAGAATGTACCATTTTCCACCAATCGGCCAACCCTAAGCGGGACCAACGGTATCCATATGAAGCAAGCTGTCGGTCCGTCGGTCATAACCATAGTCCTTGATGGGTGTGGCGGCAACTTGCTTGCCATGCCTACTGAGCGCATATCTGACATCTTTGGCGGCTTTGAGTTTAGGCAAACCTCTCATGAGCTCAAGGTTGCTAACTCGCGTCGATGATCAAAACCAATGTGCCCCAAGCGACGGTGCCAAAGCGAACTTCGGAAGAAGAAGATGAAATTAAGCATTTGAGAGAACCGACAAGAGATTGGAAAAATCGGCTCCAAAGATCCTAGCAACTCTAGTAATACCAAACACAAGCTCACCAAATTGAATCAAGCACCGACAAGCATTTTCTTAAATCTAGTCTCATAGCCATCATCAAGAAGTTGAGAGGCGAGAAAGCAAATTGAACCTTAGCTTGTCCACAAGGCGGCGTTCTTGAGGATGAACTTGTCGTTCACCACGATCGATCCGTTCCTTCAATCCGCCTTGCCTATCATCTCCAAAGGTGATGAATTCATCACCGTCGACCGCGTGAAGGAGGTGAACCATCTTGAGTCTCGGTCATGTGGCGTGAGCAGTGAGTCGACGAACCACGTGTCCTTCCTCTTTCGCGGTAATCCACGAAAATCAAGGCACGGAAGAACAATGTGTCTCAATCTGGGGTTAGTTAAACAAGACTTGGGAACCCGATCTTGAGACACATGTCTGCAGTAGTATGCAAAGCGAAGTGCTATCCTTGATTAAGTTTGAAGTTACATTATGAGCAATGGTTACTTTAACATAAGAGTTATCACTGTCTAGGAACATGATGATGAGCATGTGACACAAATCCTAAATCAAGTTTCCTCTTTTCTACATTACCATGTCTCATAAAAGCTCTAGGTTGATTGAGTGAAATTCTAGCAAAATTTTTCTTATCATTTTTCAACCTCATGTGAGAACTCAACCAAATGTCCATTCTTCTTGCAATAGGTGCAATGGTACTTGATACCCTTTGGGAGAAGCACCCTTTGACTTAACGAAGTTTGGGCAAAACCATGATTTGAAGGTAGTTTTTGCGGGTTGGGTTTTAAATTCAACTAACCCATTTTCCAAGACTTGAGTTACTTGGGGCTTTGAATTATCTTGGACGAGTTGTATCCTAATCCTTGCTTCTTATAAGGAGTCTTAGATTTGTCGAGAATCATGTTTAATTGTTTCTTACCTTTAGAAAATTTTTCTAAGGTATCCTTAAGATAAGCATTTTCTTTTTGAAGATTAACACATGACTCACAAGTTTTGCCTTTAATAGCTCTAGCATATTTTCCTTATATAAAGCAATTTCAAGTTTAAGAGCGGGACATGAAGCACATGTAGAAGACTCAATCTTGTTCTTAAGCTTGGCATATTTAGCTCTAGCGCTTCTAAGATATCTTTAACTTCATGTTCGCGTTCAATGCAAAAAGAGCAAAGGCTAGGATCAATGACACGAGAGCAACCAACTTGTGGAATCTAAGCATTTTTCACAAGGAGCAGATTTAACCTCAACTAACTCGGTCCTAGCATTTTCAAGTTGTTGCAAAGCAATATCATGAGCGGTTGCGGTTTAGCAAATTACGAGTGTAGGGCATGGCGGAAGAACATTCATCGATTCAAGAGTCTTAGTATTTGCAAGTTCTAAAGTCAAATTATCTACTTGAGACTCTAAGTCCTTGTTCCTAGCCATGATATACTCTAACGCCTTATCCTAGCTCATGAGTTGCTCAAAGATAGTTTCGCATCTATCGGAAAGGACATCATAGGAGAGGTACCTCATCGTCGTCGGCGTCGTCGAGTCGACCATGAAGCAAACGCCGTGAAGTCCTTGGCCTTCCCCTTCTTCTTGTCTTGAGGATCTCCTCCTCCTTGTCATCCTCGCTCCGGAGTCCACATCGCAAGTTGTTCCCCAAAGCGGCAAGAACCGGTGAGTTGCCTTTGTGAGCTTGGCGACATCAAATCTTGATTTGTTCCATTGAGGCTTCTTCAAGTGGCTTTCCTTCCTTGTGGTTGCTCTTTCCTTTCAACTTGGGGCGGTTGCGGATGTGGTCGCTCACCACACTCATAGCAAGTCACGGACCTCCTCTCTTTTGTTTCTCATATTGTTATAGGCCCGTGTGGCTTTTCGACTATGAGGGCTAACTCGGCCTCGGAAGACTCTCAAACTCCTCTTCATGGATTGCGGATAAACCGACAAGTGAAAATCCGGAAGAAGACTCGGAAGACCCATCGAAGCTCTCTTGGCGGGTTCGCTACCAAGGCCATATTTTCCTTCTTGGGATGATCAATCCTCTTGATCTCATGAGTCTTAAGCTTGCTATAGAGCGGCTCAAAGTCGGATCGAGAGGTTGGCGTTCTCCTCAATGGCGGTAGCCTTTATCTCCCACTCCTTGGTGTTGATTGCGGCCAAGAGGTGGGTGGCATTTTCAGGTCGAGAATATTCAATTCCAACGACCTTCATCGATTAATCACTTTGTTGAAGCGGTGAAAATGTCATCGATGCTCTCTCGACGCATCTCGAATTTGTTATATTCACGCTTATAGGTATGTCGTACTTTCTTGATTTGGGACGAACCCTCATGGTAGGTTTCGAGGTGTTCCAAATCTCGTGCGCGATCTCAAGATTACAAATTCGATCATACTCCGTCTACCAAGCCCACCATACAAGAGATTCTTTGCCTTATTGTTGTTAGCCAAGAGAATTTTGTTGGCCGTAACAACCGGGAAGAACAGCGGGGCTCGAACAACCTCCCATATAGCTTGTCCTTCGCTCTCAAGGAAGACTGCATGCGATTCTTCCAATAGGCATAGTCGTGCCCATCGAAGATATGCGGCTTGGTGGAGTACTTATCCATCGCCAAGTTCGGTGGCCTGTTAAGATCAAGATTGAACTAACAGGCTCGATACCACTTGTTGGACCGAAAAGGCGACTAGAGGGGGTGAATAGGAGCACGCTCACTTTTCAACCACGATTAGATTCAACACAAATTTCACTCCAATAGCTATAGAAGCTATGAAGATCGATATACAAATGCAATGGAAGACTAGGATTGAATCAATCAAAACCGAAGCAAAACAACCAAAAACAACGAAACTTAAATTCCTAAGAGTAGGGCGGTCGACCTCTACTCGGGCGGTCGACCTCTCCAAGGGGCGGTCAGACCTCTAGCTAGGCGATCGACCTCCGGTAGATGAATAGTGAAATCAGCCCGAAAAACGAAGTTGCAAATAGGTCTAACTTTTGATCTACAACTCCAAACTTCATGAAACTTGGAACACACCTTCTCTAGGATGTCGGGAACCTATTCCAATCGAAGATCATGGAGATCCATGGAAAAGTTCGACATTTTTCAGTTTGAGAGATGGATGGTTCAAAGCAAGTCAAAAGGAAAACGTGACCCAAAAACTTGCTCGTGGGTGATTGATGATCAAGATGATCTTAGATGTGTTCCCACATGTCACAGCAAGCTATATCATGTAACGAAATCAATCAAAAACATGCGAATCAAAGAAAGACTCAAAATCACCAAATAGAGAGAAGAAGGGCAAAGAGACACATCTTTGATCAAAGCTTTCTTTGGATTGATTGATAGGGTTTGGGTTTACAGCCACTCCATCAATGGAGGACAAAGCTCAATCCAAGAGCACAAGATCAAATCAAAACTCTCTAGAACCCTAACAATCACTAATCCTCTCCCTAAGCCAAAACTAGGGTTTCAATAATGATAAAAGGGTTGAGGGGGGTGCAGCCACCTCCCTCCTCTATTTATAGTGGAGACTTAGACCTTCTAGAAGATTAACTCAAATGGGCTCCCGTTAAGGCCCAACACAAACGGGTCACACACGCACGCATTTTAAAGCGCCGTCTACAACACCTCTTAACCTAAACCGCTTCTCTTGCGCCGTCTTGCGCTGGGGGTAGGCAAAGGTCACCAAGGTGATATTTGGTAAGATTACCAAAATACCCTTCTCGGTCCTTCTCAGAAGGCCGAGTCCATCTTCATGCAAGCACTTCGCATGCTCATACGTGTAGGTTGATCACGGCTCTCTCCATGTCGGCAAGTCTCTCCCATCCGGCTCCACCGAAACCACCATGGCACTTGCACCGACTCATGCCGCTTGATCAAACCCGATCGCCCGAATCGTCCGTTCGGTCATCCTTATCCATTCGCACCATACTTGATTTCATTGACCTCACCCGGCATCGTCGATCGTTCGGACCTAAGCTCTCCAAGCCTCGTCCGATCATCCTTGCCGTTGTCCGTCGTTGACCACCAAGCAACTTTGCACAACAATAGACAAGCAAATCGAAGCAGGAACAAGTTCTTCATTTTGGTCCACTGTTTGAACTTTTTCGTAATGGCTATATCAGTCGCATTAAATGCACAAAGATCGACCATTGATTCTCACATCATCCTAGATCCGGAGTAGTAGTGTCGAATCTATATCGATCGCATTAAATGCAATGACCATTGATATTATTGTCGGAGATCCCGATTTTTTCAGGATGTTTGTTCCAATGGCTAGTTTTTATGGTGGGGGCTATAAATACCCCCTTGGTCGGTTGTGAAATAACTCTTGGCACTCCATTTCATTCTATTGTGCTAATGCGAGCTTCTCCTCTTAATTATGCATGTGTTGCACCTTGTGAGCAAGGAGAGAGGTCTCTAGTTGCATGTGTTACATCTAGAGTTGGATTTCGTATCCACTGGAACTTGTGTAGTCGTTGCACGTGGTGAGAGTCAAGCAAGGGGCTTGGCTTATTACTCTTGGGTTTACCGACACCTAGACGGTTTGGAGGTGTTACGCAGGTGAGCTTCTCAAAGAAGGTTGTTAGAAGACCAGGGCGGTTGTGAGTGGTTTGGTGCTCGCCATCTCCGGAGTGGAGGAAGAGCAGCCCCAAGTGGATCGAAGTGTTGGCTCTTGTTGGAGCTGGTCCAAGTGGTTGGACTTACCTCGGATGTGTTGCCTCAATTTGTGGAGCCGGTCCAACGTGGTTAGGCTTACCTCAACGTGGATTAGGGGAGATCAGCAAGTCTTTGAGCACCACGGTAAAAAATCGCCTATTCACCACCCTCTAGTCAGCCTCCTCGATCTTACACGGGAGTGCCTGCTTAGCTGAACAGGATAGGAAATGGCTGATTGCAATGAGGCGCCCTGTTAGCCTTTGTACTTGGTGAGCGTTGCAGGGAGGCTACATTTCTTGGATGGCCTGTATCTTCTCGAGGTTCGCTTCGGTGCCTCTTTCGTAGACAAGAAACCGCAGGAGTTTGCCTACCTTAACACCAAATGCACACTTCTTGGGGTTGAGCCTCACCCCCTCCGCCTAGAGGTTGGCAAAGGTCTCCCACAGTCCGCTAGGTGGGAATTCGCCTTGCAACTCTTGACCACTATGTCATCAACGTATGCTTCGACGTTCCGACCGAGTTTACTGGCCAAGACCTTCGCAATGAGGCCTGTGAAGGTTGCCTCAGTGTTCTTGAGGCCGAATGGCATATGGGTGAAGTAGTATGTTCTGATTGGGTGATGAAGGTTGTCTTTCCCTTGTCTTCTTTGGCCATGAATACCTGGTAGTAGCCAGAGTAGGCATCCAAGAAGCTCATCAGCTCACAACCAGAGGTTGCATCTACGAGCAAATCGATGCGAGGGAGTGGGAAGTCATCCTTGGTACAAACTTTGTTGATATTGATGAATTCGATGCACATGCGTCATTTATCAATTGCCTTCGTACCAAAACGAGATTGGCTAGCCATTCCAGATGCTTCACTTCGCGTATGACCCCTGCTTTTAGCAACTTCGCCACCTCGATTTTTGCTGCTTCTAATCTATCTGCAAGCTTCTACTTTTTGGGCTTCGCCTCGCTCTTGATTGCGAGGCGGTGTTCGATGGTGTCTGGAGCTACCCCGGGGATGTCTTCGGGCCCCATGCGAAGATGTCGTCATTCTCAAGGAGGACTCTGAGCAGTTCTGCCTTGGCTTCGGGCGCGAGGTCTGCCCTAGGGCCACCGTCCTATTAGGGGACCCCTCTTTGAGGGGGGCTCTATTGAGTAGCCCCTCCGGTTTTGCCTTGGGCACCTATTTTGCTGAGGATGTATCCTCGCGCCTCTGAGTGTCTAGCTCGACGACATGGATGTGATGTGTTGCGTCGCCACCTCCAGCTCGGTTTGCTTGGCGAGGTCTTGGTCCCTGTGGACTGTGATGACGTCGCTCGATGCGGGGATCTTCATGCTAAGTAATTGTGGTGCACGATCGCACAAAAAATGCTTAACGTGGCACACTGAGGATGGCATTGTACTGGTAAGGCATGTAGATGATGTCGAAGGTGATGACCTCCGTTTGCGATGAGAAGCCGTCGTCGAAGGTTAAGGCCAAATCGATTTGACCTAGGGCGGTGACGGGCCTGCCTCCAAGTCTACAATGGAATGACCAGTGGGGATAGGCGGTCTCGAGGGATCATCATCTTATCGAAGGCGAAGAAGAGATCTACAAAGCTTCCCCCGTCCACAAGGATGCGCTTGACCTCAAAATCTGCGATGCTCACTGAGATGACAAGGGGGTCTTGGTGAGGGAAGTATAGGCCTTCTACATCTTTGGGGCCAAAGGTGATAGGGATCTCCGTGTATCATGGTTGGTGTAAGATCGAGGAGGCCGACTAGAGGGGGTGAATAGACGGTTTTAAAAATCTTTTGGCTAAAACTGAGTTTTCCGCTGAATTGTAAATCAATTCTGTTTTACTCAATTAAAACCTAAATCATCTAGTCTTGACTAAGTGCACCAACAATATAAGTCTATTGATAATCATAGCAAACATACAAAGACTATAAGTAATTTAATTCTAAGAATGTAAATTGCACAAAGTAAAATACAAGAGAAATAAACCACAATAAACACAATGACGTTTTATCGTGGTGTTCGGAGACTTGTCGGTCTCCCCTAATCGACGTTGAGGTAAGCCCAAACTAATTGGACTGGCTCCACGAAGTAAGCCAAACACCTCAATTTCACTAGTGGTAGCTCTTTCCCACTCCGGGTAGGTGAGCTCCAACCTTCACAACACGTCGGGTCTTTTCACAAGCTTCTTAAGAAGGCCACCGGTCCACAACGCCTCCACACCGTCTAGGTATCGACAAACACCAAGAGTAATAAGCCAAACCCCTTGCTTGACTCTCACCACGTGCAACAAATGCACAAGTTCAAGTGGATACAAAATCCACCTCTAGATGCAACACATGCTACTAGAGAGCTCTCTCCTTACTCACAAGGTGCAACACATACACCATTGAGAGGAACCTCACACTAGCTCAAATGAGTGAAATGAGATGCCAAAAAATATCTCTCAACCGGTCAAGGTGGGTATTTATAGCCCACACACAAAAACTAGCCGTTGAGAGCAGAAACCCTCAAAAATTAGGATTTGCGGTAGCACCACCGTACAACTCCGGTACTACCATTTTCTACTGTTCATCGGTCCTACGGGTCCATTAACGGCTAAAAAACTAGTCGTTAAAGTTTTTTGTGCAGTAATACCGCAGAACAAAGGGCGGTACTACTATAGTCCAATTTCAGCACAGACGACACTCGGTAAAAAGGTCGTAACTTTTAACTCCGATGTCGGAATTGAGTGATCATGGGCTCTATGGAAATCTTATTCAGAGGGCTACACAACTCAACTATTTGATTGATCTCAAACACATTTGATCAAATCAAAATCATAACTCCAAAGAGCCACTACCATGGTTTAAGTCTAAAGAAATAGCAACAAGCAATCTTAGACCATACCAAGGGAAAGTGCATGAGTCCCAACAATTTGTAAAACACATTTTCAAGCTTAGATCGTGCCACAAGGAGTAGGTACATGGACTTCAACCATTTGCAAAACACATTTACAAAGTATAGTCACATGCTACAAGGATTAAATGCACGAGTCTCCACGGTGAGCTAGAGCAAGTGAGATTGAGCTATCAACACATGATGAGACTCAAGCTACTAGAAAAGACAAAGACTGGTAAAAGACTAGGAACGCATCCTTAGCCCTAGCTAGTCATACCTTTGCCTTGAGCATCTTATTGAAGCTTGATGACACACATCTCCACTTCAAGTCCGGGTCATCGTCTTGATATGCCTCAACTCATGATGCAGCCTTTACTTGACCTCCATCAACACATGATGGGTCTTCTCTTAACTTGATGACCAACTCATGATCATCTCCTCTTCGAGATCTTGATATGCATCAACACATGATGTATCCTCTTCTTGAACCTCGACTTGATGATGATCAACTCATGATGCAATTCAAAGACTTCATCACCCTGGAATATAACCTATTCATCCAACTCATAGAATTCAAAGTCTTCATCACCCTGAAATATAACATATTCACCCAACTCATGAAAAATGTTAGTCCCACAATGATAAACATTAATTACCAAGATATATCTGCAATAAATGCCTCTGAACAAGCCAACACTGATAGGTGTGGTACTACCGCCGTTGATCATGCGGTAGTTCCGCTCTCCGGTAGTTCCGTTCACATAGGGCGGTACTACCGCTTCCCTTGAGGTCCAAAACTGGCTCTCTCTGGAGATAACATAGCACTGTCTATATTTCAGAATATCTAGGCTATAGTAGTTCTGCTCAAGATGCGGTAATTCCGCCAAGAAAACTCCAGAACTACCGTTCACGTGGTGAGCAACTGAGATAAAAAGGTGTCGTTCTATAAAAAATATACCACCAACAAGATTTAGGTACGACTGTGTTGCTGTAGTACCGTACTACTATTTTGGTCATACCGTAGTGCGGTAGTACCGCCAACAAAACGTCGGTACTACTAATTTTTCTGAGAAAAACATGGTTGTCTTTCAAAACAAACTCTAGATGCATGCATGATCCTAGATTGATCCAGATTGTACAAGAACATGTTATCAAGCTACTTTCACGATCCCTCTATTGTCTTTGCATTGCCATTTCCATAGTGTCTTCTATAATCTGGGATAAGCCTTTAAAACAACTTACCACACACATTAGTCCCATACACAATTGCAAATAATTGAATATAAAATGATATGAGTATATATGAACTACACAAGTTTTATATACTCACTAGATATGTTTCAAAGTAGAGATCCCCAATATATGTGGATAAAGAAATATGGATCAATATTAATGAAACCACAAAACATAGAGTGAGCTCCCCCTAAATGTGTGCATACACGAATGTGTAATAAAAACATATGCACATATTCAAATTAGACTTTTAGTGGAGTTCAATCTATGTTTTGGATTTGAAGAATGCAACAAGATATAAGAATATATGATGTCGAGTGCATACCTCCTTGATTTTCACCTTTTCATCTAAATAAGACTATACAATAGGTATATCAATAGAAGTGTTAGTCTCACATATAGATTTGTCATTAATCACCAAAATACTCCATTAACTCATAATGGCGAGTCTAGATTCTTCAGTTGGGTGTGGGTGGGGTATGTCGCGATGTGGTGGATTTGTCTGGCGTGGGTGCGGTGTTACCTCTTGGACCTCAGGCCAAGCAAGGACCCCCCGGTCATCATATTAATGACTCTTCGGGGGTGCTCCCCATTGGCGGCCTCTATGCGAGGCCTCGGCAGCGGTGCCATGAACTAGTTGTTGGGTCTTCGCTCCCCCTCGCATTCACCTTGGGGTTGGTCGAGGTTCATGTAGTCCCTCATGATGGTGCGGCAATCGTTGGTCATGTGAGACCCTTCGCCATGGAGGTAACACTATAGCGGGGGCACCCCGGCGCTACCTCGTGTGTCTGAGTTATGACCACTCCCGCGCTCGTGTCAGCAACCATGACCATGACCGTTGCGGCCGCCTCGCCTTCTGCCCTCAAGGGGCTGACCGCCGTCCACGTGGCAGACCCCTTGCCCTTTTCAGTGGCCTTGGTATTTGTTGGTGCAAGGTTTAGCCGCTATCTCGGCAACTACGACTGCGGGCACTTCCTTCTTTACAGGTAGCTCACCCTGATTTGTCGTCAGCGCTGTTTCTCCCCCGGCCCTCCGGGTGTTGTCTTCTTCTGCCCATGCATATTCCCTCATATTGTCGAAGAGGTCGGTCACTGTGCAAACGGGCTTCCAGGCCAACCTCTCCGATAGGGGGTGGTCCTTTTGGAGTCCACATATTGCTACGTTGATGAGGTGGTCTCGTTGACCCCCTTGACCTAGCACTTGATCTCCTCGAACCACATGAAGGAACTGCGTAGGTACTCGCCCGAAGCTTGTTTTATCACGAACAGATGCCCCACATCCTTTGGCTTGGCATAGTTTCCGTGGAAATTGTTGCGTACAAGGTCTTTGCAAATACTCCCATGTGTATATCAACCGAGGTGGTATGGTAAAGAACCATGTCAACGCCATGCCCGTGAAGGCGAGGGTAACACTCTTGGCCTTGGTGGTGTCGTCCCCTCTGGTGGCTTCGATGGCGGTCTCATAGGCATGGAGAAACTCCGTGGGATCCGTGCTCCCTTCGTAGGCTTTGATGTTAGGCATCTTGAACCTTGGGGGCCAACAGGCGGCCTCTAGGCTGATGCTCAACAGGGAGTTCGGTTCTCCCCAAAGCACGAGCTCCAGCTACGTAGGGACTCGCCCGAAGCTTGTTTTATTGCGAACAGATGATCCACGTCCTTTGGCTTGGCATAGTTTCCATGGAAATTATTGCATACAAGGTCCCGCAACTACTCCCATGTGTATATCAACCGAGGTGGTGTGGTAAAGAACCATGTCAATGCCACGCTCGTGAGGGCGAGGGTAACACTCTTTGCCTTGGTGGTGTCGTCCCCTCTGGCGGCTTCGATGGCGGTCTCACAGACGTGGAGAAACGCCGTGGGATCCGTGCTCCCTTCGTAGGCTTTGATGTTGGGCATCTTGAACCCTGGGGGCCAACAGGCGGCCTTTAGGCCGATGCTCAACAGGGAGTTTGGTTCTCCCCGGAGCACGAGCTCCAGCTGCCCCTCCCCTCTACGGCGGCTAGCCTTGGTGTGAGGGTTGCAACCTGTGGTGCCGCTGCTGGGGTTATCGCTGAGGATTGGCAAAGACTCATCATTTCGTGGTGGAGGGCCGCCAGCTCCTTCTGTATCACCTCGTATGCCTCTCGGGGTACGCTCGTGGTGGCGGTCTGTGGGGCCCTGCCCGGTGATCCTCGGGCAGGGAGGCCTCGGTCTGCCGAGTATCAGTCCTAACGATCTCCCCGTGCGTGGAGTTATTGACCTCCTCCTGCGCGGCCACTGCGGTGATGGAGATTTGCCTTAGCTTGGCCAGCGGGGCCCTTAGGGTAACTGCCGCGGCTGTAGCTTCGGCTACCAAAACATTGGGTGTGCTCTTCTTGCGATGTGCCATGCCGGATACCTCACTTGGTAAGATTCGCCTCTCGTGACTTGCTTGTCGTTCCCCACGAACGACACTAACTGTCATAGCTATAAACTAGACAGTAGATAAAGTGGGCCCCGTGCTTTCTATGGATGCGAAGGGGGAGCCCTAGAGATCCTCAAAGGTGGGAAATGATATTAAAGTATTGAAAGGTGTGTCTTTATTGTCTTCAATGAGCCTCTCCTTTATTACATGAGGAAGTGTTTATTTATAGTGTTACATCTAAGGCCTACATCGTTGGGTCCAGTCAATATGGAAAGCTCACTTTTCGTGCAACTAGTTACAAAATAAACACTCTCTACCCAATCATAAATAGACAAACTAGATTTCACGGATCGCTTGCATGGGCTTATCTTCTTAGAGACAACATAAGCAGAAACTCGAGGCTCGCCGGATTGGATAATATATATCGTGAGACATTTTACATTAAAATCATATAACGAACGTAAGAAAATATGTACAGTCAAAAAGTGTATCACCAACGAACTATCCACAATTCTATGTTGTTTTATTGACATTCCTACCATTGTTGTTGCTGTGTGGTTTCCTAGATTTATTGTGAACATATATTATTTGATTGCCAAAAAACCCATGAATTGAATAACATTCGATCAAGTAAAATCATTGTTTGTTTTTAGTTGTTGTTATGCAGACAATTTAAGTGGTTTTTCATATATTCAAAACTATTTGTATCCGTATGTGGTGTTCGGATTCAAAAAAGTTCTGGAAACAAATAGCGTGAGTTGTAAGCTGTGGTGAGCTATCTGTGCTCAGCAGCCGGGTGTCGTAGACTGGGTGCATAAGACATGGGGCCCACTGGTCAGTGTGTGTAGGTTTGGGGTTATGTATGAGTTCTGTAGCCAACGTTCCACAAGTCTCTGGTGAAGAAACGAAATATAATTTCCCTATCTCTCGCCTTAGAATTGTCGTCCCCAGTACTTCCTCTTTTCATCCAAATTCTCTCGAAATTACCAATTTGTATCCCGATTCGTGTGTCTCCGGTCAATTGGGAATCCATCCAAGGACCGGGCCGCCACAGAATTGTTCTCCCATAGCCGTCTTCCTCGTGCACTCTATTGGGCTGGCGTGGAGTGGAGATCCATCCGGACTTGGGATTGATTTCTTTTGTTGGTGACGAAGCCTACCTAGCTTGCTTGGATTGCTAGTGGGAGGGGTTCTTGGTTCGGGCGGCAAGATGAGGCTGCTGCGGGTGGCCACGTGCAACCTGAACCAGTGGGCGATGGACTTCGACACCAACCTCCGCAACGTCAAGGAGTCCATCGCCCGGGCCAAGGCCGCAGGAGCCGCCGTCCGCGTCGGCCCCGAGCTCGAGCTCACCGGATACGGCTGCGAGGACCACTTCCTCGAGCAGGACACCGGCGAGCACGCGTGAGTGTTTTCTCATCCTTTCTGAATCATCACGGTCTACTGAGTTCTTTTCCTGTCGTGATTGGTGGATTGTTGTGGAAACCATCATGTGCTACCTAATGTTGATTTTGAACCTATGAGTTAGACAAAGCAGATATAGCAGTAGCTGTGTGAAAATGCTACTTTGACTAATCTCTTCATGTGGTGGAAAATCTTCTCACCATTAGGGAGTACACTACTTCTACTCCACTTTGGTAGAATCGGTAAGGCGTCCAGTTATTAGTATTACCATGGAATTTAATTGAATTAGGAACCAGAACCGATAATTGATGATTGAATAGTACCTGCTATTTTCTTGTTAGAGCATAGGTATCTTACAATTGGAGAGTGAGATCTCAATTGTCTTTTTTTCTTGGGGAATGGAGATTTAGTTGTTTAATATGCTTTAACTTTTACCGTTTCAGTTTGTATTGGCACATATATTTCTTCTCTTTATATTCTTCAGCACAGGAAGATCTTTATATTTCTTTGTTCATGATGCACTGTTAAGTCAATTACCCGAGTATCACAAAACTCTGTTAGGAAGTTTGTTTCTCCATTACTAGTTAACTACTTTTGTATGGAAATTCATTGTGTGTATATTGCTAATTGAAATGATAGGAATCGGGTCATTTCTATCTTGAACTAACTTACACTTGTCAGTAGCTTCTATTAGATATTTATCTTCCTGCCGTAAATGATAATTTTTTGACGTAAAGGCAGGAGTTTTGCTTGATCAGTTATAGAGGGAGATATAAAGGCCGTAAATACTATTTTAAGTAATTCTGTTTAGCTATATTATTTTTGTGTGCCATTCAAAGCATGCATATGAATCTTGAATTCATATGTTGACTCTTTGAATACTTATTGCACAAGAATTGTCAGTTCCAAAGCATGACAGATAACTAACTGATGCCTGATACTGAAATTCTGTTTGAGGGTTCTCATTCTATTTAATAATAAAAGTAAGTTTATGAGTTGTGTAACTAAATGATGTCATTATTTTAGCTTGGAACTTGGAAGAAGTGCTGGATATGCAGTGTTTTTTTAGAAGGCATTATATTGTTTTGTTGCAGAGTTTCAGCATGCATATCTTTATGCATTGTTTTATATTATACCCACTCTAGCTGTTAATTAACCTCCTGTATGAATTTGCAGATGGGAGTGCCTGAAGGACATTTTGTCTGGTGAATATACAGACAACATCTTGTGCAGCATAGGCATGCCTGTTATTTTCAAGAGTGTACGGTACAACTGCCAGGTTTTCTGCCTAAATCGCAAGATAATTATGATTCGACCAAAGATGTCCCTTGCAAATGATGGAAACTATCGAGAATTTCGGTGGTTTTCTGCTTGGACATTTAAAGAGGAACTTGTTGACTTTCAACTACCTGTTGATGTCTCAGAGGCTATATCCCAAGAAACTGTGCCTTTTGGTTATGGTTATATTCAATTTCTAGATGTGTAAGTACTAATGCTTAAATTAGTTTTTTTTTTCTGATTGTGAACTTCTAATTTCAGCTTGATGCTTTCCTAGTGAGCATACTGGATAGAGCACTGATCATTGTTTTAGGGGGTTAAACAGCCAATACTAAGAACTCCAGTTAGGCATTTTCTAAATCGAGTTGGATTTTAAAAAACAATATGAAATATTCATTTTCTTAGTTTTCTTCAAAATCACAACTCAACAAGCACTAAGTACTGCATACAACAAGAAAGGGATAACTCAACTTGTTATTCTCTACTACAAACTTGATACAACAAGAGACCTCACACCTCGTTAATTAGTAAACTTATATGTTATGTATGATTGATAATTTATGCATTTCTTGATGATACTGAACTGTTTAATTATCTGGTTAAGTGGTTATCATCTGAGTTTATTATAGCTTTGATCTTCATTGCTGATTTTTCAGATCATTGGCCGCTGAAACTTGTGAAGAGCTCTTTACTGCAAATGCTCCTCGGATTGACCTAGCATTGAATGGCGTTGAGGTTTTCATGAATGCAAGTGGAAGTCATCATCAGTTAAGGAAGCTCAATCTTCGGATTGATTCCATAAGAAATGCAACCCGTTTATGTGGTGGTGTTTACATGTACGCTAATCACCAGGGGTGTGATGGTGGCCGCCTTTATTATGGTATGTCAAAATGCTGTTCTTTTTGCTATAAATATGTTTTAGCATTATCTGATCTATAATATACTTATATTTTGTCTTCTTTAGAGTTCTAAACTGCATATCACCTTGTTATTAGTTTCAGTGCCACATTGAGGTCTCCTGTTATTCTTTTTGCTTCCCTAAAAGTGGTCCTTGTCAACTGTCGTAAGCTGGCACCAAATTATGTATCGTGCACCCGAGATTGTTGACCTGAATGCCTTCTGCCTCCCATCATTTGTCAGAGGCTGCAGCATAACAACTGTGGGTAGGAGAAGGACACACTCCAGAGCTGGAGATGCTATATTACATGTCAGTGTTTTAACCTCAGAGGGACTTGCGGAGGCTGGGGAACATCTCTAATTCCAGCGGTTTGGGGCCTGGTGGTTTGCGGTAGAAACGAAGAGTGTATGATTGGAATTTTTGAAATGTTCCTTTTGAAGTAACCTTTCTGTTTAGACTTTAGATATACCTAATGGATGTTGACGGCTGTGGTAAATACACTGACAGGTGGTATTCATGATGTGGTATTTTACAAAGACTCAGCGTTGAGTGATATTTTACTGAACTGGCAATATTAAAGTGCTATGGTGAACTGTTCCTTTTTTTTCCCCCACAATATGCAGTGCTGATGTATAATGTTTTTCATTTTAAAGTTTTTGAATTCAGCCCTCTGTTCCTCAATCCAGCAACAGTTATGTGTTATGTTGATTATGTTCATTGTTTCATTTGTTCTAAGTTATTCTGAATGTTCCCACTAGATGGTTGCTGCTGCATTGCGGTGAATGGAGATGTCGTTGCTCAGGGATCGCAATTCTCGTTGAAGGATGTTGAAGTATTGGATGCTCTGGTAGATCTTGATGCTGTAAGTTCTAGCTCCTTTAGATCATAGTTGTAGTTCTATAATGCTGTTACTGTTTCCTATTCTTTTTGAGATGTTTAGATGTACAAAGTATGATTTCTCCTTCACAACTAGTTACTTTTCCTTTCAAGCTATGCTCGCACAAACAAACAATTTCTGCTAACTTCTGTAAATACTTTTGTTTCCTTTTCTTGCTTTAGTGTGGAAAGAATATTTGCTAACAATTATTACATTATTATAGGTATGATCTTTTGTTTAGTGATATCTCCATTCTATGGTTAATCTTATTCTTGTCTTTTTTTTTGAATTTTTTTTCTTATTGTGTATATGCCTATTTGCAGTTCTCCAAAGTCAAATTACTAGTTCTTGTAGCTACTGATTTAGCTTGAATGCAAATATATGAATTTTATTCGTGCATAACTGAGCATTCTTTTGTGCAACCAGGTATCTAGTTATCGAGCATCTGTTTCTAGTTTTAGAGAGCAGGCAAGTCACATAACAAATGTGCCTTTTGTTAAGGTACCATATAAGCTTTGCCAGCAATTTTGGAATGGAATGGTTCCAACTGTTCCAGTTGAGGTTAGTTCCCATTTATAGATTTGATCTATTTCTGGTATGCTGCAGTATGGATTTTTTTTTTTTTTTGACGGGAAGTATGTAATATTATTTTGCTGATTGTTTTTTAACTGTATGTCTGAACTCTGAACTCTGAACTCTTAATGAATTAAGCTGTCTTCCAGTGATCAAGTATTGGGACTTACAATATTAGAAACCACCTAATTATTTGTAGGACCGGAAAGGCGACTAGGGGGGGTGAATAGGCGCTTTCAAAACTTTCTCGCCTAAATCAAAACCAACACGTACTTTACTCCTTTAGCTATGAAAGCTAAGAAGTTCAGTGAGTACACAACGGAAGCCTTGTGTTGAATTTGATAAGCCCCTCAAGCACACGACACAAAAGGAGAAAAGAACCCAATGTTCTTCACTGGACACGGGCGGTCTGACCGGCTACCACGGGCGGTCGGACCGACGGTCAAGAAGCGATCCGACCAAGAACTAGCCAATGGTCGGACCGGTGGGCAACGATTCGACCCGAAAAACCAATGGCTCGAAAACACGGGCGGTCGAACCGCCGCTGAAGGGTTGGCGGACCGGTAGAGTCCAAGATCAAAAACTCCACCCAAATCCAAAACGAAATTTGATCCAACTTTTGATTCAACCAATAAAACTTGACCAAATTTCTAGTACACCTTCCTAATGATATTGGAGACCTATTTCTAACGACGATCGGTCGATCCACTTCGCAGAATCGATCTCTTGAGATTTTACCAAGGAGGTGCACAAACCCTAGAAATGAGGAAATCTTGATTCAAGACTTGCTTGTGGGGTTTGATGATCTAGATGACTCTAGGAGTAATCCCACACATCAAAGCAAGGTAAAGTAGGCCAAGAGACCAAGCATTAACCTTTGAATCAAGGAAGCACCAAAACATCCAAAAGAGAAGAACTCAAAAGGAGCAATCGATCTTTCAATTAAGCATCACAAGATTGTTCATCCACAATAGATGCTTACAAAGCCTCTCCACCAAGGAGGGCAAGAGCTCAACAAGGAGCACACTCCAAACCCTAGTTTTCCTCTCTCTCCTCCAAACCCTAGAAAAGGTAGAAGGGGCTAAATGAATGCTTGCTTGGGTTTTCCACCTCTCCCTTCCTATTTATACTAGAAAGCTAGGGTTTCCTTTTGGGTCTCTTACACATGGGACCCACACAAATAACTCTTGAAGCAATCGCCGCTTCACCACGTGTAGGTTGATCGTGGTTCTCATCAACGCCAAGCCTCTCTTGTCCGAATCCCATCGGAAACTCCTGAGACTCGCATCGATATCCGCACCACCGATCCAACCACTGCTTCAACCACCTGCTCGATCCATCTTGTCCATTCTCGCACCATGCTTGTGTCACACGACCTCACCCAGATCCCCGATCGCTCGACCTCGGCTCCAAGCGTAGTCCCGATCCACTCACCGCTGACGCCGTTGACTGCAAGCCACCGCACAAAGAATAGACAAACAAACCGCTTTAGAACAAGTTCTTCACAACTTGACCCACGCCGCCCGCAATGCAATATACATCAATAAAGCATTGAAGTTCATAGAATAACACACTCGTAACAAAACCAATGCAACACTTGGCTCACTTCAGTGATCGCCGGGCCCGATCACCCACGTACGGTCCGACCGATTCATGCCGTCGGACCGCTCCCACAATCATGCGGCCGGACCGGTCCAAAGGACTTAGACAAAATTCAAGCGAGAAATTCAAACCTTCGGAAATTTCAATCGAATAGAACTTTTGATCGGGAGCTCCAAAATGATGGGACCACATCAAGGAGACTCCTCACTTGCCTACACAACCTATTTTTGGCCCACTCAAAACCCAACTTTCAAATCGTGGCCGGACCGCCACCATGGCCGGCCGGATCGCTTCCATTTGCGGCGGACCGCCTCAAGACAACCGGTCCGACCGCCAGGTGCTTTGACAAATTTTGGAGCAAACCCAAACGCGAGATTTTGCAAACCAATAACGCCATTGCCAATTGACTCATCATCCTGAGATCGTGCACATATCCTCACGATATCCACAATCTCCCCCTTGATGAACACATTGGCAATTTTCAAGAAAATGTGGTTTTTCAAAATGAAAAGTAAAATTCGCCGTTTTGCATAAAGGCACAACTTGATCCATAAGCAACGAAAAGCCTAGGAACCGACCAAGCTGGCTTCAGAATAGTGTAAGCAAGTGAGATAAGGCATTGAAAGCACAAAAGAATTCAAATTCCAGAAAGTAGCCACAAATCTCACTTAGGTCCAAATGAAAAGCACATTGTTCTATTTGACCTTTGATCATTGTGAGTATTCTTCAATTTCAAATCAAATCAGGAAAAGGCAATAAACACCAGAAGCTCAACTCACCATGATCACAAATTTTCAAAAGGTTCACAAAAGTTTTTTTTTTATGTGTGTTCTTTATGTATGAAACCAAAAACTCCAACAAAGATTTTCTTCACAATCTTTCTCCCTTTGACAATGAATTCATCAAGATGCATGAAAAGAAAGAGCATGAAGGAATGACTTTATTTTGAGCTTTAGTAAAAAGAGCAATGACCATTATACATGTAGATAGTACAAGTATTATACCAAGCCATATAAGGAGAAGACGCTATATTCAATCATGGCAAAACGTGTATGCAGCAAGCTAAAACCAAGATAGCAAAGATCTGAGATTAATGTAATTGCAATCATGAAAAGTTGATCAAAATCATAGATTCACTCAAAGCAACCAAAATGAGTCAAGCCATGTCTATAAGTAAAAGAGACTCAAAACAAGAATTGAGACATTTTGAGCATTAAGAAAATTCTTTTGAAGCAAAGCTCAAGCACTTAGCCCTTTTTGGGCAAATTCTCTTTTTCTTTCTCACCCCCTTGTTTTTTTGCTGTGCTAGATCTCAAGCCTTGCGCGACCATCTCAAGCGATAAGCTTAAAAGAATGATCTAGGTCATCCAAAACTCCCCGAGTTCATGCCTAGTGCAATGGCAAGTCGTCTCATGAAAGAGGATTGGTGAGATCGGTTTTTCGCACGTAAATTTTTCTTTTCTTTTGCTTGACTTAAGAAGGTAAAAAGCTCATTTTTCATCTCAAAATAAGTTCAAGACTCAATTCAACTTGTAAGACATGGCGAGAATCATAAGCGGATCACTAGAGCAAAACTAGTCACAAGATCCAACAAGACATGATTTGATTCAGATTTCTCAAGGATATAAAGCTAGCAAGGCAAAAGTGAGCCAAACACGAAGAGCCATAAAAGAGGTCTAGCAGCTATCACTCGATATGACAAGGTATAAAATATGAAAACAAGTCATACAGGATAATAATCAAAGCTCCATTAGTTTTAATATACAATGCAAGACAAATGAAATGAAACATGCATTATGATACAATGAATGCAAGCGAGCCACTTCCCTCAAAACAGCCCAATAGGACTAATAACCCTAACTCTCCCATAAGCAAAGAAACGAGAAGAATCAAGAGCCTTAGTGAAAATATCTGCAAGTCGTTGCTCGACTCTACAAAATGAAGCACAACATCACCTTTCTCAACATGGTCTCTCGTAAAATGAAATCGAATATCAATGTGTTTAGTCCGGAATGTTGCACTTGGTTTTGGCAATATTAATTGCGTATGTTGTCACAGAAAAGAGGAACACTTCCCAAAGATAACCCATAGTCCCGCAGCGTGGATAAAATCCAGAGAACTCGAGAGCGACCATCGGCGGCAGCCTACATACTCGACCTCGGTGTAGATCGTAAATGTAAGACCGCTTAGAAGACCAAGAAACAAGAGATGTGCCCAAGAAATGACAAGTGCCAGAAGTACTCTTCCTATCCACTCTACACCCGGCGAAATCAGCATCAGAAAATGCTCGAATCGAAAGAGCCGAAGAGGAAGAATACCAGAGTCCAAAATCAAGCGTATCTTGAAGGTACCTGAATATGCGGCGTACTGCTTGACGATGAGAAGCACGTGGGGAAGCCTGAAAACGAGCGCACAGACATACGGCGAATTGTATGTCTGGCCTCGACGCTGTAAGATAGAGGAGGAGCCAATCATATCGCGATACTCCTCCGATCCATCGACTCTCCATCCTCATCAGGATCCAGCACGGTGGTTGTTGCAATGGGAGTAGACATTGGCCTACTACTTCCCATATTGAAGCGCCGAAGAAGGTCCTTTGTATACTTACTCTGGTGAACGAAGGTGCCTTCTTTCAGTTGCTTGATTTGAAGACCAAGGAAGAATGTCAGCTCTCCCATCATGCTCATCTCAAATTCACTACTCATAGAATCAAAATCTGACACCAAAGCATGAGAGGAACCACCAAAATAATATCATCCACATATATTTGAACCAACAAGAAATCAACGCCATGCACGAGAGTGAACAAGGTTTTATCAACCATTCCCATTTTGAAATCATTTTCAAGCAAGAAACTCTTAAGTCACATACCAAGCTCTAGGAGCTTGTTTCAATCCATACAGGCTTTAGAGAGTTTAAAAACATGGTTTGTGAATTTTTGATTTTCAAACCCGGGAGGTTGCTTGACAAAGACCTCTTCTTCTATGAAGCCATTCAAGAAAGCACTTTTAACATCCATTTGAAAAAGCTTGAAACCCTTGGATGTTGCAAATGCTAAAAGAATGCGAATGGCTTCCAATCTAGCTACCGGAGCAAATGTCTCCTCAAAGTCTAAGCCTCTGCACTGAATAACCTTGAGCAACAAGTCTCGCCTTATTGCGAACAACCAATCCATCCTCACTTTGCTTATTTTTAAAACCCATTTTGTTCCAATAACATGAGAATCGAAGGTCGCTCAACTAAAAACCGGACTTTGTTTCTTTCAAAATTTTCAAGCTCTTCATGCATGGCATTGACCCAAGAGGTATCGATAAAGCATGGGTGATATCTCGGTTCAAAAGAAGCGACAAAGCAGTAATGTGCATGGGAATCGGAGAATAAACCCGAGCGAGTGACTCGCTCTTGAAGATCCCCAATCATCCTGCTCAGAGGATGTTGTCGCCGAATGCGAAGAGGTGCTCCGGTGCGTATGGCCTCTACCCCATGAGTTGTGGAGGTAGGAACAGAGCCACTCGGATCGTCGGTGGGGATAGGAGGAGACCGCCACCAAATCAAGTAGTAGTAGCAGCTCTCCACCCTCTCGAGGTAGCCGGAGGATGGTTTGGGTCTTCATCCTCGTAATCATCATCGACGAAGATGCTTTCTTGAGTTTCGAACCTGTACCAAGCATCGGGTCTAGTACCGTGACTAGCCTCATCAAAAGTGACTTCGCAAGTCTCAACGATTTTGTTAGTATCAACATTAAAAACACGATAGCCACGAGAATGAGCAGGATATCCAAGAAATATGCCATCAAAACATCTAGACTCAAATTTATCAAGATTGCCATGTTTAAGAATGAAACACTTGCAACCAAAAATCTTGAAATGAGAGACCTTGGGAGAATGACCAAATCTAAGCTCATAAGAAGTCTTCCCAACCACGATCTCAAGAAAACCCTCATGGAGATATAACAAGCGGAGAGATCGCCTCATTAAAATCTCCTAGGAGTAGAATGCTCATCTAGCATGGTCCGAGCCATCTCTACAAGGGTTCTGTTCTTCCTTTCTACAACACCATTCTCACGAGGAACTCTAGGAGAAGAAAATCGATGCTCAATTCCCTATCACAGTAGGTAGAGAAAGAAGAATTCTTGAACTCGTCCATTATCACTCCTAATGGTTCTCAAAGCTCCGGTATATCAACAAAGAATTCTAAGGACCAAATCTTTAAAGAATCCAAATGCTTCATTCTTAGAGGCAAGAAAATAAACCCATGAATACAGGAGTAATCATCCACAACCACCAAGACATACCATTTCCCACCAAATGATCAACTCTAGAAGGACCAATCAGATCTAAGTGAAGAAGTCGTCCAGTGTCCATCACCATTACCAAAGTAAGAGGTGGGTGGGAAGCAGACACCATCTTACCATGTCTACAGGTGAGCACACAAGATCTCCGACACCTTGACACTAGGCAAACCTCTAATCAAGTCCTTGCAACCGACTCTAGACAAATGATCAAAACCTATATGCCCAAGTCTACGATGCCACAAAACAAGGTCATGAGAATCGAGGCTACCAGACATCTAGGATGGAAATGTAAGAGATAATCAAATTTGCACGTAAGATCTTCTCAAATGAGATCTCAAAAACAAGCTCACCCGAGGAATCTAGAACTCTGACTCACCTCTCTTAAACCTCACTTCTAGACCCTCATCAAGCACCGAGAAACAGATAGAAGATTATACCTCGACTTACTCACCAAAGCGACGCCTTTTAGCATGAACTTGTCGTTGACGCGCACAAAGGCCCTTTGCGAATACGGTCCCAGTAGAAGCATCCCCAAATGTAATCAATTCATTGCTTGATGCACGTGTGAGGAGGAGAACCATCTAGAATCTCGGTCATATGTCGAGAACACCTGAGTCAACAAGCCACTTGTCCTCCTTCCTCGCACGACGGACCTAAAAGGCACAATCGAAAACATCCGTGCCTCAAGATCAAGGTTAGTGATAAATGAACGAGGAATCCAAAGATCGAGAAGCACGATGTCCGGGAGCAAAGCAGAGAAATAGTAAAACATGATCAGAATAAAATCATAAGAATGCACATGAGAACCACCTAGACCTCTCCAAACGATCTACCAAAAGATCGATACTCCCCTGCCTAGGTGCTACCCTGTCTCTCCTCACGATGTCCTAATCCAACATGCTTTGCCTAGACCCACCAAAAGAGTCTACAAAGTTCTCTACAAATCTAGGCCTATGTGTGGTGCGATAAACAGTCGCCTAGCTCTAGAGATCGCATCCGAGAAGGGACTCTCTAATGAATCTTAGGACGCCATCCTCTCTTTTCTCTCAAGTTTTGCTCTCCTAAGGTAACTCAACAAGATGGCCTTCTTTCTTGCGAGAAAGTGCAATGGTATCGACCTTTTGAGGGTCTGCATGAACGAGTGAAAGCACCTTTCTTGCCGTAAAGAGTTTGAGCAAAACCACGGATTTGAAAACAACCCCGATGGCTTAGGAGGTTCTAGCTCAAACAAACCATTCTTCACAACTCTAGCAATCTTAGGTGGGTTTTTCTTGGAATGCTCTAGGGGTTGAAACCTAGACCACTATTTTTCACGCCACCTTGGATTGATCAAGAATCATGTTGAGTTTCTTTTCCCACTTGAAAATTTCTCAAGAGTCACCTTGAGGTAATCATTCTCTTTCATTAACTCCTCACATCTAGAACACTTGCTAGACTTGATTACCTCATTGCGCTTACTCTTAAGAAGGGCCACTTCCACTTTGAAGGCCTCACAAGACACACAATAGGATTCCCTGAATCCTACTCAATCGCTTCCTTAAACTTGACTCTAAAAGCCTCTTGTATCCGACTAACCATGGTTTCAACTTCAAAGATTCAAAACACAAGAGTTAGAATCAATAACCTTTTTAGAAGCAATAAAGACATGGATCTTTCAATTTTAGCCTTTTCTTCCGTGGTCTTGTTTAAGGCTTCAATTTCAATTGTAAGCTTGGGACAATTTTCACAAGATGCAACTCTAGAGTAAATCAATGTTTCGCCATCTCTTGCATCTTAATCCTATTATCCTTACAATGAGAGCATGTGTGACTAGCATCAAACTTTTGCAATTCTTTTAAGGAACTATCCAATTTTAATTCTAGCAAAGCACAATTAGAGTAAGTTAAAGGGATAGCTTCCATGGCGCTACATCAAGAGGAATGACATCTAAACAAGCGATCTAGACTTGAAAGATTCTAGTTCATCGAGAGCATCTTTTAGTTGATTTGTGACAGAGGAATGAGCGATTTCAAGCTTGTCAAATCTTGAGCTTTGAAAGTTAATGTCATTTGGGTTAAGGTAATTCCGAGCCTAACTCATTTTCATAATTAAAGCCTTGTGTTGAATTTGATAAGCCATGCAACGTATATATTGGCTAATCAAGGAAGCACCAAAACATCCAAAAGAGAAAGAACTCAAAAGTGTTGTTCATCCACAATAGATGCTTACAAAGCCTCTCCACCAAGGAGGGCAAGAGCTCAACAAGGAGCACACTCCAAACCCTAGTTTTCCTCTCTCTCTCCTCCAAACCCTAGAAAAGGTTGTTATTTATGAAGCTACCTTTTATTATTTCACACCGCATGAAGAATAGACAAACAAACCGCTTCCGGAACAAGTTCTTCAACACCCAACACTTGGCTCAACGAGTCAATCTTGAACTGGGTTAAGATATCGGCTAACATTGGAGCCCATTGAATTTTTCATGACTTTCTTAATGCTTAGACATGCTTAAGATTTGGAATTTACAATTTTTTTTTCATTTTGTTTTTCTTTGTAGTACTGAACAAAATCCGAAATGCTGACACTTTGGGTGGTCTTGGAAAGTTCTGTGCAAAAATTATAGCTATTTTTAACAGTTGACAGTTGACACTGTTAGAATCCTACCTTTTATCCTTAGAAAATATCAAATACTCTTTAGCTACTATTTTTTCCTTCTATCTCATTAGTGTTTGAAGCCTCATACATAGTATACTGGATAATTGTCGTGAACACTGTGCAGATGCAAAGTTCGACTAACATTTTTCTATCACATCTATCCTTGGCAGATTATGTATCACTGTCCTGAAGAGGAGATTGCATTCGGACCTAGTTGTTGGCTATGGGATTATTTGCGTAGAAGTCGAGCATCGGGATTTTTGCTTCCACTTTCTGGTGGTGCGGATAGTTCATCTGTTGCAGCAATAGTTGGCTGCATGTGCCAGCTTGTCATAAAAGGTCAGGTCAAATCGTCTTTCATCCTTTTCCTCCTTTATTAGAGAAAGATTTGATGAAAATGCCTCTTGAAATGTAGTTTCCAGGAAAGTAGGCAGATAAATAGGGTGAAAGTCATTCAAGGATGCTGTAACACCCTGGCTATTCGGAAGCTAAGATGCTACCTAAAGAACCAACATACAACCAAACTGCAGAAGAATTTAAACTGTAACTACTCTAAGTACATATAGAGACCAACTTTAATAGAAGCATGGCAGGAATAAAGACTGAATTCATCAGAACATAATCAAGGAACAATTAAAACGAACCACTACCATCATTTGACAAGAAAGCATAATATGGAGAGAAATATCATGCAGTAGTAAACTTATTTATTACAGTTCCTCGGTTAACAAATGAAAGACATAATCGACATTATTAATGAAAGTAAATTATGGTGAACTGTGTGAAATGTGCTTGAATACTCCCTCCCAACAAAGCCATCATCAACGATCACCTAAATAAATAAAGAAAGCAAGAATGAGTCGAAACTTAGCAAGTACAGTAAACAAGTGAACATACAAGGTTATGAACAAGTCCATCTCAATACGAATTATGAACTTATCTCTGAACACTTATGAGTATGAATGGAATGAATGGATGTATTGAAAGAAAGGACTGCACACATGCTCATACCGTTATAGCGAGTGACACACCCGTTGGTGTTCACCTAAGCCCGTACTTAACAAAGTCCGGGGATCCAATCACCGTATGAAGTGTTAGAGATAAGGTGTTAGAGATATGTTAGAGATAGAATCTATCTCTAACATATCCTTATCTGTACCTGTACTCCTATATATATCGCCCTTTGGGCCTCTCTTCAATATACACACAATTCCTAACATGGTATCAGAGCTAGGATTAGGGTTTACCGGTCTCATCAGAGTCGCCTTAGCTTCATTGCCGCCGCCAGGGAGGAGCAATCTTCACTCCCGGGGGTGGCCTCCTTTGGGCGGCCGTCGCCGCCATCCTCGTGCCCGAGAGCGCCGCCTCCTTTCGGCCGCCGCCGCTGGATCCCGCTGCCGCCGCTCCTGTGGCACCGCCGCCACTGCAAATCAGCGTCGGAGTAGGGGAGGCTCAGGGGCCCGAGCTGGGGCTCTAGGGCGACCGGCGAGCACCAGGAGCCGGAGCTCAGGCTCGGGCTGCCAGAGCCAGTGCAGAAGGGCGGTGGTTGGGCGTCGGTGGCAAGAGCTGGGTGCCAGGGGCGACGCTCGGAGTAGGGGAGGTGCGGGGCCTGAGCAGCGTCAGAGCAACGGAGCGCGCGTGGATCCGGCGACGAGAGCTGCGAGATCCGGCGGCGGCGAGGCTCTTACTAATAAGATCGCTCTATTGCATTAATTGTATGCCAGATTTTGTTATATTCGTTTTTCTGTAAAAAGTTGGGTACATGTCCTAGTTGCGTTATTAATTGGCGAAAGCTAATAAGTGATGTCGTTACAACAGCCTGCTAAGGCCATGCTATATGACCTTGGGACAAAATTGTGGGCCATAGCAACCTTATTCTGATGTGCCTAATGACCTTCGACCCATGCAGATGGCCTAATTCCCTCTCACATGTGCAAACGTGCACCTATTCTCTTGGCCTACAAATTATGTTATGTTAAGTATGTCTACAGTCACCATAGATTCTCCTGTATACTCAGATGTAGTAATTTCTAATTCTTTGCAAGCTGATGTACCTGTTTTAAATTGTTGTGGTCACTTTCACCATTATATCATTTTGATACCACAGATTGGTCAGTTGCGGTGACACTTTTGTGTCTTTTGTGAAATTCCTTTTTCGTAATATTAGGATTTATTAAGATAATACCTATTTCACAACAATTTTTGTGAACATGCAGATATAGAGAAAGGAGACGAGCAAGTTAAAGCAGATGCTCTACAGATTGGCCAGTATAAAGATGGGGAGTTCCCCACAGATAGCAGAGAACTTGCGAAACGTTTATTTTACACTGTTTACATGGGAACGGAAAATAGGTGGGTTTTTTTTTTCAAGAAATCAACTTTGTTTAAAAATTTTCTTTCTTCCGGTTGGATATGCATCAAAATATTCTTTTTTTAATTGATTATCTTGATAATGATCAATGATGATATGTACTGTATTTGCTCGTAACCCCTATTCTATCTGATGGAACTGCAACATTTCTGATTTCCATTGCACAATATGTTTTTATTAATGAAGTTTGCATTGGTGATGGTCACAAGGCATTTGATTAAGAGGAGATATGATACATATGCTGCTGATTCATTGTTCTTTAATTTAAAGTTTTACTATTTCTCAATTTCTTCAGAAATGTGTGTATATGTTGTGCTTATCCCCCAAAGTAATCCATGTTATGGCAGAAACTTTGTTGGTCCCTGTAGTATATTGTTGTTTTGCTTTGTTCACAGTGTTGTTTCTCCACAGTTCTGAAGATACCAGATCACGTGCCAAAAGGCTAGCCGAAGAGATTGGTTCATTCCACTTGGATGTACCTATTGATAGTATTGTATCTGCATTTCTTTCTTTGTTTGAAAGATTTACCGGGAAGCAACCACGCTACAAGGTATTTTTGTGCTATGCTACTCTAATTTACTAAAACAATTGCATGAATGCATTCTGTGAACATATATTGGACTTGATGTTTATCCCCTTTCACAATATTCTATTTCCATGGCTAACAAAGAATGTTCAGCTGAAGGTTTTTGTCTTATATCACTTAATCGTGGATATGCAAACTTTTTAAACTGGTTCTATGAAATAATCGTGTGATGCAAAATATCCCCAAGTTCTGAAGTAATCAAGTCAGTGTGAAAATATATGAGTAGAGCAGCATTTCTTTGTAATTAGTATTAAGTGACATGAAAGCTGAAAAAAATAAAGAACAAGTGTGTTGAATTCTTCTTTCACGTAGTTCAGTTAAATCATTGTTTCTAGTTTATTGTGTACTAAAGTTAATCATAAATATTTGTCCCATGAGGCCATGAGCCCATGACACAAAAATCAGAAATCATGTTTTAATTTCGGTAACCAAATGTTTTAGTTTGGAATTGGATAACCAAACTAGAGAAAATAATCCTAAATCAGGTGCTGTAGTCTGAGTTAAGGCCGGTACACCATTAATGTGTTGGTACTGCTGCATTGCAGTGCACTGCACTGTGGAATCTAATTAGTTATATAGTCTTTACCATACGGCTCATAAAAGTTGTTATCAGATAGTTAATATATCCAAAAATAGTAAGAGCCCAAAAAGGCCAACAGGTCCACAGGGCCACCTCACTCCTCACGCACACTTTGTGTGCCCAAAAGAGGGCAGTAGGGCATCGCTGCTGCCAGAAGAGGGTGGATCTAGGGGGAGGAGCAGGGCATGGGCCACCGGCGCCGAAGGTCGACCTCGCTGCTCTCTGGCCACCGCCGCCGGAGATGGCGATGGCCAGCACCAGCAGCGGGAGTGGCGATCTGTGGCCACATCTGGCAGCGATGGGCTGTGATCTAGCGGCAACGGCGAAGAGGTGGCCCTGGTATCAGATGTGCCATCCCCAACCCTGGATCGACACACTGCTGCCCTGACCTCAAGGCGAGGTGACCTTCTGTGGAAAGCTCCTGGAGCCACCTGGATGCCACACCTTGATAACAATGCTCTTTAGAATATTTATAAAATGTTATTATTCGTACATGGGATTTGAATAAACAGTTGTTGATGAGTGTGTTGTGGTCAAAAGTTCTAAACTTCTTTTAAAAAATAATAGTGGGTTCAACAGTTGAACTGCAATTGTTATGACTGATATTATCTGAAAATCAAATTGCAAACATGGAAGTGATCAGGAACGATGACTTAAGGCTGGCATTTGGTTCCTAGCCAGGCTGGAAGCAATTGAGGTAAATTTTGATGATCACTATTTATGCTAAAATAACTCAGGTTGACGGGGGATCAGATACTGAGAATCTGGGATTACAAAATATTCAAGCTCGAATCAGGATGGTGCTAGCCTTTATGATGGCTTCACTTATGCCATGGGTTCATAACAAGTCTGGGTTCTATCTTGTTCTGGGAAGCTCAAATGTGGATGAAGGATTACGTGGTTACTTGACGAAGGTAAGTTGACTTATGTTACTAGTACAACACTGGGGTGCTTACTTTTAGATATAATGTCCTGGCCCAATTGTGGGAAATATAGATGAGTTTAGGCAGCGTACAGACCAAAGGAACCAAGTATACCATTTCCTTTCTGATTCCTTATTTCGAGTCCACAATTATTGGATGTCTTATTTGATACTCTGTGGAAATGACAATAAGTATTCTTTTCGTTTACAAAGTATGACTGCAGTTCGGCCGATATAAACCCCATTGGTAGTGTAAGTAAGCAGGACCTCAGGGCTTTCCTACGATGGGCAGCAATTCATCTTCAATATTCTTCCTTGTCTGAGGTTGAAGCTGCACCACCTACTGCAGAGCTTGAGCCAATCCGTACGAACTACAACCAGGTAACTACATATCCAGAAAATGTATCTATAATTTCCAGTTTGAATTCAGCAAGTCATGTTTGATATGTGTGCTGCATCGTATAGTGCAGAACTGTGAAAACCTTGAATTTAATGTTAAGGCTAGGATATTGGCCTTGAATGTCAGAACTCAGAAGTCAGAACTACATATTTCATATGTTACCTGTTGTTTGATCATGACGTCCTGTTTTTTTTGCTAATATGCTACTTGGCTTCCACAATTAAGAGAAATTGCATACTGTGAATATATATGCTGTTGTCTATGCCAGAAAGATACAGACTACAGTGACAAATTGCATTGTGGTATGGGTCTATTTTTCCTTTTGTCATTCCTTTCATGTCTTTCAATTGGTAGTCCAAGGTCTTCATTTGAAATTTGAACTGTTCTGCACCCTTCTGGCTAATTTATGTAGGATATTTTTCTGGACACGGTTTTGCACGTGTACATGGATCTCCATGTGCTATCTACACCACTCAAAATGCGTCGAGATTTGCGCCCCTCTCTCCCTGTCTATCTTGCAAAAAACATCCCTCCATTTCTCTTCCTTCCCCTTACCTCTCACCCCTCTCTGCTTCGCCTCTTCCTTCCCCTCTCCCCTCCCGGCGCCAGCTGCCACCGGCCGAGCCGCTATGCCGACCACCGTCGCCGTGCTGTACTGTGGTTATGACTGAGCCGCACGGAGCTGGGAGGTAAGGAGAGGGGAAGGAAGAGGGGGAGGAGAAGGGAAGAAAGAGAAATGGAGGTTTTTTTTTTTGCAAAATGGACAGGGAGAGGGCGTGAATCTCGATGCATTTTGTGCGGTGTGGATAGTGTTAAGAGTATTGTATATTCTACATTTCTCTCTTTCTCTCTCTTGGCCCATGTGGCCCTTGTAGCCCATGAGGCCCATGTATCTTCTATATATATTTCCTTCATTAATGAATAAGATGAACAGTTGTGAATAGCAAACCCTAGCCTTCATTATTTTAACATGGTATCAGAGCATAGTTTATCCAAATCCTAATCCTAACCCTAATCCTATCACTGTTCGGCCGCCGCCTCTCCACTCCATCCAGAGCGTGGTGATGCTGCCGCCATGCCCGGAGACGAGGCAGCCGCCTTCTCCATCCAGAGGCGTGAAGGTCGCATCCGCGCCGCCGGCCGGAGACGACGCCGCCTCTTCTCCGTCGCCGCTTAGCGTCGCCGCCTCGTCTTCGCGCCGGAGACGCCGCCGCCGCCGTGGCGTTGCGGATTCGCCGTCTCCATCGCCCGCGCCTGGAGGTCGCCTCCTCGTCTGCCGCCGCTGAGCGTTGCCGGATCTGCGCCGTCTCCATCGCCCGCGCCTGGAGGTCGCGCTGTCTCCATCTCTCACGCGACTCATAAACCCTAGATTCTTCTCCAGCGGCGATCCGGTACCTTCTCCTCCACCGCCGAACTCCGAGCTTGGTGCGGCGCCGATGCGCGCTTCGCGTTGTACGATGGTGTTGTCGGTGCGCGTGCGGATCCGATAGGGTCTGCAGGCGCTCGCCTTTGGTCTGTTGATTAATCGCCTGGCGATCGCTACTATTGCTACTGTGATTGGTATTGTTTGTGGTATGGCTAAGTCCGACTCGATGTTTGGGGGCAGTTCATCTCTAGTGTTTACAGATATCAAGCTCGATGGGTTGAATTACCGAGCATGGGCCTTCTCAGTCAAGACTACTCTTAGGGGTTATGGTTTGGCCTCTCATTTGGTGATGATCCTCGACCAAGGCCGTTGATCTTTGAGTGTTTAAAGGCTTGGCATAAAGAAGATGATCGTGTCATGGCCGGAATTGTCTTTGAGTGTTGATGTTTCTCTGCGGATGAGTCTTGAGTATCATACTTGACCAAGCAAATGTGGACATACTTTAAGAAGAGATATGTTCGATCCAGGTGGTGCTCTTCGCTTCACATTGCTCAAGAACATTCATAGTCTTGACTGACTGATCGGTCGGTGGAGGAATATTACGATGCTTTCACTCACATCACCGGTCCTCTAGAGTCTATGACACCAAAATTTCTTTGTTGCTGTCGGTCTTGTCTTTGCTAAAGATGAGTATGCTCGTGAGACGCTCATGTATCGATTTGTGATGGGGCTTGATCGGAGTTTGAGCACATTCGTACTCAATTGCTCAACTATCCCACTCCACCGACTTTGATTGCGGCGCTCTCTAGTTTGATTGCGAAGAGAGCGCGTCTTCATTCTCTTATGCTGTCTCGGGATCCTCACCATATGTTGTTCGAGTCTCTCACGGTGATGCGGATCTACGGGCGACACCTGAGAGTGTTGGTTTGTTCCCATTGCAAGAGGATGGTCATCATGTTGACAAATGTTTCAAGTTACATCGGATCGACTTATTGCCTATCGTGCTAGATGACCATTTGGCCGTCGTCGTGGAGCACCTCTTGGGCCTTCGAGCACTCATTTGGGCGATCCATCGCGACACATCCACATCTCTTGTGACTTACGGATCGATTATGCGCTATGACATCAGTTGCACCTTCTGCTTCTAGTGCTGCTCATCCTTGGATTCTGGATTCAAGTGCTTCGTTTCATGTCACATCTGACAGCTCTCAGCTTGTTGCTCGTAGGCCCTTGACTGATGCTACCTATGTTCACACTGCTGATGGTACACCTTGCCCTATTACCCATCAGGGCATTCTCTCTACATCTTGCTTCTCTGTTCCTGATGTGTCTTTTGTTCCTCAGCTATCTATGAATCTTCTTTCTGTTGGTCAACTAACTGATATGAACTGTTTCATTGGATTTGATGATTCTTCTTGTTTCATTCAGGATCGTCAGAGCAGAAGAGTGATTGGTTCTGGCCATCGCCGTAGAGGCTCTCCCAGTCTCTATGTCTTGGACATCTTACATCTTCCTTCCACCAGTACGTCGAAGGCCTTGGTGTCTTCTGCTATGTCTTCATCTCAGTCTCCTGTTGGGTCTTCCTTCAGCAAGTGGCATCATCGACTTGGTCATCTTTGTGGAGCTCGCCTCACCACTTTAGTTCACCAGGGTTCCTTAGGTCATGTCACCGTTGAGTCTAGTTTTCATTGTCTTGGTTGTAAGTTGGGAAAACAACTACAACTTCCATATCGATAGTACCTCTCGGTCTTGATCTTTTGATTTGGTGCATTGGATGTATGGGGTCCATCTCCTTTTGCTTCGAAGGGTGGTCATAGTTATTATGTCATATTTGTTGATGATCACTCTCGATATACTTGGATCTATTTTATGAAACATCGTTCTCAGTTGATTTCCATTTATCAGTCTTTTGCTAAGATGGTTCATACACAGTTTTCTTCTTCCATTCGTGTTTTCCGTTCTGACTCTGGAGGCGAGTATCTTTCCTCGACCTTTCGTCGATTTCTTTCTTCGAGGGTACTCTTCCTCGGCTCGTGTCCGGTGCTCATGCTCGAATGGTGTTCTTGGCGCAAGCAATCACATCATCGAGGCCGCCGCGCTCTTCTCATTTCCTCCTTTGTCCCTCTCACTGCAGGAAGCGGTCTCTGAGTAGTCTATCTTATTAACCATTAGCCCTCTTCTAAGCTTGAGGCAAGTGTCCCGGTGAGGTCTGTCTGAGCACACCTCGCTATTCTCATCTTCGCGTTTTTGGTTGTATACGCTATGTCCTTCTAGCACCTCGTGAGCGCACAAAGCCGAGCCCTCGGTCGATTGAGTGTGTTTTTAGGTTCTGATCCACGAGCATAAGGGTTATCGTTGCTATGATTCCTCAGCATGTCGCATTCGCATCTCTCGTGATGTGACTTTTGATGAGGGACGTCCTTTCTTTCATCATTCTTCTCCACATCCCACTTCTTCCACAGATTCCACTTCCTTTTTGTGTCTACCTCCCATTCATTCTCCAGATACACCTTCTCCAGATACACCTTCTCCACCAGTTCCACCTTCTCGTGTACCTTCTCCACCACTCCACGATTTCTAACACTTCCACTCTTCCTTCCACTATAGTCGTCGACGAGAGTTCCTTCGATACTCTGTCCTCCTCTCCTCCGCTTTGATCCTCGGCCAAGACCATCGACTCGGCGATCGTTCTACTACATCACGATATGCCCTACGTGATCGTTCTTCTATTCAGGCACCAGAGAGATGGGGTTTTTCTCGTGCAGTGCGATGGTGGCCGAGTACCTATCGAGGAGGTGTCGGTGTACTGAGTGGCGATTGGCTATGACAGAGGAGCTCACGACATTAGAGTGCACGGGCACTTGGGATCTTGTTCCGCTACCGTCTGAGTCGTTCCTATCACTTGCAAGTGGGTGTACAAAATAAAGAACAAATCGGATGGGTCGATGAAGCGATACAAGGCTCGTCTTGTTGCAAGAGGTTTTCAGCGAGCTTATGGTCGAGATTATGATGAGACTTTTGCTCCGATTGCTCATATGACCACGGTCAGTACTTTTATTGCGATTGCGACAATACGCACATGGACTATATCTCAGATGGATGTCAAGAATGCTTTTCTTCACGGTGATCTACATGAGGAGGTCTATATGCAGCCACCCCCAGGAGTTGAGGCTCCTACAGGCTATGTTTGTCGCCTTAGGCGTGCTCTATATGGTCTCAAGCGGGCTCCTCGTGCTTGGTTCGGCGTTCGATTACGTGATTGATGCTGGTTTCACTTCAAGTGAGCATGACCACCTCTATTTGTTCACACTTCTCGGAGGTCGTACTTTGCTTCTTACGTATGTAGATGATATGTTGATCACGGGAGATGACATGGACCACGTGGTTTTTGTCAAGAAGAAATTGAGTGAACAATTTATGATGTCCAATTTGGGAAAATTGAGCTATTTTCTAGGAATTGAGGTTCATTCGATGGTGATGGCTACTATCTCTCACAAGATCGCTATGTTCATGATCTACTTGCTCGATCCGGGATGGTGATACTCGTCTTCTTTGCCACACCCATGGAGCTTCACTTGCGGCTTCGACCTATAGGCGGTGTACCCACGATGATTCTTCGCTATCGTCGCCTTGTTGGGAGCCTTGTCTATCTCACGATAACGAGCCGACATTGCTCATCTTTGTTCATGTGCTCGGCCAGGTTTGTCGGTGCTCCTACCTCGATTCACTATAGTCATGTTCTTCGTGTCTTCGAGATACTTGACGAGCTGCGTCCAGACGTCATTCTATGCGATTCGAGTCGGCTCGGCTCCACGCTTACTCGACTCTACTTGGGCGAGTGATCCTGCGATCGCCGATCATCATCGCTATTGTATCTCTCTTGGTACTTCGCTTATTGCTTGAAGTCCAAGAAGCGGCTCATGTGTCACGCTCTAGTGCAGAGGCAGAGCTCCGAGCACTTGCCGCTACAACATCAGAGATCATTTGGCTTCGATGGCTCTTGACTGATCTTGGTGTCATTTGTGACAATTCTACCCCTCTCTTTTGTGACAATACAAGTACCATTCAAATTGCCAATGATCCGGTCAAGCATGAGCTGACAAAACACATTGGTGTTGATGCATCCTTCACGCGATCTCATTGTCAGCAGTTGACCATCACCCTCAAGTATATTCCCTCAGAGCTCCAAGTTGCAGATTTCTTTACTAAAGCTCAGACTAGAGAACATCATCGACTTCATCTACTCAAACTCAGTGCATCAGATCCTCCTGATCCACCTTGAGTTTGAAGGGGGGTGTTAAGAGTATTGTATATTCTACATTTCTCTCTTTCTCTCTCTTGGCCCATGTGGCCCTTGTAGCCCATGAGGCCCATGTATCTTCTATATATATCTCCTTCATTAATGAATAAGATGAACAGTTGTGAATAGCAAACCCTAGCCTTCATTATTTTAACAGATAGTACATGGAGATCCATGTACATGTGGCTTTGATTTTTCCATATTTTTCCAGATGTATCTCTCAACTAGAATTGAACTCGCAGTCTCGCATGTTCTTGCAAAAATCTCATATTTTTTCAGTTTGTTTCCCCCTCCTAAGCATGCAGATCGAGGAGTGATGACAAATCTACTTGTTTAGTTTTGGGTTCCTTGAAAATGTAGAAATTTCTTGTGGGTTCTTGATTGAATATTCTGTTGAGTATCCCTCTTTTACATGGATTTGTCCATTGGATCTGAAATCATCTGGTAGAGAGAAAATGCAATGATGCGGCATGTGGCACTCTGTAGCGTCATCTTTTTCACTCAGCTTTTACATAGATTAAGATTGTTTAATACAGGAAGTTTTCCTTCACAGGGTTTCATAAACTGTTTCGGGGCCAGAAACCAGAACCTGTTCAGAGCCCAAAAACCGGCTGGTTTCTGCCCCCCAATCCCTGTCCGGTTTGAAAACTGCATTTTGAATTTGAATTTTTCCAGTATCTGTTGAAAGTAAGTTACAAATTAGTCTCTAATATACATGGTTCTACGGAAGAAGTTGTCAAAAAAGGGGTTGGGGTTGTGAACCAACTGCGGTTTTGTCGGCTGGTAACCAGAACTGGCTGTTCCCTGTGTTTTTTTTAACCTTGTTCCTTTTTTCCACAGTATTGGCAGTCAGAATGCATTTGACCTTAAAATATATCTGGACTGTGCTTCTGCAGATAAAATTATTGAGGGATACCTAGTTTCAGATATCATAACCATTTTTTATTTTCCTTCTCTATATCAGGACTGGTAGCGGGACAAGTTTTCAGTTAATTGTATATTGCCTTCAAAATATTTGAATAGTTACATTATCAAGTTTAGTTTTTAGTTTTTGAGTTTTAGTTCTTATGCATAAATTTGTCTTAGCCAGCTATGAAGAAAATTTGTAATATTTCAACTAAATATTTGTCTCTACTTGTGTGTTCTCATTTGACCTTATTTCTATTTAATTAGTTGGATGAAGTGGACATGGGAATGACATATGAGGAGTTGTCAATATATGGAAGGTTAAGAAAAATATTCCGATGCGGTCCTGTTTCAATGTTTCAGGTTGGTCTTTGAATGACTTCAATATATTGTTTCTTAACTTATAATGTCTGTAGGCTGTCAAGCTTTATCTGCATATTTGACCCAGAGATATTTTTTCTGTTTTGAAAGATGACATTTTTCATAGTTATGCAGGGATTAAGTCTGTTTTGTTCAGCAGTTTCCTTTTAAGTTTTTTTTTCATGGATTCTACTGCAGTTATTTGTTCAGTAAACAATACTCAAGGGCTTGGTTCGGTGGGGATTAGGCTCAAAATTGAACTAAAATCCCACCCATCCGAACGGTTTAGGTCTAATCGCTGCCTATGATGCACAGACACAGATACGTCGACACTACACGACACTAACACGGGGATTCGCCATTTACCCAAAAATGCCGATACGACGACACATATATATATATTTAAATAATAAGAATAATATACACATATGTATTATTTTTTATTTTTCTACATGCTTATCGAACTGAAATAATGTAAAGTGTAAAGTAAACTAGGATTATGTACCTCTCAAAGATAACTCTCATCTCCTCATTCTTCTTTAGTTCATGATATGATCAATTGTTCATATTAATACATTACTAGAAATTCAAAATCCCATTAACCTGGAGGCCGGCGAGAGGCGGTGCGCTGCTGCCTACTGGTCGCCGGAGAGGGAGGAGGCGCGACAAGCCGATGATGCGACGAGGGCGAGGTGGCGCATGAGGGGGCTGAGGCGGCGTGCGGGGAACAGGGGACGGGGGTCGGGGGGATTGGGATCGAGAGGAGCTAGGGTTATGCGCTGAGGTGGGCCGGCTAGACCGTGTCACATGGTTGGGCTGTGTCGGATACGTGTCCAAGCTGTATCCGACATGTGTCGAAAATTTTAAAAATTAAAATTTGTTGTTTAATTGATTGACACGGCGCCGACATGTGTGCACGACGTGTTCGACACGGATACATAAACAAACTGAAGAGTCTGTGCTTCAGAGATCGCTGCCTATCAAAACAAGCTGTAAAGGGGATGGCTACAGAAAGTTTTAAATGTTTTGCCCCCTTCCTAGTTTTTCCATCTTTCCTCACTCGTAGGATGAGTAGTGGATGGTAGAAAGTGTTTGTAAATTGTAATGTACTCCCTCCAATCAGAAAAGAAAGTCGTTTTGGACATCGACACGGCCTCCAAAATGCAATTTTAACTATTCATTTCTACTGTAATATATTTATAAAACTTATAATATTACGAAAGTACTCTTCGAGACAAATCTAAACATAATACTTTCATGTATTCATTCTAAATATTCAAAAAGATATTGATAGCAAAAGTTTATAAAGTTTGACTGCACGTTACCCAAAATGACTTTCTTTCGTGGTTGGAGGGAGTATAAAAACTAATGCTTCTAGCAAACTTATCTTGATACTTGAATAATAAAACTAACAAAAAAAGCATCAAAAGCCAACCTGCGCAATAGCAGTAACACCTAGATATTATAGCCAATGTGGTGTTAGCTTGGTTGGTGTGTTCAATTGTTTCAATTGTGTTTACTAATGTATCTTTTTCAATTGCGTTACTAGTGAAATATTTATGTGAAAAATGTGTATCTATAATTTAATATAGAAAATAATAAATGGATCTTTAAATTATTGGAATTTATTGTCATCAATGCAAATATGCATCTCTATAGAGTTGGCCCTAAATTAAAATGCTAATACATATTCCTGCAGAACCTGTGCCACAGGTGGTGTGGGAGACTATCCCCGTCAGAAGTGGCTGACAAAGTGAAGCACTTCTTTAGGTACTATGCCATAAACCGGCATAAGATGACTGTCTTGACACCATCGTATCATGCTGAGGTACCCATTTGTTTTAGTTCATAGGCATAAGATCTGCCTGTTTGCTGCTGTAACATTGGACCACTTTTGCAGAGCTATTCACCGGAGGATAACAGATTTGATCTTCGGCAATTTCTATACAACTCAAGATGGCCATACCAATTTCGGAAGGTCGATGAACTTGTACAAGAGATGGACAAAGATGGTAAATGGGAAAATTCTACAGATGGGCAGTTGAGAGAACATAAAGCCGTTAGATCTACCCAGGGAAGCGGAATGGGAGTTGTGGCCGTGGGATCTGCCAATCCCAGTGCCGGATTCTAAAAAGACAATCATACCAACATATGAAGCAGGCTACTCTACGTACGCTTCATTTAATCATTATTATATAAACTTTTACTCAATTATGATTCCATCCTCCTTGTGAAATTTCAAGCTAGGTCCTTATTTCAGGCGCCTTTTAGTGCTAATGGATATTTAGGCAGTGCAGGATTTACTGCTGCAATTTTTATACCGTGGAAAACCTGAATACATAGATAATTGTCAGGGGGAACGCTGGAGTTTCTCAAGGCATGGTCGGTTGATGTAATTTTTTTATTCTCCCTGCTTACAAGTGTATTCACTATTCTTTTTGCTTGTTATAACTTAAGTTAGCTAAACTCGTTTCAAGTGTAGCTTTTCTTTCCTCCTTTCTTTTGTTTGTTTGTGTAGTGCCAAGTGAGAAAAGAAACAATAAATCTTTACTAATCAAATTGGAAATCCTAAGTGAGAATATAAATGAGAATACACAACTAGATATTGCGAAGAACCAGCTGATACTGGTAATTTTGTCTGTATGTCATTCTTATAGGTGCACTTTCTTGACACATTTTTGTGCGTACGAATACGATCATATGACGTGATTCTAACTCGGTAGTGTGGTTGATCACTTGATTGTATTCTGCTGAGAGAGGTTGAGTTATACTTGTGTTTCGCAGGCTATGTAAATGAAGACTAATCATGGGTTTGGCGAGGTTACCAAACTGTTGTTTGGCAACTCCAATTACGCAAAAAGTTTGTTAATGCCAAAACATTTTGTCCACCATTTGTTTGGTCGCCAAAATTTATCATGCCCCAATGGATTTGGCATGATGTGGCAAGAATTTTGGGGTGAAACATGGGTGGCAAATTTATTGACCAAACTTTTTGTCAATTTCCTCCATGACATGTGGGCCAAGCATGTTGGTTTGTTTGAGTTTAGGCTATTGTTTGGTTTGCTACTTTAAAAAAATTAGTAGTGACCAAATTTTTGCTAAGCTTGGTGAGGGTATAAAACCAAACAGGCCCTATCTATAAATTGGCCCGTCTACTTTAAGTGCTGGTCCTCTTCGTTAAAGAGAGCCGGGAAACTAGGCATGTCCGCAAGTTACATTGGATTTGTCACGTTAGAGGTCATGGCCATAAGGGCCTTCCTATCCGCTCCGAGTGAGGTCTCATAATTAAAAAGGACAGCATGGTTCACTAGATGGAACGTTTTCTATGGTAGGAAAATCGCACGCATATCAATGCGTCTCTGAGATTTTTCAAAAATATTATCTATAGTTTTGACATCGTCGGAGTAGCACTATAATAGTATAACATGAGTTGTCTGTAAACAATACTTTGTAAGACATAAAATGATATAGATAACAGAGGAGTGTAAAGAATTGAGTTGCTTCTCATGCAGTATTCGACTGTAACACAAGAAATAAGATATATTTTATACGAAGAAACTGTTGATACAGACATGTAAAAAGATAATTTATTGTATAAGCTGTTTTTAATGATATGTATAGATAATATAAAAAAATTCCTATAAACAATAATTATCTATACTACTATTTTGAATATTTTTCTCCTCTCGTCTCTCCGGGAGCCTGTGCTCTCCGGTGCGCTACCGCTTCTCCCCACCACGCACCACGGAGTCATAACAGCGACCTCCGTTACCAGTGGTTTCCTTACTGGGGAGTCCCACTCTCCAGAACTCACAACGAGGGACGAGGAGTGCGAAGATTAGAGTAGCGGCGACCTTGCCATCAGCGAGTCCAACCTTTGTATTTTTTTTCGATTACAATGAACACATACATAAACACATGAGTACGTTAACTTTACCAAACGTCTAGAAAGACAGGTGACTTCACAAAATTTCTACTAAAGTATACTCAAAGGTACATAAAGATAGACACCAGTATTTAAATCCTAGTGAATAAAATTGTACACTCACAACTCCATCACCCAACCAAAATATAGTTCCTTTTGTATCTAACTATGTTGCTCACCAACGAGGACCTCGTCACCTGCCCTGTGACTCATCCGACCTACAAATATCATGCGAGTGCGTCATGAGCCCGACTTCCTCATGTGGCAATTTCGAAATTTCCATCACTGATTTTCGGTGATATGTACTAGATATAATCATAGAGTATATTATTTCTATGTTTTATGAACTTTTGAATAAAATGTAGCTCAGTTTTTTTTGTAAAAACCATTTTTTTTATGAACAAGTGTGAGTTGTGAAACTCTTTGTTTACTTAATTATGTTCATTCTAAACTATATACTTGTTCTATTCATTTTACATGGCACTACAATGATTTACTACCAGCATGTATTTTGATTGATGGTCATGTTTCAGAGGTTATAATCATGAGATATAAGTCAATTACATACACTAATACAGAAAAGTACATCACAGATGGTTGCTCCTCTCTTCCTCTCCAAACCCTAACCCTAGAAAAGCAAGGAAGAAACCAAATGAATGCCTCAAAGGTTTTCCTTCTCCCCTTTCCTATTTATACTAGAGAGGACTAGAGTCACATTTGGGGCCCACTCACATGGGACCCACACAAATCTGTTGAAGCAATGCTTTGCTTCACCACGTGTAGGTTGATCGTTGGTTCTCATCGGCGTAAAGCCTCTCTTGTCAGAATCCCATGGAACCTCCAGAGACTTCTTGCAGATATCCGCACCCTTTGATCCAACCAATTGTCTGAACCACCGTTCGATCCATCTTGCCCATCTTGCACCATGCTTGAGTCACACGACCTCACGGTATCCATGATCGTTACGGACCTCGGCTCTCCAAGCGTAGTCGATCCACTCACCGTTAGCGTCGTTGACTGCAAAGCCACTGCACTGACAATAGACAAACAAATCGTTTAGGAACAAGTTCTTCACAACTTGACCCACGTTAGTTCTACAATGCAATATGCAACAATAAAGCATTGATAACTAAACATTAAACACAATCAACATGCATCAATGCGAACTTGGCTTACCTCCAAGCCATTGCGGTCTAACCACCCCAGGGGCGGTCAGAGCCGATATCGGCCGGTCGGACCGCTCCTGGCAATGGTCGGACGGTCAAAAGACAACCAAAAATCTAGCTTGAAAAACCGAAACCTTACGGAATTTTCAACTCAATAGAACTTTTGTTGGGAGCTCCAAAATGATGGGACCACATCCGGAGACTCCCTTACCGCCTACACAACCTATTTTTGGCTAAGCTCCAAAAGCCAAACTTAGGTCGAACCAGTTCGGCCAAGCCACCACGGCAGTGGTCCGAAATGGCAAACCAGGTGATCACGTAGCCACTCTCCGGTCGGGACCGCTTTGTGATACGACAAACAAGCAAACCAGCGAGATTTTGCAAACCAACAAAGCCATTGCCAATTGACTCATCATCCACGAGATCGTGCACATATCCTCACGATATCCACAATCTCCCCTTGATGAACACATTGGCAATTTCAAAAAATATGGTTTTGAAATGAAAAGTAAAAATCGCGTTTTAGCATAAAGGCACAACTTGGTCCATAAGCAAGAAAAAGCTTAGGAACCGACAAAGTGGCCGAGAATAGTGAAGGCAAGTGAGATAAGGCATTGAGCGCAAAAAGATTCAAAATTCGAAGATGGCCAAAATCTCACTAAGGTCCATATGAAAGACAATAAGTTCTATTTGACCTTTGATCATTGTGAGCCTTCTTGAATTGCAATTCAAATCGAGAAAAAGGCAATAAAACCGGAGACTCAACTCACTATGATCACAAATTTTCAAAGGGTTCACAAAATTTTTTTGTGTGTGTGTGTGTGTTCTTTTATGCATGAAACCTTATGTGAACCAAAGCTCCAAAGCGACATTTTCTTCAATCCTTCTCCCCTTTGACAATGAATTCATCAAGATGCATGAGAGAAGAACGAGCATGAAGAAATGACTTTATTTGAAATTTAGCAAAAGGAGCCATGACCATTATCTATGTAGGCAGATACAAGACATATACCAAGCCATATAAAGAGTAGAAGCTATATTCAATCATGGCAAAACATGTCTTTATAAAGCTAACACCAAGATAGCAGAAATGAGATTAACGAATTAACACCATGAAAGGTTGCTCAATGTCATAGATTCACTAAAAGCAACCAAAAATGAGTCAAGCCATGTCTATAAGCAAAAAGAGACTCAAAGCGAAATTGAGGCATTACGAGCATTAAGAGAATTCTTTTGAAGCAAAGCTCAAGCACTTAGCCCTTTTGGGCAATTTTTCTTTTCTTTCTCTTCCTTTTTTCTTTTGTGCTAGATCTCAAGCCTTGCATGACCATCTCAAGCGATAAGCTTAAAGAGTGGTCTAGGTCATCCAAAACTCCCCCGAGTTCATGCCTAGTGCAATGGCAAGCCGTCTCATGAGAAAGGATTGGTGAGATCAGTTTTTCGCGGAAAATCTTCTTTATTTTCATTTGCTTGACTTAAGAAGATAAAAAGCTCATTTTTCATCTCAAAATAAGTTCAAGACTCAATTCAGCTTGTAAGACATGGCAAGAATCATAAGAGGATCACTAGAGCAAAACTAGTCACAAGATCCAACAAGACATGATTTGATTCAAATTGCTCCACAGATATAAAGCTAGCAAGGAAAAGCTAAGCTAAAACACGAAGAGCCATAAAAGAAGTCTAGCAGACTAACACTTGATATGACAAGGTAGAGAGAATGAAATCAAGTCATACAAGGATAGTAATCAAAGCTCCACAATTTTTATTATGCAATGCAAGACATTTGAAATAAAAATGCATTATGATACAATGAATGCAAAAGAGCAAATTCCTCAAAACATCCATGCCTCGATCTTTGGGATTTGAGATAAAAGTTCTAGGAGTCGATCTTGAGATGGATGAGGCACAGGAATAGCAAAGGAAGGCGAGAAAATGATCGGGCACAAAATCATAAGAATGCCCATGAGCACCACTGGACCTCTCCAAAGCGATCTACCAAAAGACAGATACTCCCCTGTCTAGGTGCTACCGTGGTCTATCCTCCACGATATCCAAGACCAACTTCTTTGCTGGACCCACCAAAAGAGTCAACAAAGTTCTCTCTGAACCTAGGCCGATATGTGAGTGCATTGAATAGGTGCTGGCTCTAGAGACTACGGTGAAGAAGAGACTCCTCTAATGGATCTCAAAGTGCTCATTCTCTCTTTCCTCTCAATTTTTGCTCTCAGGAAGCAAAACTCAGCAGTGTGGCCCTCTTTCTTGCGGAAGGTGCAATTGTACTTGACCTTTTGAGGGTCCGTCTTGGTGAGACAGAGGCACCTTTCTTGCTAGAAGGAGATTGAGCGGAACCTCTGATTTAGGAACAACCTTTGAAGTCAAAGAGGTTCTTGCTCAACCACACCACTTTTCACAACTCTAGCAATCTTTGGTGAGAGATTCTTGGAAAGCTCTAGGGACTTAAAACCTAGGCCTTTTGTTTTCACACTCACCTTGGATTGGTCTAGAATCAAGTTGAGTTTCTTTCCCACTAGAAAACTTCTCAAGAGTCATTTTGAGGTAATCGTTCTCTTTGCCAAAACTCCACAATTGGAGCACCTTTTAGAATCGATTGCCTCAACATGTTTGCTCTTAAGAAGGTCCACTTCCACTTTAGAGCCTCACAAGACACACAATAGGACTCTTGATCCTATTCAATTTGCTCCTTAAATTTGACTCTAAAGACTCTTGTATCTTACCAATAGCAGTTTCAATTTGACATGCAACATACAAGAGGAAGAATCAATAACTTTCTTTGAAGCGATGAGACATGGATCTTTCAATTTTAGCTTTCTCTTCAAGAGTCTTGTTTAAAGCTTCAATCTCAATTGTAAGCTTAGGGCAATTTCACAAGAGGCAATTCTAGAATAAGCAACCATTTGAGTCATCTCTTGCATTTTAATTGATTATTCTTACAATGAGAACAAGTGTGACTAGCATCAAATTTTCCAATTCTTTTAAAGAGCTATCGGTTTTAATTCTAGCAAAGCACGGTTTGAGCAAGTTAACGGAATAGCATCTAAAGCGATCACATCAAGCGGAATGGCATTCATGCAAGCGAACTAGACTTGAGAGATTCTAGTTCGGAAAGAGCATTTTCAATTGTTTTTCAACGGAGGAATGAGCATTATTCAAGCTTGACAATTCATTAAGCAAGCTAGAGCATGAATCACGAATTCATCGAGGATTAATGGATTTGAGCCTAACCACTTCTAGGTTCAAATTATCAATCATAGTATCTGTTTCTTAATCAGTTTAGCTTGCTTATGCAATTTTTGTTAACAAGCACCAAAACCCTTTTCATGTCGAGAAGTGAAGGGCATACCTCATCGGGATCACTAAAGGATCCTCATTTGTTGGAGAAGTCATTGTCGTGGCATGTTCTTAGCCATAAAGCACATGCCAGTGAAATCACGAGCCTTCTTCTTGCCACGGGAGTCACTCTTGTCGTCCTCCGACTCCGAGTCCACATCTTCCATGCTCACATCCTCTAGAGCTTCAAGGACTCGGCTGACAAACTTGCGATAGTTTGTCTTCTTAGACTTAGCATCACTAAGCTTGAGAATGCCTTTGTGACTCCTTCTCCTCCTTGCCCTTGACTTGGGGCATCTAGAGCGAATGTGGTTGGGCTCACCACACTCGAAACAAGTGACAGGTCCACCTCTCCTCCTACTCCTCACATTGTTGTAGGCTCTCGTGAATTTTGTGGATAGGAGGGCTAAGTCATCTTCAGGTAGTCTCTCAAGTTGCTCATCGCTCAAGGAATGCAAAGCAGACAAATAAAATCCAGATGAGCTAACATTAAAGGAATCAGCATATCTACCCTCGGTTTGTCAACCACTAAAGCCATCGGCTCTGTTGTGTGAGAGGCGAGATAAAATCAATCTCATGCGTCTTCAACCTAGAGTAAAGCTTATCCATGGTAAGCTCACTCATGACAGTGTTGTCATTGATGGCAGTGATCTTCATCCCCCAGACCTTCACATCTAAAGCACCCAAAATCTGGCGTGCATTTTCAGACTCAGAAAATACAAGATCAGCAGCGCGGAGATCATGAAGAATTTTAGAAAATCTCCCCCACAGCTCATCTAAAGATTCACCAGGTCTTTGCTCGATCTTGGAGTATGCTTTCTTAAGGCGGTTACATCTCACTTCCTTGATCGCGATGGACCCTTCATGATAATCACAAAGTCGCGGATCTCATGAGCGAGCGACAAATGAGCGACACGCTCAAACTCCGATCGACTAAGGCCTTGAATCAAAAAATTCCGAGCCCTGCTGTTGTTCTCCACATCTGGAGTGATCAAATTGTCATCGGCTGGCACGACATAAGGGTTTTTTACCTTAAGCCAAATCGCGTGCCCTTGAGCCTCGATGTAGGCCTCCATTCGGGCCTTCCAATACGCAAAATCAACTCCATCAAAAACATGTGGCTCGATCGAATACTGCTCGATCGCCATGGCTCCAAAGACCGGTTAAGATCTATAGAAAAGAGCTAACAGGCTCGATACCACTTATGGGACCAGGAAAGGCGGCGAGGGGGTGAATAGGCGCTTTCCGGCTTTCTCGCCTAAATCAAATTCAACACCAACTTTACTCCTTTAGCTATGAAAGCTAAGAAGATCGAGTAAGCACAGTGGAAGTCTTGTCTTGAATTCAATAACCCCGACAACCACCACGACACAAATGTGGACACTTAAACTCAAAGGGTTGATCACGGGCACATGCGGTCGGACAAAGCTACCACAGGCGGTCGGACCGACGTTCAACCAATGATCGGCCAAGCAACTAAGCGGCGGTCGGACCGGTGGGCAACAATTCGACCCGGCGAGCAATGATGCGAATATCTGGTGATCGGACCGCCGTTATAAAACCAGTCGGACCGGTGCAGTCCGATCTTGAAAAGAACCAAAATCCAAAGCGAAATTTGATCCAACTTTTGATTCAACCAATGAAACTTGACCAAATTTGAGCACACCTCCCTAATGATATTAGAGACCTATTTCTAGCGGCGATCCTTGGATCCACTTCGTAGAATCGATCTCTCAAGGATTAAACAAAGAAGTGCATAAACCCTAGAAATATGAAAACTTTGATTCAAGACTTGCTAGTGGGATTGATGGTCTAGATGATTCTAGGAGTATTCCACATATCAAAGCAAGACAAAGTGGGTCAAAAGACCAAGTAAAAATCCTTGAATCAAGGAAGCACCAAATTCATTCAAATGAGAGGAGAACACAAAGGGAGACAAATGATCTCTCAAGCAAGCATCACAAGATTGATTGATCTCACAAGATGCTTACAAAGCCACTCCAACAAGGAGGACAAGAGCTCACCCAAGGAGCATACAATCTCTCCTCTCTTCCTCTCCAAACCCTAACCCTAGAAAAGCAAGGAAGAAACCAAATGAATGCCTCAAAGGTTTTCCTTCTCCCCTTTCCTATTTATACTAGAGAGGACTAGAGTCACATTTGGGGCCCACTCACATGGGACCCACACAAATCTGTTGAAGCAATACTTTGCTTCACCACGTGTAGAGTTGATCGTGGTTCTCATCGGCGCCTAAGCCTCTCTTGTCAGAATCCCATCGGAACCTCCTGAGTCTACGCACCGATATCCGCTTTGATCCAACCATTGCTTCAGAACCACCGTTCGATCCATCTTGCCCATCTGCACCATGCTTGAGTCACACGACCTCACTTTAGGTATCCATGATGGTTACGGACCTCGGCTCTCCAGCGTAGTCGATCCACTCACCGTTGAGCGTCGTTGACTGCAAGCCACCTACGACAATAGACAAACAAATCGTTTAGGGAACAAGTTCTTCACAACTTGACCCACGTTAGTTCCACAATGCAATATGCAACAATAAAGCATTGATAACTAAACATTAAACACAATCAACATGCATCAATGCGAACTTGGCTTACCTCAAGCCATTGCTGTCAGCCGCCATGTAGGCGGTCAAAGCCGATATCGAGCAGATCGGACCGCTCCTCCAATGGCAGTCGGACGGTCAAACAGACCAAAAATCTAGCTTGAAAAACCGAAACCTTCAGAATTTTCAACTCAATAGAACTTTGATTGGGAGCTCCAAAATGATGGGACCACATCCGGAGACTCCCCTCACACCTACACAACCTATTTTGGCTAAGCTCCAAAAGCCAAACTTAGGTCGAGACCAGTCCGGCCAAGCCACCACGGCCGGTCCGACCCAATCTCAGGCGATCGGACCGCCCCTCCACCGGTCGGACCTTTGTGGTGCGGCCAAAAGCAAACTCGAAAATGCGAGATTTTGCAAACCAACAAAGCCATTGCCAATTGACTCATCATCACGAGATCGTGCACATATCCTCACGATATCCACCACGATTTAGTTATCACAGGCGGTTCAAAAACCGCTTTGTGATAAAACTCAACTGACGGTTTGTAAATAGAAGCTATGCATGATATCTGGCGTATCCTGAGATGGTTGTTGGTTTAAACCGTCTGTGATAGTGCCCTTTCACAGACGGTTCCAACCAAAAATTATTTGTGACAATTCATTTATACCTATTTTTTCGGCTAGCCTTAGGAATTGCTAGCCATGCCTTCTGAAAACTAGTAAGCTAGCAGAAATCAGATACATCACACGGATGAATCAATTATTAACACAACTCAAATGATCATTTAAAACTCAAAATCAATTACAAAAGATTATGTTAAGTATATATTGTCGCTAGATTTACAATTGAATTACAACTACTCAAAATGATCAATTACAATTGAATCAATATTTTTATGGTGGTTCAGTGGTGTCGTCTGAGTGAAACTCTCCGTTGGCGTTAACAATATCCATCTTGATAAAGGCAGAGGCGTCCCTCGAACCTCAAGACCTCTTTCATAGCGAGTGCATCTAAATATATGGTCAAGTCATGTCGCTAGCATGAGTAAAGTAGTAAGTATATATATTTTAAAATTTATATTTAGGAAATTTTGGGTGAAATCTGCTTAAGGGGTAAAATGTAATATCCTATTTAACTAAATAAAATAATTGAGGATTAGAGGAGATATTTATCGTAGGCGGCCCACCCACCGCCTAGCCTGCTTAAGCGACCGTCAAAACAGGTGGCGGCCGGGTGAAGACTTGAGGCACCACCAAGGGTGGACCAAGCCTCCCGAAGGGTCCACGAACACCACGAGGTCCGGGCGGCAGGACCTCGGGCCACCTTGAGGTAGACCCGAAGCCTCCCGAAGGTCCACGAACACCACGAGGCCGGGCAGCGGGACCTCGGGCCACCTTCGGGTGGACCCGAAGCCTCCCGAAAGAGCCACGGAGCACCACGAGGCTCGGGCAGCGGCGGGACCTCGGGCCACCTCGGGGGTGGACCAAGCCTCCCGAAGGGTCTCCGAACCCTGCGAGGCCGGGCGATGGGACATCTGGGCCACCTCCGGGTGGACACAAGCCTCCCAGAGGGCCCCGGAAGTCCGGGCAGGCGGGACCTCCGGGGAACCCAGCCCCTACTAGCGATCTGGATCGAGAGGCACCAACAGGATGAACCAGGCCCAGGAGCGCCCACCATAGACCAAGGCCTAGGCGTAGGGGGAATGTCGTTGTAGCCCCTACGCGCACAGTGTTGTTATAGGGTTAGAAGGGTAATGTACAAGACCCTCTCACAAAAGACTATAAATAGGGGGTCATCCCCCTCCCGTAAAGAGAGAAAAAATCAACACAAATTCCCCAGAGTGATAACAATCATCTCGTTCTTGTCACTGGCTAGTCCCCTCTCCTAAGGATCCCCGGAACCCTTATAGGCTTGTCCGGGGTCTCCCTTCTCTTACTGTATAGCTCGTTTTTTGCTACGACAGTTGGTGCCATCCGTGGGGACCGACAAGTCGAGCGCATACCCGAAGTACAAGAATGGCACCTCGGAGAGCCGCGCCTCGCACTCGCGTGGCTGTGTTGGAAATATGCCCTAGAGGCAATCATAGAGATGATGATATTTCAATTTGTTCATGATTTTGATAATATGTTATCGTGTTCCTTGAATGAATCATTTGTTATAGATCAATAAGTATGTGACTTATTGGTGGAACTCTTTAACTTATATGATGTCATTCTAAATGAGGTCACTGGTCAGAACACCAGTGACTCTATGACTAGCACATGTATTGATTGATGACCTGGTTTCACCGGTCATAGATATGGAGATATCGAATCAAGAATGTGAACACATGTTAGAGAACATGGTGTTGGATAGACCCATCATTGAGACACTATTGAGATTGTTATGAATCTTTGTGTCATTAGTTGGTCTCAAGTAATGATGATGTATAATCCTTAGACGTGAGATCAGCATGGTTTCCCACATGTGTAATAGCACTCTTAGGGGTTGCCAAACGCTACTCCGTAACTGGGTAGTTATAAAGGTAGCTTTCGGGTATGCTATGAAACATGCAGAGGAATGTGACTGATCGAGATGGGATTTGCCCCTCCTAACATAACAAGAGAGATGTCTCTGGGCCCCTCGTGGTGATCGGATAAAGAAAGTGCATGGCCATACCACTAGTGGTCGAAGTGTCGACCACGTGATGTTATCCGACACTCGATCGAGAAAGAATTGAACAGTCCATGGATGACACATCATCTCACAGAGTTCAACCCGGACATCATGAGGCAAAAGGAGAATGCATGAGTAGGTCGCTTAGTTTAATCGATTCACGGACTAGTCGTATGGAGATACGTCTTTGGTGCGTAGGCCCAGTCAAGCGTAATCCGAGAATGGTAAGAACACGGTCGTAAGGAGTTCTGAAGTGCGTGACCAATTACAACCTAGTCGTATAGAGATCTGAGGCTGGCGTAAGTGATGAGGACACGATCATAGATCATATTACATCAAGGTTCGTCCGATTTATTCTATGTGTGTTTGGGAATCGTTATGTCTTTGCTAGAGTACCGCTAACGACTAGTGATCGGAAAAGAGTTTTAGTCATAACCGATTACACATGGACTGTGAGGTCGCACACTTAAAGGGCAAGAATCATTTTGGATGGTGATTGAATTGTATAGGCCACGAGTTCCTAATGGACCTCAGGTTCGAGACCCATCATGGATGTCTATATAAAGAGGGGCGGTGGCCTGGGGTAATGGGTGAGGATGATCTTTGGAAGAACTCCCAAAATACTAATAGCCATACCTTCTCAACCATGCTGCCGGTGCTAGCACTCCTGCGCGTGGTGATCCTGCCCCGTACGTGTGGATACCTCGGAGGTGTTGTTGTGAAGCATCAACACTAGGACGATCCGCGACTTGTGTCGATCACCGGAGTCGGAGAAGAAGTAACGTGACGAGTACGACCACTCGGAGGAGCAGACGCGTGACGAGTACGACTACTCGAAGGAGGAGACTCGTCGTGAGTACGACTACGACTGCATCAACTCTCTACAACAACTCTACTTCCGCTACGAGTCAACGCGTCTAGCGGTAATCTCGTGATCTATTACTTGCGGTGGTTCCTTGGTTGCGCGGTAATTTTTTTGTTTGTGCTATCGTAGCATTGCCGCGTATCCCAACAGTGGTATCAGAGCCATGCCGTCTAGTTCTAGATTCGGATTGGACACATATTGTGATATGTGGCAGTTATAGATGTGATCTATATCTGTTTTGGCGGTGGTCGATTTGATCGTCCATGTGCATTGGTGGTTAGATGGGTTTTATTTATTATTCTGTGATCGAGCTTGCATGGTCGTATCACGACTTGCCTCTACCAGTCGGTTTCCGCCATCGGCGTAGACAGTGATCGTAAATCCATTGGAGCACGCGAAGATCAATGTGGTTGATCGAATCGGAGTTACGATCGATAAGTACCAGATGTTTTATTGCACTTGTTCACGATCATGTTGCATAATACTCCTACCGGTTGGAATTCCGCCATCGGGGTATGCCGCAGTGTGTGGTCGTATCAAGGTCATGATCAGATCGGTTCGGAATAGGGTTAATGTGATTAATCTGATGATTTCCAAGGTTCGATTACATGAATCGGCTAGTGGGACCGCCGTGCTGGGTAATCGGACTGCGCTTTTGAAGTGTGTGTTCTTGTTGCCCGTTAGAATGCTATTCCATGCCTAACTTGTTTTTGCAGGTTGATGTGAATAGTATGACCCATGATGTATGAGATGCATGCATGTGTGTAATGTTCATGACCTGCATGTCATGTTTATTGCTGACCAAAGTTGTCTATATTTAATATAACAACATGTGTGTCGACTTGTGATGCTAATTTACTCCTTGTATTTTTATCCCTAGTGCTGTTAGGAGTAATGGCTTAGTGGGTGTACTTGGAAGTTTTGGCAACATGGAGACATTGCGAACAGGATGCTTGGCGACGGAGATCACCACTAGAAAGGGTCATACTATATCACGATGCAATTTGATTGTCTGTGAATGCCCTTATATTCCTGTTTATTTATTTCTATGCATGTTTTAATTGCTTGAAATGCTTTTAACATGGTAGAAGTAAATTTCCCTCAGGTAATATTAAGTTAAATTGTTGCCCTCCCAATTAGCTACACCATCCATAGTCTTGTGTTTTAATGGTAGGTCTTGCTAAAGCAGAGTGCCATTAATATTTCTTGACTAGATGGGTTTGTGTCGGACACTTACATAGCGTTGGTCTAACTTGACAAGGTCATCATAGCAGTTATGGACCTTGGGGCATAGGGTTGAGTCTTGAAGCATAGAGATCTTGCCCAACAACAATAGTCATATAGAGGTATGATTAGCAAAGGGTTGCTTACCATATTCACTAATCTTCTAGCAGTGATGCCAAAGCTCACTAGTAGATTAACTGATTGTGGGTCTTGAATCACTAAATGTCATAAGAGGGATATGTTATTCAGTGGGAGTATCTTCATTAAATTGTTTAATAGAAGTTACTTTTCTTGAACATATGTCTTAGTGTTGCATATTTCTGTTGTAGATCATGTCACCATCTGCTATACCTACATCCAGTTTTGCCTTACGTTCGATACTTGATAAAGAAAAATTGAATGGAATAAATTTTGCGGATTGGTCCTGCAACCTGAGAATTGTTCTTAGGCAAGATAAAAAGGAACACGTTCTAGAGGAACCAATTCCTAATGTGCCTGCTGAGAATGCTTCTGCAGCTCTTAAAACAGTCTATAAAAGGGCTTGTGATGAATCCCTTGATGTTAGCTGTCTCATGCTTGCTGCGATGAACTCAGACCTTCAGAAGCAGTTTGAGAACATTGAGGCCTACGATATGATCGTGGCGCTCAAAGGCATATTTGAGACAAAAGCAAGGACTGAGAGATATGAGATCTCAAAGAAATTATTTGGGTGTAAGCTAACTGAGGGTAGTCCGTGAGCCCTCATGTGATCAAAATGGTTGGTTACACACAGAGCTTGGAAAAGCTTAGTTTTCCACTTAGTCAAGAGTTGGCTACATATTTGATTCTTGCTTCGCTTCCTGCAAGCTATGGGCAGTTCATTATGACTTTTGATATGAATGGCTTAGACAAGAATCTCACCGAACTGCATATGATGCTTAAGGCGCAAGGGCGGCATTAAGAAAAGCAGATCATGTGATGATTGTGCAAAAGAGTACTAGGTTCAAGAAGAAGGCTAAAACTTGGGTCAAGGGTAAAGGGAAGGTTTCGGATGGGATCCAAGCTGTCAAGCCTAAACCCAAGACCAAGTTTGGCCCGACTCAAGAGAATGAATGCTTTTCCTGCAAGGAGACATGCCACTGGAAGAGGAACTGTAAGAAATACAGGCGATCACGAAAAGGAATGGTAGGACTAAAACTTCCACTACGGTATTAATGTTATAGATGTTTTCTTCTTGATTCTTATGTTAACTCGTGGGTATTTGATACCGGATCGGTTGCTCATATTTGCAATTCGATTCAGAGTCTAACAAGGAGTAGGAGATTAACAAGGGGTGAGATGGATCTTTGCATCGGGAATAAAGCAAGAGTTGTTGCATTAGCCGTCGGGATTTTGCCATTACTTTTGCCTTCAGGATTTATCATGGAACTAAATAATTGTTATTACGTTCCAGCCATAAGTAGAAACATCATCTCTGCATCATGTTTGATGACAGAGGGTTATAAGTTCATTATAGAGAACAATGGTTGTTCTATATATTTGAATGAAATGTGTTATGGCTATACTCCCGTTTTGAACGGGTTGTTTATTTTGAATCTTGATGTTGCACCCATCTATAATATTAATGCAAAGAGGCTTCGGCCTAATGATACGAATTCCACATTTATTTGGCATTGTCGTTTGGGTCACATCAGTGAGAAACGCATGAAAAGGCTCCATGGTGATGGAATTCTAAACTCATTTGATTTGGAATCATTTGAAACATGCGAATCTTGCCTGATCGGAAAGATGACCAAGACACCTTTCACTGGTCGGAATGAAAGTGATGAGGACATCCCTCCTTCGGATACACGCACGACACAAGACCCTCCAGATCTAGGTGCTGAACTACACGGTCCTTTGACAAGAGCTAGAGCACGTCACTTAATCGATCGGTAAAGTCGTTTCTAGAAATTTGAGTGTATTATTTGAGAACTCTATGATCTTGCCTAATGAAGATGATTTACTTGTACTCGGGAATCTAGGACTACGACCGGTTCAAGAAGGTCTCGACCCTTTGCAAGAAGATCTCGACTACTACAAGAAGACCTAGGACTAGTTGATTCGATTGGAGCAATCTACGACCGAAAGCCTGCAGCGATGCTCGTTGGACACAATCTACGACCAAAGATAGCATGGACTCCTCAAGACCACCCTAGGACCAGTCCTCGACCGGATCTTCGACCGAAAATACACAACACAAGGTCTTTGCGTCACCGTTTGGAAACTAATAAGACTTTGTAAGCGTAATGAGGTCGGAATCCGGGTTGTATACGCTTCATCCCACGACCGCACAACCCTAGGTCGACCTCCTCACGTTCCCTATATATATCGATGGCCGCCATAGTTTAGAGGTGGGTTTTTCTTAGATTATTATGCCAATTGCAGTTTTACCGATTACCGGTTTGAGGAACCCCACTTGTAAACTTCATCCATATCCGCAAGACAATTCAGATTGCATCTACCTTGTTCTTGTGAGTTGCTTCGATTGCTTGCGAGAACAATAACCTTCGTGGTAAGGTCGATCGCGTGCAAGCGTGGTCGATAACGACGAGCGTCTTGGTGTAGCGAATTGCGAAGTGACGATCTGTTGGTCGGAAGCCTCAAAGCGTCAACGTCCTCACGACGAACCAAATCGAACCTATCGGAAGATCGGGCCGCCGTGACTCATCAAGTGGTATCAGAGCAAAGGTTGCCCGTTAGGTAATTTCGTTTATCCCCTTTTGTTAGTTGTGTTCCCTAACCTAGAGTCCGGAAAAATTGCCCTACAAAAGTTTTAGATCGTAATTATTCCATTTGTCCAAACCATTTGTACCTTCGCAATTTTGTTTTCGATTTCGCATTGTTGAGTTCGAGTCCATCGTCGGTGTCTTTATTGCTTTGGTTTAGAGTAGCATTCTTGGTCTCTAGTCGACACGTGCCCGTCGTGCCACCATCCATCTGGACGCACGACCTCCTTTTTCGGCGACACCCATTCCACCACCCGCTTGGGATTTACCATCACGGTCGAAATTGAACATCTACTCGGATCCGACCACCTCTTGAGTAACATCCATTCTACCATCCACTCGGGAACTACCACACAGTGGATTCGATCCCTGGTGGGATTCCGTAGCATATGAGAACTAGCCCAAGTTCGAGAGAGAGAGAGAGTATCTTTTAATTACCTATTTACCCCTGCTCTCTGGAAAAAGTTTGTGACCCAATCACCTCATCGGATCCAGAAAAGGTAACAGATGAATTTTGGGCTTGAGTCACGTTTGCACAAAAAAAAGGAAGCAAAATGAGAGACCATGTGAGAGGTCCTCCATTGTGAGTGTTAGTATTTGACAACTTGTTGAATAGGTTGAGAGTTGAGTCTCGGTTTTGTCTTGTTTACGTCTTTGAAGCAGGATAATCGGAACTACGTGTGTATGGGCGGAAGTTCCGATAATCAGAACTCTGGCGTCGGAAATAGGAACTTCCGATTAATCAGGTTTTGATTTGGTTGAAGTAATGGAACTTCCGCACTGAGGTCGCGGTGTGTCCGATATCTTGGCGTGAGTGTTCCTCGAGATAAAAATCGGAGTGAAAATCAGAGTGCGGACGTTAGATAATCGGAATACCGCAATGGTAAGTGCGGAACTTCCGATAATCGACAAGTCATGGACGTTCGAAATCGGAACTTCCGCAAGGTAAAATCTTGGAACTTCCGATTGTGTCGAAGCTATGCGAAGTATATTTTGTGATTTTGAGTTTGTATGAGTTTGAGTCTTGTACAAATGTTGATGCTATGATATTGTGCCATGCTATGTGATGTGTTTTTATGCATGTTGATGCAGGACATTAAGAGGCGAAGTCGTGGCGAGACACGAGTGTCGGACTAAGCGCGGCGGCGTTGAGGTCGAACAGTCGGGATGTGTCGAGGCGGCGTGAATCTTGAGGTGGTTGCGAGTCAAGGACAGCAAAGGCGTCGGAGGCTTCGGAAGGTGCGCAAGGGGCGAAATGGTCTTTTCGCAAAGCGGCACAAGTGGAGGCGGTTCCGTTCGGGTGTAGCGGGCTTAATGGGTTGGAGGCCCATTAGCCAAGGCTATAAATAAGTGAACCCACGGTGTTAGGGTTAGACTTTGAGAGAAAATTAGGGTTAGCCTTAGCAAAAGGGTTTGTTTTGCCTTTTGAGAGTTTGTTGAGTTGGAGAGGATGAACTGAAAATCTCTTGTAATCATTCCTCTGTGTTTCTTCTGTAATCTTTGGATTCCAATCAATGAAACTCTAAGGCTTTGGTTTCTTGTTTATGCCTCTCTTTATTCCCTCTCTGTTCATGTTGAATATCTAGGGTTTTGGTGTATCTTTTGATTCCGTTTATGAAATAGCATGAAACTTGATATCTAGAGTCGTTTTGATATTGCTAATGTATCCTCAAAGTTTCATGAACTAAGAATATGAGAATCTTGTCTATTTTGGTTTTTGGTCTTTCTTGCCCCTTCTTCAAGAAATCCGTTTTTGCTTTGATTAATAAATCTTTGTTTGGGATTCTTCTCCATGAGGTCAAGATGTTGTTTAGAATGATGTCCTGTGAAACTTGACCTGAGAAGAGCATTCAAGATTTAGTATTTTGGATTTTGGGAAAACTTAGAAGCACAGCTGTTCTTGGTCGGGACAATCGGAACTTCCGATTGTCCACGGTAACTTCTGTGGCGGAACTTCATACGGAGCCGGAACTACCGCTGATCTTGAACTACATGGGTAGAATCAGACTTCGATTTACGGCGAAACGATCTGAACTTTGTTTTCGTTCTCTGATTTTGCTTCGCTCAAACTTGGGATTTCCAGAGGGTTTGTAGGTTTGTTTTAAATACAGTAAAGGGGAGTTCTTATTTTTGAAGGCACCATTCACCCCCCCTCTGTTGCCATTTTGGTCCTTCAATTGGTATCAGAGCCGGTTAGCTCTTCCTTATAGTTCTTAACCGGTCGGTTGAGCCATGGCAACAGACAAGTACTCCACCAAGCCTCCGGTCTTTGATGGCTGGATTACCCCTACGGAAGAGCGAATGGAAACTTACATCCGGGCTCGGGGTATGCCATCCGGAGAAAGGTGAAGGTTAGATTTGCTTTCCTCTATGATGAAAACATCAATGTGGGAAACATGCCCGATGTTGAGGCAAATGCTAAGGCAAGGAACATTATCATTGAGGTTTGGCGAAGTGAGTTTGATCGCATTTCTCATTTGACTTACGCTACGACATCCAGGTGACCCTCGATGCATACCATGAAGGCACCACCCAGTTAAGGCGGTTCGACAAGACCGGTTCAAGCGAGAATACAAACAAATTTGAAATGCTTCTTTGGTGAATCTCTTGTGAGTGTTTCCACAAGATTTTGAGCAACCTCCGGCGGTCGGTCTTACATACCCACTCGGATAGCGCTCGACAGATGCTTTACGCACTTGATCTTCGTGTTTGGGAGATGAAAGTGACTACCATCAAGGATAGCACGGACCTCTCGACCACGACTCTTGATGCGCTTTACTCGCGTCTCAAGACTCACGAGATTGACATTGTCTCTCGAAGGTCGAAGTCACGGTCGATGGCTTTAGTCACGATCCCACCTCTGGATCTTCTTAGTCGATCGTGGGTTCTCCTAGTTGCTCTCTATGACATAAGCGATGATCGATTAGAAGCGACGAGGATGAGCAGCTAGCCCTCCTAGCTCGGAAGTTTTCCCATGCTTACAAGAGGAGGAGGGATGGAAAAGAGGAGGTCTGTGATTTGGTAGAGGCGCCTATAGCGTGAACCAATCGCTAGCAATAGGACTGTCCCCCAAAAGTCGGCTGTGTATGCACAAGCCAATCTTTCCTATGCTGTTGGTTCTTCTTCCTCTACTCCCTTATCTTCTGCTGTTCCTTCTTCCCCCTGCTCTTCTTGCACCTCTCTTTTTCAGGAGTGTCAGTATCTTATGAACATTCTTGAGAAATTTGTAGGAGGCAAGAAGAAGTTAAATCTCATTCTAGACAAATCCAAGATTTGTAAATTTAATCAAGGTCTAGGATATGATTTTCATGAGGATATAAGGAAGCATCCACCTGTCGTGCTCAGAACCATAGCACCAGGTATGATCAAAACTAAGCCCAGGACTGAGAAAGTCAATTTTAAATCGGTGATTTTGTTCAAAGGATCTCACGACGAAGGTGATTCCACTGCGACTTGGCCTCTCTGAAGGCGAAGTACCATTGCACCTTCTGTCAGAAGGATGGACATTTGGTTGATCATTGCTTCAGGCGCGCCAAGATCGCGCGTAGAGACCATGTTGAGTCTTTTAGGCGCATTCATGGTCAGCCCCAGACCATGAGTGCACCTAAGACCAACATGAGGTCTAGGTTTGATCTGGTAGTGATTTAGGGCGACATCGAGGACTTGGTTTTTAAGTTTTCGATTTTCGTTCTCATGCTCCCTTTGATCGTGACTTCCGTCGCTTTGAGGTAGATCTCGGTTTCCCTTCGAGATGGCTACCGTGGCGTGATCGACATGTTGCGAATTCGACTCGCTCTTCCATAGCGGTCGGATTAAATAACGACTTAGTCTGCCGCCTGACCTTACGCTTGTTGAGTGACGAGAGCGTAGGGTAGATGAGGTCGGTCTTTCTTGACTACTTCATCACATTCGACGTGTTACTCGATATTGGGTGCCCAAATCAACATTGATTCACCCGATCTTGAGACTTCTCTGTTTGACTTCGAGGTCGCTGGTTTGGAAGGCAAAGGTTTGGATTGTAGACTCGGGTGTTCTCGTCATATGATAGGAGACTCGTTGATTTTCTTCCTAGCCCGTGCTCGAGGTGATGAGACAATCACCTTCGGAGATGCTTCATTTGGGCGTCATCGCTAAAGGTCTGTGAGCATTAATAATTCCTTTATTTTGAAAGATGTTGCCTTAGTAAGTAAGGCTGCGGTATAATCGCCTTTCGATCTCGACTTACCGATGGCGGTTATGAGGTGAGCTTTAAGAAAAACAATTGCAAAATTCTTGATTCTTGGTGAGTGCGGTTTGCGGGATTTCGATATGAGAGGATCTTTCGTGCTGATTTTACGAGTCTTACGGTGATCCTCTCGGTGTTTAGTAACCGAATCCGTGATTTGACTTTCGGCATAGGAGACTTGGTCATATAGGATTTGATCATCGACCAGGAGTTAAGCGTACGATCTCATTCGTGGTTTGCGAAACTCAAAATGGTCAAGGATCTTGTTTGTGCTCCTTGCGGCGCGGCAAAATGGTTGCCGCTTCACATCCTCGATTCTGATGACTATGCGGATGCACGGTCAAGCTGCTCCATATGGACCTGATGGGACCAGCTAGAGTGCGATCGATGGGAGGGAAGTGAGTGCGTACTTGTAAGTGGTCGATGACTTCTCGAGGTATTCTTGGGTGTTTTCTTAGCCTCGAAGGATGAGGCGTTTTCCTTGCATTCGAGGTCTTTTTAGTAGGCTTTACTTGAGCTCCCGGTGCATTACGTGTAATTCGCATTAATAATGGCACGAGTTCAAGAACTCCTACTTTGAGAGTTTACGTGGTGAGGCAGTGTAGAGCACGGTTCTCGTCTCCATCGTCCCTCAGCAGAATGGCGTTGTGGAGAGGAAGAACCGTACCTTAGTCGAGATGGCGGGGCGATGCTTGATGAGTACTCTACACCTAGGAAGTTTTGAAATGAGGCTATTGCTACTTCTTGTCATGTTTCTATGAGTCTTTCTTGGGCACTCTTGCATCGCACTTCTTATGAGTTGAGATATGGCGAAAACCAAGCGTCTCGTATTTTCGTGTGTTTGGTTGCAAGTGTTTTATTCGAAGTGCAGGAACCTAGATAAGTTCGAGTCACGATCTTGTGATGGGATCTTTACGGGTTACTCGACTTCTTCTCGTGCCTATAGAGTGCAGGCTGCGAGTGTAGCAAAATGGTAGAGACACTGTGAGGTGACCTTCGATGAGGCGGTCAGGGACTAGGCACGATATCTCGAGTTCTCTAGAGCGATCTGAGTCCATCTTTGTGGGCGATGAGGAGGATGGAGATGAGGGTTGTCTACCGTCTGATTCCTTCTCCTCCTCTTGAGGTGCCTTCTTCCACCGCACCTCGAGGAGATCGGCCCTTACCTTCGCTTCTATACAGGCGGTGGCTCTGTTCCTATCTCATCTGCTCATGAGGTAGAGGCCACTTCTTCTTCTCACCTGGACCTCCTAGACACATTCAAAGGACTATCCTTGAGCGAGATCATTGGAGATCTTTTTGAGCGAGTCACTCGTTCAAAAGCGGCATATCTCTATTCTGTCTCCATTACGCCTTTGTTGCCTCGTTTGAGCCCAAAGGCGTTTGTCATGCTCTTTACGATGAGTCATTGACTAACGCCATGCACGAGAATTGGAAAACTTTGAAAGAAACAAGGTGCGGTAAACTTGAGCCCCATGAGTCACAATATCATTGGGACTAAGTGGGTGTTCAAGAACAAGCAAAGTGAAGATGGGTTAGTCATTGAAACAAGGCTAGGCTGGTAGCTCGAGGCTATTCGAGTTGAGGTCTCGATTTTGAGGAGACATTTGCACTGTAGCAGGACTTGAAGCCATTAGAATTCGCTTGCCTTTGCGGCTTCTAAGGGTTTCAAGCTTTACGAATGGATGTCAAGAGTGCCTTCCTCAATGGCCTTATTGAGGAAGAAGTCTATGTCAGAATGACCTCCAGTTTCGAGAACCCCAAATACCTAACCATGTCTCTGAGCTTTCCAAAGCTTTGTATGGACTCAAGCGAGGCTCCCAGGCGTGGTATGAAAGGCTTAAGTCCTATCTGTTTGAGTCATGGTTTTGAAATGGGTCAAATAGACAAGACCTTGTGAGAGACCATGTGAGAGGTCCTCCTTGTGAGTGATGAGTAATTGACATCTTGTTGGATGGGTTGGGATTTGAATCCCCATGTTTGTCTTGGTTACATCTTTGAATCGGGATAATCGGAACTACTGGCATGTAAGGCTGCGGAAGTTAGATGATCGGAACTACTGTTTGTGTAGGCGGAAGTTCCGATGATCGAACTTCCGATTAATCTGGGGTTTTAGTTACATTGAGTTGAAGTGCGGAACTTCCGCCCACAGAGTCGGAACTTCCGATAATCTTGGCAGTGTGTTGTGAATCGGATCCTCCAACTTTGGGAGTGCGGACGGTCCGATAATCGAACTTCCGCTATGGGAAGCGGGCGTCGATGTCGGAACTTCCGATTGTTAAAGCGGAACTTCCGATTGTACGAAATGAGCGATCGTGCATATTTTGTGTAATTGAGGTTGTATGAGTTTGAGTCTTATACAAATGTTGTTGCTATGATTGTGAGCAATGCTATGTGATGTGTTTTTGCTTGTGATGATTGCGGGGCATCGAGATGGAGTCGTGGCGAGACACGTGGACGGACTAGGCGCGAGGCGTTGAGGTCGAGCAGTCGGGATGTGTCGAAGAGCGGCGTGAATCTTGAAGCGGTTGCGAGTCGTGCACAAGAAAGGAAGACGGAACCTTCCAGAAAGGTGCGCAAGGCGAAAGGGTCTTTTCATAGCGGCACAAGTGGAGGCGGTTACATTTGGGCCTAGTGGGCTTAATGGGTTGTAGGCCCATTAGCCAAGGAGCTATAAATAGGGAGAACCACGGAGATAGGGTTGCAACTCTTGAGATAAAATTAGGGTTTGCCTTTGGAGAGGTTGTTTGGATTTTTGGAGAGTGTTTGAGTTGGAGTGTATGGCTGAAACCTATTGTAATCATTCCTCTTTGCTTTACCTCTGTAATCCTTGTTTCAATCAATGAAATCGAGGTTTTGATTATTTGATTTTGCAACTCTTCCTCTCACTTTGTTTGTGAGACCCAGTTTATCCGGCTTGTAATGTTAACCATCCATTCGGTCCTAGCATCACAAAGCGAGATAACTTGAGACTCGAGACATGTATACTTCAAATGCGATATACACACCTCTTTACAAAGTTCATGCATCAATTCCATTCATTCACATAGAACCGAAGCATAAACAACAACCCATAATATAATATAAATAGGAGATGGCAATATACAAGAGAGAGGCCGACCGGCCAAAATATCCATGGACAAAAGAAGATGAGCAGTGAAGCAAAAGTGCCATAAGATGGCTATAAACAAAAAAGCCGACCAGGTGTGCCCTTAACCCCAAGGCAACCGACCGGACCCCGCCAAGCTAGTCGTCGAAACCACAAGACATCTCACAAAAGTGAGGCCCTTGGGGCTCACCTTCTTCCCTACAAAACAAAAGCGGCGGCAAAAGCGGTGAGTACTTTGAATGTACTCAAAGACTTACAGTGGAATAACAATCCTGTACATATACTACATGCAAGCTCAGTGAAGTGGAGGCTGTATGTTTTATTTTAGCATAAAGCAAGTTTCCATTTGCAATAATGTAATAGATTGAAAGCAATTTAGCAAATCTGTTTTTAATGTTCAAATAATCGAAAAAGACAGCAATATAATAGTAGATAGATGACAACAACAATCTTGGAAGTGACTAGCCCATCAGTCACCACGACAATAGCATGAACTACCCGTTCATACCACCCACGACCAGTTTTAAGTTTTGAAAGGTTGTAGTCTAGTTCTTGCACGACCTTACCAAGCATGTCCATAACCTAGGGCGAGGCTATTGAATAGTTTTATCCTGCGGGGTGTACCACTTTGTACCCACACGCCGGACCGCCTTTTTGCCAAGCTATTAAGCACACTTAGAAGGTATGCAAGCACGCTAAGTCCTCTGAGACGTTTCCAATATTGTGAATTACTCTCGAGCCGCCCGTATGGATAGAAACCCATACGTTGTGTCGGAGTCATCGTAAAGCCTCGGTCAACTACCCTTCCCGGGTAAAGCCTTGGAAAACTACGACGCTCCTCGAGGTGGAGAACCTACCCGGAATCTCCACCACCGCACACCCAACACAAGAACACGACCACATATCATGTTTCACACAACACACACAACCCCTCCTGCGACTCGGAGATAACCCACGCGAAAGTACTAAGTCAAGAGAGGTCCCATATCCCTCTCGCGTGGTTATGCGCATAAGCGGCTTAGTGACACAAGTAACTCGTCCTTGATGACCTGGGCACCATTCCATTCACACCAGCAGATCACACCAACATACCATTGTGCCCAAGTCAAAGCAGGTTTTATTTTTAGTTTTGACTTTGCAAAATAACAAAGCACAGTCTTTGGACATAATGGAGTAGTAGTAAGATGTGTGTGATCAACATCATCGACTAAGTCGATGATCGCTAACTCTCTGACATCTAAGCATTTCTAAGCAATTTCAAATCGAAAGCTACTAAGTGACGAGTCCATCCATCGAACTCCGACCCGACCAATAACCTAAGCTCATGGTAGTAGAGGATAACCAAGTCCTCAGATTATGCAACTATAGGATACTAACCATAATTTAACAACAAAATAGCAATGCATACATACGAGTTGAAATCAATATAGTAGACTTGAAAAAATAATAGGATGAACATGATCAAGCGCTTGCACTTTTGCTGCGAATCAAGATGTAGTCAGGATCACTTACGTTGTCAATGTGCTCTTGGATCCTAACGGGAAAAGCGAAAAGCAATCGATAAGAACGAATAAAATGCAAGGACTCAACAACAAACTTTTCTACAAAATTTACGAAAATCTTACGAAGCTAGGTCTTTGGTTTATAAAGAGTTTAGCAACAAGAATCAATTGATTTAGATTCTTAATGCTAAATATACGACCAAGAGAAGGTCTTACGACGGTGGTGGTCGTAAGTAGGTGAGAACCTCTGACCAAACCATAGTCGTGGAAGGATTTACGACCGAGATAGTGGTCGTGAGCGGACGTCTGTTGGGTACTAGTCGAAAACGGACTTACAACTAGGTACACGCCGAAGTACTTATGACGGACATAGTCGTAGTAGGACTTACGACGAGGTGCAGTCACGACACAACATTCGATTGGGTAAAGGCCGCAGAAGGACCTATGACCATGCCATAGTCGTAGTGAAACTAACGACTACGGGGGTGATTGTAGGAGAACTTACAATCACTCGATAGGCCTTTCCTTACAAATATAAGGTCCGGGGACTACGCGCGATATTTACCCATCAATAAAGCGCATCCGGTCGAATCGACCAAACTATAGTGATTGGGTCGAATTTCGACCACGAGAGCAACAAACCAAGGGTGGGGTTGAGTGGGTATGGCTCGGGAGGACTCGAGCAGATGGTACCAAAAAAAACGAAAACACGCTGAGCTCCTCTACAGGCAATGCGGACTTACTTGAGCCAAGAACGACCCGAGACCCACGGAGGCGCTCGGGTGGCGAGTATCCGAGCAGCGGTGGTAAGGTTCTCGCTAGGCCCACAGCGACACAGGCCTGAGAGAACCAAACCGCGTGAGTTAAGCTCCAAAGAGGAAAGGGGAAGCGAGAGGCGAAGACTTGAAGAAGAAAACCCCATTTGCCTCCCACCGAAGCTCCACACTCAACAATGTCGTTCGAAGAGTGCGAGGGACCGCGGCTCAAGCAAGAGGTGAGTGCTAGCTGGAGCTGCTGAAAGTGCTAAAGGAAGCCGAGTGTGAGGCACAAAGGAGTTTAAATAGGGCAATGGCGGAGCAGCGACCGGATTTTCGGTCGGGTCAACACCGCCATGAGAGCACTTGAGAGCGATAGGAGCGGTTGGGTCATGGCCTCTTGAGGTAGGAGTCGACAGCATTTAATGCGCCTGAGCTAGCCGTTTGAAGGTGGACATAGCGTGGATACGCCACGCCATCGCTACTCTTCTGCGCCGCAATGGCGGGAGCACAGCGTGGTGACGGAGAAGGAGACGACTCGTTGGTCGTCGGATTGGAATCGAGCGGTGGGCTAGATCGAGCGATTGAAGCGATCACGCTCTTGGATGGTCGAAGACCGTGCGATGCCGATCCAACGGCTCACGACCCGAGCGCCCGAACGACCGGGTTGGTACAGCTAGTGGGCTGAACCGAGTCGAGTGGCTCGAGCCCGAGTCCAACTCGCACCAAGGAACAGTGAAAACCGCTTAGGGTTTGAATTTGAATAAGCGATTTTGAGGATTATTTAAGGTAGCAAGCAAGCTCCAAACTTTACGAAATTTTAGCGGAGATTGCTTGTGGCAGGAGGAACCTCCCATAAAATTTTCAGGGTTTTATACCTGAATTTTCCTCCGAAATTCCGAAGAGGAGAAATAGGGTTTGACCGGATTTGACTCGCCTCCCGAATTACAAATAATTTCTAAAAATCATGAGATAATTCAGAGGTGTTGCCAAGCCTCCCTAGAACTCAGGAGAACTATCTCCATTGTTTGGTATGAGATCTCGCCAAGGAGGTTTTTGGTTGAAGTCAATTGAGGATTTGGTTTTGATTTTCTATAATTCTTCTCAAAAGAATTACGAAAACAACCAAGGGCTTCAAGATGCAAGAAAAGTTTTAATTTCTCTGATTTTCTTACATTTGAACCCAAATCCATTTTTGGGATGTTACAACACCTCCCCTTACAAAATGTCGTCCGAGATTTGGCTCACTTGGTAAAGAAGGATGGATAGTCCGCACGAGGCGATCTTCCCTTTCCCAAGTAGCCTCATCTTCAGAATGGTTCGACCACTGAACTCTAAGGAATCTTATGGTTTTATTCCTTGTTCTTCGTTCAGCCTCATCGAGTATGCGAGCAGGTGTTCGCGATAGGTCAAATCTTCTTGGACATCGAGAGTTTCCAGCGAGCTTCCTCTGTCGGAACAGGAGGCACTTCTTTAATTGGGACACATGGAACACATCATGTACCCCTCGAGTGCAGGTGGCAATTCCAACTTATAGGCAATGCTCCTTTCTTCTCGATAACTCGGTAAGGACCGACATACCGAGGAGCTAACTTGCCCTTGGCCAAAACTGATGGCCCTTCAATGGAGAGACTTTGAGATAAACAAAGTCATTGGGCTCAAAGCTCAATTCACGGCGGCGGCGATCCGCATAGCTCTTTTGCTCGGATTGAGCCGTGCGTAAACGATCACGAACAAATTGGACTTGACTCTCGGCCTCATTGATCGAGTCCGGCCAAGAAAGGTCTTTCGCGGTCTCGGACCAATTCAACGGGTTCACTTTCTCCGTATAAGGCCTCAAAGGTGCCATCCGAGGTCGGCTTGAAGCTATTGTTGTAGGAAAACTCGGCAAAAGGCAAACATTTCTCCCAATTCTTTCCATAGGAGAGAACACAAGCACGAGCATGTCCTCCAACACTTGGTTGACCCTTTCGGTCGACCATCGGTTTAGGGGTGATATCTTTGTGCTAAAGAGACATGGGTTCCCATAGCCTCTTGCAAACTTTGCCAAAAGCGAGAGGTGAAAAGAGAACCGCGATCCGAGACAATTGTCTTGGGTACCCCATGTAAGCTCACAATGCGCAATGTAGAGATCCGCCAACAAAGCTACACTTGAGATCCGACTTGGCTGGAAGGAAGTGAGCCACCTTAGTTAGCCGATCAATGACAACCCGGATGGCATCATTGCCCTTGGAAGTGCGAGGCGGACGGTGATAAAATCCATCCGATCGAATCCCACTTCCATTCGAGGAATAGGCAAAGGCGAAGCGATCCTATTTGACGCCGATGCTCGGCCTTGACACGGCGACATCGTCGTCGCCTCGGCAACGAAATTCGCAATTTCCCTCTTCATTCGGGTCCACCAAAATCTCGGCGGAGATCTTGATACATCTTTGTGGCCGGGATGAATGGATAAAAGCGAATCATGGGCTTCACGGAGAATCAAATTCCGCAATTCCATATTCTTCGAACCACAAAGGCGTTGTTCGAACCTTACAACACCATGCTCATCCTCAGAAGCACTTGGTTTGTTCGTTCTTGACATTTTCCTTTGTGCGGCTCACCCGACATCCGATTCTTTGGCGACCTTAATCCGATCCACCAGGTTGGTTGCACAACCAAGGCGGCGAGGAACCATGCTCAACCAAACCTAAGTTGAGGCGGAATTCCTTGAAAGGGTGGTTGGCGCTGAGTGGAGCAACAAGGCATTGCAATGCGCTGCGACTAAGCGCATCGGCAACGACATTAGCCTTGCCGGATGGTAGTGAATACCCATGTCATAGTCCTTGATCAACTCCAACCATCTCTTTTGCACGAGGTTCGGATCTGGTTGGGTGAACAAATACTTTAGGCTTTTGTGATCCGAATACACTTCACAACGATTCTGGATTAGGTAATGTCGCCAAATCTTAAGTGCATGAATCACGGCGACCAACTCCAAGTCATGGGTAGGATAGTTGAGTTCATGAGGTCTTAATTGCCTTGATGCATAGGCCACTACCTTGCCTTCTTGCATAAGGACACAACAAGAGCCCTCGACGAGAAGCATCGCAAAAGATATCAAAGCTCGTGAATATCGGGAAGAACGAGGACGGAGCGGTGGTCAAACGCTTCTTAAGTACTTGGAAACTTTCCTCACAAGCATCGGACCACGAACTTCTTGTCCTTCTTAAGCAACTCCGTCGCCGGCCAGCGATCTTGGAGAGTTCTCGATAAAGCGGCGATAATATCCGCTAAACCAAGAAAACTCCGCACTTGGTTCAAGTAGGTGAACCATGAGAGAATATCGCTGACCTTGCTAGGATCAACGGCTACGCCTCCTGCTGAAAGAATATGACCCAAGAAGGCCACCTCCTTCAACCAGAATGCGCACTTGCTGAACTTCGCATACAGCTGGTGCTCACGAAGCTTGCCTAACACAAGCCTCAGATGCTCATCGTGTTGCTCATCATCCTTGGAATAGATGAGAATATCATCGATGAAGACCACGACAAACTTATCCAAATACTCCATGAATACCGAATTCATGAGGTTCATGAACAAGGCGGGAGCATTGGTTAAGCCAAATGACATGACGGTGTACTCATACAAGCCGTAGCGAGTAGAAAAAGCCGTCTTTGGAATATCCTCAGGTCGTATCCGAACTTGATAATACCCCATTCTCAAATCAATCTTGGAGAACACTCGAGCTCCAGTTAATTGATCAAAGAGATCATCGATGCGGGGCAATGGATACTTGTTCTTTACCGTTACTTCATTAAGCGGACGGTAATCAACGCACATGCGCAAAGTATTGTCCTTCTTCTTTACGAAGATTGCTGGACAACCCCACGGAGATGAGCTAGGGCGGATGAAACCTTTTTCTTGCAGCTCATTAAGTTGCTTCTTCAACTCCCCCAACTCGTTCGGTGGCATCCGATAATGCCTCTTTGAAATCGGGGCGGTACCGGGAACCAACTCAATGACGAACTCGAGGTCTCGAACTGGTGGCATCCCTGGAAGAGCTTCAGGAAAGACATCCATGAAATCACGGACGGTTGGGACTTCACTAATATCTAGAGCGGACTTCGCTTCAAGCACGAAGAGATGCGGACCTAGCAGCTTCGGCGAAAAGCGAACCTGTTCGCCGGAAGGACTAGATAGAGAGACGCACTTCTTGGCACAATCGATGTGTCCCTTATGCCGAGACAGCCAATCCATGCCAAGAATTACATCTAGACTTGCTGAATGGAGGAGGATAAGATTCACGAAGAATCTCACTCCCTCGATCTCGATTGGAACATCCCTACACTCAGATTCAGCTCTCAACTCCAACCCAGGAGAGCGAATGAGCAATGGGACCAACAAGGGAGTAAAAACGAGCTCACTAATAGCAGCAAAAGACTCAGAAACAAAAGAATGAGATGCTCCTGAATCAAACAAAACGGTAGCAGAACGAGAGTTAACAGAAAGCGTACCCAACACAACGTCAGGTGCCTCCTGTGCTTCCTCTGCTGAGATGAGGTTGACGCGACCACTACCCACACCTTGGGTAGCGGGGACGATCTTCAGGTCCTGAGAAGAACCACCTCCTTGCCCGCGTCCTCCATTAGGACGAGGGGCCGCTCCTGTCTTCTTAGGGCATTGGTTCACATAATGCCCCTTCTGGTTGCAGGCGAAGCAAGTAACTCCCGCAGCCGGGTTGCGGAGACCACCCTGCTGACTTGCAGGTGCACGTGATTGGGGCACGGCCTGCGAAGGACGAAGAACAGGTGCTGACGGCCTCGGGGGTGCTGAAGCCTGTGGACGCAACCCCTGAGACGGACTGAAGCGGGAATAGCTGGCCCCAGATGACTTGCGGGCCTCCCACTTACGCTTGCGGGAATCTGCAAGTGCTTTCCCTGAGTGCTCAGCGACAATGGCCTTGTCTACCAGGGCCTGGAAATCCGGGAAGTCAACGACAGATAGCTTGTCCTGCAGCTCCTCAGACAAACCGTCCTTGAACTTCTCTTGTTTGGCCTCATCAGTGGCCACCTCCTCCGGAGCGTAACGAGCCAAATGGTTGAACTCGTATAGGTACTCCGTAACTGAGAGGCGCCCTTGTCGGAGCGACAAGAACTCCTTCTTCTTCAGCCTCATCAGGCTGGAAGGAATGTGACTCCGACGGAAGGCAGTGCGGAACTCCTCCCATGTGACGGTGTGACATGGCGAGAAAGCTCTCCCACCAAGACAAAGCCGCACCCTCCACCGGTGCGTGCGTCTGACAGCGCCTTCTCGTGCTCCTGGCACTGCGCTATCGCGGCTTGCGCTCAACGAGCAAGCCAATCGCTCACGTCAAGCGGGTCCTCGAGACCTAGAAACGTGGGAGGTGTGCGAAGAAACTCCGCGAGTCCCCACGCGGTGATGTCCACTCCCTTGCCCGGATCACGAAACACCGGTAAGGCGGAAGTGTTCGCGCGATGGCGTCGGAAGAACCCTCTGTCTTACTGCGGTTCGCTCGATCTCAAGAAGGACCTCGGCCATGGTCGGAGGAGGAGGAAGATCCTCGTCCGGACGGTGGCCGGCCTTGGCGGCTACGAGTGCGTCCGCCATCTGTTACAAAAACTTGGGTTAAAAACTAGACCCAAAATCAAAGCGAAATGAAGCAAAAAGCTAACGACTAGGGAATGGAATATCACCCTAATCGAAAGAAAATAGTAAGTATATAAACTTTAAAAGGCTTGTACATGATTCCAAAAGCGACAAGGAATCATAAAACCAAAGCTCAACTTCCCAATGCAACTAACCCGTATTGAATGAGCGAGTAATTGTTTGAGAAGATAAAATCGAAGGTCAAGGTAAGATCTAATACCACTTAAGATCAAGGCTAAATCAGCGAAAATAGTATTAGATACATAGCTAACTAGTATCACATCTTACCCTTTTAACCCCACAAGTTTTAGTTGATTATTATCTCATTTTCTACCCATTAGAAACCATTGAGCTTGCTGTCCGGAAATTGAGGTTGCTGTAGTGATTTTGCATCCAAGCTTCTAGCCGAAGTCTTCCATTCTAGAAACTTCAAAATCTGGCACACTTCAATTTGCCGAGCTCAATGGTCCTATAAGAAACCATTGAGCTCATTGTCTCAGAATTGAGCGTCTTGTCTAGATTCGCATCCAAGCCTCTAGCGAAATCTTGATCCGAAACTTCAAAACCCTAAGCACTTCAATTTGCCAAACTAAGTGGTTCCCAAAACCCATTTAATCGATAACACTAGCTTTGAAGGAAGAAGAGGTAAACAATTTTCAAAACTCAAATTAGAGTAAGATGAGAAGAGAAAGCTAAGATAGGTAAGGAATAAAATCTGAGAATTCCTTAAGCTTTCAAAAATCATTTGATACTTTGAAATTAAGTTTTTCAAAATATCCTAAAGGCGACCAAGCTTGGGTTACTACGGTCGATATGGCTCGATGCAAACCTTGTGAGACCCGGTTTATCCGACATAATGCTTAACCATCCATTCGGTCCTAGCATCACAAAGCAGATAACCCGAGACTCGAGACATGTATACTTCCCAGAAATGCAGTATACACACCTCTTTACAAAGTTCATGCATCAATTCCATTCATTCACATAGAACCGAAGCATAAACAACAACCCATAATATAATATAAATAGGAGATGGCAATATACAAGAGAGAGGCCGACCGGCCAAAATATCCATGGACAAAAGAAGATAGACAGCGGAAGCAAAAGTGCCATAAGATGGCTATAAACAAAAGAGCCGACCAGTGTGCCCTTAACCCCCAAGGCAACCGACCGGACCGCCAAGCTAGTCGTCGAAACCACCGCACATCTCACAAAAGTGAGGCCCTTGGGGCTCACCTTCTTCCCTCAAACAAAAGCGTAGGCAAAGCGGTGAGTACTTTGAATGTACTACATAAGACTTACAGTGGAATAACAATCTGTACATATACTACATGCAAGCTCAGTGAAGTGGAGGCTGTATGTTTCATTTTAGCATAAAGCAAGTTTCCATTTGCAATAATGTAATAGATTGAAAGCAATTTAGCAAATCTGTTTTTAATGTTCAAATAATCGAAAAAGACAGCAATATAATAGTAGATAGATGACAACAACAATCTTGGAAGTGACTAGCCCATCAGTCACCACGACAATAGCATGAACTACCCGTTCATACCACCCACGACCAGTTTTAAGTTTTGAAAGGTTGTAGTCTAGTTCTTGCGACCTTACCAAGCATGTCCATAACCTAGGGCGAGGCTATTCAATAGTTTTATCCTGCGGGGGTGTACCACTTTGCACCCACACGCTGAGACCGCCTTTTGCCAAGCTATTAAGCACACTTCCAAGGTATGTCAGCACGGCTAAGTCCTCGAGGCGTTTCCAATATTGTGAATTACTCTCGAGCCGCCTCGTATGGATAGAAACCCATACGTTGTGTCGGAGTCATCGTAAAGCCTCGGTCAACTACCCTTCCCGTAAAGCCTTGAAAACTACGACGCTCCTCGAGGTGGAGAACCTGCCCTAATCTCCACCACCGCACACCAACACAAGAACACGACCACATATCATGTTTCACACAACACACAACCCCCTCCTGCGACTCGGAGATAACCCACGCCAAAGTACTAAGTCAAGAGAGGTCCCATATCCTCTCGCGTGGTTATACGCATAAGCGCTAGCTTAGTGACACAAGTAACTCGGTCCTTGATGACCCGAGGCACCATTCCATTCACACCAATAGATCACACCAACATACCATTGTGCCCAAGTCGAAAGCAGTTTTATTTTGATTTTGACTTTTGCAAAATAACAAAGCACAGTCTGTGTACATAATGGAGTAGTAGTAAGATGTGTGTGATCAACATCATCGACTAAGTCGATGACCGCCCAATCTACCGACATCTAAGCATTTCTAAGCAATTTCAAATCGAAAGCTACTAAGTGACGAGTCCATCCATCGAACTCCGACCACGACCAATAACCTAAGCTCATGGTAGTAGAGGATAACCAAGTCCTCAGATTATGCAACTATAGGATACTAACCATAATTTAACAACAAAATAGCAATGCATACATACGAGTTGAAATCAATATAGTAGACTTGAAAAAAAATAATAGGATGAACATGATCAAGCCGCTTGCTTTTTCTTTGAATCAAGATGTGGTCAGGGGATCACTTACGTTGTCAATGTGCTCTTCTGATCCTAACGGGAAAGCGAAAAGCAATCGATAAAACGAATAAAATGCAAGGACTCAACAACAAACTTTTCTACAAAATTTACGAAAATCTTCAAGAAGCTAGGTTTGGTTTATAAAGAGTTTAGCAACAAGAATCAATTTATTTAGATTCTTAATGCTAAAGATACGACCAAGAGAAGGTCTTACGACCAGGTGGTGGTCGTAGGTCGTAGCAGAACCTACGACCAAACCATAGTCGTGGAAGGATTTATGACGGATAGTGGTCGTGAGCGGACGTCTGTTGGGTACTAGTCGAAAACGGACTTACGACTAGGTACACGCGCGAGAGTACTTATGACCGGACATAGTCGTAGTAGGACTTACGACGCAGTGCAGTCACGACACAACATTCGATTGGGTAAAGGCGCGAAGGACCTATGACCATGCCATAGTCGTAGTGAAACTAACGACTACGGGGTGATTGTAGGAGAACTTACAATCACTCGATAGGCCTTTCCTTACAAATATAAGGTGCAGGGACTACGCGACGATATTTACCCATCAATAAAGCGCATCCGGTCGAATCGACCAAACTATAGTGATTGGTCGAATTTCGACCACGAGACAACAGCCACCAAGGGTGGGGTTGAGTGGGTATGGCTCGGGAGGACTCTGAGCGAATGGTACCAAAAGAAAAACGAAAACGCGCTGAGCTCCTACAGTCAATGCGGACTTACTTGGCCGAAGAACGACCGAGAGACCCACGGAGCGCTCCGTGGCGAGTATCCGAGCAGCGGTGGTAAGGTTCTCGCTAGGCCACGACACAGGCACAGAGAGAACCAAACCACGTGAGTTAAGCTCAAAGAGAAAGGGGAAGCAGAGGGGCGAAGACTTGAAGAAGAAAACCCCATTGCACCTTCCCCAGCAAGCCCACACTCAACAATGTCGTTCGAAGAGAGTGCGAGGGACCGCGGCTCAAGCAAGAGGGTGAGTGCTAGCCGGGCTGCGAAGTGCTAAAGGAAGCCGAGTGTGAGGCACAAAGGAGTTTAAATAGGGCAATGGCGGAGACAGCGGCGGATTTTCGGTCGGGTCAACACCGCCATGAGAGCACTGAGGCGATAGGGCGGTTGGGTCATGGCCTCTTGAGGTAGGAGTGCGACGGGCATTTAATGCGCGTGAGCTAGCCGTTTGAAGGTGGACATAGCGTGGATCGCACGCCATCTTTACTCTTCTGCGCGCACGCAATGGCGAGGAGCTCACGCTACGACAGAGGAAGAGGCGACTCGTTGGTCGTCGGATTGGAATCGAGCAATTGGGGCTAGATCGAAGCGGATTGAAACGATCACGGCTCTTGGTGGTCGAAGACCGTGCGATGCCGATCCAACGGCTCCGACCCCGCGCTCTAACGGCCGGGTTGGTGCGGCTAGTGGGTTGAACCGAGTCGAGTGGCTCGAGCAGTCAACTCGCACCCAAGGAACAGTGAAAACCAGTTAGGGTTTGAATTTGAATAAGCGATTTTGAGGATTATTTAAGGTAGCAAGCAAGCTCCAAACTTTACAAAATTTTAACTGGAGATTCTTGTGAGGAGGAACCTCCATAAAATTTTCGGGGTTTTATACCTGAATTTTCCTCCGAAATTCGAGAAGAGGAGAAATAGGGTTTGACGGATTTGACTGCCTCCCGAATTACCAAATAATTTCTAAAAATCATGAGATAATTGGAGGTGTTGCCAAGCCTCCCTAGAACTCGGAGAACTATCTCCAAGGGTTTGGTATGAGATCTACGCCAAGGAGGTTTTGGTTGAAGTCAATTGAGGATTTGGTTTTGATTTTCTATAATTCTTCTCAAAAGAATTACAGAAACAACCAAGGGCTTCAAGATGCAAGAAAAGTTTTAATTTCTCTGATTTTCTTACATTTGAACCCAAATCCATTTTGGGATGTTACAACACCTCCCTTACAAAAATCTCGTCCAGAGATTTGGCTCACTTGTAAAGAAGGATGGATAGTCCGCGCGAGACGATCTTCCCTTTCCCAAGTAGCCTCATCTTCGAATGGTTCGACCATTTGAACTCTAAGGAATCTTATGGTTTTATTCCTTGTTCTTGATTCACCTCATCGAGTATCACGAGCAGGTGTTCGCGATAGGTCAAATCTTCTTGGACATCGAGAGTTTCCAACGGAGCTTCCTCTGTCGGAACACGGAGGCACTTCTTTAATTGGGACACATGGAACACATCATGTACCCCCTCGAGTGCAGCTGGCAATTCCAACTTATAGGCAACAGCTCCTTTCTTATGAGAGTGCATGAAACTTGAGAGCTAGAGTCGTTTTGATATTGCTAATATATCCTCAAAGTTTCATGAGCTAAGAATCTAAGAATCTCTCTATTCGCGGGTTTTGGTCTTTCTTTCGTATTCTTCAAGAAACCCGATTTTGCTTTGATTATTGAATCTTTGCTTGGAACTTCTTCTCAATACGGTCAAGATGTTGTTTAGGATGATGTCCTGTGAAACTTGACCAGAGAAGAACAACAAATCAAAAGTAGTTTGGATTTTTGGGCAAAACCCGAGCGTTACATTCTTGATCGGGATAATCAGAGCTTCGATTTTACATGGAACTACATAGCGGAACTTCATGCACGGGAATTCGAACTTCGATTTTGAACTTCCGCACTGTGGCGAGCTTCCGATTTCGGAAGAAACGGCCAGGTTTGTTTTGTTCTTTGATCTTGCTTCATTTATTTTCTTTAGATCTCCGAGATCTTTGTAGGATTGTTTAAATACATGAAAGGGAGTTATTAATTTTTAGGCACCATTCACCCCCTCTGCCATTTCGGTCCTTCAATTGGTATCGAGCTTGTTAGCTCTTCTTTATAGATCTTAACCGGTCATTTGAGCCATGGCAACGGACAAGTATTCCACCAAGCCTCCGGTCTTTGATGGCTGGATTATCCCATACGGAAGAGCGAATGGAAACATATATCCAGGCTCAGGGGTATTCCATCTGGAGAAAGGTGAAGGTTAGATTTCTTGGTTCTGCCGATGAGAACATCAACATGGGAAACATGTCTGATGTTGAGGCCAATGCAAAGGCAAGGAACATTATAATCCAAGGTCTGAGCCGAAGCGAGTTTGATCGCATCTCTCATCTTACGTCGGCTTACGACATCTGGGTGACCCTCGATGCATACCATGAGGCACCACCCGGTTAAGACGGTTAGACAAGACCAGTTCAAGCGTGAATACAGCAAATTTGAGATGCTTGCTGGTGAATCTCTTGATGAGTGCTTTTCTCGCTTTCATAAGATTTTGAGCAACCTCCGAGCGGTCGGTCTTACATACCCCGACTCGGATAACGCTCGCCAAATGCTTTCAGCACTCGATCTTCGTGTTTGGGAGATGAAAGTGACTACCATCAAGGATAGCACGGACCTCTCGACCCTGACTCTTGATGCGCTTTACTCGCGCCTCAAGACTCACGAGATTGACATTGTCTCTCGAAGGTCAAGTCACGATCGATGGCTTTAGTCAGATCCCACTTCGGATCTTCTTCGATTAACTGCGGTTTCTCCCTTGCTGCTCTCTGTGACATAACTGATGATCAGTTAGAGCAGCTTGAGGATGAACAGTTAGCCCTCCTAGCTCGGAAATTTTCCCATGCTTACAAGAGGAGGAGGGATGGAAGAAGAGGAGGTCCTGTGATTTGTTTCGAGTGTGGTGGCCCCAACCACATTCGAGCAAACTGTCCCTAGCTTGGGAAGGGCAAAGGTGACTCTGGCGGTTCGGGCAGAACGACTACATCAACAAGAACCGCAAAGCAGCGCCTTGACTGACCAAGGCAAGAAGAAGTTCCGCAACTTTGGGAAAGCAAAGAAGGCATTCCATCGCGTCCTCACCGCCCTTGACGAACTTCGACACCAGCCGAGGTGGAAGGGTGGAGTAGCGATGATGGAAAGGGCGATCAAGATCCCAAGGGCGACGGTAACTTCTCGGCATGTGCTTCATGGCCCTCGGGGCGAATTAGCGACAACGAGTACTCAGACTCGATGAGGTGAGTCCCACTTATGACCAACAATGATGCTTTTCTTAAGCTAGGTAGATTTCATCACGAGTCTAGGGCTAAATGTAATGAGTTGGAGAAGGAAGTAGCTAGATTATCACGGGAGCTTACCTCACTTACATCCGCTCCCTCGAGATGATTGTGATACATCTTTGTGCTTTGCTTGTTGACATGGATAAACTAAGGACCATGCATGATAGTGTGTCCTCAGAGCTAGACATGATTAAGGTGGAGAACATTAGCCTTCTTGCTGAACTAGAGATGGGTAGGGTATGTGAGACCCCGGTTTATCCAGCTTGTAATGCTTAACCATCCATTCGGCCCTAGCATCACAAAGCGGATAATCAGAGACTCGAGACATGTATACTTCCCAGTCACGATACACACCTCATCACAAAATTTATGTATCAATTCCATTCATCCACATAGAACCGAAACACGAATGAGCGAAGTATTAATAATATTAAACCGAGTCATTACAAAAGAGAGGCCAACCGGCCAACAATAAAAGAGACAACAATAATTAAACAGCGGAAGCAAAAGTACCATAAGATGGCTACAACAAAAGAGCCAATCAGTGTGCCTTTAACCCACAAGGCAACCGACCGGACCGCCAAGCTAGTCGTCGAAACCACAACACATCTCACAAAAGTGAGGCCCTTGGGGCTCACCTTCTTCCCCTGCAAACAAAAGCGGTAGCCAAGAAAAGCCGGTGAGTACTGAATGTACTACATAAGACTTACATGTCGAATAACAAACCTGTACATATACTATATGCAAGCTTAATCAAAAGTAGGCTGTATGTTTCATTTTAGCATAAAGCAAGTTTTCATTTGCAATAATATAATAGATTGAAAGCAATTTTAACAAATCTGTTTTTAATGTTCAAATAATCGCAAATGACAACAATATAACAGTAGATAGAAAACAACAACAATCTTGGAAGTGACTAAACCGTTAGTCACCACAACAATGGCATGAATTACCCATTCATGCCAACCACGTCAAATTTTAATTTAAAAGGTTGTAGTCTAACTCTTGCAAAACCTAACCAAGCGTGTCCATAACCTAGGACGAGGCTATTCGAATAGTTTTATCCCTGCAGGGGTGTACCAATGTACCCACACGCCAGACCGCCTTTTTGCCAAGCTATTAGCACACTTCCTTAGGTATGCCGGCACGGCTAAGTCCTACGAGACCTTTCTAATATTGTGAATTATTCACGAGCCACCCGTATGGATAGAAACCCATACGTTGTGTCGGAGTCATCGTAAAGCCTCGGTCAACTACCCTTCCTGGTAAAGCCTTGGACAACTACGACGCTCCTCGAGGTGGAGAGCCTACCCTGAATCTCCACCACCGCACACCCAACACAAGAACACCGAGAACACATATCATGTTTCACACAACACACACAACCCCATCCTGCGACTCGGAGATAACCCACGCCAAAGTACTAAGTCAAGAGGGGTCCCATATAACCCTCATGTGGTTAGTACGCAAAAATGCTTGGAGAGTGTGACACAAGATGTTCGGTCCTTGTTGACTTAGGCAAGACAACCACAAACCCAATAACCCACCATCCGACCACTTGCCCAAGTCCAAATCAGTTTTCCATTTTTCAGATTTTGACTTTACAAAATAACAAAGCACAAGGGCTAGACATAATGGAATAATAATTAGATATGTGATCAAGACCATCGACTAAAACCGATGATCGCCCATTACTACCGAAACTAAGCATTTCTAAGCAATTTCAAATCGTAATCTACTAAGTGACAAGAGCTCATCCATCGAACTCAAATCACAGCAAATAACCTAGGCTCATGGTAGTAGAGGATAAACAATTCCTACAGATTATGCAACCTCAAGATACTAACCATAATTTAACAACAAAGTAGCAATGCATACATACAAGTTGAAATCAATATATTAGACTTGAAAAATAATGGGATTAACATGATCAAACTGCTTGCCTAATTGAAGTTGCCCTGTTTGCTGGGGATCACTTTCGGTGTTAATGTGCTCTTCGGATCCTATCGAAAGAACCAAAAAGAACCAATAAGGCAAAAGAAACCGAAAAGATCCAACAGCCAACTTCAACAAAAAGCTCTCAAATTTTTACAATAGGAAGAGCATGATTTTTATGAACTAATGCAACAAGAACCAATTGATTTGGATTCTTAATGCAAAAGATATGAGCAAATCAATTTTGCTCGGCTTTATAAATAAAAATGCTACTATTCATTAGCAAAAATTTCGGAGCGATCTTGGGGGTTGGAAACATTTTTAGATTAAAGTGCAGTTGAAAACATAACCAACAAAATTTGAATCTCCAAAAGGAATTAAAATGAATTAGTTATGCATTTTACAAGTTATCACATTTTGAGCTTGATAAATAAATCCTTTGGGAAAATCGAAAATTAGAATCGGCGTGGGCGAGCGAGGCGTCGATCTTGGATCCGACGGTCGCGTCCCAGCCACGGCAGCGCACTGCGTACGCGAAACCCTAAGCGTTAGCCGTTGGATCGGACCCAGCGGTTCCGCGTGGACGAGAGCGTCCGCGGTCGAGCGTTCACACACACGAAGCCGTGGATCCGGGATCCAACGGTTCCGCGTGAATCCGGCGTTCGGCGGTCGAGCGTTTCCTCGAATCGGGGCCGTTGATCTTGGATCCAACGTCCACCGATTAGGGCGTCGATTAATTCAAAATTTCCGCGCGAACGTGGCGTAGATCTAAGGATCGGCGGTCGCAGCGACTCAAGTTCAAACTTCGCCCGATTTTCGTCAGGCAAAATTTGGCGGGAAGATCGGCTCGCCGGGGCGACTCGGCCGCGGGCGGTGCGAGCAAACGCCTAAAATGAGTCCTTAACACTCTTGCGCACACAATGGTACCAGCGGTTTTGGCTGCGGCGGCCTAGAACGCCGGCAAGCCGGAGATAACCGCGGCGAGCAAAATGACCAAAAACGAAAAATGCAAACTAGCTCAGCTGCGGTCCAAGGGAGCGAGTGCCAAGCAACTAGGGACTAATAAGAAGTTACCTGAGCCCAGAGAACGCACAGAGAAGGGTTGATTCAGCTCTAACGAAGAAGAATGGGGACTTCGGCCGAAAAGGGGGAAATCCGCAATTGAACTGCTCTCTTCTGTCAAAAGCAAAATTGACAGAGGGTTAATACTCTTCAAGATGCTAAGCAACTGAGGAAGCAATGGTTTTGAAAGAGAAGGCTCGGAGCACCACTTTCACCGAAGGACTCGAAGCTTCAACAATGGCGGCCGAGAGCAATTTTTACGATTGAGCTCACTCAGTGCACTAGAAGTGATGCTGAAGTTCAAGGGTGTTCAAAGGATGCTAAGGAAGCCTCTGGTAGAGTCTTATAGCCGAAGGAGCAAGAGGGGAGCAACGGCAAGAAAAATGGCGATGCAATCTGTCTTTGAGGTTGGCGAGGCGGCGACGGAGTGCACTCGATTAGGACGGCGACTCGGGCGGCGGCGAAGACAAAGCTCATTAATGCCGAGTCGTTGGCGTAAAGTAGAAGACCCGACACCGACACGCTCTGCAATTTTCACCGCCATCGTTGACTTTGGCGGTAGTATGGCGCGAAGGAAGACGAAAGAGATCAGCCGTTGGATTTAATCGGACGGCTGAAAAAAGAACGGGTCGATGATAACGATTCGATCGCGCGCTTGATCTCGGGCCGTTGATTTGGATCCTACGGTTCACGTTGCGCGAGGCGTTCGGCGGTCCGAACGTTCACGCGATTGTGGACCCTCGATTTTGAATCCAACGGTTCAAATGGATCGGCCTTTCGGATGGTCGAGCGTTACCTCGAGCGCGACCGCACGATCGAGATCTAACGGTCGAAATTGAAAGCGCCCGAGGCGGCTGAGCCCGGTGCAGTTAAGTTGATCCGGTCGAACCGATGGCTTGAACCCGAGTGTGACTTGAGTCGAAGGAATAGTAAAAGCTGATTTTGAGTTATTTACTAAGCTGACTTAGGATAATTAATTGAGATAGCAAACAAGCTCCAAAAATTATGAAATTTTAACTGGAGGTTGCTTACTAGATGATGAACCTTATATAAAATTTTTAGAGACTTTTATGCACTGCATTTTTCTCCAAAAATTCCAGAAGGCTATATGTAGAGTTTGACCAAGGTTTGACTGGCCTAAAAAATTATCAAATAATTTCTAAAAATCATGAGATAATTCAGAGGTGTTAAACATCAACCCTAGACCCAAGAAAAATTATTTCTAAAGGTTGGGCACAAGATTTTCGTGAAGGAGATTTGTGTTGGTGTCCAAATGGCAATTTGATTTTTGATTTCACATAATTCCTTTACAAAAATTATGGAACTGATTACAAAAATCAAGATCAGAGAAAAAGTTTTAATTTCTCCTCATTTTTATTATATTTGAAACACAAACTAATTTTGGGATGTTACAAAACCTCCCCCCCTTACAAAAATCTCGTCCCGAGATTTGGCTCACTCGGTAAAGAAAGATGGATAGTCTGCACGGAGACGATCCTCCCTTTCCCAAGTGGCTTCATCTTCAGAATGGTTTGACCACTGAACTTTAAGGAACTTGATGGCACGATTCCTCGTTCTTCGTTCAGTCTCTTCAAGGATGCGAACAGGGTGCTCCTTGTAGGTCAAATCTTCCTGGACATCAAGAGCTTCCAACGGAGCTTCCTCAGTTGGAACGCGGAGGCACTTCTTTAATTGGGACACATGGAAAACATCATGTACCCCCTCGAGTGCAGCTGGCAACTCCAACTTATAGGCGACAGCTTCTTTCTTCTCGATAACACGGTAAGGACCGACATATCGAGGAGCTAATTTGCCCTTGACGCCGAAACGTTGATGGCCCTTCAAAGGAGTGACTTTGAGATAAACAAAGTCATTAGGCTCAAAGCTCAACTCACGACGACGGCGATCCGCATAGCTCTTTTGCTCGGATTGAGTACGTGCGCAAACGATCACGAATAAGTCGGACTTGACTCTCGGCCTCATTGATCGAGTCCGGGCCAAAGAATGGTCTTCGCGGTCTCGAGACCAATTTAACGGGTTCCGCACTTTCTCCGTATAAGGCTTCAAAGGTGACATGCCGAGACTAGCTTGAAAACCGTTGTTGTAGGAAAACTTCGGCAAATGGCAAGCACTTCTCCCGCTTCTTTCCATAGGAGAGGACACAAGCACGAAGCATATCTTCCAACACTTGGTTGACCTTTCGGTCGACCATCGCTTTTGGGTGATATGCGGTGCTAAAGGTCGACGGGTTCCATAGCCTCTTGCAAACACTTCCAAAACACAGCGGTGAAAAGTGCATCGCGATCCGAAACGATCGTCTTGAGTACACCATGCAAGCGAGCGATACGGGAAATATAGAGGTCCGCTAGTAGACTCACACTAAGGTTTGTCCGCTTGGCGTAAAATGGCCTACCTTCGTCAATCGATCGATGACAACCTTGGATGGAATCCTTGCCCTTGGAGGTGCGAGCGGGCCGGTGATAAAATCCATCCGATCGAATCCCACTTCCATTCGAGGAATAGGCAAAGGTGAAGCGATCCTGCTTCGGGCCGATGCTCGGCCTTGACACGACGACACCACGTCGCTTTTCGGCAACGAACCGCAATCTCCTCTTCATTCGGGTCCACCAAAATCTCGACGGAGATCTTGATACATCTTTGTGGCCCCGGATGAATAGACAAAGGCGAATCATGGGCCTCGCGGAGAATCAAATCCGCAGCCCATGTCCTTTGGAACCACAAGGCGCCCGAACCTTACAACACCATGCTCATCCTCGGAGAAGCACTTGGTCGTTCCGTCCTTGATATTTTCCTTGATGCGACTTATTCCAAAGATCCGATTGTTGGCGACCTTAATCCGATCTACCAAGGTTGGTTGCACAACCAAGGCGTGAGGAACCACGCTCAACCAAACCTAAGTTGAGACGCTGAAATTCCTCCGAAAGAGTGGGTTGATATTCACGGAGCAACAAGGCATTGCAACGCGCTTATGATCGGCGCATCGACAACGACATTAGCCTTGCCTTGATGGTAGTGAATACCCATGTCATAATCTTTGACCAACTCCAACCATCTCTTTTGTCTAAGGTTCGGATCGGTTGGGTAAACAAATACTTTAGGCTTTTGTGATCCGAATACACTTCATAGCGATTCTGATCGGGTAATGTCGCCAAATCTTAAGTGCATGGATCACGCGGCCAACTCAAGTCATGGGTAGGATAGTTGAGTTCATGAGGTCTCAATTGCCTTGATGCATAGGCCACTACCTTGCCTTCTTGCATAAGGACGCAACCGAGCCCTCGCCGAGAAGCATCGCAAAAGATATCGAAACCTCGATGGATATCGGGAAGAACGAGGACGGGAGCGGTGGTCAAACGCTTCTTGAGTACTTGGAAGCTTTCCTCACAAGCATCGGACCACAAGAACTTCTTGTCCTTCTTGAGCAACTCCGTCGCCGGCCAGCGATCTTGGAGAAGTTCTCGATAAAACGGCGATAATATCCCGCTAAACCGAGAAAACTCCACACTTCGGTTACCGAAGTAGGCTGAACCCATGAAAGAACATCGCTGACCTTGCTAGGGTCAACGGCCACGCCTCCTGCTGAAAGAACATGGCCTAGGAAGGCCACTTCCTTCAACCAGAACGCGCACTTGCTGAACTTTGCATACAGCTGATGCTCACGAAGCTTGCCTAACACAAGCCTCAGATGCTCATCATGTTCCTCATCGTCCTTGGAATAGATAAGAATATGGTCGATGAAGACCACCACAAACTTATCCAAATACTCCATGAATACCGAATTCATGAGGTTCATGAACAAGGCAGGAGCATTGGTTAGGCCAAATGACATGACGGTGTATTCATACAAGCCGTAGCGAGTAGAGAAAGCCGTCTTTGGAATATCTTCGGGTCGTATCCGAACTTGATGATATCCCATTCTCAAATCAACCTTAGAGAATACTCGAGCTCCAGTTAATTGATCAAAGAGATCATCAATGCGGGGCAATGGATACTTGTTCTTTACCGTTACCTCATTAAGCGGACGGTAATCCACGCACATGCGTAAAGTATTGTCCTTCTTCTTTACGAAGATTGCTGGACAACCCCACGGAGATGAGCTAGGGCGGATGAAGCCTTTTTCTTGCAGCTCACTCAGTTGCTTCTTCAATTCCACCAACTCGTTCGGTGGCATCCAATAATGCCTCTTTGAAATCGGGGCAGTACCGGGTACCAACTCGATGACAAACTCGAGGTCTCGAACTGGTGGCATCCCTGGGAGATCTTCAGGAAAGACATCGATGAAGTCACGAACTGTCGGGACTTCACCAATACCTAGAGCGGGCTTCGCTTCAAGCACGAAAAGATGCGGACCTAGCAGCTTCGGCGAAAAGCGGACCTGCTCGCCGGAAGGACTAGATAGAGAGATACACTTTTTGGCGCAATCGATTTGTCCCTTATGCTGAGACAACCAATCCATACCAAGAATTACATCTAGACTTGCTGAATGGAGGAGGATAAGATTCGCGAGGAATCTCACTCCCTCAATTTCAATTGGGACATCCCTACACTCAGATTCAGCTCTCAACTCCGAACCCGGAGAGCGAATGAGCAATGGGATCAACAATGGAGTAAAGAGGAGCTCACTAATAGCAGCAAAAGACTCAGAAATAAAAGAATGAGATGCTCCTGAATCAAACAAAACAGTAGCAGAATGAGAGTTAACAGAAAGTGTACCCAGCACGACGTCGGGTGCCTCCTGTGCCTCCTCCGCTGAGATGAGGTTGACGCGACCACTACCCACGCCTTGGGTAGTAGGGACTTGTAACATCCCAAATTTGGTTTATGTTTCAAATGTAATAAAAATGAGGATAAAATTAAAACTTTTGCTACCTCATGTTGTGTTGCAGTGTTTGAAACCTCTTTCTTTAATTGGTGGAAATTCAAACTCCAAATTTCCCCAATTGAACTCAAGTCATAACCCTCCTTCATAAAAATCTTGTGTCCAATCTCTGGAAATAATTTTCATTGGGTCTAGGGTTGATGTTTAACACCTCTGAATTATCTCATGATTTTTAGAAATTATTTGATAATTTTTGGAGGCAAGTCAAACTGGTCAAACCCCATTTTCCTCTCTTCTGGAATTTCTGGAGAATAATTCAGTGCATGAAAATCTCTAAAAATTTTATGGGAGGTTCCTCCTGCTGTCAGCAAGCTCCAGTTAAAATTTCATAAATTTTGGAGTTTGTTTGCTACCTCGAATAATTCCTCAAAAATCAGATGTTTAAAATTCAAATTCTAAACTGGTTTGCATTTGTTCCTCGGGTTCGAACGGACTCGGGCTCGAGCCACTTGACTCGGTCGAACCAACTAACCTTGCCGTGCGCGCGGATCGCAGCGCGGAGTTGTGAACCGTTGGATCGACATCGAGCGGCCCATGATCGGCGCGATTGAAACGTTGTGATCCGGTAGTTACATTTTCACCGTCCGATTAAATCCAACGGTCGTCGTTCGTCGTCTTCCTCCGCTCGCGCGAGTTCGGCCGAAGTCAACAGTGATGGCGTGCCTGATGCTTCGGCGAGCCGGTCGCGTCCCCTTTTTGGCCAGCGGCTCTGCGCATTATTGCTCCCCGTCCGGCCCCCCAGTCGCCGTCTCCCTGCGATTACACCGCCCCGTCGCCCTCGGCCAACCTCAGCACAGTGCACCACCATTTTCCTTCCCGTTGCCTCTTCCTTGCTCTTCGGCCTATAAGACTCTACCCGAGGCTTCCTTAGCATCCTTTGAACACCCTCGAACTTCAGTACCACTGCTAGTGCACCGAGTGAGCTCCTTCGTGAATTTTTCCCTCGGCCGCCATTGTTGGAGCTCCAACCTCTTCGGTGAAAGTGGTGTTCCGGGCATTCTCTCTCAAAGCCTTTGCTTCCTCAATTACTTGGCATCTCGTAGAGTATTAACCCTCTGTCAATTTGGCTTTTGGCGTAAGAAGCAAACAATTTTGGATTGCCTTTTTTACGCCGAAATCGCCTTTCTTCTTCGCCGGCGGCACTTCGACTCTTCTCGGTGCATCCTTTGCGCCCAGGTAACCCCTCTTTAGTCCCTAGTGGCCTGGCACTCGCTCCCTTGGACCGCAGCTGAGCCGTTTGCATTTTTCGTTTTCGTCACTTTGCGGTCACCTCGGTTCTCTCCGGCTTGCCGGCGTTCTGGGCCACCGCAGCTAACGCCGCTGGTACCATTGTGTGCGCAAGAGTATTAAGGACTCATTTTAGGCGTTTGCTCGCACCGCCAGCGGCGAGCAGCCGGCCGCGAGCCGTTCTCCTCCGAACATTTTTGCTTGGACAAAGCAGGGCGATGGTTTGAGCGTCGTCATTTTGGACCGTCGATCCTAAGATCTGCGGCTCGGGATCGCGCCGGAGATTTGAGTCTGTCGCGCGCGCCTTGGTCTGTGATCCGTTGGATCCAAGATCAACGGTGCAGATCGGCGTGAACGTTCGGACCACCGAACACCCGGATCCACGTGAACCGTCGGATCCCAGATCCACGGCTCGCGTGCGCGTGAACGTTCGGACCGCCGAACGCTCCCATCCACGTGGACCGTTGGATCCAGATCCAACGGTTGACGCTTAAGGCTTCGCGCGCGCGCGCGTCAGCGCTGGGACGCGGACCGTCGGATCCAAGATCGACGCGCCTCGTTCGGCCACGTCATTTCAAAATTCTGTTTTTCCCGAAAGGATTTATTTACCAACTGAAAAATGTGATATCTTGTAAAATGCATAACTAATTCATTTCAAATCCTTTTCGGTTGATTCAAATTTTGTTGGTTATGTTTTTAACTAAACTTTAATTTAAAAATGTTTCCAAACTCAGTATAGCTCCCGAAAATTTTGCTAATGAATAGTAGCATTTTTGATTTATAAAAGCTGAGCAAAATTGTTTTGACCATATCTTTTGCATTAAGAATCCAAATCAATTGGTTCTTGTTGCTAAATTCTCTATAAATCATTATCTTGCTACTGTAAAATTTTCAGAATTTTTGGAGAAGGTTTACTGTTAGGTCTTTGCACTTTATTCGCTCTTATCGTTTGGTTCTCGCTTTTTCGTTAGGATCCGAAGAGCACGTTGACAATATTGTTGATCCTCAGCAGCACCTTGACCCACAGCAAGCAGGCAAGCAGTTTGATCATGTTAATCCCATTATTTTTCGAGTCTAATATATTGATTTCAACTTGTATGTATGCATTGCTATTTTGTTGTTAAATTATGGTTAGTATCCTATAGTTGCATAATCTGTAGGAATTGTTTATCCTCTACTACCATGAGCCTAGGTTATTTGCTGTGATTTGAGTTCGAAGGATGGACTCTTGTCACTTAGTAGCTTTCGATTTGAAATTACTTAGAAATGCTTAGTTTCGGTAGCAATGGGCGATCATCGGTTTTAGTCGATGATCTTGATCACACATCTAAATATTATTCCAGTATGTCTAGCACTTGTGCTTTGTTATTTTGTAAAGTCAAAATTCTGAAAACGGAAAATTGATTTGGACTTGGGCAATGTCGAACCCGGGAACGAAGGATCCCGAATTCTCTGTGTTCAAACACTAGTCCAGGATTTCCAGTGTACACAGTCACAAAAATGTTATCACAAACATATCCAACGTGTATATTTAATAAGCATAGAGTTTATTACAAGCTGGGCCGGAGGCCAAATAAAACATTAGCGGAAGCAAATAATAATGGTAAGCCACACGATCGCCACAGTAATCGCGGAGATCGCGCCTAATCGTCCTGCTCCTCACCTTCGGATAGCGCCTTCTCTGAATAATAATATTCAAGAAGAGTGAGCACTACAAGCGTGCTGCGCAAATTACACCCAATACAAATTAGAATGCATGCATAAGTTATTCAAAGGAAGGTTGTAGGGTTTATTTGCATAAATCAGCCTTTTGGTTTAAATAGTTATACTAAGTTTCAAGGCACATTTTTATTACATAACTAAAATCAGATTTAAAATTGATCATTTTATAGTGGATAACCTCCATATGAAACATGGTGAAGGATACCCTCCTATCACAAGGCTACCCGCAAATTTACCACAAGGATTAACCATCCTCAAATCATGTCCAAAGTTATTTTAAAACCAAAACAAATCTAACTTAGAGTGGCTTTGCTCGGCATGTCCATGACCGTGGACACGGCTATTCAATAGATTTACACTCTGCAGAGGTGGTACAACTTTACCCACACGAGATAATTTGCAGTTATGTCGGCCAATACACACTTCCTTAGGTGTGTGACTAGGCAATTATCACAAGGCGTTTCAATGCTTTACCTCAATACCAATATGCCCGCTAAGGTTTCACTTCCATTAGGCTAACCACTGCTGAAACCCCTCTTGCGCCAAGTGGGAATAAAGTCTAACAAACACCCACACAACAAAATGGCATAAACAATACGAGGTAATACAAATTATTAAGCCCAGTTACGCCCATACGAACATGTGGTAGTACTGGTGGAGCTTTTGCAAGATGCGGCTCAAAGGCCGGTCCTTAATCTACTTGGGCAACTTTCAATAAAAACCACAGGTCTCGATCCTAACTGAGACAGGCCCGTGCATAAACTTGCACCCACCAACGGTCCATGTTTGCCCAAGTACAAACCATTTTCTTTTATTTTAAATTTTCAAAGACATTTGCAAAAGTCCACCATGACAAGGCAATGTCATAGGCTTTTTATCAATTTATGAAATTTTGGCTAAATTCTCCCAAAGTCAAATATTTCATGGTCTAAGCATTTGCTATGCATATATTTATTTTTAAATTCATTTGACTAAGGTTACAAGGAATTGATAATACAACAATCAAATTTGGCTATACAAAGGAATTGGAATAATTAAATATTTAAAAACAGGAATTTAAAATAATTAAATACAATTATGCATGCAATAATAATTTAAAACAGGAATTAAATAATTTTAAATATTGGGGGCAAAATGGTCAATGGTGTAACTTGCCTTGCTCAAATTCCTGTATTCTACTTCTTCAATAGGGTCAAGCTCTCCGAGTCGTCAAAATCTATCTGTGAAAATATTCCAAATTCAAACAATTCAAATGAACACAAATAAATTCAAATGAAAATTCAAATTAACTCCAAATTAAATAATTTTGGTTTAGTTAGCTAGATCTTGATTTTATACAAATTTAGAAATTTGAATCACCTAAATCGGAGTTTGTATGAAGAAATACGAGCTCTGGAAGTTTAAATCAAATTTAATTCAAAATCAGAATTTCGAATTTCCCAATTAAATTTCTAAAGGAAATTCTATTTATTGCGCCGGTGGACGTCGTGATCTTCGTTCACGAGACCGACATGTGGGCCCAAACAGTCATGGGTCGAGTCCACGGCGCTTTCAAGTCCACGGTGGACTCGGTGCACGCATGAAGGCGGGCTTTGTCTTTGTATGGCGTTCTATGTTGGCACGTACCCACGTGGCGTGACTTGGCGCCACGCACGCGAAAATGGTGATGTGGCGCCGAGGTGGCGAGCCACGTCGGACCGAGAGGAGGCGCTCGGGAACCAAGGTGCAGCGCCGGCGGCGGCGAGCTCCGGTGAGTCGCAAAACATTCGAGACGATCACGAGTCGATCGCTACTGGCGACGCGAGGCGTGGCGGAAGATGGTCGGCGGGCGAGGGCGGCGTGTGGTTCGGTCGTTGGCGGCGATGGAGCTCCGGCGATCTTGAGAGACGAGGAGGTGCACGGATCGCGGCGAGGCAGGCGATAGTGCGGCGTGGTGGCCGGGAGTGCTTCTTGTCGCGGAATCGAAGAAGATGGAGCTTGGCCGCCGACGGGAAACTTCAAATGCCGGCGATTGAGAGCGAGCGAAGCTTGGGAGTAGGTGGAATGGAGTGTGGGAGAGAATGCGCAATGGGGCGCTTTATAGGAGGGGAGGCCGGAGGTGGAGATCGTGGCGAGGTGGCAACGGCCGCTTGCGGAGGTGGCGGCGGCGCATAAATGAGTTATGGAAGGGGTAATGGCCGAGACGAGTGCGGGGTGAACGGCGAATCGAATGCGCTTGAATGCGAGGAAAGAGAGGAGAGAATCACGGGCTTGATGAGCTCGGTAGCGCTAATGGCGGCGAGAGCAACGCGACGCGGAGAAGACGAGGCGAGGAAGACGACATCACAGGTGGCCCCACCTGTCGTGAGACGAGAGCGGAGAGAGAAGCGCGGCGGATTAGTGCCGGCCGTCCGATTTTGATCGGACGGTCCGCGTTACGCATTGGAAGAGTTGGGCGAGATGCGCCTGGCCGGGCTTCGCCCGATCTTTGGTGCAAAGATTTTAAACCTTTTTCAATTGATTTAATTCGAGAAATTCAAATAGGCTTTAGAAAATAGTAAATGAAGTCCAAAATTTTGAGAAAATTCACATAAATTCTATGAGGCATTACGGACTTAAATAAAATAATTCCAACTTTTAGTTGGTAATAGATTTTGCACATAAATTCTTTTAGCCTTAATATACTTTATTGAAAAAAAATTCGGAAAATCCACAAAATTAATAAAGTCTTATTTTTAAATGAAATTGAAATTTTGGGTCATACAAACCTACCCCCTTAAAGGGAATCTCGACCAGAGATTCGGACTTAGTCGACAAAAGGTAGGGATACTCGGCTCTCAAAACTTCTTCTCGCTCCTGTAGCTTCTTCTTACGAATGATTGCTCCATTGAACCTTACAAGAACGAATGACTTTGCTTCGGTGACACGCTACGCCACATCGAGAATCTTGATTGGTTGTTCCACATAGGTGAGATCTTCACGAAGATCGATGCTCTCGCTGTTTCTTCCGTTGGTACTCTGAGACATTTCTTTAAGCGGGATACATGGAAGACATTGTGAGCAGTGGACAGAGATCTTTGGTAGTTCAAGCGATAAGCAACTTCACCTCTTTTGCCAAAATCTTATAAGGTCAGACAAATGCAGGTGCGAGTTTTCCTTTAGTCTGAAATCTCTTCACTCCTCGAGTGGAGTTACCTGAGATAGACAAAATCTCCCATCTCGAAGGATAGTTCTCTCAACGATTATCGGCATAACTCTTTTGTCGGGTTTGAGCTACTTTCAGACGTTCTCTTATTGCTTTTACCTTACTTTCAGCTTCTTTTATCAATTCTGGTCCGAAGAATTGGTGTTCTCCTACTTGATCCCAAAGGAGAGGGGTTCTACACTTTCTACCATACAATGCTTCAAATGGCGACATCTGTAGGCTAGCTTGAAAGTCGTTGTTGTAGGAAAATTCTGCATAGGGCAAATTCTTATCCCAGCTTCTTCCATAATCTATAGCACAAGCTCGAAGCATGTCTTCTAGGACCTGATTTACACGTTCAGTCTGGCCATCTGTTTGGGGATGATATGCTGTGCTGAAGTTGAGTCTGGTTCCTAAAGCTTCATGTAGACTCTGCCAAAATTTTGAAGTGAACTGCGAACCTCTGTCAGACACAATTTTCTTGGGTATACCATGTAGACAGACGATCCTGGCCATGTACAATTCTGCTAACTTATTGCTTCTGTAAGTGGTCTTGACTGGAATAAAATGAGCCACTTTTGTTAATCGGTCAATTATCACCCAAATGGAATCACAACCTGATTGGGTCCTAGGTAGTCCGGTGATAAAATCCATACCAATCTCCTCCCATTTCCACTCGGGAATTGGTAATGGTTGTAACAATCCGGCAGGTCTCTGATGTTCTGCCTTAACACGCTGACATACATCACAACGTGCAACAAACTCAATGATCTCGCTTCATACTAACCCACCAATACTTTTCCTTGGATCTGGTACATCTTGGTACTCCGGGATGGATAGAGTAAGGTGATTCATGAGCTTCTTTCGAATCGGTTATCCGGTTTCATGATGTTTAGGTACACGATGCGGTTGCCAAACCATATTGTGCCTGCTGTCTTGAGAAAATCACGGGCTTTGCCTCTTCTCATGTTCTTCATGATTTCTTTGATGTCTTCGTCTTCTAGCCGCTTTTCTCGATCGACTTTGTATGGTTGGTTGGACTTCCACCGTGTTGATACGACCTTGGTGACAATTTCGATTCGGATGCTTTAGTTCTTCATACAACTCGGTTGATTTTCTTGAACTAACACCGTGTTGCGAGATGCTTTCCTACTCGAGCATCTGCTACCACGTTAGCTTTACCCGGTGATAATGAATTCCAAGGTCATAATCCTTTATCGGCTCTAACCATCTTCTTTGCACGAGATTAAGATCATTTGGGTGAAGATATATTTCAAACTCTTATGATCATGAAAATCTCACAATGTTACCAATGAGGTAATGCCGCTTGATTTTCAAAGCATGCACAATTGCCGCTAACTCTAAATCATGAGTTGGATAATTTCCTTCATGTGGCCTTAATCGGCGAGATGCATAAGCCACAACCTTTCCTTCTGCATCGAGTACACATCCTAGCCTCAAGCGGATGCGTCCTGTAAAACTTCAAAATCCTTACGTATATCCGGTAAAACTAGCAGTGTGCGAGACTAGTCTTTTCTTGACTCTTGAAAACTATGTTCACAAGCACTTGTCCATTCAAATTTCTTTTCCTTCTTGAAGTTGAGTCATGGGTTTGGCGATCTTGGAGAAATTTTCAATGAATCTGCGGTAGTACCCACTAATCAGAAAACTTCTCACTACGTGATGGACTTGGGTTGCTTCAATCCATTACAGCTTCAACCTTTGAGGGTCTCTCGCAACTCCTCCTGCCGACACAATGTGTCCAAGAAAAGCCACTTGGTGAGCCAAAATTCACTTTTCTTTGAGTTTGGCATAAAGTTGGTGTTCTCGAAGTTTGCCCAAAATAATTACGAGATGTTTTCATGCTCTTCCATATCTCTTGAATAGATGAGAATATCATCTATGAATACCACCACAAACTTATCCAAGAATTCCATGAACACTTTGTTCATCATATTCATGAAATAAGCGAGGGCATTTGTTAGTCAAATGACATCACTTTGTGAACTCGCATAATCCATATCCGGTGGTGAAGGTCGTCTTGAATATCTTAGGTCGATTTTTAGCGATGGTAGCGACCTCAAATCAATCTTGGAGAAAACATCGGCTCCTTTAAGTTGATCAAGCGGATCATCTATCCTAGGTAACGGTACTTGTTTTTGATTGTTACCTCGTTGAGTGATCTATAGTCCACACACATTCTCATACTATTGTCTTTCTTTTTGACAAATAGTCTTGGAGCTCCCAAGGCGATGAACTTGGTTGAATGTAACCTTTACTCTGTAGTTCTTGATCGCTTCTTCAACTCTGCTAGATCGTTTGCGGCATTCGTAGGGTCGCTTGAAATTGGGCGATCCACAGGACTAAGTCAATTAAGAACATTATGTCCCGTCGGTGGCATACTGGTAAGTCCTCCGAAAAACATCCGGATATTCTTGTACCACGGTATATCTTCGATTTACTTCCTTTAAAGCGGTCAAGATAGGACTTCTTTAGTAGAAGTCTTGGGTTGGAACTCTCTTGAAATCCCTTGTTCATTGGTGAGGTTGATAGATCTACTAGCACAATCTATCACGCTACGATTTTTGGCAAGCCACTCCATTCCAAGAATTACGTCCAATCCTTGTGAACGCAGGACTATTAAGTTGGCCGAGAAAGTTACTCGAGAGATTTCAAAGGTAAGATTTGGACAGAATAAACTAGCCCTCATTTCTGAGCCCGGGGAATGGATTAACATGGGCTTAACTAAGGGGGAGGTAGATAACCCATATTTTTCCACAAACTTATTTGACACAAAAGAATGCGAAGCTCCGGAATCAAATAAAGCGATCTTTGTCTTGAGTTGACAAGGAACGTACCAAGAACAACATCTGGTGCTGCATAGGCTTCCTCTGCGGTGACGTGATTCACACGTCCCTTCATGAATTGACCAGCTGGTCTTGAGGGACCGCCGAGGCCAAACTCCGGAGTTGGCTTGCGGGGTGGCGGTCTGCTACTTCTTGGGACACTTATTGGCATAGTGACCCAACTCGTTGCGATGAAAGCAAGTGATTCTCGCCGTGGAAATAGGCAGCCTGCTGAACTCGCCCTCCGGATGAACTACTACGGAATCCGGAGTATTTGGGCGCGAATCGAGGCCGGAACTCTGGTGTAGTAGTCCGAATCTCCCACGCCGAGTGGTGAGGCCAGAGAAACGAGGCTTGGGCAGTCCTCCCGAGTTAAACTTCTGAGCTGCCATCCTCCGCTTGCGATTCTCCATTTCCTGATGTTTGCCTTCCTGGCGTATGGCCTTATTTACCAAGCTATTGAAAGTCGGTAAAATCTCGAGAAATCAAGCGAGCAGAGAGTTCGCTGCTTAACCCTTCCGTAAATCGCTCTTGCTGTCTTCGTCTCGCTACATCCTCGGGGCATAGCGAGCAAGTTGGTTAAACTTATGCGGATACTCGCCAATCGAGCGGTTTCCTTGGCGAGCGGCGAAACTCCTTCTTTTTCAAAGTAATCATGCGGATGGAATGTGAGATCGACGGAAAGCTTGCATGAACTCATCCCAAGTGATTTCTTGGGCATTAGCATGGGACATCTTTGAAATTATCCCACCATTCGATGCGGGACCAATCAATTGATGAGAGGCAAACAAAACTCTCTCACGATCGTGCATTGAGCAATATCCAGCTTCTTTCCAATGGCCTGAGCCAATCATCTGCGTCCATGGGTTCCGTGCTACTAGAAAATGTTGGCGACGATCCTCATGAACTCGACAAAGTTACTCTTGCGGGAGGTGGAGGAGCATGATAGGTCACGACGCTTGAGTATTCTCGATTCTTTGTGAAGGGATGGGCTAGCAACTCAATCGATGAGTCGATTGGCCATCATTTGGCGCCGACCAGAGCTTGATTGGAGGAGGTGGTGGTCGTTGAACTGGGTTTTCTTGATATTCGGCATTCTCATTTCCTTGCCCTCTAGCACCGACACTTCCAAGGGTGGTCACCATCGATGAACTCTTCACAGTTAGACAAGAGAGACAGGAATTATAAGAGTATAGATCTAAAATAGCCCAAATTCAACAAACACAAGACAAGAACATTTCGGCAAAATAATTTATTTTTATTTTATTAATTCATTATGGCTACTACAAAGGTTTGGTAGCTCATAATTACGCAACTAAAGGAAAAATTAAGGTCAAATCTATGGTGTTATTGGGGTATAATCGGCTCACTAGAACTAGCCTCGCCTTCCTTGTAAGAGGCCGCTTCTTTTCGCACTCTTCAACTTTTCTTCTCGCATCTTGTAATTTCACTTGCAGGAGAGACTCATCTAGTGTATTCCGTAGGCATAATCCATGGCTCGCCGAGATCCACGATGAGTGAGATCGGGACGATCTTCATCTCTAGTTGAGCGAAAGCACCGTCATGCCGGGTTGGAATGTGCATTGGGTAATAGTGGAACCCGGTGCCGTTGAGGCGATGATCGTAGATGTAGCGAAGTCTGCGGGTTGCTTCCTGGTCAGATCTGGATGCCTTGGCGAAGGTGTCTCGTCGCATTGGGGCATCAAGACGTGGAAGTCGTGTTGGCGATAGATTGGAGTAGAGGATCACCTCTACTCTCCACCGCTCTGATTTCCCACTTTATACTTGTATCCTTGATACGTCGGTCTTTCTTCAAAGTCCAAGTCTTTGCATCATCTTCCGAGAATGGCGCCCAATGACCAAAGAAGACTCCATGGAAATGGCATTCTAACTTGACCATCTACAATTTTTGAAAAGGAGATGAGTTAGTAAATAATTTTTCAAGAGAAAAGTTGAGAATGACTCTGTAAGACCAAGTTATTTTTAATTTTCAAAATAAATCCTTAAGGGTTTGATTTCCTTCTAGGTCACGACCTACAATCGATATGGCTCGATACCACTTTTGTCGAACCCGGAACGAAGGATCCCGAATTCTCGTGTTCATACACTAGTCCAGATTTCCAGGTGTACAATCACAAAAATGTTATCACAAACATATCCAACATGTATATTTAATAAGCATAGAGTTTATTACAACTGGGGCCGGAGGCCAAATAAAACATTAAGCGGAAGCAAATAATAATGGTAAGCCACACGATACGCCACAGGCAATCGTCTGGAGATCGCGGCCTAATCGTCCTGCTCCTCACCTTCTGGATAGCAGTCTTCTCCCGAATAATAATATTCAAAGAAGAGTGAGCACTACAACCGTGTTCGCAAATTACACCAATCTGTAATTTAGAATGCATGCATAAGTTATTCAAAGGAAGGTTGTAGGGTTTATTTGCATAAATCACCTTTTGGTTTAAATAGTTATACTAAGTTTCAAGGCACATTTTTATTACATAACTAAAATCAGATTTAAAATTGATCATTTTATAGTGGATAACCTCCATATGAAACATAGTGAAGGATACCCTCCTATCACAAGGCTACCCGCCAAATTTACCACAAGGATTAACCATCCTCAAATCATGTCCAAAGTTATTTTAAAACCAAAAACAAATCTAACTTAGAGTGGCTTTGCTCAGCATGTCCATGACCGTGGACACGGCTATTCAATAGATTTACACTCTGCAGAGGTGGTACAACTTTACCCACACGAGATAATTTGCAGTTATGTCGGCCAATACACACTTCCTTAGGTGTGTGACTAGGCAATTATCACAAGGCGTTTCCAATGCTTTACCTCAATACCAATATGCCCGCTAAGGTTTCACTTCCATTAGGCTAACCACCTGCTGGAAACCCCCTCTTGCGCCAAGTGGGAATAAAGTCTAACCGACACCCACACAACAAAATGGCATAAACAATACTGAGGTAATACAAATTATTAAGCACGGTTCGCCATACGTAACATGTGGTAGTACTGGTGGAGCTTTTGCAAGATGCGCTCAAAGGCCTGGTCCTTAATCTACTTGGGCAACTTTCAATAATAACCCTGGGTCTCAGTCCTAACCAGACAGGCCCGTGCATAAACTTGCACCCACCAACGGTCCATGTTTGCCCAAGTACAAACCATTTTCTTTTATTTTAAATTTTCAAAGACATTTGCAAAAGTCCACCATGACAAGGCAATGTCATAGGCTTTTTATCAATTTATGAAATTTTGGCTAAATTCTCCCAAAGTCAAATATTTCATGGTCTAAGCATTTGCTATGCATATATTTATTTTTAAATTCATTTGACTAAGGTTACAAGGAATTGATAATACAACAATCAAATTTGGCTATACAAAGGAATTGGAATAATTAAATATTTAAAACAGGAATTTAAAATAATTAAATACAATTATGCATGCAATAATAATTTAAAACAGGAATTAAATAATTTTAAATATTGGGGGCAAAATGGTCAATGGTGTAACTTGCCTTGCTCAAATTCCTGGTATTCTACTTCTTCAATAGGGTCAAGCTCTCCGGAGTCGTCAAAATCTATACGTGAAAATATTCCAAATTCAAACAGAATTCAAATGAACACAAATAAATTCAAATGAAAATTCAAATTAACTCCAAATTAAATAATTTTGGTTTAGTTAGCTAGATCTTGATTTTATACAAATTTAGAAATTTGAATCACCTAAATCGGAGTTTGTATGAAGAAATACGAGCTCTGGAAGTTTAAATCAAATTTAATTCAAAAATCGAATTTCGAATTTCCCAATTAAATTTCTAAAGGAAATTCTATTTATTGCGCCACCGACGCCAAGAAGATCGCTCACGAGATCGACATGTGGGCCCAAACAGTCATGGACTGAGTCCACGGCGCTCTCCAAGTTCACGGTGGACTCGGTGCACGCAATGGCAGGGTGGGCAATGTGTCTTGGGCTACTAGGCCGCTACCGGGCACCACGTGGCGCCGACTTGGCCGCCACGCACGCGAAATGGTGATGTGGCGCCGAGGTGGCGAGCCACGCCGGACCGGAGAGGGAGGCGCGGAACTAAGGTACAAAGACGCAGCGGCGCGCGGCGAGCTCCGGAGGTGCGCAAACATTCGAGAGACGACATCGAGTACGATGCGCTACCTAGCGACGCGAGGGCGTGGCGGAAGATGGTCGGCGACGGCGAGAGGCGGCGGTGTGGTTCGGTCGTTGGCGGCGATGGAGCTCCGGCGATCTTCAGGAGACGAGGAGGGGTGCACCGGGATCGCGGCGAGGCACTGAAGCTGATAGTGCGGTCGTGGTGGCCGGGGAGTGCTTGCTGTCGCCGGAATCGAAGAAGATGGAGCTTCGGCCACGACGGGAAACTTCAAATGCCGGCGATTGAGAGCGAGCGAAGCTTCGGAGTAGGTGGAATGGAGTGTGGAGAGAATGCGCACGGGGCGGCTTTTATAGGAGAGGGGAGGCCGGAGGTGGAGATCGTGGGCGAGTGGCAACCGCCGCTTATGAGGTGAGGGCGGCTACATGAATGAAGTTATGGAAGGGGTAATGGCCGAGACGAGCGGGGTGAACAACGAATCAATGCGCTTGAATGCGAGGAAAGAGAGGGAGAGAATCACGGCTTGATGAGCTCCAGCGAGCGCTAATGGCGGCGAGCAACGGACGCTGCGGAGAAGACGAGCGAGGAAGACGACACTTATTCAGGCCGGCCCCACCTGTCAATGAGACAGAGCGGGAGAGAGGCGCGGGCGGATTAGGCCGGCCGTCCGATTTTGATCGGACGGTCCACAAGTTACTCAGCGGAAGAGTTGGGTCGAGATGCGCCAATCTTGGGCTTCGCCCAAGATCGCTGCAAAAGATTTTTAAACCTTTTCAATTGATTTAATTCGTAAATTCAAATAGGCTTTAGAAAATAGTAAATGAAGTCCAAAAATTTTGAGAAAATTCACATAAATTCTATGAGGCATTCTCGACTTAAATAAAATAATTCCAACTTTTAGTTGGTAATAGATTTTGCACATAAATTCTTTTAGCCTTAATATACTTTATTGAAAAAAATTCGGAAAATCCACAAAAATTAATAAAGTCTTATTTTTAAATGAAATTGAAATTTTGGGTCATTACGGTGCAAGTGGTTGGATGGTGGGTTATTGGATTTGTGGATGTCTTGCCTAAGTCAACAAGGACCGAACATCTTGTGTCACACTCTCCAAGCATTTTTATGCTAAACCACGCGAGAGGGATATGGGACCTCTCTTGACTAAGTACTTTACGTGTGTTATCTCCGAGTCGCAGGAGGGGTTGTGTGTGTTGTGTGAAAAGGATATGTGTTCTTGTGTTAAAAGTGCGGTGGTGGAGATTCCGTAGGCTCTCCACCTCGAGGAGCATTGTAGTTGTCCAAGGCTTTACTCGCGACGGGTAGTTGACCGAGGCTTTACAATGACTCGACACAACGTATGGGTTTCTATCCATACGGGCGCTCGTGAGTTAATACACAATATTGGAAATGTCTCGTAGGACTTAGCCGTGTAGGCATACCTAAGGAAGTATGCTAATCTAGTGGCAAAAGGCTATGCCTCAAGTGGGTACATTGGTACACCTGCAGGCATAAAACTATTCAATAGCCTCGTCCTAGGTTATGGACACGCTTGGTTAGGTTTTGCAAGAGTTAGACTACAACCTTTTAAAAAATTAAAATTTGACATGGTTGGTATGAATGGGTAATTCATGCTATTGTTGTGGTGACTAATGGTTTAGTCACTTCCAGGATTGTTGTTGTTTTCTATCTACTGTTATATTGTTGTCATTTACGCTTATTTGAACATTAAAAACAGATTTGCCAACTTGCTTTTAAATGTATTACCTTATTGCAAATGGAAACTTGCTTTGTGCTAAAATGAAACCTACAGACTCCAATTCAATTAGCTTGCATGTAGTATATGTACAGTTTGTTATTCCACATGTAAGTCTTATGTAGTACATTCAAAGTACTCACCGCTTTTGCCTACGCTTTTGTTTGGGGAGGAAGGTGAGCCCCAAGGGCCTCACTTTGTGAGTCAGGCTGTGGATTCGACGACTAGCTTGGCGGTCCTGGCTTGGCTTCCTTGTGGGTTAAAGGCACACCGATTGGCTCTTTTGGTTTATGGCCATCTTATGGCACTTTTGCTTCAGCTGTTAAACTTCTTTATGTATATGTTGTTTGGCCGGTCGGCCTCTCTTTTGTAATAACTATCCTTTATTTATGCTATCTTCTCGCTTGTTGTTTTGCTTCTGCTCTATGTGGATGAATGGAATTGATGCATAAATTTTGTAAAGAGGTGTGTATCTTGACTCTGGGAAGTATACATGTCTCGAGTCTCTGATTATCTGAATTGTGATGCTAGGACCAAGTGGGTGGTTAAGATTACAAGTTTGATAAACCGGGTCTCACAAGGTTTGCATCGTGAGCCATATTGACCGTAGTAACCCAAGCTTAGTCGCCTTTAGGATATTTTGAAAGCCCTAATTTCAAAGTATCAAATGATTTATGAAAGCTTAGGTCATTCTCAGATTTTATTCCTTACCTATCTTAGCCTTCTCCTCTCATCCTACTCTAATTTGAGTTTGAAAGTTGTTTTCCTCTCATCTCCTTTTCAAAGGTAGTGTTATCGATTAAATGGGTTTTGGGAACCAATCGAGTTTGGCAAATTGGAGTGCTTAGGGTTTTGAAGTTTCGGATCAAGATTTCGCCAGAGGCTTGATGCGAACTGGACAAGACGCTTCAATTTCAGACAATGAGCTCAATGGTTTCGATAGGACCACCGAGCTTGGCAAATTGAAGTGTGCCGATTTTGAAGTTTCTAGAATGGAAGACTTCTACCGAAGCTTGATGCGAAATCGCTACAAGAACCTCAATTTCCTGACAAGAAGCTCGATGGTTTCTAATGGGGTAGAAAATGAGAGTTTAATCAACTAAAACTTGTGGGGTTAAAAGGGTAAGATGTGATACTAGTTAGCTATGTATCTAACGCCACGTCACGATTTAGCCTTGATCTTGAGTGGTATTAGATCTTACCTTAATCTTCTGATTTTTACCTTCTCAAACAATTACTCGTTCATTCAATACGGGTTAGTTGCATTGGGAAGTTGAGCCTTGGTTGGTGGTTCATTACGATTTTTGGAGTCTTTCTATAAGCCTGTTTAAGTTTATACACTTGTTGTTTTTGGCTTTCGATTAGAGTGATATTCCATTCCCCTAGTCGTTAGCTTTTCGCTTTCTTTCGGCTTTGAATCTTTGAGTCTAGTTTTAACCAAAGTTTCTTGTAACAGATGGCCGACGCACTTTCGTAGCGGCTAAGGCCGCCACCGTCCGAACGAGGATCTTCCTCCTCCTCCGACCATGGCCGAGGTCCTTCTTCGATCGAGCGCAACCGCAAGGAGGACAGAGGGTTCTTCCGACGCCATCGCTAAGAACACTTCCGCCCTTACCGTGCTTCGTGATCCGGGCAAGGAGTGGACACCACCGCGGGGGACTTGCGAGTTTCTTCGCACTCACCTCGCTCTCGTGTCCGAGGACTCCGCTTGACGCAGCGGATCGCTTCGCCTAGTTGAGCGGAAGCTTCGCATAGCGCAGCGTGCGGGAGCACGAGAAGGCGCTGCTTGCATCGCACCACCGGAGGGTGCACTTTGTCTTGGTGGGAGAGCTTTCGCCATGCACCGACGCCACACCGCCACTTGGGAGGAGTTCCGCATCGCCTTCCGTCGGAGTCACATTCCTTCCTACCGATGAGGTCAAGAAGAAGGAGTTCTTGTCGCCGCACAAGGACGCTCTCGCCACGGAGTACTGCACGAGTTTAACCATTTGGCTCGTTATGCTCGGAGGAGGTGGCCACCGATGAGGCCAAGCAAGAGAAGTTCAAGGATGGTTTGTCCGAGGAGTTTCAGACAAGCTATCCATCGCCGACTTCCCGATTTCCGTGCCTTGGTGGACAAGGCCATCGTCCGCCGAGCACTCAGGAGAGCGCTTGTGGATTCCCGCAAGCATAAGTGGAGGCCCGTGGTCATCCAGGCCGCTATCTCGCTTCAGCCTGTCTCGTGGGTCGCGCCAAGAAGCTTCAAGACTTCGAGGCCGCCAAGACTGCTCCTCGCCTTCGCAGCCGTGCCCCAATCACGTGCACTGTGAGTCGCCAGGTGGCCCCGCAACCCGGCCGCTGGGTCACTTGCTTCGCCGCAGCCTGGAAGGGGCATTATGCAACCAATGCCCTAAGAAGACAGAGCACCCTCGCCCCAATGGAGGACGCGGGTCGAGGTGGTTCTTCTCAGACTCAAGATAGTCCCTACTACCCAAGGCGTGGGTAGTGGTCGCGTCAACCTCATCTCGCAGAGAGGAGGCACAGGAGGCACCCGACGCCGACTGGGTACACTTTCGCTAACTCTCATTCTCGCTCTGCTTTGTTTGATTCAGAGCATCTCATTCTTTTATTTCTGAATCTTTTGCTGCTATTAGTGAGCTCCTTTTTACTCCTTTGTTGGTCCCGTTGCTCATTCGCTCTCCGGGTTCGGAGTTGAGAGCTACATTGGAGTGTAGGGACGTCCCTATCGAGATTGAGGGGTAGGGTTCTTAGCGAATCTTATCATCCTCCATTCAAAGAAGTTTAGATGTAATTCTTGGTATGGATTGGTTGTCTCGGCATAAGGGACAAATCGATTGCGCCAAGAAGTGTGTCTCTATCTAGTTTTTCCGGCGAAAGGTGTTCGCTACCGGTTGCTAGGTCCGCATCTCTTCGCGCTTGAAGCGAAGCCCGCTCTGGATATTAGTGAAGTCCCCACAGTTCGTGACTTCATTGATGTCTTTCCTGAAGATCTTCCCGGGATGCCACCAGCTCGAGATCTTGAGTTTGTCATTGAGTTGGTTCCCTGAGACGCCTCGATTTCAAAGAGGCATTATCGATGCCACCGAACGAGTTGGTGGAGTTGAAGAAGCAATTGAATGAGCCGCAAGAAAAGGTTTCATTCGCTCTAGCTCATCTCCGTGGGGTTGTCCAAAGAATCTTCGTAAAGAAGAAGGACAATACTTTACGCATGTGCGTTGATTACCGTCCGCTTAATGAAGTAACGGTAAAGAACAAGTATCCATTGCCCGCATTGATGATCTCTTTGATCAATTAACTGGAGCTCGAGTATTCTCCAAGATTGATTTGAGAGCGGATATCATCAAGTTCGGATACGACCGAGGGATATTCCAAAGACGGCCTTCTACTCGCTACGGCTTGTATGAGTACACCGTCATGTCATTTGGCTTAACCAATGCTCCCGCTTTGTTCATGAACCTCATGAATTCGGTATTCATGGAGTATTTGGATAAGTTTGTCGTGGTCTTCATCGATGATATTCTTATCTATTCTAAGGACGATGAGGAACATGATGAGCATCCGAGGCTTGTGTTAGGCAAGCTTCGTGAGCACCACCGTATGCAAAGTTCACCAAAGGCGCTGCTTCGGTTGAAGGAAGTGGCCTTCCGGGTCATGTTCTTTCAAATAGAGGCGAGCCGCTGATCCTAGCAAGATCGCCGATGTTCTTTCTTGGTGTCACCTACTTGAATCGGCGCGGAGTTTTCTGCTTAGCTGGTATTATCGCCGTTTCATCGAGAACTTCCAAGATCGCTGGCCGGCGACGGAGTTGCTTAAGAAGGACAAGAAGTTCTTATGGTCCGATGCTTGTGAGGAAAGCTTCCAAGTACTTAAGAAGCGTTTGACCACCGCTCCCGTCCTCGTTCTTCCCGATGTTCATCAAAGCTTCGACTTGTGGGTGCTGGAAGTCACGACGGCCTCGGGGTGTCGGGTCACGACGCGACCCACGAGACGGACTGAAGCGGGGATAGCTGGCCCTAGAGGACTTGTGGGCCTCCCACTTACGCTTGCGGGAATCCACAAGCGCTCTCCCTGAGTGCTCGGCGACAATGGTGAAAGCATCTAGGCCCCTAAAAATGGTTTTGGTAATTAATGATAATATGTGAATATGGGATTAACAAGTTTACTAAGAATGTGCAAGGTTAATTCCATTTGATGAACATGATGAAGCAAGGATGCATGCTAAAGGAAAATGTGAAGATCAACAAGGCTTAAAGTCAAGGTACAAATAGTCTAGGATCCTTTTCTATTTTACCTGGCCTAAGGAGAATTGGTTGGTAGACCTGGATTATAGGATAAATGCCGTACTATTAAGGGGATCACGACTAGTAGCTTGATAGCTTATTCTTGTGCCATATGGATCAACTTAGGATCATGCATGCATTTAAAATTGACTTGAATTTAAGTTAGAATGAATTCGAGTGCTTTAATTTAAATCGGATGAACCGAAGGCTTAGCAATGTTGTACCGAAGCGCCGGTTCCAAGGCATGTGAGCGGTTCAACCGTTAGCCTTTTAAATTGAAAATCGCCGATCGCCGATCTCAATCTAACGGCTAGGATTAAGTGGGCCGTTCGGACCGTCCGAAGTGGCAACGCATGTGGATCGTTGGATTAAAATCAAACGGCTCGATCTTGTAGGCCGACCGACCACTAGACAAGAGTCCATCGTGGCCTTCCACGGTCATGATCTCGTGGTGATCTCGATTTCGGTCGCGTTGTACCGATGGCTTGAACGGCACGATCGCATCCCGGTTGTTCCGATTATTTTACTACGTTGCAAAATAACAATGCGAGTGTAATCTCCTTTGAAAACCTCTTTGAGAATCTACCGCATCACATTTAATAATCGGATGAACCGTGACACGGATGTTCCAAATGTATTTGGCGTTGTAAAATTCCGCAATGTATGCAAAATCTCTGTTTAGAAACCCAAACGGACGATCCGTGTTTGCTCATGGATGAACCGCAACTAAATCCAACGGCTATATCGCAGCATTTAATGCGTAACATAGCCAAGTATCGCGCATTGAGCATAGCGCGTTGTACCGATGCTAACACGCGGTTGTTCCGATTTGTCTTTGAACTTTCGAACTTCTTCCCAACGGCTAGAATTGTTTGGTGGAGGCTATAAATACCTCCCCAATCGCACAAGGGACATGTTACACAGCTGCATTAAAGATATCTCAACCCTTGTGAGCATTGTGCATTCAATTCTACTCCCAATTTACTCTTGCATTCATTGAGAGGAGATCAAGTGCATTCTTCTTTAGTTGATTCATTGGCACTTGAGTAAAGTCAAGCGAGGATCGTTGATCTATTCTCTTGGGGTGTTGCCGCACTCCTAGACGGCTTAGCGGTGAAGCACGGTGATCTTCTCAAGTGAAGCTTGTGAGAAGACCCGAGCAAGATTGTGAGTGGTTGGTGTTCACCATCTCCGAGCAGAGGAAGAACAACCCAAGTGATCGAGGAAGGCTTAATTCATGGAGCCAGCTTGGGTGGTCAAGCTTCCTCAACGTGGACTAGTGAAGACCTAAGTCTTCGATACCACTGAAAAACATCATTGTGTCTTGTGGTTATTTCTTGTCTTTACAATTCGCACTTATATTTCTAACTTGTTTAGACTAAGTCATTAATTGAATTGGATAAATTGTTAATTTGTTAAAACTTTAAAACCTCCTATTCACCCCCTCTAGCCTGCTATCCTTGATCCTACAAATGGCCTTGTCCACCAAGGCCCGGAAATCTGGAAGTCGACGATGGATAGCTTGTCCCAAGCTCCTGACAAACCATCCTTGAACTTCTCTTGCTTGGCCTCGCTGGTGGCCACCTCCTCCGAGCATAACGAGCCAAATGGTTGAACTCAGATAAGTACTCAGAATGCAGAGACGCCTGCTTGAGCGACAAGAACTCCTTCTTCTTCACCTCATCAGCCTAAGGAATGTGACTGACGGAAGGCGGTCGGAACTCCTCCCAAGTGACGGTGTGGCTGCCAGTCGCATGGCGAAAGCTCTCCCACCAAGACAAAGCCGCACCCTCTAGCCGGTGCGATGCGAACAGCGCTTCTCGTGCTCCCGCATCGCGCTATCACGGCTTTCGCCAACTAGACGGCTACCGCTCAAGGCAAGCGGTCCTCGGACCGAGAACGAGGGTGAGCGCGAAGAAACTCCGCAAGTCCCCACGCGGCCGATGACCACTCCTTGCCCGGATCCTCAAGCACCGATAAGGGCGGAAGTGTTGCGCGTGATGACGCCCGAAGAACCCTCCGCCCTCTCGCACGGTTGCGCTCGACCAAGAAGGACCTCGGCCATGGTCTGAGGAGGAGGAAGATTGAAGGACCAAATAAAGACAGAGGGGGGGTGAATGGTGCCTAAAATTAATACTCCCTTTATCAGATTTAAACAAGTTTACAAAGATCTCTGAGATCTAAAGAAAGTAAAGAAAGCAAGATCAAATAACAAAACAAGCCTCGGCCGTTTCTTCCGAAATCTAAGCTCAGGCCAAGAGGTGCGGAAGTTCCGCCATGCGATGAGTTCCATTGTGTATGGCGCGGAAGTTCCACTTGCGATACTCACTGTAAAATCGAAGTCTCAGATTATGTAACATCCCAAAGTTCATTACAAAATAAAATTAATAAAGTTATTATTTTATTTGATTTTGTGAAATTTAAAAGAGATTTATTGCTTTTCTTGAATTTCCTAAATTCTAAAAGTTAAAAATAAAATTTATTGAGTTTTCTGCTATTTAATTGGATTTAAATTGAAAATAAAGTTTTAATTAATTTATGGAATTTCCAGTATTTAAAAATGTTTTTCCTATATTTCATTAAAAAAATAATTATCAGATAAAATAAAGTATAAATTTAATTTGTAATTATTTTTTATTAAGTTAAAAATAAATAAATTAATTTCTCTAAATTGTTCTGGAATTTTTTAACACTGTTTGTTATTTTCTAAAAATCCCTATTTGATTTTTGTATTATCTAGCAATTAAAAATGAATTTCCGTTCGCAAGGAAAAGATAAATTTTTATTGAAAATATTTTATTTAAGATAAAAATACCCTATTGAACTAATCTAAAAAGTTATAGAATTTTTAGACCAATATTACTATTTTTAAAGTTTAAAAATAATTTTCAGCAATATAAAAATAATTACTGTATAATAATAAAATTATTATTTTTACTTTTATTATTTTATTTACGTTCAGAATCTGGTGTTTAATATCTGTGATTTATTTGGGATTTTTCGGAATTGATTTGCTATTTTTTCGGAATTAATTAATACTTTTCGAATTTTGAAAAAAAAGAATATTCCTCGGAATATTCCGGCTGCTACAGTGCCGCGCCCAAAATTCAGCCCAAAAATCCGCTCATAACTCCGGCGAGCAATTCCCGCCAAACCGCTATTCTTTTCGCGCTTATAAATCAACCGTAGACCTCCTCCTCATTCCCACATCCCACTCGCCAGATTCGCGAAAGCCTCCCTGAGCTCCTCTGCTAGCTCTTCTTCTCCAACTCCGGCGACAACTCCATGAGCCCGATCTCCCCATCCGCTGCTCTCAGTGCGTCAAATTTTACCAGTGAGTTCATCTCGAGATTCTCTACATTTCTATTCAAACCGAATTTTGATTTACCTATTGTTTCACATCACCACAAATATACCGACGGTTTCTTTCTCCAACTCCGTGACAACTCCATGAGCCCGATCTCTCCATCTCAGAGTTCTGTTGTGCACCAAATTTTACCGGTGCGTTCCTATAGAGATTCTCTACATTTCTATTCAAGCCAAATTTTGATATACATATTGTTTCACCTCAACCACAAAAGACTGACGGCCTTCTTCTCCAACTCCACGAGAACTCCCATGAGCCCGATCTCCTCATCCGCTGATCCACTATGTACCAAAATTTATTTGTGAGTTCCTATTGAGATTCTCCATATTTCTATTCAAGTGGAATTTTTATTCACTAACTTTTCACCACCGGCCACATATTCTTCCCAAGTCCATGAGAACTCCGCCGAGCCCGATCTTTTCATCCGTTGGGTAATTGCGTGAGCCTTTTACCTACATGTTCCATTCAATATTATCTACCTTTCTATTCAAACAAAATTTTGAATTTCGTAATAATTCAAGAACGCTATGTCGTGCCATGTGGCGCCAAATCATCACATGTAACCGCCACATCACCACATAGTCTACATGGTTGCCACCCAAGTGCCACCTCACTTTATCTCTCCAAATCAATAGCTACGCCATACCATGTGTATATTTCCTCTTTATCTTTGGAAAATCAATATCTTAAATTCAAATTCGAATTTAATCTTTTCATCGACTTTCAACCTTCCGAAATTGCTCTTCTTCATACGAACTCCGATTCCATCGATTCAAATTCCTTTATTCATATAAATTAGATATATTCCTTATAGTATTTATTTTATAATTTTTGGATTTTATTTGGATTTTGTTTGAATTTGGCTTATGTACGCGTATAGATTTCGACGACTTCGGAGAGTCAGATTTCGTCGCCGTTTGAGAACAACACATAACCAAGCAAGGCAAGTTATACCTTTGATCATATTTGATCCCAATATTTCAAATTATTTAAATTCTGTTTTAAATTATTATTGCATGCTATTTCTATTCAAGTAATTTAAATACCTGTTTTTAAATTATAGTTATTCCCATTGCCATTGTATAGCCCACTTTGTTATTGAATCAAACATACCTTGACACCTTAGATGAAAATCTAGTTTATGCAATAGTATGACTAGAACATTTTGGGAAAAATTATGCAAAGACATGCTTAGACCAAAATGTTTAGTTTGGGAAATTTTAGCCAAATAATCAACTATTGTTTAAAAGCCTATGACATTGGTTTGTCATGGAAGATTTTACAAATGACTTTGAAAAGCAAAATGAAAAGTTGGTTTGTACTTGGGCTAAATGGATGCTTGGTGGTGCAGTTTATGCACCTGCTCAATCCGTAGGTTTGAGGCCCGGGTTATTTTGAAAGTCGCCTGTCGCTTAAGGACCGGCCTTGAGCCGATTTGCAAAGCTCCACCGTACTACCACAAGTCCGGAATGGGACAAAGCTAAATTTGAATAATTTGCAACGCTCCATTGTTAGTTGTGCCATTTTGGTGTGTGGGTGTTTGCTAGATAGTATTCCCACTTGGTGCAAGAGGGGTTTCCATGGTGGTTAACCCAATGGAAGTGAAACCTTAGCGCGCAAGAGGGCTTCTAGCGGATGGTTAATCCAATGGAAGTGAAACCTTAGCGCATGACTACTTTGGAATGACGATTGTAAAGGTCTCGTGATAATCACTTAGTCGCACACCTACTAAGTGTGTCGACGGACATTAAAAGTTGATTATCTCTTGTGGGTAAAGTTGTACAACCTCTCGCAGAGTGTAAAACTATTCGAATAGCCGTGTCCACTGGCCATGGACATGCTGAGCAAAGCCACTCAAAGTTAGACTTTGATTTGTTTTAAAATGATTTGTACAAATGATTTGAGGATGGTTAATCCTTGTGGTAAAATTAGGCGGTTAGCCATGTGATAGGAGGGTATCCATCACCATGTTTCATATAGAGGTTATCCTACTATAAAACTTGAGAATTTATAAAATGAATTTTAGTTATAGAATAACCGCTTGGAACTTAGTAACAAATATTTAAAGAAAACTTTGCTTTATGCAAATTCAACCAAAAAGCATTCCTTTGATATATCCATGCATGCATTAACTCATATCGGGTGTAACTTATGAGCACTGTAGTTGTGCTCACCCTTGCTTCATGCAAATAAATTTCAGAGGAGAAGAACTTGGATCTCGACGACTAGGCCGCTACCCTACCGATTGCTCGTGGCGCATCACCGACTCCACTACTTCTTCGCCTTCCATTGTGTTTGTTTAATATTGGCTTGTGCCTTTCTTGTAATCAACTCGATATTTATTAATAAAGTTGTGCGATTTATGGATGTTACCATATCATTTCTCAGGTGAACTAGCTAATGATCATGGGACTAGTTCAGAAATGCACAGAGGATTCTGGGGTGTTACTCCCGGGTCCGACAGAAATGGTATCAGAGCCATGTCGACTGTAGGTCGTGACCTAGTTAGATTGGACGTTAGTTGAAAACTTCAAAACTTATTTTATATAAAAAGGAAAATAAATTGTTCTCTCCTCATCTTGGTCATCTATCTATCTTTAGTTCCTTCATGGTATTCTTTCTTACCTAATTCTCTCTTCATCGTTTTATAATGTTAAACGGATCATCTTTCCCTTGAAAAGCTTCTATAGATGGTCAGCACGTTCTTACCATTACGTTGAAGACCACAAGACCTAGAACTATCAAGAAAACATCGTAAGATCGTCAAGTCATTCAAGGACAACATGCAAGATTTACCGAAGATCGCGATGTGAGCCAAGCCATATAGTTTAAGTTTGCCAATTCTCATTCTGTGTATTGAGTCATTTCACCAGCTTACGAGTATCGATCGAGTAGAACGTTGTATTGTTTCTTAACTTGTATCGTATGTTTTTTTTGTACGCCGTACATAGATCTTTTGATCTTGTGTACAACGCTTGCTTTAAATGTGTAATCTTCTCTCCTCATAGCTTTCTTTCTCATCCTTTGCTATTATCTCTTCTCTAACAATCCATTGACTTCTAACCCATCGATGCACTTGGAACTTGAAGGACGAATTGATGCTTCAAAACATCGACAATTCAACACCCTTGACTTAAGCCAACTTGAAGATGCACTCTGTCTCAATTTCTATCCTATGTCCATCTTCCTTCTTTCTAGCTCTCCAATCTCGGGACGAGATTCCTTTTAAGGGGGTAGTTTGTAACATCCCAAAGTTACATACTAAAATAAAATTAATAAAGTTATTATTTTATTTGATTTTGTGAAATTTAAAAGAGATTTATTGCTTTTCTTGAATTTCCTAAATTCTAAAAGTTAAAAATAAAATTTATTGAGTTTTCTGCTATTTAATTGGATTTAAATTGAAAAATAAAGTTTTAATTAATTTCTGGAATTTCCGGTATTTAAAAATGTTTTTCCTATATTTCATTAAAAAATAATTAATTGTACAAAAATAAAGTATAAATTTAATTTGTAATTATTTTTATTAAGTTAAAATAAATAAAGTAATTTCTCTAAATTGTTCTGGAATTTTTAACACTGTTTGTTATTTTCTAAAAATCCTATTTAATTTTTGTATTATCTAGCAATTAAAATGAATTTCCGTTCGCAAGGAAAAGATAAATTTTTATTGAAAATATTTTATTTAAGATAAAAATACCCTATTGAACTAATCTAAAAGTTATAGAATTTTTAGACCAATATTACTATTTTTAAAGTTTAAAAATAATTTTCAGCAATATAAAATAATTACTGTATAATAATAAAATTATTATTTTTACTTTTATTATTTTATTTACGTTCAGAATCTGGTGTTTAATATCTGTGATTTATTTGGGATTTTTCGAATTGATTTGCTATTTTTCGGAATTAATTAATGCTTTTCGAATTTTGAAAAAGAATATTCCTCGAATATTCCGGCTGCTACCGTGCCACGCCCAAAATTCAGCCTTCAAAATCCGCTTTCATAACTCCGCGAAGAATTCCGCCAAACCGCTATTCTTTCAGGCTTATAAATCAACCGTAGCCTCCTCCTCATTCCCACATCCCACTCGCCAGATTCGCGAAAGTTCCTCCCGAGCCTCCTCTGCTAGCTCTTTTCTTCTCCAACTCCGGCGACAACTCCGTGAGCCCGATCTCCCATCCGTGCTCCAGCAGGTCAAATTTTACCAAAGAGTTCATCTCGAGATTCTCTACATTTCTATTCAAACTGAATTTTGATTTACCTATTGTTTCACATCACCACAAATATACCGACGGCCTTCTTCTCCAACTCCGGTGACAACTCCATGAGCCCGATCTCTCCATCTCAGAGCTCTCACAGCACCAAATTTTACGGCTGCGTTCCTATAGAGATTCTCTACATTTCTATTCAAGCCAAATTTTGATATACATATTGTTTCACCTCAACCACAAAAGCACCGACGGCCTTCTTTCTCCAACTCCATGAGAACTCCCATGAGCCCGATCTCCTCATCCGCTGATCCACTATGTACCAAAATTTATTTGTGAGTTCCTATTGAGATTCTCCATATTTCTATTCAAGTGGAATTTTTATTCACTAACTTTTTCACCACCTGTCACATATTCTTCCCAAGTCCCATGAGAACTCCACGAGCCCGATCTTTTCATCTGCTGGGTAATTACGTGAGCCCTTTTACCTACATGTTCCATTCAATATTATCTACCTTTCTATTCAAACAAAATTTTGAATTTCGTAATAATTCAAGAACGCTTATGTCGCGCCATGTGGCGTCAAATCATCACATGTAACCGCCACATCACCACATACTCATACATACTGCCACCCAAGTGCCACCTCACTTTATCTCTCCAAATCAATAGCTACGCCATACCATGTGTATATTTCCTCTTTATCTTTGGAAAATCAATATCTTAAATTCAAATTCGAATTTAATCTTTTCATCGACTTTCAACCTTCCTAAATTGCTCTTCTTCATACTAACTCCGATTCCATCGATTCAAATTCCTTTATTCATATAAATTAGATATATTCCTTATAGTATTTATTTTATAATTTTGGATTTTATTTGGATTTTGTTTGAATTTGGCTTATGTATCGCAGATAGATTTCGACGACTTGGAGAGTCGATTTAAATCGTTGCTTGAGAACAACACATAACCAAGCAAGGCAAGTTATACCTTTGATCATATTTGATCCCAATATTTCAAATTATTTAAATTCTGCTTTTAAATTATTATTGCATGCTATTTCTATTCAAGTAATTTAAATACCTGTTTTTAAATTATAGTTATTCCCATTGCCATTGTATAGCCCACTTTGTTATTGAATCAAACATACCTTGACACCTTAGATGAAAATCTAGTTTATGCAATAGTATGACTAGAACATTTTGGGAAAAATTATGCAAAGACATGCTTAGACCAAAATGTTTAGTTTGGGAAATTTTAGCCAAATAATCAACTATTGTTTAAAAGCCTATGACATTGGTTTGTCATGGAAGATTTTACAAATGACTTTGAAAAGCAAAAATGAAAAGTTGGTTTGTACTTGGGCGAAATGGATGCTTGGTGGGTGCAGGTTTATGCACATGCTCAATCCGTAGGTTTGAGGCCCAGGGTTATTTTGAAAGTCGCCAAGTCGCTTAAGGACCGGCCTTGAGCCGATCTTGCAAAGCTCCACCGTACTACCACAAGTCCGAATGGGACAAAGAGGTGAATAATTTGCAACGCTCCATTGTTAGTTGTGCCATTTTGGTGTGTGGGTGTTTGCTAGATAGTATTCCCACTTGGTGCAAGAGGGGTTTCCATGGTGGTTAACCCAATGGAAGTGAAACCTTAGCTACAAGAGGGGCTTCTAGCGGATGGTTAATCCAATGGAAGTGAAACCTTAGCGGCATGACTACTTTGGAATGACGATTGTAAAGGTCTCGTGATAATCACTTAGTCGCACACCTACGGAAGTGTGTCGACTTGACATTAAAAGTTGATTATCTCTTGTGGGTAAAGTTGTACAACCTCCGCAGAGTGTAAAACTATTCAATAGCCGTGTCCACGGCCATGGACATGCCGAGCAAAGCCACTCAAAGTTAGACTTTGATTTGTTTTAAAATGATTTGTACAAATGATTTGAGGATGGTTAATCCTTGTGGTAAAATTAAGCTGTTAGCCATGTGATAGGAGGGTATCCATCACCATGTTTCATATAGAGGTTATCCTACTATAAAACTTGAGAATTTATAAAAATGAATTTTAGTTATAGAATAACTGCTTTGGAACTTAGTAACAAATATTTAAAGAAAACTTTGCTTTATGCAAATTCAACCAAAAAGCATTCCTTTGATATATCCATGCATGCATTAACTCATATCGGGTGTAACTTATGAGCACTGTAGTTGTGCTCACCCTTGCTTCATGCAAATAAATTTCAGAGGAGAAGAACTTCGGATCTCGACGACTAGGCCGCTACCCCAGTCGATTGCCTGTGGCAGATCAGCTGGACTCCACTACTTCTTCGTCTTCCGCTGTGTTTGTTTAATATTGGCTTGTAAGCCTTTCTTGTAATCAACTCTGATATTTATTAATAAAGTTGTGCGATTTATGGATGTTACCATATCAGTTTACTGTGTGAACTAGCTACTGATCATGGGACTAGTTCAGAAATGCACAGAGGATTCTGGGGTGTTACTCCCGGGTCCGACAGATTATCCTGACTGAAGAACAGAACGCTCGGGTTTTTGCCCAAAAATCCAAACTACTTTTGATCTGATGTTCTTCTCTGGTCAAGTTTCACAGGACATCATCCTAAACAACATCTTGACCATATTGAGAAGAAGTTGCTAGCAAAGATTCAATAATCAAAGCAAAATCGGGTTTTTTGAAGAAGGGGCAAGAAAGACCAAAAACCACGAAGGCCAAGATTCTCTGATTCTTAGTTCATGAACCTTTAGGAATACATTAGCAATGTCACAACGACTCTAGATATCAAGTTTCAAGCTATTTCATAGGACGAATCAAGAGATACATAAAAACCCTAAATATTCAAGAGAAGAACAGAGAGAGGAAAGAGGACATAAACAAGTAATCAAAACTCAAGTTTCATTGATAGAAATCAAACGCTTATGAGATGGAAACACAGAGGAAAGATTACAAGAGATTTCACCATACTCTCCAACTCAACAAACTCTCAAAAAGTCCAAACAACCTCTCCAAAGGTAAACCCTAATTTTGTCTCAAAAGTTCTAACCCTAGCACTGTGGGTTCATGTCTATTTATAGCCCTTGGCTAATGGGCCTCCAACCCATTAAGCCCGCTACACCCGAACGGAACCGCCTCCACTTGTGCCGCTTATGAAAAAGACCGCTTTACCCTTGCGCACCCTCCGAAGCCTCCGCCTTCCTTCTTGTGCACGACTCGCAACCGCTTCAAGATTCACGCCGCCTTCGACACGCCCCGACCGCTCGACCTCAACGCCTCCGCGCTTAGTCCGTCCACGTGTCTCGCCACGACTCCATCTCGATGTCCTGCAACAACACAAACAAAAACACTCACATAGCATTGCACAATATCATAGCATCAACATTTGTATAAGACTCAAACTCATACGTAATCAAAATAACAAATTAATCCTACTCGCATAGCTCGTCACAATCGGAAGTTCCAAGACTTACCACAAATGAAGTTCCGATTTCTAACGTCCGCACTTGTCGATTGTCGGAAGTTCCGCGCTTAACATCGCGGAACTTCCGATCTTCTAACATCCGCCTTTCCAGATTTTCAAACCGATTACCATCTCGTGAGGAACACTCAATGTCAAGATATCTGACACTCCGCTACCCCTTGTGCGGAAGTTCGATTATCTTAAGCCGAACTCAAAACCTGTAAATCGGAAGTTCCTATTTCCAACGCCAGAGTTCTGACATCTAACTTCCGCCCATACACATGTAGTTCCGATTTCCCGATTCAAAGACGTAAACAGTCCAAACCGAAAAACTCAACTCTCAACCTATTCAACCATGATGTCAAATACTCATCACTCAGAGTGAGGACCTCTCACATGGTCTCTCAATCTCCCCTTGATGAGTATATTGACAATCACCAAAAAGCATAAGATGAGTTTGAGTTTAAAATCAACCAAGGTCTAAACAAGAGTAGATAAGCTCACGACCAAGTTGACAAAAGAGAAAGACTTGAGATGAGATGAAGGAGCAATATGAAAGAGCACTTTTCGCATAAAACTCAAGGCTTTTCTCCGTAAGGCTTTTCTCCAAAATTCTCCCCTTTGGCAATAAAATCATCAAGATGTAGAAAAGGAGGAAAAGGCTATATGATGTTCATTTTAAGCATTAGGAGCCATGTAGATTATCCAAAATGATTATTAGAGAATTACACCAAGCCATAACACAGAAGAATGCTATCAAGATCATCACAATTGATGTATAGAATAGCTAAGACAGAAAGTCCATAAACTGATTAATGATTCAATTCTTTAGCAAGTCAAATAAACTAAGATTGAAGTCTAGCTAAAGATATCCGAGGATGATACAAGCCATGTCAAATAATCTAAGTTGAACCAAGAAGGCTCAACTGAACAGTTTAGAGTGCTACCAGTTGAAGAAAGACTCATTTTATCCAGAACTTGGTCTTTTTAATGATAAGCAATTTTAGCACATTTTTCTTTTTCTGAAGGCTTTTTATAGTTTTATCTCAGTAAAGCAAGCTCTGGACTAGGTGCCATCCACAACTGCCTCCTGAGCTTCAACCATTTTTCAAATTGTAACCATGTGCTAGATCCCAAGCCTTATGCGACCACTCCAAGCAACAGACTTAAGGAGGTGATCTTAGGTCATCCAAGGCTCCCCGAGTTCATGCCTAGTGCAATGGCAAGCCGCCTCATGAGAAAGATTTGGTGAGATCAGTTTTTCGACAAAAGAGATCATTTTTGCTTTTGAAGTTTTTAGACCAGAGATTAGAGATAAGTCATGTTTCTTAACAAACCGACATAGCTTACTCAAAAGTTCAAAAGAGATTCAGACTCAACTCAAATTTACTTGACATGGCGAATATCATAAAAGGATAGCTTCAATCGACTAGCCTCAGAGCTATCATGACAAGATTTCAATTTAAGTTTAGCATTTTTTAATAGCCTTAGCATGGCAAAGACTAAACTACACATAAAAAGTCATGATAGATCTAGCGCTTTAGCATAAATCATGGCAAGATGTAACATGCTGACCACAGATCATAAGGGATAATAAACAAGGCTCCATTTGATTATAATGCAATGTATGATGAAATGCACGAAAATCCGATTCCTTCAGAATGAGATGCATCTTTAATTACAAAGTTGAGTTATGTCATAATTAAGAACTGGAATAACCAGATGAACTCCCCAACCAAAAGAACAAAACGAATCGATAAGAGAAACAGAGAAGGCAAATCCTTTAGAGCATAGAAAAGATATAGAGAAAACTATCGCCGATGTGTTCTTATCTACCCCATATGATTCTAGGACTATCACCGATCAACTCATACACTAAGGAGCAAACACTGCCCCTGTCTACCCAAGGGTGGCCCGACCGCTAGAACCTATAAGAAGTGAGTAAGCTCTACTTAGAGAAAGAAGAGACAGCTAATAAACAGAATCCTAGAAGCACAAGATAAGAAATAGCAGTCAAAGCAATTTGGCAAGAGAACCACTCTATCCTATGCTGGAAGGACTTCGACCCAAAATGTAAATAGAAATGCAACCAGAAAGGAGTAATAGTATAAATATAATATAATACAAGAGTAGCACATAGCTCCCCACAACAAATCCGTAAGGACAAACCACCCCAAGCTCTCCCCGCAGAGCTGAAAACCTAGAGCTATCCAAAGGCTTGGTGAAGATATCAGCCAACTGGTGCTCACTCTCCACAAACTGGAGCACAATGTCACCCTTCTCTACATGGTCTCGAAGAAAGTGATATCTGATGTCAATATGCTTGGTCCGTGAATGTTGCAATCGGGTTCTGGCAATGCAAATCGCAGACGTGTTATCACAAAAGAGTGAAACACAATCAATAGATAACCCAAAATCCTGCAGGGTCGAGACCATCCAAAGCACTTGGTTACAAGAATCGGCCGCAAAGAACGCATCGGCCTCCTCGCAGCGGACCGCAACACCGGATTGCTTCCTTGACGACCGTGAGACAAGAGAAGTGCCAATGAATTGGCAAGTGCCGTAAGTGCTCTTCCTATCTATCCTACAACCAAATAAATCGCATCGGAGAAGGCTCTAAGAGATAGACAAGAAGAGGAAGAGTACCGATACCATAGTCAATGGTAGCTCAAGGTACCGAAGATGCGCTTCACCGCCAAGGTGAGATACGCGAGGAGAAGCTCGAAATCGAGCACAAAGACACACAGAGAAATGTATGTCCGGTCTCGAGGCCGTGAGGTACAAGAGAGAGCCAATCATGCTCTGAACTCCTTTTGGTCAACAGTGTTCGCTGCCTTCATCTCGATCCAGCAGCACCAGAGATGCCATCGGAGTTGATACGGCTTTCCATCATTCATGTCGGCGCTTCAGAGGTCTCGAGTGTATTTTCCTTGATGAAGAAAGGTACCTCCCGAGTCTGCTTTGATTTGGAAGCCAAGGAAGAAGCTCAACTCGCCCATCATGCTCATTTCAAATTCCGAGCTCATAACGCCGTAAAACCGAGACACGAGGGTATGTGAGGAGCCGCTAAAGATGATGTCGCCCACATAGATCCGACGAGCGTAAGATCGCGCCAAGACGGCGGATGAACAAGGTCTTGTCAATTTTACCCATCTCAAAACCATGACTCAAACAGATAGGACTTAAGCCTCTCATACCAAGCTCGGGAGCTCGCTTGAGTCCATACAAAGCTTTGGAAAGCTCAGACATGATTAGGTATTTGGGGTTCTCGAAACCAGAGGTCAGTTCGACATAGACTTCTTCCTCAATAAGGCCATTGAGGAAGGCACTCTTGACATCCATCCGTAAAGCTTGAAACCTTTAGAGGCCGCAAAGGCAAGCGTGATTCTAATGGCTTCAAGTCTAGCTACGGGGCAAAGGTCTCTTCAAATCTAGACCTCAACTTGAGAATACCCCGAGCTACCAAATTAGCCTTGTTTCAATGACTAACCCATCTTCACTTTGTTTGTTTTGAACACCCATTTGGTCCCAATGATATTGTGACCTTGAGGGGCTCAACAAGGGACCGCACCTTGTTTCTTTCAAAGTTTTCCAACTCCTCATGCATAGCGTTTGTCCAAGACTCGCCGATAGAGCATGACAAACGCCTTTGGGCTCAAATGAGGCGATTTAAGGCGTAATGGAGATAGAAAAGAGTCAAACCAACTTTGGAACGTGTGACATGCTCAAAGAGGTCTCCAATGATCCGCTCAAGGATGGTCCTTTGGATGTGTCTTGGAGGTCCAGGTGAGATGAAGAAGTGGCCTCTACCTCATTAGCGATGAGATAGGATCACAACCACTAGCTTCGAAGAAGCGTATGTAAGGCGCATCTCCTCGAGGTGCAAGTGGAAGAGGGCACCTCAAGAGGAGGAGGAAGATCCGGATCGGGTAGACAACCTCATCTCCATCTTCCTCATCGCCCACAAAGATGGACTCGATCGCTTCTAGAGAACTCGAGATATCGTGCCTAGTCCCTGACCGGCCTCATCAAGGTCACCTCACTGTGTTTCTACCATTTTGCTAGACTCGCAGCCTGCACTCTATAGGCACGAGAAGAAGTCGAGTAACCTGTAAAGATCCCATCACAAGATCGTGACTAACTTATCTAGGTTCCTGCACTTCGTAATAAAACACTTGCAACCAAACACACGAAAATGCGAGACGCTGGTTTTCGCCATATCTCAACTCATAAGAAGTGCGATGCAAGAGTGCCCAAGAAAACTCATAGAAACATGACAAGCAAGAGTAATTGCCTCACCAAAACTTCCTAGGTGTAGAGTACTCATCCAAAGATCGCCCCGCCATCTCGACTAAGGTACGGTTCTTTCTTCCACAATGCCATTTTGTTGGGGGACGATGGAGACGAGAATCGGTGCTCTACACTGCCTCACCACAAACTCTCAAAGTAGGAATTTTGAACTCGGTGCCATTATCGCGAATTGCTCGTAATGCACCCGGGAGCTCAACAGAAGCCTACTAAAAAGACCACTTAAAAGAGTAAACGCCTCATCCTTCGAGGCTAAGAAAAACACCCAAGAGTACCTCGAGAAGTCATCGACTACAACAAGAATATACCACTTCCCTCCCGCCGATCAAGATTCGAAATGACCAATCAGATCCATATGGAGCAGCTTGTCCCGTGCATCACCATTGTCACCGTGGATCGAGAGTGAGAAGCGGCAACTATCTTGCCGCGTCTTAGCATGGAGAGCAAACTAGATCCTTGATCATCTTGAGTTTTGGCAAACCACGAATGAGATAGTGGCGGCGACTCGTGTCAAATGATCAAAACCTATATTACCTAGTCTCCTATGCCGTAAAGTCAAATCACGGATTCGTAGCAATTAAACACCAAGAGGATCACTGTAAGACTCGTAAAAATCAGCACGAAAAATCCTCCCATATCGAGAAATCCCGCAAACTAGACTACCCAAGAATCAAGAATTTTGCAATTATTTTTCTTAAAGCTTACCTCAAACCGCCATCGGTAAGTCGAGAGACTGAAAGCGATTATATCGCAGCCTACTTACTAAGGCAACATCTTTTAAAATAAAAGAATCATTAATGCTCACTGCACTTTAGCGATGACGCTACCTAAAAGAAGCATCTCCAAGGTGATCGCCTCATCACCTCGAGCACTGCAAGGGAAGAAAACCAACGAGAATCTCCATCATATGACGAGAACACCCGAGTCTACAATCCAAACCTTTGCCTTCCCAAACCAAGCACTCGAGTCAAACAGAGAGTAAAGTCTCAAGATCGGGTGAATCAACAATGATTTGGGCACCCAATACCGAGTAACACGCCGAATGTATGAAGTAGTCAAGCAAGACCGACTCTATCTACCCTACGCCTCTCACACTCAACAAGCCGGAAGGTCTGCGGCAGACCGAGTCGCTGGTCAATCCGATCGCTATGGAAGAGCGAGTCAAAATTCGCAACATGTCGATCACGCCGCGTAGCCATCTCGAAAGGGAAACCGAGATCTACCTCAAAGCGACGGAAGTCACGATCAAAGGGAGCATGAGGACGAAAATCGAAAACTCGTAAAACCAAGTCCTCGATGTCGCCTTCTAAATCACCAACAGATCTAACCTAGACTCATGTTGGTCTTAGGTGCACTCATGGTCCTGGGTCACCATGAATGCGCCTAAAAGACTCAACATGATCTCTACGCGATCTTGGCGCCTGAAGCAATGATCAACCAAATGTCCATCCTTCCGATGAAGGTGCAATGATACTTCCTTCCGAGGGGCCAAGCCGCAGTGGAATCACCTTGTTGTCGTAAACCTTTGAACAAAACCTCACGACTTAAAATCGACTTTCTCACCCCGATTAGTTTTGATCACACCTGGTGCTATGGTTCTGAGCACGACAGGTGGATGCTTCCTCATATCCTCATGAAAATCATATCCTAGACCTTGATTAAATTTACAAATCATAGATTTGTCTAGAATGAGATTGAGCTTCTTCTTGCCTCCTACAAACCTCTCGAGAGTGTTCATAAGATACTGACACTCCCGAAAGAGAGAGGTGCAAGAAGAGCAGGGGGAAGAAGGAACAACAGAAGGTAAGGGAGCAGAAGAAGAACCAACAAGGAGAGGAAGGATTGGCTTGTGCATGCACAAATGACATTGGGGGACAAATCCCATCAAGCTAGCAGATTGGTTCACGCTGCTAGGCGCCTCTACCAAACCCTTAGACTTCTTCCCAAAGACACACAATACAAGCGGATGATTGTGTTCTAGAAGGTCCTTAGTTAGCTTCACACATTTTTCATCCAAAGCAACCAAATCACATTTTAGTTTATTACATTGATTGCATGGTGAGCTAACAAGGTCCTTAGAAGCATACTGAGCCAATTTGTTATTGTGATCAATCATTTCTTGAAACTGCTTGGATACAGATTCTAGTTCAATAGCTTAACTTGGGATGCTTTAAACAAGAAACAATAGGCTCTAGTAGCGCAGCCTGAATTCAAGAATTTTGTGATCCGCCTGCTTTAGGTTCATCTTGAGATTATTACAATTTTCACAAGTCTCAGTGCAGATCGAGCAACATGGTATAAAGACCTCTAAACGAATTGTCCTTAACCTCACATGAGATGCAAGCAAGAGTCTCAACAAAGAGTAGATGAAGGAGGTGCTACTCTACTCATCTCTAATTCAGAAGAAGGCTAATGTTCTCTACTTTAATCATGTCAAGTTCAGAGGACACACTATCATGCAAGGTTCTTAGTTTTTCCATGTCATCAAGCAAAGCACAAAGATGTGTCACAATCATCACTGAGGGAGCAGATGTAAGTAAAGAAAGCTCCCGTGATAGTCTAGCTACTTCTTCTCCAACCCAAAGACACTTAGCCCTAGACTTAGCATGAAATCTACCTAGCTTAAGAAAAGCATCATTGTCGGGTCATAAGTGGGACTAACCTCATCGGAGTCTGAGTACAGCTCATTGTCGCCGCCGATCGCCTCGAGGGCCATGAAGCACATGCCGAGAAGTTGCCGCCGCCCTGGGATCATGATCGCCCTTCCCATCATCGCCACTCCATCCCTCCACCTCGCCGGTGTCCAGCTCTGTCGAGGGCGTGAGGACGCGATGGAACAACTTCTTTGCCTTCCCAAAGTTGCGAACTTCTTCTTGCCTTGGTCAGTGCCGAGGACTTCGTGTTATGTTCTTGTCGATGTAGTCGCTCTTGCTCTGACCGCCATAGTCACCTTTGCCCTTCCCAAGCTTGGGACAGCTTGCTCGGATGTGGTTGGGGCCACCACACTCAAACAAATCACAGACCTCCTCTTTTCCATCCCTCCTCCTCTTGTAAGCATGGGAAAACTTCCGAGCTAGGAGGGCTAGCTGCTCATCCTCAAGCCGCTCTAATCGATCATCGCTATGTCACAGAGAGCGCCTAGGAGAACCCGCGACGACTCGTAAGAAGATCCAGAGGTGGAATCGCTGACTAAAGCCATCGATCGTGACTTCGACCTTCGAGAGACAATGTCAATCTCGTGAGTCTTGAGATGCGAGTAAAGCGCATCAAGAGTCAAGGTCGAGAGGTCCGTGCTATCTTTGATGGTAGTCACTTTCATCTCCCAAACACGAAGATCAAGTGCGAAAGCATCTGTCGAGCGCTATCCGAGTCGGGTATGTAAGACCGACCGCCGAGGTTGCTCAAAATCTTGTGAAAACGCGAAAAGCACTCGCCAAGAGATTCACCAAAGAAGCATCTCAAATTTCATCAGATTCCCGCTTGAACGGGTCTTGTCGAACTGCCTTAACTGGTGGTGCCTCATGGTATGCATCGAGGGTCACCTGCATGTCGTAAGGTAAGTCAAATGAGAAATGCGATCAAACTCACTTCTACTCAAACCCTGAATGATGATGTTCCTAGCGTTAGCATTGGCCTCAACATCAGGCATGTTTCCCACATTGATGTTTTCATCGGCAGGAACTGCAAATCTCACTTTCACCTTTCTCCAGATGGCATACCCCTGAGACTGGATGTATGTTTCCATTCGCTCTTCCGTAGGGGTAATCCATGCCATCAAAGACCGGAGGCTTGGTGGAATACTTGTCCGCTGCCATGGCTCAACCGACCGTTAAGATCTATAAAGAAGAGCTAACTCCGCTCGATACCAATTGAAGGACCGAAATGGCAACAGAGGGGGGGGGTGAATGGTGCCTAAAAATTAATATTCCCCTTTACTGTATTTAAACAAGCCTACAAAGATCTCTGGAGATCTAAAGAAAGTAAAGAAAGCAAGATCAAATAACAAAACCAAATTCTGGCCGTTTCTTCCGAAATCGAAGTTCGGCCAAGAAGGTGCGGAAGTTCCGCTATGTAGTTCCGCTGTGTATGGCGCGGAAGTTCCACTTATGGTATTTCACTGTAAAATCTAAGCTCCATTATCCCGATCAAGAATGTAACGCCGGGTTTTTGCCCAAAAATCCAAACTACTTTTGATCTGATGTTCTTCTCTGGTCAAGATTCACAGGACATCATCCTAAACAACATCTTGACCATATTGAGAAGAAGTTGCTAGCAAAGATTCAATAATCAAAGCAAAATCGGGTTTCTTGAAGAAGGGGCAAGAAAGACCAAAAACCACGAAGGCCAAGATTCTCTGATTCTTAGTTCATGAACCTTTAGGGATACATTAGCAATGTCACAACGACTCTAGATATCAAGTTTCAAGCTATTTCATAGGACGAATCAAGAGATACATAAAAACCCTAAATATTCAAGAGAAGAACAGAGAGAGGAAAGAGGACATAAACAAGTAATCAAAACTCAGTGTTTCATTGATAGAAATCAAACGTTTACAGATGGAAACACAGAGGAAAGATTACAAGAGATTTCAGTTCATACTCTCCAACTCAACAAACTCTCAAAAAGTCCAAACAACCTCTCCAAAGGTAAACCCTAATTTTGTCTCAAAAGTTCTAACCCTAGCACCAGGGGTTCATGTCTATTTATAGCCCTTGGCTAATGGGCCTCCAACCCATTAAGCCCGCTACACCCGAACGGAACCGCCTCCACTTGTGCCGCTTTGCGAAAAGACCATTTCGCCTTACACCCTCCTGAAGCCTCCGCCTTCCTTCTTGTGCACGACTCGCAACCGCTTCAAGATTCACGCCGCCTTCGACACATCCCGACCGCTCGACCTCAACGCCTCGCGCTTAGTCCGTCCACGTGTCTCGCCACGACTCCATCTCGATGTCCCGCAATCAACACAAACAAAAATACATCACATAGCATTGCACAATATCATAGCATCAACATTTGTATAAGACTCAAACTCATACGTAATCAAAATAACAAATTAATCCTACTGCACAGCTTCGTCACAATCGAAGTTCCGCGACTTACCACAAATGAAGTTCCGATTTCTAACGTCCGCGACTTGTCGATTATCTAAGTTCCGCGCTTAACACCGCGGAACTTTCGATCTTCTAACATCCGCCTTTCCAGATTTACAAACCGATTACCATCTCGTGAGGAACACTCAATGTCAAGATATCTGACACTCCGCTACCCTTGTGCGGAAGTTCCGATTATCTTAAGCCAACTCAAAACCTGTAAATCGGAAGTTCCTATTTCCAACGCCAGAGTTCGACATCGAACTTCCGCCCATACACACAGTAGTTCCGATTTCCGATTCAAAGATGTAAATACCCAAACCAAAAAACTCAACTCTCAACCTATTCAACCACGATGTCAAATACTACACTCGTGAGTGGAGGACCTCTCACATGGTCTCTCAAAGATCCTCGTCCGACCAAATTGATCGCCTTGGCCGCATGAAAAGGTCCCGCCATCCTGTTATAAGAAACTTGGGTTAAAACTAGACTCAAAACAAAGCCGAAATGAAGCAAACAACTAATGACTAGGGAAATGGAATACTCCTAATCAAAGCCAAAACAATCAAGTGTATAAACTTAAACATGCTCATAAAAAGACTCAAAAACAGTAACGAATTACCAACCAAAGCTCAACTTCCCAATGCAACTAACCCGTATTGAATGAACGAGCAATTGTTTGAGAAGATAAAAATAAGAAGATCAAGGTAAGATCTAATACCACTTAAGATCAAGGCTAAATCAGCGAAAATAGTGTTAGATACATAGCTAACTAGTATCACATCTTACCCTTTAACCCCACAAGTTTTAGTTGATTATCCTCTCATTTTCTACCCCATTAGAAACCATCGAGCTTGTTGTCCGGAAATTGAGGTTGTTTGAGCGATTTTGCATCCAAGCTTCCACCAAGTCTTCCATTCTAGAAACTTCAATCTGCACGCCTGGGCTTGCAAGCTCTGGTCCTATCGTAAACCATTGAGCTCATTGTCTCGAAATTGAAGCGTCACGTCTGATTCTCGCATCCAAGCCTCTAGCCAAATCTTCATTCCAAACTTCAAACCCTAAGCACTTCAATTTGCCAAACTCTGGTTCCCAAAACCCATTTAATCGATAACACTATCTTTGAAAAGGAGATGAGAGGAAAACAACTTTCAAAACTCAAATTAGAGTAAGATGAGAGGAGAAAGCTAAGATAGGTAAGGAGTAAAATCTGAGAATTCCTTAAGCTTTCATAAACCATTTGATACTTTGAAAATAATATTTTCCAAAATATCCTAACAAGACGACCAAACTTGGTTACTACGGTCAAGATGGCTCGATAAAAACCTTAGAGACCCTTGTTTATCCAGCCTTGTAATGCTTAACCATCCATTCGCCCTAGCATCACAAAGCGATAATCCGAGACTCGAGACATGTATACTTCCCAGAGTGCAAAGATACACACCTCATCACAAAATTTATGTATCAATTCCATTCATCCACATAGAACCAAACACGTAATGTAATGTATATTAATAATATTAAACCGAGTCATTATAAAGAGAGGCCAACCGCCAACAATAAAAGAGACAACAATAATTAAACAATGAAGCAAAAGTGCCATAAGATGGCTACAACAAAGAGCCAATCAAGGTGCCTTTAACCCACAAGGCAACCGACCGGACCGCCAAGCTAGTCGTCAAACCACAAAGACATCTCACAAAAGTGAGGCCCTTGGGGCTCACCTACTTCCCTCAAAACAAAAGCGTAGGCAAGAAAAGCCTATGAGTACTTTGAATGTACTGCAAGACTTACATGTGGAATAACAAACCTGTACATATACTATATGCAAGCTTAATCAAAAGTAGGTCAGATGTTTCATTTTAGCATAAAGCAAGTTTTCATTTGCAATAATATAATAGATTGAAAGCAATTTTAACAAATCTGTTTTTAATGTTCAAATAATCGCAAATGACAACAATATAACAGTAGATAGAAAACAACAACAATCCTGGAAGTGACTAAACAGTTAGTCACCACAACAATGGCATGAATTACCCATTCATGCCAACCACGCCAAATTTTAATTTTAAAGGTTGTAGTCTAACTCTTGCAAAACCTAACCAAGCGTGTCCATAACCTAGACGAGGCTATTCAATAATTTTATCCTCGCAGGGTGTACCAATGTACCCACACGCTGCATCGCCTTTTGCCAAGCTATTAGCACACTTCCTTAGGTATGCCAACACGGCTAAGTCCTACGAGACCTTTCCAATATTGTGAATTATTCACGAGCCGCCTGTATGGATAGAAACCCATACGCTGTGCCTGAGTCATCGTAAAGCCTCTGGCCAACTACCCTTCCCTGTAAAGCCTTGGACAACTACGACGCCTCGAGGTGGAGAGCCTACCCTAATCTCCACCACCGCACACCCAACACAAGAACACCGAGAACACATATCATGTTTCACACAACACACACAACCCCATCTTGCGACTCGGAGATAACCCACGCCAAAGTACTAAGTCAAGAGGGGTCCCATATAACCCTCATGTGGTTAGTACGCAAAAATGCTTGGAGAGTGTGACACAGATGTTCGGTCCTTGTTGACTTAGGCAAGACAACCACAAACCCAATAACCCACCATCCGACCACTTGCCCAAGTCCAAATCGCGCTTCCATTTTTCAGATTTTGACTTTACAAAATAACAAAGCACAAGGGCTAGACATAATGGAATAATAATTAGATATGTGATCAAGACCATCGACTAAAACCGATGATCGCCCATTACTACCGAAACTAAGCATTTCTAAGCAATTTCAAATCGTAATCTACTAAGTGACAAAAGCTCATCCATCGAACTCAAATCACAGCAAATAACCTAGGGTCATGGTAGTAGAGGATAAACAATTCCTACAGATTATGCAACTATAAGATACTAACCATAATTTAACAACAAAGTAGCAATGCATACATACAAGTTGAAATCAATATATTAGACTTGAAAATAATGGGATTAACATGATCAAACTGCTTGCCTCGATTGAAGTTGCCTCGCTTGGTCGGGATCACTCTTGTTAATGTGCTCTTCTGATCCTATCGAAAGAACCAAAAGAACCAATAAGGCAAAAGAAACCGAAAAGATCCAACAGCCAACTTCAACAAAAAGCTCTCAAATTTTTACAATAGGAAGAGCATGATTTTATGAACTAATGCAACAAGAACCAATTGATTTGGATTCTTAATGCAAAAGATATGAGCAAATCAATTTTGCTCACTTTTATAAATCAAAATGCTACTATTCATTAGCAAACATTTCGAGCTATATCAAGTTGGAAATATTTTTAGATTAAAGTGCAGTTGAAAACATAACCAACAAAATTTGAATCTCCAAAAGGAATTAAAATGAATTAGTTATGCATTTTACAAGTTATCACATTTTTCATTGATAAATAAATCCTTTCGAAAATCGTAAATTAGAATCGACGTGACGAACGAGGAGCGCCGATCTTGGATCCGACGGTCCGTGTCCCAAATACGACGCATACGCTACGTCGCGAAACCCTAAACGTTAGCCGTTGGATCCGATCCAACGGTTCACGTGACCAGAAGCGCCCGGCGTCCGAACGTTCACACACACGCGAGCCGTGGATCCGATCTAACGGTTCACGGGATTCGAGCGCTCGGCGGTCCGAACGCTTTCACTAATCGGACCGCTGATCTTGGATCCAACGGTCCACCGATTAGGGCGCGCGACATCAAAATTTCCACGCGAACGCGGCCGTAGATCTAAGGATCGACGGTCCGCAACGACTCAAGTTCAAACTTCGCCTGCATTTTCGTCCGACAAAATTTGACGGAAGATCGCCACGCCGCGGCGATTGCCGCGGCGGTGCGAAAGCAAACGCCTAAAATGAGTCCTTAACACTCTTGCGCACAATAATGGTACTACAATGGCTTTGTCAAGGCGTTTAGAACGCCAAGAAGTTTAGAGATAACCAAGGGCGAGCAAAATGACCAAAACGAAAATGCAAACTAGCTCACCAAGGGTCCAAGGGAGCGAAAAGCAAGCAACTAGGGACTAATAAGAAGTTACCCGAGCCCAGAGAACGCAGAGAAGGGTTGATTTAGCTCTAACGAAGAAGAATGGGGACTTCGGCCGAAAAGGGGGAAATCCGCAATTGAACCGCTTCTTCACAAAAGCAAAATTTACAGAGGGTTAATACTCTTCAAGATGCTAAGCAACCGAGGAAGCAAAGGTTTTGAAAGAGAAGGCCCGAGCACCACTTTCACCAAGGACTCAAGCTTCAACAATGGCGCCGAGAGCAATTTTTACGATTGAGCTCACCTGCACTAGAAGTGATGCTCAAGTTCAAGGGTGTTCAAAGGATGCTAAGGAAACCTCTGGTAGAGTCTTATAGCCGAAGGAGTAAGAGGGGAGCAACGGCAAGAAAAATGGCGATGCATCGTGGCCGAGGTTGGCCGAGGCGACGAGCGTGTGCACTCGACAGGACGACGATCCGAGGCGGAGTACAAAGGTCATTAATGCCGAGTCGCTGGTCGAAAGTAGAGAAGACCCGACGACACGCTCGCAATTTTCACCGCCATCGCTGACTTTGGCCGAATACGCCGAGCGAGGAAGACGAAAGAGATCACCGCTGGATTTAATCTGACGCACAAAAAAGAACGGTCGATGATAACGATTCGACGCGCGCTGATCTCGGCCGTTGATTTGGATCCTACGGTTCACGTTGCGCGAGGCGCTCGCGGTCCGAACGCTCACGCGATTGTGGACCTCGATTTAGAATCCAACGGCTCAAATGGATCGCCGCTCGGATGGTCCGAACGCTACTCAGAGCGCATCATCGCACGATCGAGATCTAACGGTCGAAATTGAAAGCTACCGAGGCGGCCGAGCCCTGTGCTTAAGTTGATCCGGTCGAACCGATGGCTTGAACCCGAGTGTGACTTGAGTCCAAGGAATAGTAAAAGTTGATTTTGAGTTATTTGCTGTCGACTTAGGATAATTAATTGAGATAGCAAACAAGCTCCAAAAATTATGAAATTTTAATCGAGGTTGCTTACTGGATGATGAACCTTATATAAAATTTTCAGAGACTTTTATGCACTGCATTTTTCTCCAAAAATACCAGAATGCTATATGTAGAGTTTGACCAAGGTTTGACTGGCCTCAAAAATTATCAAATAATTTCTAAAAATCATGAGATAATTCAGAGGTGTTAAACATCAACCCTAGACCCAAGAAAAATTATTTCCAAAGGTTGGGCACAAGATTTTCATGAAGGAGATTTGTGTTGGTGTCCAAATGGCAATTTGATTTTTGATTTCACATAATTCCTTTACAAAAATTATGGAACTGATTACAAAAATCAAGATCAGAGAAAAAGTTTTAATTTCTCCTCATTTTTATTACATTTGAAACACAAACTAATTTTGGGATGTTACAGGGTAGCACCTCCTTCATCTACTACTGTTGAGGCTACTGCTTGCACCTCTTGTGAGGATAAGGATAATGCTTTTAAAGGTCTTTATACCATGTTGCTTGATCTGCCCGAAATTTGTGAAAGCTGTAATAATTTGAAGATAAATTTAAAACAAAGTGATCATAGATTAATCAACTACAAGCCTTCTTACTTGAGCCTATTGCTTCATGTGTTAACTCGTCCCAAACTTATCAATGAACTTGAATCGCCTCCAAACAGCTTCAAGAATTAGTTGATGACAATAACAAATGGCCAAGTTTGTTTCTAAGGATCCTGTTAGCTCACCATGCAATCATTGTAACAAACTAAAACATGAATTGATTGCTTTAGATGAAAAATGTGAAGCTAACTAAGGACATTCTAGAGAAGCAACCATCCGCTTGTAGTGTGAGTGCCGGGAAGAAGTCTAAGGGTATGGTAGAGACGCCAGCAACGTGAACCAATCTGCTAGCGTGAGGACTGCCCCCTCAAAGCCTACCGTATGTGCACAAGCCAATCTTTCCTATGATGTTGGTTCTTCTTCGCTCCCTTACCTTCTGCCGTTCTTTCTTCCCCCGCTCTTCTTGCACCTCTCTTTTCAGAGGTCAAGATCTTATGAACACTCTTGAGAAATTTGTAGGAGGCAAGAAGAAGCTCAATCTCATTCTAGACCAATCCAAGATTTGCAAATTTAATCGTGGTCTAGGATATGATGTCCACAAGGACATGAGAAAGAATCCACCCGTCGGCTCAAAACCATAGCACTGTGTGTGTTCAAGACTAAGCCCAAGTCTAACAAAGTCAATTTTAAATCGCGGGCTTTGTTCAAAGGATCTCCGACAAAGAAGGTGATTGCACTGCAGCCTTCACCTCTAAGGCGGTATCATTGCACCTTCCGCGGAAGGATGGATATTTGATTGATCATTGATATAGCGCGCCAAGATCGCGTAGAGACCGTGGTTGAGTCTCTTAGGCACATCTGTGGTCACCCCAGATCTTGAGTGCACCTAAGACCAACACGAGGTCTAGGTTTGTTCCATCCGATGATTTTGGGCAAGATAGAGGACTTGGTTTTTCCGAAGTTTTCGATTTTGCCCTCATGCTCCCTTTGGTCGTGAATCTCCGCCGCCCCGAGGGTAGATCTCGCTTTTTTTCGAGATAGCTACCATGGCGAGATCAACAGTTACATCGCACTTCACTCGCTCCCATAGCAATGGATCCAAAGAACAGTCGAGATCTTTGGCTTGTTGAGTGACAGAGAGCGAGGGTAGATAGAGGTCACCTAGCTTGACTACTTCATCTGCTCGACGTGTTACTCAAGATTGGGTGCCAAAATCGCTGTTGATTCACCCCAAGATCGAGACTTTACTGCTTGACTCAGTTCGCGGTCGTGAAGGAAAGGTTTGGATTGTAGACTCGGTGTTCACGCCATATGACCGGTGAGTCTCGCTGGTTTTCCTCCCTAGCCCGCGCTCCTGTGATGAGACGATCACCTTTGAGATGCTTCATTTGGGCGCACATCGCTAAAGGTACAAAGTGAGCATTAATAATTTCTTTATTTTGAAAGATGTTGCCTTAGTAAGTAAGTCGCAGATAATCGCTTTCGCCTCTCACCTACTGATGACGGTTATGAGGTGAGCTTTAAGAAAACAATTGCAAAATTCTTGATTCTTCTGGTAGTCCGTTTATGGATTTCGATATGAGAGGATCTTTCGTGCTGATTTTTCCGAGTCTTCCGTGATCCTCTCGTGTGTTTAGTAGCTTCAATCCCGTGATTTGACTTTCTCCGCATAGGAGACTTGGTCATATAGGATTTGATCATCCGACCTGAGTTAGCGCAACGATCTCATTCGTGGTTTGCCAAACTCAAAATGGTCAAGGATCTTGTTTGTGCTCCTTGCCGACGGCAAAATGGTTGCCGCTTCACATCCTCCAAGCATAAAGGATTATGACAGATGCACCGTGTCAATCGCCCATATGGACACAAGAGGGACCAGCCTAGAGGCAACAAGAGGAGGAAGTGGTACGCACTTGTCGTGGTCGATGACTTCTCGAGGTATTCTTGGGTGTTTTTCTTAGCCTCAAGGATGAGACGCTTTCACCGCTTCGAGGTCTTTTATTAGGCTTTCTCGCTGAGCTCCTGTGCATTACGTAATTCGCAGCGATAATGGCACCGAGTTCAAGAACTCCTACTTTGAGAGTTTCAGTGAGAGAGTGTGTAGAGCACCGCCTCGCCTCCATACGCCCTCAATGAATGGCGCTGTGGAGAGGAAGAACCGCACTTTGGTCGAGATGGCCGTGGACGATGCTTGATGAGTACTCTACACCTAGGAAGTTTTAATGAGGCTATTGCTACTTCTTGTCATGTTTCTAATGAGTCTTTCTTCTAGCACTCTTGCATCGCACTTCTTATGAGTTGAGATATGGGCGAAACCCAAATGCCTCGCATTTTCGTGTGTTTGGTTGCAAGTGTTTTATTTTGAAGTCGGGAACCTAGATAAGTTCAATCACGATCTTGTGATGGGATCTTTCTGGGTTACTCGCCTTCTTCTCGTGCCTATAGAGTCTGAAACTGCGAGTCTAGCAAAATGTTAGAAACCTGTGAGGTGACCTTTGATGAGGCCAGTCCGGGGACTAGGCCTGATATCTCAGGTGTCTCTAGAGCACCGAGTCCATCTTTGTGGACCATGAGGAGGATGGAGATGAGGGTTGTCTACCCGACATAGCTTCTTCTCCTCCTCTTGAGGTGCCTTCTTCCACCGCACCTCGAGGAGATCAGCCCTTACCTTCTGCTTCTTCTGGAGCGAGTGGCTCTGTTCCTATCTCATCTGCTCATGAGGTAGAGGCCACTTCTTCTTCTCACCCTGGACCTCCTAGACACATTCAAAAGGACCATCCTTCAGAGCAGATCATTGGAGATCTTTTGAGCGAGTCACTGCTCAAAACTGCATGTCTCTATTCTGTCTCCATTCGCCTTTGTTGCCTCGTTTGAGCCCAAAGACGTTTGTCATGCTCTTTCTGATGAGTCATGGACTAACGCCATGCACGAGGAATTGGAAAACTTTGAAAGAAACAAGGTCTGGTCGCTTGCTGAGCCCCCGCAAGGTCACAATATCATTGGGACTAAGTGGGTGTTCAAGAACAAGCAAAGTGAAGATGGGTTAGTCATTCGAAACAAGGCTAGACTGTAGCTCTGTATTATTCCTGTGTTGAGGGTCTCGATTTTGAGGAGACATTTGCACTGTGAGCTGACTTGAAGCCATTAGAATTCGCTTGCCTTTGCCTTTCTAAGGGTTTCAAGCTTTACCAGATGGATGTCAAGAGTGCCTTCCTCAATGGCCTTATTGAGGAAGAAGTCTATGTTAGATGCCTGTGTTTCGAGAACCCCAAATACCCTAACCATGTCTACAAAGCTTTCCAAAGCTTTGTATGGACTCAAACAGCTCCCGTGAGCTTGGTATGAAAGGCTTAAGTCCTATCTGCTGAGTCATGACTTTCAAATGGGTAAAATTGACAAGACCTTGTTCATTCGCCGCCTTGCACCGATCTTCCGCCGTCCGATCTATGTGGATGACATTATCTTTGGCGGCTCCTCGATGCTCTTGTTTCCCGCTTTTCCGATGTCATGAGCTCTGAGTTTGAAATGAGCATGATGGGCGAGTTGAGCTTCTTCCTTGGCTTCCAAATCAAACAGACTGGAGGGTACTTTTCTCGCACCAAGGCAAGTACACTCGAGACCTCCTCGCTTCGACATGAGCGATGGAAAGCCGCTTCAACTCCAATGTCTTCCACAAAGATCTCTTGACCTGCATGAAGACGGTGAACTGTTGATCAAAAGGAGTTTAGGAGCATGATTGGCTCTCCTTGTACCTCACACCTCGAGACCCGACATACATTTCTCTCGGTGTCCAGGTGCTCGGCCAGCTTCTCTCGCCTCTCACCGCCAAAGCGTGAAGCGATCTTTCGGCACCTTCGAGCTACCATTGACTATGGTATCCGTACTCTTCCTCCTCTTGTCTATCTCTTAGAGCCTTTTCAGATGCGCACTTTGTCGGGTCAGAGGATAGATAGGAAGAGCACTTCGCACTTGCCAATTCATTGGCACTTCTCTTGTCTCTGGTCTTCAAGGAAGCAATCCTGTTGCACAATCCACCGCAGAGGCCGAGCACGCTGTCAGAGCCAAGTGCTTTGATGGTCTCGACCTCGCAGACTTTGGGTTAAGTATTGATGTTGTTCCACTCTTTGTGATAACACTTCGCAATTTGTATTGCTAAGAACCCAAAGCAACATTCTCGACTAAGCACATTGATATCGATATCATTTTCTTCGAGACCATGTAGAGAAGGGTGACATTGTGCTCCAGCCAGGAGAGTGAGCACCAGCTATTGATATCTTCACTAAGCCTTTGATAGTTTCTAGGTTTTCACTCAAGGGAGAGCTTGGGGTGGTTTGTCCGTATGGATCGCTGTGAGAGGGAGCTTATGCTTTACTATCAGATTATACTTTTATTATGCTCTTACTCCTTCTGCTTGCATTGCATATGGGTGCATTGGGTGTAGTCCTTCCAGCATAGGTTAGAGTGGTTCTCTTGCAAGCTGTTTAGACTGCTTATTGTCATCTTGTGCTTCTGGGGTGCTTCTTATTAGCTATTTCTCTTCTTCTAGGTTGAGCTTACTCACTTCTTACAGGTTCTAGCAAGGGTCGGGCCACCCTTGGGTAGACAGGGATAGTGTTTGCTCCTTAGTTTGTTGGATGAATAGTTGATATTCCTGGAGTCATATGGGGAAGATGAGAATCAGTCTGAGCTAGTATCCTTTATATCTTATCTATGCTCTAAGGATTGCCTTTCTGTTTCTATTTGCCAGTTTCTCGATTTTATTCCTTTGGTTCAGGGGGAGTTCATTTTGAATCTTCTTTATTGACATAACTCAACCTGAATTAAAAGTGCATCTCATTCTGAAGGGAATCGATTTTCTTGCTTTTCAGTATACATTTTAATAAAATTGCATGGAGCCCTGATTATTATTCCTTATGATCTGTTTTCATTGCTTTACATCTTGCCATGATCTGTGCTTAATTGCTAAATTTATCATGACTTTTTATGTGTAGTCTAGTCTTTACCATGTTGAAATGACTAAAATTGCTCAACTTGAATTAAAATCTTATCATGATAACTCTTGAGACTAGTCCGCTGTTAGTTATCCTTTTATGATTCTCGCCATGTCAAGTAGGTCGAGTTGAGTCCTCGAATCTCTTTTGAACCTTAGATTAAGCTATGTCGCTTTTTAAGAAACAAGACTTATCTTTGAATCTTTGGTCAAATTTTTTTTTAAAAATGATCTCTTTTGTGCGAAAAAACTGATCTCACCAATGCTTTCTCATGAGACTGCTTGCCATTGCACTAGGCATGAACTCAGGGGGAGTTTTGGATGACCTAAGATCACCTCCTTAAGTCTGTTGTTTGGAGTGATCGATAAGGCTTGAGATCTAGCACATGGTTCAAAATTGAAAAATGGTTGAAGCTTGGGAGGCGCTTGTGGATGGCCCTAGTCCAGACTTGCTTTACCAAGATAAAGCCATAAATGTCTTTCTAAAAGCAAAATGTGCTAAGAGTGCTTATCATTAAAAAGACCAAGCATCGATCAAATGAGTCAATCTTATGGTCGTAGCTTTCTAAACTGCTCAATATGAGTCTTCTTGGTTCAACTTAGATTATTTGACATGGCTTGCATCTTCCTTGGATAACTCTTAGCTAGATTATAATCTTGATACACTTGGCATGCTAAGAAATTGGTCAAATTCTCGATTATGCCTTCTTTGGCTTAGCTTTTCTATACATCAATTGTCATGATCTTGATAGCTTCGTGAATTATGGCTTGGTGTAATTTCTAATAGTCATTTTGGATAATCTTCATGGCTCCACTTGCTTAAAATGAAAAACTTCATCTCCTCCTCTTAAATGCATGTTGATGATTTTATTGCCAAAGGGGAGAAGTTTTGGAGAAAAGTAAGTCTTTGGAGAAGTTTGGAGAAAAGCCTTGAGTTTTTGCGATAAATAAAATTGCTCTTTCATCTTTCTCAAGTCTTTCTCTGTGTCAACATGGTCTTGAGCTTATTACTTTTTTTAGACCATGTTTGATTTTTAACTCAAACTCATCTTCTCGCTTTTTCTGGTTGTCCATATACTCATCAAGGGGAGATTGAGAGACCATGTGAGAGGTCCTCCTTGTGAGTGATGAGTAATTGACATCTTGTTGGATGGGTTGGGATTTGAATCCCCATGTTTGTGCCGGTTCTCAGGTCAATCAGATAATCGGAACTACTGGCGTAGAGCCATGGAAGTTCCATGATCGAACTACCATTGTAGGAGCGGAAGTTCCAATGATCTAACTTCGATTAATCTGGGTTTTGAGTTCTGTTGAGTTAAGTGCGAACTTCCGCCGGGAGCGCGAACTTCCGATAATACCGACAGTGTGTTGTGAATCGGATCCTCCAACCTGGGAGTGTGGACGGTCCGATAATCGGAACTTCCGCTATGGGAAAGCGGAACGTCCGATAATCGGAACTTCCGATTGTTAAGGGTGGAACTTCCGATTGTACACACAAATGAACAGTGCGTGCATATTTTGTGTAATTGAGGTTGTATGAGTTTGAGTCTTATACAAATGTTGTTGCTATGATTGTGAGCAATGCTATGTGATGTGTTTTTGCTTGTGATGACTGCAGGGCATCGAGATGGAGTCGTGGCGAGACACGTGGACCGGACTAGGCGCAGGAGGCGTTGAGGTCAGAACGGTCGGGATGTGTCGAAGACGGCGTGAATCTTGAAGCGGTTGCGAGTCGTGCACAAGAAGGAAGACGGAACCTTCCAAGAAGGTGCGCAAGGGGCGAAAGGGTCTTTTCGCAAAGCGGCACAAGTGGAGGCGTGTAACATCCCAATTTTCAGAGCTTTAAAAATCTTTTAAATAATGGTAGTAAGAAAATTCACCATTTGGATTTATTTGAATATTAATTTAAAAAAAGCGTAATATGGACTTTAAGGACAAACCGATTTAATGTGCTTAATCCCAACATTAACAATTACCAAAATTATTTTATTTAGATTCTATATGCTTGGTTATATTTTATATAATTTTCTAGAATTTTTCCAAGATCATTTGCTATTTTCCATTGCTTATTTGAATTTCTGCTATTTTCTAAAAAGGAAAACTAAATTAAATTTCCAAGCACTGTTGGGCGAATCTCTCCGCCCAACATCGCTCATCCGCCCATCTCTCCGTAGCCGTCCGACGGGATCGACGACGATCTCGCCAGCACGCGCGCCGCCTCCCTCCCGCCTCACCGCCAGTGGACTCCACCGCTTTCGCCTCGCCGCGTTTTTCTCACGCTGAACGCTGCCACAGAATCGCCATGGGCGGTCAACGCCGAACTTCGCACGGGCGCCTAACCTCCCTGTTCCTCCGGCAGCGCGCAACGACTCGCGCCCGCCGCCACGAACCCCACCCTTCTTTCCTTCTTCTCCGCGGTATGCGCACGGCCGCAACCGCCGCCACGACCTCCACGCCACACGCCGCTCGGACCTCCCCGGCCCTATAAAGGACAGCCCGGCGCCCCTCGCCACCCATCCCAAAGCCGCCACCCACTCTCTCTCTCCTCGTGCTCGCGGAATCGGAGATCCAACGCCACCGACACCGAGGGCTTGAGCTTCGATTGCGCCGCCTCGCCGCCCCGCGTTGTCGTAGCCGCCACCGCTGGATTCGCCAACGCCGCTGGCCGGTGCTCACCTCGCCACGGAGGAGCCTCTAACGCCGCCGCCGCCGAGCCCGCACCACCTCCTCCGCCAAAGCCTCGCCACGGCCGCCGCCGCCCCGAGCACCAAGAGCACACCCTCAAGACCCCGTGTTCCCTCTACCTCCTGCACCACTCATCGCCGCTTAACTCGCCGCTCACGGACCCTCGGGTCCGATCGCGCGCCGCCGCCGTCCCATGTCACTCGCCACTGGGCGGCCCGGCGCACGTGTCATCCCCGGTGGCGCTGCCGGCGCCACGCGCTGCAAGTGCGCCACCACCCCATCCTCGTCTCAGGTGGCTGGTGGACTTGGTCCACTGTGGAGTCGGGTCACCGACATGTGGGTCCCACATGTCGCTTAATTCTTAATTATTTTAATTCCGGAAAATCCTTCACGACGCCATGCTTGCGCAATAATCCGATTTTTCTATTGAGAAATAATTCGAATTCCAAAGAACCTATTTTTAGGTTTTTCTTTGATTCAAACTTTGAAACCTTATAACTTTTGCATCCTAACTCCAAATCCATCCATTCAAATTTCTAAATTTGTATAAAATCAAGATCTATCTATTGAGATTTTTAATTATTTTTATCAGAGTTATTTGCTTCTGTTATTTATTTATTCTTGTTGTTGCTTCACATCACGAGTAGACTTCATTTATACTTCCGAGGTTTGAGGAAGAAGGAGCTTTCCAAGACCAAGACCAGCACTTGAACCTATTCCAAGGCAAGCTATACCCTTGACCATCTTGAATCCCAGTTTGATAAAAGTATTTTAATTCAAATTACTGCATCTTAATTCAAGTATTTATTTAAATGTTTTGGGTGCAGTAGTTAATCCCAAATTGTTATGCCATCCTTGTTAATTGCTATGTCCTGATTCTTTGTCACCTTAGTTGGTATTTAGTTGGTAAATATGGTAGCACCAACGTGGGTTGGTTAGTTGCGTATTAGATTGCGTAGTCATGCCACGAATCACTTGTCATGTGTACTGCTGTTATAAATTGACTAAGTGAATATGAAACTGTGTGAACAAACTGTGTGTACTATGTGTCCTTGTGGCATATGTTGCACTTAAATCAACCAGGGTGGTAAAAGGATTTGGACTGAGGCAAGGGGTGGATACTGTGTGAAAGGGTGGACTGTGTGGACTGTGTGAATAATATTAATCTGTGTGTCTATGTGGTTTGGTTAGCTGGAAGTCTTGCCTTGGTCAATTAAGGACCCCACCATGTGCGTCATTGAACTGAGCTTCCTGTACGACCACATGCCTGTTTAAGATGGGCCTAGCATAGTAAGATAAGGTATCTGAATTGCTTTGTTATGCTTAGTGTTAGCTACACTAAGTGTATCTTGTGGGTAAAGTGTACAAACCTCTGCAGAGTGTAACGTAATCTATTCGAATAGCGCGTCCTCGGTCATGGACAATGCTCGGGGATTTCACACTAGGGGTAGATGTTTTCATAAAGCTGTAGGGAAGGGAGCTATGTGATTAAATCATCTAGCTATGTGAATAACCTGTTAGGCTGTGTGTGTCTTTGTGAAATAACTTGTTGCTTATTATTGTCTATTGGTTTTACCTGTTTTAAATCTATTAATTGTATTCAATTGCAAAGGTTGCAATTATGCAAAAGAGCCATAAAATGCCTTCCCTTGTAAAAAGCCAAAGATATATACATTTTGCATCTCTGTGGTGTGGCTTATGTAGTACGGTGTGTACTCACGCTTGTTTTGACGAATCAAGCGCAGGAGGAGTCTTCACCAAAGATTCGAGGACGAGTACAACGAAGGTGTTTAATCGTGAGGTCTTGATCCCGGTCGGTTGCTGTGGTGAATCGATGGGGTGCCACTACCTTTTCGCTTCACGCCGCTTATTTTCTCTGTTAGCCTCGCTGGCTCAAGAATTGTAACTCGACCTTAAGGTCAAAACCATTATTTATTAATCAAAGTTATTCGTTTATGTTACTATTCGCTTGTATGGATCGATTTCCATCTTTGTTAACACTGTGTGCACTAGCGTGATCCTGGGCTAGTGCATTAAACACAGAGGGTCCTGAATCGTAATTTTGGGTCCCGACAAAAGTGGTATCGAGCCAGGTTGACTGTAGGTCTAGACCTTAGTTAGATTGGCCGTTCGAGTGTTCAAACTATTTTCTAAAAGAAAATTTAACTTGCAAGACTAAATGAATTGCTTAACTCCTCTTATATCTCTCTTGACTCATCTATTGCTATAATTTCTTTACTCTCCCCGCTGTTTTAACGTGGTTCTTACCTTCTGTCTGTCTTGACAGATGCCTTACCTTCAGACCTTCGGAGATAGCAACGGAGGACTTGCCGCAGAGCTTTGGAAGCTGTTACAGACACTTGGAGGCTTCGACTGCCCGATGTACCGTGGTAGTGAGTACATGGTCAACGGACGGGATCGTGGTATAGTCTGTCGCCTGACAATCTACGCCAGGAGGAACACTAGAGGCAGCCAGCCCTTGTACATCTCAGTCAGGAGGATCACCTTCACACAAGGAATCCAGGAGTCGTCACGACTGGCCATGCTCCGAGTCCGCCACATTTACGCCAAGAGCCGCCACACACCGCCTTCCGCTATCATCCCGAGCCGCCGGGAGATGTTCGCGCGCTTCCCGCCTACAAACGGGAAGGCCATGCCACAATGAGTGCATCCGCACGCTCATACCGCCTAGGAGGAGTCGCTGGAGATGGCCGCCACCGAGCTGAGGTGCGCCTATCAGGCCTGGGAGGAAGCCGAGGAAAGGATCGCCGTCCTAGAGCAAGCTCTCTACGGTCAAGATGAACTCAAGATGATCAAAAGGAAGATCCTAAGAGCCGTAAGAAGCCGAGGAAGACCTAGAGGAGATTCTAGAGGATCCAGAGAGTTGCACACCGAGGAGCCACCAGCACTGCACTCCAAAGACGCATGCCCTCGCCGCACTGAGCCCCGGCATCGAGAATCGGCCACGACGATGCCACTAACTCGTAGTCTACACCAGTGGGAGCGCGCCGTGGATTTGGACGCTTTCGAGTAGTTCGCCTAAGTTCCAGCTTTAGTCGCTTAGCCGCTTCCTTTCGAGTCGCCCTTTAGGCGTAGCTTGTGTGCTTAGGTTCGTTTCATTTTTCTTTCTCGTGTAAGTATGAGTGCAAAGGCCCTTAGGCATTTGTTGCAAATCATGCTATTAAGTTATTAATGAAGATTATTTCATTCAAGTTTCTTGAGTCAGGTTTGTTGGGTTTAATCTATCCCCATCTAGTTCTTAACTCACCTTGTGCTCTCTACCTTATCTAACCCATGGAACCTCACCAGATGGTTCAGACTCGCCATACCGCTGCAAGTGGAGCCAGAGCCCAAGGATCAGAAGGCAATGAGCAAACCCCTACGGAACAAGCATCACCCCAAGCACCTCCTATTGACTTACAGAACTTTGGAGCCTTCATGGCAGCACAGACGCAGATGATGTACACCATGATGAACCAGATGCAGGCCATGAACAACAACAACAACAACCACAACCATCATCAGGGAGGAGCCCCATGTGAGGACCCCGGAATATTGGAGGTTTATACCAAATTAATAATCATACCAAAAGTAAAATTTTTAATCAAGAACAATCAAGTCTCAATTAAAAATAATACTAGAAGTATAATCATTAACAAGGTACAATTCCAATATTCGTGTTCCTGATATGCCTCTCATGTTAGCTCCCAGGATGAGCTGCTAACATAGACATATCCTTGCAACATGATATCACAAGCATACACGATTGAAATACATTAATAAAAATTTACAGCAGAAACATTAAGTAAATCTTAAATGAAAAAGGAAGTAATAAAATAAACTTCCCAGTGGAGCGCCACAACCCAAGGGCAACTTGACTGGGATTAAAGCCGAAGTACCAACGTAACTGCGTCAACTTGAAATATTACCTAGGACGTTCTTTACCTGCAACAAGTGGAAAATTCCACTGAGTACGGAAGGTACTCAGCAAGACTTACACAAACTATTTAAAATAAAGTGTCTGATAGGTCCTATACAAAGGATTAGAATTTATAGATGCATAAGGTTAACAACAGGAAGGTTATAATGGTTAAATTTTGCGTAAAGCAATACATCTTAACCTACACTTGCTAGGTTTTAGTAAAGCAATTTAATAAATCAATTTGGATTAAAACAAGAATAAATAAAAGTATGATCATAATTAGTATCAAATCAAGTGGCTACAACCACTAACAATAAATTGCATAACTCACTATCATGCCAAATTAATAATTCCCCAAACCCAAATTAGAGCAAATTCTATACAGTGACATCAATCCAAGCGTTGTCCAGAATCGTGACACGGCTATTCGAATAGTTTTAATCCTGCAGGGTGTACATCTTTACCCACACGATTTAGTTAGCCCGTAAGCCATCTAGAACAATAGCACACTTCCTTTGGTATGCCGTACGTAAACTAAAATTCGGTATTTTTCAACAAGTTAACACCATTGAGTTGATGACCCATGTGAAACCGATCCCGATTAAACAACGATCGATAGCATATATTCAACCGAGGTTCACATGTTGTACAGGAATGCCGACCACTCAATTAAATGCAAACTCGTGTTAGCCACACATATTACACCGCAGCCGGCCACGAAGGTACGCATATGCGATGTAACACATCTACGCCTTACCCTTCTAAGAACATCCGATATCGATATAAGCTCCACATGGCATACGACACGGCCCAAGACTTAAGCATCTATGCCATATGAAATCAATACACATGTCCTTACTCTCCGTATCCAACTCAATAATATTAACCCTTTATTTAACCAAACAATACCATACATCTGCGTGTGGAAGTACTGGGGGCTTGAATTGGGCCGTCGAGTTCACCCTTAATCAACCTGCATAAGACATCCACAGCTCCCATTCTCGCACTAGGCACCATCACTAGCATCCACTTGTCCAGATTTGAATTAAGTTTAACAACAAGATTTAGATTCATTTCAGATTTAAATAAACTGAACAAAGAATCAAGAAAATAAAAATGTATTTGTTGTTCCCTGTGTTTGACAAGATAAGCACGCCAAACACTACTGCTCTATGGATCGCATGGCTAAGCAAAATTGAAATTAAGTATTATATCACCACAAACTACCTTAGGTTGAGTGTATGATCAATTCAAGGTAAACCACAATTGTCGAGTTATAACTACCTATTGACACTCACAATTAATTTTTAAGAAAATTAGCATGCAACAAAGATCACCGTGTTTTGTAAATCTACGCTCAAAAATTGGGATCAACATGGTGCGAGAGGAAGCTTGCCTTGGTAGAAGTCCACTTGTTCACTATTGTAGGCATTATCGCTCACGCTGCGTAATTCGGAATCTAAAAAGAGAATACAATAGCGAATAAACACCGATAAAATCTAGAAATCCAAAATGCTCAAAAATGCATGATAAATACATTTTAATGAGGTTATGATTCTAGATGCATTTAGGTATAGATTTTAATTTAATAAAATTCAATTTTTTAAGGATCTGTTAAAGTTAATTCAATTTCTGCGAATTATAATGACCGACAAATACCTAGAGTTTAGGTGATGTTGTTTTCCTTAACACCTAGTACTCACAAACACTCTCTACTTATTCTTAATTCTACAAAAATTTTCTACACCAATTCACCTAATCGACTAAATACTTAATTACCAAATACTTTATTTCCTAATTACCTACCCCTAATCGCCTTCCCCTAATTACCTCATTCCTAATCACCTCCCTCCTATCTCTACCCCTAACCGCCGGCCGACACTCTCATCTCCCTCGCTATCCTTCTACCGACGCCTTCTTCCCTCTTCCTTATCTCTGCGCCCCTCCATCTCTCTCTCTCGCTCCCTCATCTCTCCCTCGGCTCCCTGCCTCTCTCTGGTCTCTCTCCACCGCCGCCTCCTCCTGCTCCCGCACTCGGTTGCTCACTCCCCTCGGCCCCTCGCCTCGGTCTTCTACGCCTCCTCCTCTCGGCGCATGCATGCGCCATGCCCCCTGGCTTCCCTCTCACTCGGCGACTCCAGATCCCTCCTGCCCCGCCATCGCCGACGCCGCCTCGGCTCCCACCGGCCGCCTCGGCTCTCTCTCTACCCGGTTCTCTACGCTGCTCCCCTCCGCTAGCTTGGCGCTTACGCCACCCGCTCGCTCGCTCGACTCCCACCGCCCTACTCTAGTGCTTTGGCTTGGCCGGCTCGGCCTCCGCACGGCACGCTTTGGTTCCTCCAGAACCGCCCCAATCCTACCTCGGCCTCATCGCGATTTGGTTCCTGCTCTAATTTGATTTCATTTATGTTGATTTTAGCAAAACAGATTGATTTCGTATTAATGTTCTTTGATTATTTGTGTATGCATGATCATGGTGACCGATTGGAGGTGGTGGATGATGGATATTGGGTCTGGTTGCCACCGAGGTAAGTCCTCTACCGATCCCCTCTCTACTCCTACCCCTATTGCTCTGCGATGAAGAAAATGAACCGAGAGCTATGTGATGCTACCGAGATCCGGGATTGATTCTAATAAGATCCGTGATTGATGATGTGCAAGTGATATACTTGCCGATGGGTACCGGGTTACCTCGATGATTTTAGGGTCGGAAGAAGAGGGTGGCAGGCTTTGTGCTTTGTGCCGGTGCTCCTCTGGGGCCCTTCTGCCGGTGCTCCTCCTCCCGAGCTTCTGGCCCTCGATGCTTCTTTCCTCCTCTTGCTCCCGCTGCTGCTTTTGCTCTTGGCTTGCCATCATTTGGTTGCGACATCGAGTTAATGGTGGTGATGCCGGCTTGGCTTGGCATGTTGATTTGCTCTGGACTTTGCTTTGATTGTCTTGCTCTTGATTGCCTTCTTGCTCGCTTCTCTTCGGCCGTGGGATGTGGTGGCTTGGTGGTTTTGCCTTGGTTCTTGCTTCGAGAAGAGATGGAAATGGGTGTGGCTTGAGGAGAATTGGTCACGAGAATGAAATGGGTTGCTTCGCTGGTTTTGCAAAGGTTGGGAAATCTCGGAAGGGGCCGTGATGTCCCTACTTGTGCTTTGTCGCTCGCTCGCCATTTCCTTTGACCGTGCTCGACCGGGTGCTTGGCTTGGTGAAATGAATAAGTCGTCATGGCAAAATGCTAATGATGCTCATGCATTGATGCTTATCCGATGGCTCCGATATTTTTGGTCGGGCATTTTGGTTCATTGGCTAGCAATTCCTTATGCAATGGATTTGCGACAATTGAGACAATTCGTAATACGAGGTTTTGGATTTCCTAAATGCCGAATGATGAAAACCTACGGAAATAAGACGGTGCCGATTTACTTAGGTTAGTCTAGGTATCTTGGGTATCCCGTGCTCGACTAATGCTGGTTAGCCTAGGTGACTTGAAAAGCCAAGATGCCTTGCTAACCTGTGTTGGTATGGGTAGTCGCGATACTCAAGGTGCCGACTAATCTAGGTAGATCTGGGAACCGCGATGATTCCTATGGTATACTGACGGCAATTTATTTTGTTCTAACTCTATTATACTGCTTTTGAACAACTAATGGTCTTTTGATTGGTTGGCGAACTATGGAGCCGCAAATGGTGTTTTGATTGGGTCGAGGAAGATGATTTGGCCGACAACGATGGACGGGCAAGATTTCAAGGAAGACTTTAGGAAACATGCAATGCAAGTTTTATTTTAATATTTTTGTAAATGATTCAAAGTTGTAAAACATAATATGATCTGATGTAAATAAATTCTTGTTTTACTTGTATTGAGAAGATTGTTACTTATGATAAACATTGTAAGTTTTAATTAAATTATTTCTCGTAGAATTTCTTAAGTATTTATTGTTGTCTCTCTTTGGAGTTGTGATTGAGTTACCCATTAGACTTTGATTAGGATATTTACAAATGCAAAATGTATGCAAATGCTTGTAAATAACAAATGTAATATAAAATGCATATAATTATCGTTTATTAAAATTGGGGTCATATAAACCTACCCCCTTAAATGTAATCTCGCCCCGAGATTCCTGGGTTCGTAAATTGGGAACGAAAGGCTATGGCGATCTAGCTAGGTTTGGGCCTAGGAACACACTTCGGATTTTATTCACAACCCGAACTCAAACCCGAATCATGTGAGGCTATCCTTCAGTTTTAGGTTCTAAACAGGAAAGTTTTGTTTAACCTTTCCTTTCTTGATTTGAAGGTACTTCAAACATGTCGAGTTTCACCTCTTCTTCCGGTAGGATGAAAATCTACCAACTGTCTACGAGAGAAGAGGTTACCTAAAGAGAGGGTTCATAATGGTTGGTTAAATGGTAACCTAGTATAATATAGGAAGGTTGTATACAGGCTTAGAGAAGACAAAGCAGGGTTGCTGGTAGTCTCACTTAACCCTTGTTTTGCTAATTCTAATTGCCCGATTTGGAGAAAAATGCATTAGGTGAATGCATGCAGAGATGCAAAAATGCAATCACTTTCTTGGAAAAATTTAGGGTTATTTAGTGAATGCAAGGACTCACATGCCTGCTTACATGATTCCACCAAACTATAAACAACCAATTTTATTGAGATTGGGTGAGCATAAGATTTAACAAATAATATGAATTCATACTACCATGATCCGATCCTTAACAACCAAAATAATTAATTTCACCGCTTGTTTTTAACTGCTACTGGTGAACAAATAGGGCTCGGAAAAATTACTAAATTAGCTAGGTAAATTCTATAAAAAAAAATCAGGAGTATTGTTAGGATTCTAACATTATCAGAAGAATTTATTCTACACATCATGTTCAGGTTTTGGGTCGGTAAATCAATTCAAACAACAAAATAAGTCTTAGGGCTCAAACACTAATGAAATTAAGTTCAAAAATTCCAGAAAACTTATGGTAGGTTAGTTAGGTGATACTAAACACTAGAAAACTGGGTACTAGTAGTTTAAACCTTCCTCTTAATTCTACATTTCAAAAATGGCTAGAACAGTCTTGCAAGGTATTTGAATTAATTCCTAGACAAAACAAATTCATTAATCTTTTGGGAAAAATATATTTGGGAAATACACACTATCATGTGCTCAAATAAAATTCTCAAGATTATAAACTACTTACTGACACTAGGTGCAGCCCAGCTTATCTAGGTCAAAATTACTCAATAACAAGCAATGACGCTTTACTATGATAAAGAGTATAGAATTACCTGTATAACCTACTCTGCCTTAATTACTTTTAATTGAATAAAATAAACTATCACCAGCTCATGTTATGACATCTGCACTCATTAACAATTTAAAAGATAGACATGTTATTTAATTTTACAACAATCTAACATATCAAACTACACATCGATGACTTTCAAATTTTTAAGTTCAAACAAGAAATGTATAAAAGCATGGCAAGTTGTTAAATTCCAATTTAGCTAACAATCTTAAGCTAAAGCAAATTTCAATTTATATTGCAATAGACTAGTCATGTGCTGTGCTTTACACACTAAGATGAAATACTAATCATGCATCTTAATTTATAAAAATCCTTTTAGTTATGATTCTTGCTAGCAATCTAAATAATCAGATATGCTTGACTTAACTTAAGACTATATGCATGATCAAAGTGTAGGAATTACGGTGCCTAACACATATCTTGGAGTATTCTCTACCCCCCTTAAACATGATGGTGCATAAGAAATGAAATGAGGAGAGAATGAGCATAAGATAAGTAAGCGGGCAACACTTAGACAATAATTCCTATTATGAATGCATAATTCCAAAACCACGCAACTCAAGATCCAAATGGGTGTACTAAGGCTCAAGGCCAGTACAAGATTCAAATGAACCACAATTAGTTTCCGATATAATTGCTATACTTACTGCCTGTAGGCGATGTGCAATTATTTGGAAACAAAAGAAAGCAAATAATTATATTCCAAAATTCAGCGTCTACAACATAATTAGGGTGTATACAATCTAAAAATAATCCCTAAATTAATCCTAATCAAGCGAAAACAACATCATCTCGCTTGCCACCATTGCCCTCACCGCTTGACTACTTAGCGTGTCTCATGTTGAAGAAAAGAGACGAACAACGGAGAAAATTTGCTTTGCACAAATCAAATGAATTGTGAGATAAGAATTAGATGCTAGGATGGGTAAGAAAGAAAAGAATTATTTTACTTCATCAGAGGACCTGAAGGCGACTAGGGGGGTGAATAGGCGCTTTCAAAACTTTCTCGCTAAATCAAAACCAACACGCATTTTACTCCTTTAGCTATGAGAGCTAAGAAGTTCAAGAGCACACAACGGAAGCCTTGTGTTGAATTTGATAAGCCCCTCAAGCACACGACACAAAAGGAGAAAAGAACTCAAAGTTCTTCATCGACACGCAAGGTCCGACCGGCTACCACAGGCGGTCGGACCGACGGTCAAGGAGCGGTCCGACCAAGCAACTAACCAATGGCCGGACCGGTGAATAGCGGTTCGACCCGCCAACCCAATGGCTCGAATACACTCCGCGGTCGAACCGCCGTTGTAAACCGGTCGGACCGGTAGAGTCCAAGATCAAAAACTCCACCCAAATCCAAAACGAAATTTGATCCAACTTTTGATTCAACCAATAAAACTTGACCAAATTTCTAGCACACCTCCCTAATGATATTAGAGACCTATTTCTAGCGACGATCCGTCGATCCACTTCAGAATCGATCTCTCGAGATTTTAGCAAAGAGGTGCTCAAACCCTAGAAATGAGAAAAACTTGATTCAAGACTTGCTTGTGGGGTTTGATGATCTAGATGACTCTAGGAGTAATCCCACACATCAAAGCAAGATAAAGTAGGCCAAGAGACCAAGCATGAACCTTTGAATCAAGGAAGCACCAAAACATCCAAAAGAGAGAAGAACACAAAGGAGCAATTGATCTTTCAATTAAGCATCACAAGATTGTTCATCCACAATAGATGCTTACAAAGCCTCTCCACCAAGGAGGGCAAGAGCTCAACAAGGAGCACACTCCAAACCCTAGTTTTCCTCTCCTCTCCTCCAAACCCTAGAAAAAGGAAGAAGGGGCTAAATGAATGCTTGCTTAGGTTTTCCACCTCTCCTTCCTATTTATACTAGAGAGCTAGGGTTTCCTTTTGGGTCTCTTACACATGGGACCCACACAAATAACACTTGAAGCAATCGCTCGCTTCACCACGTAGGTTGATCACGGTTCTCATCGCGTCGCCAAGCCTCTCTGTCCAATCCCATCGGAACCCCAGAGACTCGCACCGATATCCGCACCGCCGATCCAACCAAATGCTTGAACCACCCGCTCGATCCATCTTGTCCATTCGCACCATGCTTGAGTCACACAACCTCACCCGTATCCCCGATCGCTCGACCTCGGCTCTCCAAGCGTAGTCCCGATCCACTCACCGCTGACGCCGTTGACTGCAAGCCATCCGCACAAAGAATAGACAAACAAACCGCTTCGGAACAAGTTCTTCACAACTTGACCCACGCCGATTCCGCAATGCGATATACATCAATAAAGCATTGAAGTTCGTAGAATCACACACTCAAAATCAACTCAATGCAACACTTGGCTTTCCTCCAGTGATCGCCGGTCCGATCGCTTTACCCAGGCCGGTCCGACCGATTCATCTTGGCCGGACCGCTCCCACAACGGCGGTCGGACGGTCCAAAGGACTTAGCCAAATTCAAGCGAGAAATTCAAACCTTCGGAAATTTCAATCGAATAGAACTTTTGATCGGGAGCTCCAAAATTATGGGACCACATCCAGAGACTCCCTCACTTGCCTACACAACCTATTTTTGGCCCACCAAAAACCCAATTTCAAATCACGGGTCGGACCGCCACCATGGCCGGTCGGACGCTCCATCAAGCGGTCGACCGCCCAAGACAACCGGTCGGACCGCCATGGGCTTGGCGACCTTGGAGCAAACCCGAAACGCGAGATTTTGCAAACTAATAACGCCATTGCCAATTGACTCATCATCCCGAGATCGTGCACATATCCTCACGATATCCACAATCTCCCCTTGATGAACACATTGGCAATTTTCAAGAAAATGTGGTTTTTCAAAATGAAAAGTAAAATACGCTGTTTTAGCATAAAGGCACAACTTGATCCATAAGCAACAAAAAGCCTAGGAACCACCAAGTCGGCTTCGAATAGTGTAAGCAAGTGAGATAAGGCATTGAAAGCACAAAAGAATTCAAATTCCAGAAAGTAGCCAAAAATCTCACTTAGGTCCAAAAGAAAGGCACATTGTTCTATTTGACCTTTGATCATTGTGAGTATTCTTCAATTTCAAATCAAATCAGGAAAAGGCAATAAACCCAGAAGCTCAACTCACCATGATCACAAATTTTCAAAAGGTTCAAAAAAAGTTTTTTTTTTTTGTGTGTTCTTTATGTATGAAACCAATCTTTATGTATGAAACCAAAAGCTCCAACAGCATTTTCTTCACAATCTTTCTCCCCCTTTGACAATGAATTCATCAAGATGCATGAAAAAGAAAGAGCATGAAGGAATGACTTTATTTTTAAGCTTTAGTAAAAAGGAGCAATGACCATTATACATGTAGACAAGATAAGTATTATACCAAGCCATATAAGGAGAAGACGCTATATTCAATCATGGCAAACGTGTCTTGCAAAGCTAAAACCAAGATAGCGAAATGAGATTAACAGATTGCAATCATGACAAGTTGCTCAAAATCATAGATTCACTCAAAGCAACCAAAAATGAATCAAGCCATGTCTCTAAGTAAAAAGAGACTCAAAACAAGAGTTGAGGCATTTTGAGCATTAAGAAAATTCTTTTGAAGCAAAGCTCAAGCACTTAGCCCTTTTTGGGCAAAATCTCTTTTCTTTCTCTCCTTTTTGCGTGCTAGATCTCAAGCCTTGCCACACCATCTCAAGCGATAAGCTTAAAAGAATGATCTAGGTCATCCAAAACTCCCCGAGTTCATGCCTAGTGCAATGGCAAGCCGTCTCATGAAAGAGGATTGGTGAGATCAGTTTTTTCGCACAGAAATTTTTCTTTTTCTTTTGCTTGACTTAGAAGGTAAAAAGCTCATTTTCCATCTCAAAATAAGTTCAAGACTCAATTCAACTTGTAAGACATGGCGAGAATCATAAGCGGATCACTAGAGCAAAACTAGTCACAAGATCCAACAAGACATGATTTGATTCAGATTTCTCAAGAATATAAAGCTAGCAAGGCAAAAGCTGAGCCAAACACGAAGAGCCATAAAAGAGGTCTAGCAGGCTATCACTCGATATGACAAGGTATAAAATATGAAAACAAGTCATACAGGGATAATAATCAAAGCTCCATTAGTTTTAATATACAATGCAAGACAAATGAAATGAAACATGCATTATGATACAATGAATGCAAGCAGAGCCACTTCCCCCTCAAAACAGCCCAATAGGACTAATAACCCCTAACTCTCCTCGCAAAGCAGCAAAACGCGAAGAGTCAAGAGCCTTAGTGAAAATATCACGCAAGTCGTTGCTCGACTCTACAAAGTGAAGCACAACATCACCTTTCTCAACATGGTCTCTCGAAAAATGAAATCGAATGTCAATGTGTTTAGTCCCGAATGTTGCATCGGGTTTTGGCAATATTAATTGCGTATGTTGTCACGAAAAGAGGAACACTTCCCAAAGATAACCCATAGTCTCGCAGCGTGGACAAAATCCAGAGAACTCGAGAGCAATGCATCATGGCGGCAGCTACATACTCGACCTCGGTGAGATCAGGCAATGTAAGACTGCTTTCTAGAAGACCAAGAAACAAGAGATGTGCCCAAGAAATGACAAGTGCCAGTACTCTTCCTATCAACTCTACACCCGTGAAATCAAGATCGAAAATGCTCGAATTGAAAGAGCCAAGAAGAAGAATACGAGTCCAAAATCAAGCGTATCTTGAAGATACCAAGATGCGCGCATACTGACACGATGAGAAGCACGAGGAAGCTCGAATCGAGCGCACGCACATACGGCGAATTGTATGTCCTACCGACGTATTTGAAGATAGAGGAGGAGCCAATCATATCGCGGTACTCCTTCCGTCCACTGACTCTCCATCCTCATCGTGGTCCAAAGACGGTGGTTGTTGCAATGGGAGTAGACATTGGCCTCGCTTCCCATATTGAAGCGCCAAGAAGGTCCTTTGTATACTTACTCGTGGACGAAAGTGCCTTCTTTCGCTTGCTTGATTTGAAGACCAAGGAAGAATGTCGACTCTCCCATCATGCTCATCTCGAATTCACCGCTCATAGAATCAAAATCTAGACACCAAAGCATGAGAGGAACCACCAAAATAATATCATCCACATATATTTGAACCAACAAGAAATCACCGCCATGCCCGAGAGTGAACAAGGTTTTATCAACCATTCCCATTTTGAAATCATTTTCAAGCAAGAAACTCTTAAGCTGTCATACCAAGCTCTAGGAGCTTGTTTCAATCCATACAGGCTTTAGAGAGTTTAAAAACATGGTTTGGGAATTTTGATTTTCAAACCCGTGAGGTTGCTTGACAAAGACCTCTTCTTCTATGAAGCCATTCAAGAAGGCACTTTTAACATCCATTTGAAAAAGCTTGAAACCCTTGGATGTTGCAAATGCTAAAAGAATGCGAATGGCTTCCAATCTAGCTCTTTGGAGCAAAGGTCTCTCAAAGTCTAAGCCCTCTACTGGAATAACCTTGAGCAACAAGTCTAGCTTTATTGCGAACAACCAATCCATCCTCACTTTGCTTATTTTTAAACACCCATTTTGTTCCAATAACATGAGAATCGGAAGGTCGCTCAACTAAAAACCGACTTTGTTTCTTTCAAAATTTTCAAGCTCTTCATGCATGGCATTGACCCAAAAGGCATCGATAAAGCATGGGTGATATCTCGGGTTCAAAAGAAGCAACAAAGCGAGAATGTGCATGGGAATCGGAGATATAAACACGAGCGAGTGACTCGCTCTTGAAGATCCCCAATCATCTCGCTCAGTGGATGTTGTCGCCAGATGGATGGTGCTCTGGTGCAGACGTGGCCTCTACCTCATGAGTTGTGGAGGTAGGAACAGAGCCACTCGGATCGTCGGTGGGGATAGGAGGCGGTGCTCACCGACATCAAGTAGTAGTAGCAGGCTCTCCACCCTCTCGAGGTAGCGGGAGGATGGTTTGGGTCTTCATCCTCGTAATCATCATCGACGAAGATGCTTTCTTGAGTTTCGAAACACTGTACACAAGCATCGGGTCTAGTACCAGGACTAGCCTCATCAAAAGTGACTTCGCAAGTCTCAACAATTTTGTTAGTATCAACATTAAAAACACGATAGCCACGAGAATGAGCAGGATATCCAAGAAATATGCCATCAAAACATCTAGACTCAAATTTATCAAGATTGCCATGTTTAAGAATGAAGCACTTGCAACCAAAAATCTTGAAATGAGAGACCTTTGGAGAATGACCAAATCTAAGCTCATAAGATGTCTTCCCAACCACAGATCTCAAGAAAACCCTATTGGAGATATAACAAGCAGTAGAGATCGCCTCATTAAAATCTCCTAGGAGTAGAATGCTCATCTAGCATGGTCCGAGCCATCTCTACAAGGGTTCTGTTCTTCCTTTCTACAACACCATTCTCATTGAGGAACTCTAGGAGAAGAAAGCGATGCTCAATTCCCTATCGCAGAGAAGGTAGAAAAGAAGAGTTCTTGAACTCTGTCCCATTATCACTCCTAATGGCTCTCAAAGCTCCGGTAAATCAAAAGAATTCTAAGGACCAAATCTTTAAAGAATCCAAATGCTTCGTCCTTAGAAGTAAGAAAATAAACCCATGAATACCTGGAGTAATCATCCACAACCACCAGCACATACCATTTCCCACCAAACCGATCAACTCTAGAAGGACCAATCAGATCTAAGTGAAGAAGTCGTCCCGGTCCATCACCATTACCAAAGTAAGAGGTGGGTGGGAAGCGGACACCATCTTACCATGTCTACTGAGGTGAGCACACAAGATCTCTGACACCTTGACCTAGGCAAACCTCTAATCAAGTCCTTGCAACTGACTCTAGACAAATGATCAAAACCTATATGCCCAAGTCTACGATGCCACAAAACAAGGTCATGAGAATCAGAGGCTACAAGACACCTAGGACTAGAAGCGGAAGAAATGCTGAAATTTGCACGTAAAATCTTCTCAAACACGAGATCTCAAAACAAGCTCACCCGAGGAATCTAGAACTCTGACTCACCTCTCTTAAACCTCACTTCTAGACCCTCATCAAGCAAATGAGACACGATAGAAGATTATACCTCGACTTACTCACCAAAGCGGCGTCTTTTAGCATGAACTTGTCATTGACGCCATACGGTGCCCTTTGCGATCCTTGGTCCTGTAGAAGCATCCCCAAATGTAATCAATTCATTGCGGATGCACGTGTGAGGAGGAGAACCATCTAGAATCTCCGGTCATATGTCGAGAACACCCGAGTCAACAAGCCACTTGTCCTCCTTCCTCGCACGACGGACCTAAAAGGCACAATCGAAAACATCCGTGCCTCGATCTCAAGTTAGTGATAAATGAACGAGGAATCCAAAGATCGAGAAGCACGATGTCCGGGAACAAAGCAGAGAAATAGTCGCAACATGATCGGAATAAAATCATAAGAATGCACATGTGAACCACCTAGACCTCTCCAAACGATCTACCAAAAGATCGATACTCCCCTGCCTAGGTGCTACCCTGTCTCTCCTCACGATGTCCTAATCCAACATGCCGCCTAGACTCACCAAAAGAGTCTACAAAGTTCTCTACAAATCTAGGCCTATGTGTGGTGCGATAAGCAGTCGCCTAGCTCTAGAGACTACATCCGGAGAAGGGACTCCTCTAATGGATCTTAGGACGCCATCCTCTCTTTTCTCTCAAGTTTTGCTCTCCTAAGGTAACTCAACAAGATGGCCTTCTTTCTTGCGGAAGGTGCAATGGTACTGACCTTTTGAGGGTCTGCATGCAGATGAGTGAAAGCACCTTTCTTGCCGTAAAGAGTTTGAGCAAAACCACCGATTTGAAAACAACCCCTGATGGCTTAGGAGGTTCTAGCTCAAACAAACCATTCTTCACAACTCTAGCAATCTTAGGTGGGTTTTTCTTGGAATGCTCTAGGGGTTGAAACCTAGACCACTATTTTTCACGCTCACCTTGGATTGATCAAGAATCATGTTGAGTTTCTTTTTCCCACTTGAAAATTTCTCAAGAGTCACCTTGAGGTAATCATTCTCTTTCCTAACTCCTCACATCTAGCACACTTGCTAGACTTGATTACCTCATTGCGCTTACTCTTAAGAAGGGCCATTTCCACTTTGAAGGCCTCACAAGACACACAATAGGATTCTGAATCCTACTCAATCGCTCCTTAAACTTGACTCTAAACGCCTCTTGTATCCGACTAACCATGGTTTCAACTTCAGATTCAAAACACAAGAGTTAGAATCAATAACCTTTTAGAAGCAAGAAAGACATGGATCTTTCAATTTTAGCCTTTTCTTCCGTGGTCTTGTTTAAGGCTTCAATCTCAATTGTAAGCTTGGGACAATTTTCACAAGATGCAACTCTAGAGTAAATCAATGTTTCATCATCTCTTGCATCTTAATCCTATTATCCTTACAATGAGAGCATGTGTGACTGCATCAAACTTTTGCAATTCTTTTAAGGAACTATCCAATTTTAATTCTAGCAAGGCACAATTAGAGCAAGTTAAAGGGATAGCTTCCATGGCAATCACATCAAGAGGAATGACATCTAAACAAGCGATCTAGACTTGAAAGATTCTAGTTCATCGAGAGCATCTTTTAGTTGATTTGTGACAGAGGAATGAGCAGATTTCAAGCTTGTCAAATCGTTAAGCAAGCTAGTGCAGAATCACAAATATCGCAGGATTGATAGATTTAAGCCTAACAACTTCAAGATTCAAATTATCAATCATAATGTCCTCGCTTCCTAATCATTTTTACTTGCTTATGCAATTTCGCTCAGCAAGCACCAAAGCCCTTTTCATATCGCCAGAGAAGGGCATACCTCATCGATCACTAAAAGGATCCTCATCTTTGGAGGAATCGCTTTGTCGTGGTCGTTCTTGGCCATGAAACACATGCCTGAAGTCATGCGCCTTCTTCTTGCCACGAGAATCACTCTCGCCGCCCTCCGCTTCCGAATCCACATCGCTCATATTAACATTCTCAAGAGCGGCAAGGACCCTACCGACAAACTTCCGATAGTTTGTCTTCTTGGGTTTTGCATCCTCTCCCGGGATGTCTTCTTGTCTCCTTCTCCTCCTTGCCCTTTAGCACAGGGCACTTGGAGCGAATGTGGTTTGGCTCACCACATTCAAGCACGTGATAGGTCCACTCCTCCTCCTATTTCTCACCTTGTTGTACGCTCTTGTGAATTTGGTGGAAAGGAGAGCTAAGTCATCCTCGGGCAATTTCTCAAGTTGCTCATCACTCAAAGAATGTAAAGCGATAATGAAAAGCCGATGAGCTACAATCAAGAGAATCAAGAGCAACCCTTGGATTTGTCGACCACCAAAGCCATCGACTGTGTCTGGGGAGACGCGAGATAAAGTCAATCTCATGCGTCTTCAACCTCGAGTAGAGCTTATCCATGGTAAGCTCACTCATGATGTTGTTGTCATTGATGGAAGTGATCTTCATACCCTGCACCTTCACATCAAGAGCACCTGTGTCGGCGGCATTTTCGCACTCGAAAATATCAAGTCAACAAATACGGAGATCATGAAGAATTTTAGAGAATCTTCCCACACTCATCCAAAGACTCACCGTGCCTTTGTTCGATCTTCGAGTAAACCTTTTGAGTCGGTTCTCCTCACTTCCTTGATCGCAGTGGACCCTTCGTGATAATCACAAAGTGTCCGCCAGATCTCGTGAGCAGACCGCAAGTGAGCAACACGCTCAAACTCAGATCGACTCAGGCCTTGGAGCAAATAATTCCGAGCCTTGCTGTTGGCCTCCACATCCGAGTGATCGTATCGTCATCTACCGGCACGACATAAGGGTTTTTCACCTTTAGCCAAATAGCGTGCCCTTGAGCCTCGATATACGCTTGCATACGAGCCTTCCAAAGATGCAAAGTCAACTCCCTCAAAAATGTGTGGCTTGGTTGAGTACTTGTCGATCGCCATGGCTCCAAAGACCGGTTAAGATCTATAGAAAAGAGCTAACCGCTCGATACCACTTGTAGGACCGGAAAGGCGACTAGGGGGGGGTGAATAGGCGCTTTCAAAACTTTCTCGCCTAAATCAAAACCAACACGTACTTTACTCCTTTAGCTATGAGAGCTAAGAAGTTCAGGGAGCACACAACGGAAGCCTTGTGTTGAATTTGATAAGCCCCTCAAGCACACGACACAAAAGGAGAAAAGAACTCAAAGTTCTTCATCGACACGCGGCGATCGACCGGCTACCACGCGGCGGATCGACCGACGGTCAAGGAGCGATCGGACCGGCAACTAACCAAATGGTCGGACCGGTGAACAGCGGTTCGACCGCCAACCCAATGATCTGAATACACGGCGGTCGAACCGCCGTTGTAAGGCCGGTCGGACCGGTAGAGTCCAAAAAAACTCCACCCAAATCCAAAACGAAATTTGATCCAACTTTTGATTCAACCAATAAAACTTGACCAAATTTCTAGCACACCTCCCTAATGATATTAGAGACCTATTTCTAGCGACGATCCGTCCGATCCACTTCAGAATCGATCTCTCGAGATTTTAGCAAAGAGGTGCTCAAACCCTAGAAATGAGAAAACTTGATTCAAGACTTGCTTGTGGGGTTTGATGATCTAGATGACTCTAGGAGTAATCCCACACATCAAAGCAAGATAAAGTAGGCCAAGAGACCAAGCATGAACCTTTGAATCAAGGAAGCACCAAAACATCCAAAAGAGAGAAGAACACAAAGGGAGCAATTGATCTTTCAATTAAGCATCACAAGATTGTTCATCCACAATAGATGCTTACAAAGCCTCTCCACCAAGGAGGGCAAGAGCTCAACAAGGAGCACACTCCAAACCCTAGTTTTCCTCTCCTCTCCTCCAAACCCTAGAAAAAGGAAGAAGGGGCTAAATGAATGCTTGCTTAGGTTTTCCACCTCCCTTCCTATTTATACTAGAGAGCTAGGGTTTCCTTTTTGGGTCTCTTACACATGGGACCCACACACAAATAACACTTGAAGCAATCGCCGCTTCACCACGTGTAGTTGATCGGCGGTTCTCATCGCGTCGCCAAGCCTCTCTGTCCAATCCCATCGAACCCCCAGAGACTCGCACCGATATCCGCACCACCGATCCAACCAATGCTTGAACCACCGCTCGATCCATCTTGTCCATTCGCACCATGCTTGAGTCACACAACCTCACCGGTATCCTGATCGTTCGGACCTCGGCTCTCCAAGCGTAGTCCCGATCCACTCACCGCTGACGTCGTTGACTGCAAGCCATCGCACAACAATAGACAAACAAACCGTTTCGGGAACAAGTTCTTCACAACTTGACCCACGCCGAGTTCCGCAATGCGATATACATCAATAAAGCATTGAAGTTCGAGAGAATCACACACTCAAAATCAACTCAATGCAACACTTGGCTTTCCTCCAGTGATCGCCGGCCGATCAGCCCCACGTGGGCGGTCCGACCGATTCATGCTGATCGGACCGCTCCCACAACGGCGGTCGGACGGTCCAAAGGACTTAGCCAAAATTCAAGCGAGAAATTCAAACCTTCGAAATTTCAATCGAATAGAACTTTTGACCGGAGCTCCAAAATTATGGGACCACATCCGAGACTCCCTCACTTGCCTACACAACCTATTTTTGGCCCACTCAAAACCCAATTTCAAATCGTGGTCGGACCGCCACCATGGCGGTCGGATCGCTTCCATCGGCGGATCGACCGCCGCAAGACAACCGGCCGACCGCCATGGCTTTGACAACCTTGGAGCAAACCCAAAACGCGAGATTTTGCAAACCAATAACGCCATTGCCAATTGACTCATCATCCTGAGATCGTGCACATATCCTCACGATATCCACACTTACATTTTTGACCCAAATTTTTGCTAGTTTTGAAAATACTTTTGCAAACCAAATTCCTAACATCGTCCATTGCTACGGCTTTAACCTACAGTCAACACAGCTCTGATACCAACGCTGTGAGGACCCGGAATATTGAGGTTTATACCAAATTAATAATCATACCAAAAGTAAAATTTTTAATCAAGAACAATCAAGTCTCAATTAAAAATAATACTAGAAGTATAATCATTAACAAGGTACAATTCCAATATTCAGGTTCCCGGATATGCCTCTCATGTTAGCTCCCAGGATGAGCTGCTAACATAGACATTGTAACATCCTGATTTTCAAAATCGGGATGTTAATATTTAACTAGGCGATCTAATAAATATTTGGCAGTGTTTTAAAATTTTTCCGTGTTTAAGTAAAAAGATTGCTTCAAAAATCAAATTGTTTGAGCGACTGCAATTAAATTAAATATTTTGTTTCTCGTTTCCGCATGCATTTCAAAAATCATGATGCATACATTAGTATCGCCGTTCTCATTTTCCAATTCGACCGACCGCGGGCAAAACGATCGCGTGTCCCTTCTTTTCTGGTCATCTCTTCTATTTTCCGACCCTGCTAACTCCCGCTGCTTTCTCCCCTTCAAATCTCAAATTAAACTTCAAAACCAAGCTATGCATGTCATACCACCGCGATCGTCATCGCACGAGCAATCCATTTCTATAATTTGTTTTCGCATGCATAGCAGTTTGAGTGATTTCGCAAAATGGAGAATAGAATTAGCAGATGAAATACCTGCGTGTCTATTCTTTATTTTTCTAACTTCTCTCCTCGCAATCACTAGCAAAAATCAAGAATTTGACAACGCATGTTATGTCATCGTGATCGTTGTCTCGAGGACATGCCATTTCTATAATCGGTTTTCCCATGCAAGGTCGTTTGAGCGACGCAAAAGAAAAAGAGATGAAAAACTTTACTGCTACTCATCTCCCAAACAAGCAGAAGGTTTAAAGATTTTTAGAGAGCATTACACTCTGGATAAATTTCTGAAAATTTTACCTAAGCATCTACATTTTGTCAGGAACCTCTCCTAAAAATTTCGTGATTTTTAGAGCTAATCAACAATGTCTAAAAATTACCTGATCACCTCAGCCATTTTGCAAATTCTGGAATTACTGTTCATCCGAAAACTGTACAGCCAAAACCACCACTGTCTTTTCTTGGTCCCAGCCGAGCCACTGCTACTGCCATCTCCCCCATCCAACGACCCCTCACTTCCATTGATTTATTCTCCCAACACCAAGGACTACACAGCCATTTCCTATATGCCCACGTCTCATCTTCTTCCCCAAACAGAGCTGCTAGCTCATTTCATCTCTAGCTCAAGCCATAACATCTTCTCTCCTCTAAATCTCCCCTAAACATTGAAAATCTCTCCATGCATGTCATACCACTGTGATCCCCATCACTCCAGCAACCCATTCATCCGATTCGTTTTCGCATGCGAGTTGATTTCGAAGTTTTACAAGAAGAGAGAGAAAAGCACACACTGTAGCAAACAGCTAGTAGTAGCAGCCAGCTTGTAGCAAATTTGCTGTTCATTCGGCAGGGAAGGAGGCAAGCGAACAACGAGCAGTGGACAGTGCATCAATCAGCAGCCCGGTAGCTCCTCGCTGGTCTTGCGCTAGCAGGAGCTAGAAGCAGCGCAGAAGCAGCTCCATGGCCAGGAGCAGCTGTGGCGACCCAACGACGCCGAGGACGCGGGCGGCCGGGAGCTGCAGCGGCACGGAGACGATGGAGGACGCAGCGGCGCGGCCGAAGGCGAGGTGCTGCAGTGGCACGTTGTGGCCCGGTGTCGAGGTTGCTCGGCGGGCGGTGTGATGCCTAGGCGAGGCCGAGGCGCGGCCAGCGCACGGCGTGGTTTGACGGCGTCAAAGGCGGTGGCGGCACATGCGAGTGGCGAGCCGGTGTGGCGCATGCATGCAGAGGCGGCCGACTCGGTGGGAGTATGCGTGCGGCCGATCTCGACGGCGCATGCATGCGACGTGGCCCAAGTGAGGCGAGGCGGTGTCGACGCGACCGTGTGGTGCATACGACGGCACTAGAACGATCGACATGGACGAGGAGCCGGACGTGGACGCAGATGAGCGGCGACGACTACGGTGGACATGGACGTGTAGCCGAGAAGACGTTCGGTGATAATTTGCACCCCTAGTGTCACGGTAAAAATCTTTAGTGTTTAATCACGTTTACGATATTAGTTGTGCATGTTGCATATTAGTCATGAGCATTGCATCTATTTTTACATGTATATTTATAAAAATGATTTGATATATTAGGGTCGGCATAATTATCCGGTTAGGTTGTATTTGTGCGTAGGCGTGTTCATGTGATGTATATCGGTGGATACAAATAATTTTATCGTCGTAGCGGAATATGAGTATTATTGATCGGTGGATGCTACATTAAATTTATGAGTTGATTATTTTGATCGGTCGGTATTAATATAAAGTCGCATGGAAGTTAGTGGTGATCTTTGGATGAGACATTAATTGGAGGTTTCATGTCACACTGGATTGGTTATTTTGAGGATAGGATGTATAAAGATTTTTATAATCTATTACTTGGTGGATGGAGTATGTGTTGATGATTAATGATATACCTTTTATATATGTGTGTTGTTGCTCGTTGGATGTCGGATTATGTACCTTGTTGGATTAGTTGAATCGGATGATTTAATTAAGCATTAGCAAATTGATCGGATGTCCGAAGTAGTAGCTACATGAGACATGTATGCTAGAAATTGGGAGAAGGTAGGATTGGATTGTTTGATTATGGATAAATAATTGGATTGTCGTGTATGTAATAGTTAAGTCCTATGTGCCGAGTTAGTAGATTTGTACCCTCAATTGGATAGTAGATAAATGATTATTAGTTGATCGTAGTGGCATATATATGATTGGATTGGTGGAGGTCATTCAAGACTAAGTTCGATGGTATGGATATGAGAGATCGATTTGTGAGCTATTAAGTATTGGATGTGTATTTAAATTGTAAAGCTCATTAGGTGTCGGTTAGTTTATTAAACCTCGGTTGGTGGAAATTTTGGGTGTATACGAATATGAATTTCGAGGTGAGACTAGTAGAGCTAGATAGCTAGTATTAGCTTAAATAATATATCGGAGAAGGATTGATGGATTTAGACATGATATTATGCCCACAAGTCGGTGGATTTTGTTCAATTATCGGATAGATGGTATGGTTGGAAGATTGTTAATCCGAACGTTGTGTGGTTGGATGGACGACTTTGGTTATGATAGAAGCGAGGTTACTTCGAGTTTACAAAGTATTTTTATGTGGTACGAATTTCAGAAAAGAATTACTTTTACAATACAAAATTCTTTTAACTTTGAAAATTCATAACTAATTCATTTGAACTCTAAATGAGTTGAACTAATTTATTTTGGTCATATAATTTTAACATATATTTATATATGTAATCATTTTCTTCACCACTGATCTACAAATTTTTGCTAAAAATTGGATTTCGGATGAACAGTAACCGAAGCCCATTTTTCAGTATTTTTCCCAAAACCGATTTTCAAACTGTCATAACTTTCACATACGAAATCCAAATGAAATAATTCTTTCACCTAAATTCATCTAAAATCATAATCTAGCTACTGTGAAAATTTCATTCATTTTTGAGAACTTTGAATTTTTGACTTTTCTCGGTGTTCATTCGATATCACTATTTCTATAGAGTCCGAGTTGTCGCAAATGAACAACTACGTAACCGAGAGTGAGCAAGTGAACTACCAGCAAGGCAAGCATCATTTGAACTTTCTTTTGCATCATATTTGATCCCAGTTTTTGTTAAGTTAGTGCAATGATATTTGCTTCCATGCTATTTTATTAATGTCGCTATTTTTGTGTGGAATAGTTAGATACACCCTATTGTTTTGTCATTGTGGTTATCCTTGAATTACTCCAGTACTGAAATGCTTAGGATAAGTTGTGTGACTTACGTGGTATGTGTTGCTTAGCCATGCAAGTCTAGAACGATAGTTTGATTGGCGGGAATAACCCGACAGTCTTGGGACATACAAACTTTATAACTTTTTTGGTTTATTTCAGATCTTCGATTCTGTTTCAAAAGTTAAAATTTTGTTATTTAAAATGAGATTTGGGTCTGGACAAGTGGATGCTAGTGAAGGTGCCTTCGTGCACGAGATTGGGTATGAGGATTGTCTTGTCTAGACCAACAAGGACCGAACTTTGGTAACGTCGTTGATTCAAGTACATTCGTTCTATCACATACGGGGTGGGAGCCGTATGGTTAAGTAGGGGGAAGGTTTTGTTGTGTTGAGCCCCACGGTGGTTTTGTGAGGCCATAGGGCCGTTAAACCCTATGTTCCTTGCGGCCGATAGGGCATATAGACCGTAACGCCTTATGTCGCCTAGAAGCCCAAGGTTGAGGGACTTAGCATAATGAAATTTTCTTGCTAAAATGACCATATCTTGATTTACCCGCCGGCATACCATAGGAAGTATGCTATTTTCTGAGGCATCCGGAGGCTTAACGGGCTAATCAAGTCGTGTGGGTAAAGTAGTACACCCTCGCAGGTATAAATCTATTCGAATAGCCTCGTCCTAGGTTATGGACAACACTTGAGTTCGGGAGTTACTATTGTTAGACTTTGACATATTTGTTTTGTGGAAAAACTTGGGATTGTCACGAATGGGATATTCATGCTTGTGTTGTAGCAAAGTGGACACCACTTTGTTAAATTGTGTACTTGTTGTTGTATCAAAGTGGACCGCCACTTTGACACTTTTATGATTCATTTGTGATTCATGTTATTACTTATTCATGAGCTTTACTTCTACTTCAAATCTGATTTATAAATGGGCACTTGGAAACTAGTATGTGTAGGTTGTTAATTGTTGCGTCTCTTTTGCAAAACTAAGCCAATATGAGCCATCCTTTGGAACAACCTCTAGCATACTACTTTTTATTTGTGTAAGACTTGCGAGTGCACTTGTACTCAGCCAGATGTTGGCTGGCCTTTTTGTTTTTCTTTTCGTGAGGACGGTTTGAGCTCGATGAGCTCGTGAAGGCCGATTTAGGCGATTAATCGACGAGTTGTGCTATCATTTAACCCCAATCGGTTGCCTTGGGTTATGGGCATACCTTGCTGGACTTTTGGTTTAATTATTTTGCTTCCGCTGTTATTTATCACTCTTATTTGAATTTGGCCGGTCGGCCGTTATGTAATAGTGTAGACTTAACTATTATGTTGTATGTCTTTTGGATTGATAATGTACGTTGTTGTATGGATGTGATTAACGTTGAATGAGAGTATGAGCGTGTTGGTCGCTGATCCCGAGCCAACACGGCCTCATACTCGCTGTTATGAATCCCACTTTAACTTGTCTAAGTGTTGGCTTTGACCGTTTGGAGAACCGATAATCATGTAGTGCTTGCAGAGGAGCAACGCGCATGATCACCGGGCTCTAGTTTGATCGGGCTCCTCACTTGGATGGAGTTAAGGTGGAATTCATTTACTTGAGGCCAGAGTTATTTCCTTAAGACCGTAAACCTCGGTCTTACGGAAATAACCCGGGTCCTCACAAATGCTGGTATCGAGCTATACTTGGTCATAGGTTAGAGATAGCACTGGCGTTAGTGTTAGCAAGTCTTTTGATCAAATTATTTTAAATTAGCAAAATAATTTCAGAAGTTTAAGTTATGAATCTTTTTATTCCTTACCTATCCTAGTCTCTAATTCTTACCTCACTATTCATTTGAATTGTGCAAAATCATTTTCTCCATTGCTCGTCTCTCTTTTCCAATACTAGAAACACTAAGTTGTCACCCTTGAAGAGCATCGACGAAAGGAGGAGAAGACGATGCCTTGCTGCGATATTAGGTTTAAGTTAGGAATTATTCTTAGATTATATACCCTCTAATTATATTCACTAGCTTGTAGACGTTAGTTTGTGCAATACGATTATTTGCTCTCTTTTGTTCCAAGTAGTTGCTATTTGGTTATGGTGTGTTTGCCAGTTTGCCTTCGGGCGTTGTATTTCGCAAACATACTAAAATCTAGCCTTATGTTAAAAATAAATTATGTGCTATCCCTATTGCTTTCTTTTAATTTATTTCAAGTTGGTTCTTGTGTTTTAAAGCTTAAAAATATCTAAATTAAATTAAGGACCTTACCCCTGTTGCTTCCTCTACCTCATGCTTTTCCCTCTCATCTCTTAAATGGAAGTCGCATGTTGATTAAAAGATTGATAGCAGAATCGGTAAGGAGAATGATATGATTGAATAACTGCTATTTTATCTTTAATTAGATCTTTCGTGTTTGGTTGATGTTGGTGGACTTGCATGATCAAAATGATATTTGATGATAAAGAAATTGGATTATTACTCAAGGATCTTGGATATGATTTTAGATTAACTAATTTGATTTTTGTACCATGAGGTATTAACTTTTGTGAGATCAATTGTGGATTATCATAGGCGTTACCATCAGAGGTTATGACATGAGTATAAATAGAATTATTGTAGTAAGGTATAATCTTGCCTATTGGTGATGTTGGATTTATGTTGGAAGATATGCAGGTGGAACTCATGGTATACATGTATAGGATTGGAGTAATAACCTTGTGATTCAATTGTGGATATTAGATTTTAGATATGTCTTAGTCGATATGTCGATAAGATTGTGAGTCGATTCAGTCTAGTGTGATAAAGGTAAGATTTAAAATGTGATGATATTATGCAATTTTGATGGATACACATGATGATAATTTGAGATTTATGAATTTGTAATTGAGGATATAACGGGATCGTAATAGTTCTAGAGATGAAGAATGATTATGTGATTGAATGGTCATATAGTGGGTGACTATGAGGATTGAATATGTGATTTATCTTTATGGGAATAGTTGTTACAAGGATGATATGATTCGATTAACTTGGGATGATTAAAGGTGGTGGTTGGATTTAGATAATACCTGAGGATAAGTAGACCATGGAAGATATTGAGCTAATATCATTGGATTGAACTCAGATAATTATCGTGAATAACTTGATTTAGACCAAAGTGTTGACTCAAATTATTCGGATTATAGTCGGATTACAAACTCACCTTGGATGGATGACCTTTTTGATTAATTGATTTACTTAGGTTGGAGTTGACTGTGGATAAAGAGGTATATCGATAACCTAGGATAATTGTGTTGATTTTGGAGGTTAATTTGATCCTAGAGTAGGTATGAGTGGATTCGACCGTAAAAGATAATTGGGTGTATTTAATGGATTGATTATCGCAAGTGGATTGATCATGCTAACTAAAGGATTAAGCAGCAGAGATATGGAGACATTGCTGAGGACGTAATTGATCTTGCATAGATGTACCCTCTTTTAGGAATTTAAATTGCCGTGAGAAAAATTGATGGAAACGAATAAATTATTTATGGGTGGTTGATAACATATGTCACTCAGTGGACTGTAGACCTTTAAATACGGTTCTTTAGTGCTCTTGAATTGGAAGTTATATTGGAGATACCCAACGATAGTAAATTATAAAGCAAGTGTAATGCAATATGGAGCAATATGGTGGTTTCACTCATGATTTTTAGTGTTACCGATAATATGATCGAGATCAGAGTTAAACCATATTTTATACTGTGAGAATGGATTAATAGATGTTTACGCTCTCTGATGGATTATTAAAATTGAGAAGTAAGTTAGTGTCCTTTTTGGAAATCAAACTAAACCTGTGAATTTATGGTGGTTTCGAAGGTTACATCAGAGCAAGCGATTTCGGTGGTTAATGGTGGAGCAATAGATTGGAGTGTGCTTGCTATAGACTAAATATGATTGGTGAATATCGATTGGATGAGCAACAATCAGTGGTTGCCGAACCAATATTATTGTGATAGTACTATAGTAGTGGTTTTGGTGAAGATCGAGTCGATTAGTCTCTGCGAAGAAGATTGGATTTCAATAAAGCGACTAAGTCTTTCTACCCTTATCCTTTTCCGTCCAATCTCGGGGACGAGATTTTTTGTAAGGGGGTTTGTAACATCCTGATTTTCAAAATCGGGATGTTAATATTTAACTAGGCGATCTAATAAATATTTGGCAGTGTTTTAAAATTTTTCCGTGTTTAAGTAAAAAGATTGCTTCAAAAATCAAATTGTTTGAGCGACTGCAATTAAATTAAATATTTTGTTTCTCGTTTCCGCATGCATTTCAAAAATCATGATGCATACATTAGTATCGCCGTTCTCATTTTCCAATTCGACCGACCGCGGGCAAAACGATCGCGTGTCCCTTCTTTTCTGGTCATCTCTTCTATTTTCCGACCGCTAACTCCTGTCGCTTTCCCCTTCAAATCTCACCAAACTTCAAAACCAAGCTATGCATGTCATACCACCGCGATCGTCATCGCACGAGCAATCCATTTCTATAATTTGTTTTCGCATGCATAGCAGTTTGAGTGATTTCGCAAAATGGAGAATAGAATTAGCAGATGAAATAGCTGCGTGTCTATTCTTTATTTTTCTAACTTCTCTCCTCGCAATCACTAGCAAAAATCAAGAATTTGACAACGCATGTTATGTCATCGTGATCGTTGTCTCGAGGACATGCCATTTCTATAATCGGTTTTCCCATGCAAGGTCGTTTGAGCGACGAAAAGAAAAGAGATGAAAAACTTTACTGCTACTCATCTCCCAAACAAGCAGAAGGTTTAAAGATTTTTAGAGAGCATTACACTCTGGATAAATTTCTGAAAATTTTACCTAAGCATCTACATTTTGTCAGGAACCTCTCCTAAAAATTTCGTGATTTTTAGAGCTAATCAACAATGTCTAAAAATTACCTGATCACCTCAGCCATTTTGCAAATTCTGGAATTACTGTTCATCCGAAAACTGTACAGCCAAAACCACCACTGTCTTTTCTTGGTCCCAGCCGAGCCACTGCTACTGCCATCTCCCCCATCCAACGACCCCTCACTTCCATTGATTTATTCTCCCAACACCAAGGACTACACAGCCATTTCCTATATGCCCACGTCTCATCTTCTTCCCCAAACAGAGCTGCTAGCTCATTTCATCTCTAGCTCAAGCCATAACATCTTCTCTCCTCTAAATCTCCCCTAAACATTGAAAATCTCTCCATGCATGTCATACCACTGTGATCCCCATCACTCCAGCAACCCATTCATCCGATTCGTTTTCGCATGCGAGTTGATTTCGAAGTTTTACAAGAAGAGAGAGAAAAGCACACACTGTAGCAAACAGCTAGTAGTAGCAGCCAGCTTGTAGCAAATTTGCTGTTCATTCGGCAGGGAAGGAGGCAAGCGAACAACGAGCAGTGGACAGTGCATCAATCAGCAGCCCGGTAGCTCCTCGCTGGTCTTGCGCTAGCAGGAGCTAGAAGCAGCGCAGAAGCAGCTCCATGGCCAGGAGCAGCTGTGGCGACCCAACGACGCCGAGGACGCGGGCGGCCGGGAGCTGCAGCGGCACGGAGACGATGGAGGACGCAGCGGCGCGGCCGAAGGCGAGGTGCTGCAGTGGCACGTTGTGGCCCGGTGTCGAGGTTGCTCGGCGGGCGGTGTGATGCCTAGGCGAGGCCGAGGCGCGGCCAGCGCACGGCGTGGCTTGACGGCGTCAAAGGCGGTGGCGGCACATGCGAGTGGCGAGCCGGTGTGGCGCATGCATGCAGAGGCGGCCGACTCGGTGGGAGTATGCGTGCGGCCGATCTCGACGGCGCATGCATGCGACGTGGCCCAAGTGAGGCGAGGCGGTGTCGACGCGACCGTGTGGTGCATACGACGGCACTAGAACGATCGACATGGACGAGGAGCCGGACGTGGACGCAGATGAGCGGCGACGACTACGGTGGACATGGACGTGTAGCCGAGAAGACGTTCGGTGATAATTTGCACCCCTAGTGCCGCGGTAAAAATCTTTAGTGTTTAATCACGTTTACGATATTAGTTGTGCATGTTGCATATTAGTCATGAGCATTGCATCTATTTTTACATGCATATTTATAAAAATGATTTGATATATTAGGGTCGGCATAATTATCCGGTTAGGTTGTATTTGTGCGTAGGCGTGTTCATGTGATGTATATCGGTGGATACAAATAATTTTATCGTCGTAGCGGAATATGAGTATTATTGATCGGTGGATGCTACATTAAATTTATGAGTTGATTATTTTGATCGGTCGGTATTAATATAAAGTCGCATGGAAGTTAGTGGTGATCTTTGGATGAGACATTAATTGGAGGTTTCATGTCACACTGGATTGGTTATTTTGAGGATAGGATGTATAAAGATTTTTATAATCTATTACTTGGTGGATGGAGTATGTGTTGATGATTAATGATATACCTTTTATATATGTGTGTTGTTGCTCGTTGGATGTCGGATTATGTACCTTGTTGGATTAGTTGAATCGGATGATTTAATTAAGCATTAGCAAATTGATCGGATGTCCGAAGTAGTAGCTACATGAGACATGTATGCTAGAAATTGGGAGAAGGTAGGATTGGATTGTTTGATTATGGATAAATAATTGGATTGTCGTGTATGTAATAGTTAAGTCCTATGTGCCGAGTTAGTAGATTTGTACCCTCAATTGGATAGTAGATAAATGATTATTAGTTGATCGTAGTGGCGCATATATGATTGGATTGGTGGAGGTCATTCAAGACTAAGTTCGATGGTATGGATATGAGAGATCGATTTGTGAGCTATTAAGTATTGGATGTGTATTTAAATTGTAAAGCTCATTAGGTGTCGGTTAGTTTATTAAACCTCGGTTGGTGGAAATTTTGGGTGTATACGAATATGAATTTCCGAGGTGAGACTAGTAGAGCTAGATAGCTAGTATTAGCTTAAATAATATATCGGAGAAGGATTGATGGATTTAGACATGATATTATGCCCACAAGTCGGTGGATTTTGTTCAATTATCGGATAGATGGTATGGTTGGAAGATTGTTAATCCGAACGTTGTGTGGTTGGATGGACGACTTTGGTTATGATAGAAGCGAGGTTACTTCGAGTTTACAAAGTATTTTTATGTGGTACGAATTTCAGAAAAGAATTACTTTTACAATACAAAATTCTTTTAACTTTGAAAATTCATAACTAATTCATTTGAACTCTAAATGAGTTGAACTAATTTATTTTGGTCATATAATTTTAACATATATTTATATATGTAATCATTTTCTTCACCACTGATCTACAAATTTTTGCTAAATAATTGGATTTCGGATGAACAGTAACCGAAGCCCATTTTTCAGCATTTTTCCCAAAACCGATTTTCAAACTGTCATAACTTTCACATACGAAATCCAAATGAAATAATTCTTTCACCTAAATTCATCTAAAATCATAATCTAGCTACTGTGAAAATTTCATTCATTTTTGAGAACTTTGAATTTTTGACTTTTCTCGGTGTTCATTCGATATCACTATTTCTATAGAGTCCGAGTTGTCGCAAATGAACAACTACGTAACCGAGAGTGAGCAAGTGAACTACCAGCAAGGCAAGCATCATTTGAACTTTCTTTTGCATCATATTTGATCCCAGTTTTTGTTAAGTTAGTGCAATGATATTTGCTTGCATGCTATTTTATTAATGTCGCTATTTTTGTGTGGAATAGTTAGATACACCCTATTGTTTTGTCATTGTGGTTATCCTTGAATTACTCCAGTACTGAAATGCTTAGGATAAGTTGTGTGACTTACGTGGTATGTGTTGCTTAGCCATGCAAGTCTAGAACGATAGTTTGATTGGCGGGAATAACCCGACAGTCTTGGGACATACAAACTTTATAACTTTTTTTTGGTTTATTTCAGATCTTCGTATCTGTTTCAAAAGTTAAAATTTTGTTATTTAAAATGAGATTTGGGTCTGGACAAGTGGATGCTAGTGAAGGTGCCTTCGTGCACGAGATTGGGTATGAGGATTGTCTTGTCTAGACCAACAAGGACCGAACTTTAGTAACGTCGTTGATTCAAGTACATTCGTGCTATCACATGCGGGTGGGAGCCGTATGGTTAAGTAGGGGAAGGTTTTGTTGTGTTGAGCCCCACGGTGGTTTTGTGAGGCCATAGGGCGTTAAACCCTATGTTCCTTGCGGGCGATAGGGCATATAGACCGTAACGTCTTATGTCGCCTAGAAGCCCAAGGTTGAGGACTTAGCATAATGAAATTTTCTTGCTAAAATGACCATATCTTGATTTACCCGGCCGCATACCATAGGAAGTATGCTATTTTCGGAGGCATCCGGAGGCTTAACGGGCTAATCAAGTCGTGTGGGTAAAGTAGTACACCCTGCAGGTATAAATCTATTCAATAGCCTCGTCCTAGGTTATGGACAACACTTGAGTTCGGGAGTTACTATTGTTAGACTTTGACATATTTGTTTTGTGGAAAAACTTGGGATTGTCACGAATGGGATATTCATGCTTGTGTTGTAGCAAAGTGGACACCACTTTGTTAAATTGTGTACTTGTTGTTGTATCAAAGTGGACCGCCACTTTGACACTTTTATGATTCATTTGTGATTCATGTTATTACTTATTCATGAGCTTTACTTCTACTTCAAATCTGATTTATAAATGGGCACTTGGAAACTAGTATGTGTAGGTTGTTAATTGTTGCGTCTCTTTTGCAAAACTAAGCCAATATGAGCCATCCTTTGGAACAACCTCTAGCATACTACTTTTTATTTGTGTAAGACTTGCGAGTGCACTTGTACTCAGCCAGATGTTGGCTGGCCTTTTTGTTTTCTTTTCAGGTGAGGACGGTTTTGAGCCCGATGAGCTCGGCAGTGCCGATTTAGGCGACTCTGACGAGTTGTGCTATCATTTAACCCCACCGGTTGCCTTGGGTTATGGGCATACCTTGCTGGACTTTTGGTTTATTTATTTTGCTTCCGCTGTTATTTATCACTCTTATTTGAATTTGGCCGGTCGGCCGTTATGTAATAGTGTAGACTTAACTATTATGTTGTATGTCTTTTGGATTGATAATGTACGTTGTTGTATGGATGTGATCAACGTTGAATGAGAGTATGAGCGTGTTGGTCGCTGATCCTGGGAGCCAACACGGCCTCATACTCGCTGTTATGAATCCCACTTTAACTTGTCTAAGTGTTGGCTTTGACCGTTTGGAGAACCGATAATCATGTAGTGCTTGCGAGGAGGCGTGCGCATGATCACCGGGCTCTAGTTTGATCGGGCTCCTCACTTGGATGGAGTTAAGGTGGAATTCATTTACTTGAGGCCCAGAGTTATTTCCTTAAGACCAGGTAAACCTCGGTCTTACGGAAATAACCCGGGGGTCCTCACAGACATATCCTTGCAACATGATATCACAAGCATACACGATTGAAATACATTAATAAAAATTTACAGCGGAAACATTAAGTAAATCTTAAATGAAAAGGAAGTAATAAAATAAACTTCCCAAAGGAGCGCCACAACCCAAGGGCAACTTGATCGATTAAAGCCAAGTACCAACGTAATCTGCGTCAACTTGAAATATTACCTAGGACGTTCTTTACCTGCAACAAGTGGAAAATTCCACTGAGTACGGAAGGTACTCAGCAAGACTTACACAAACTATTTAAAATAAAGTGTCTGATAGGTCCTATACAAAGGATTAGAATTTATAGATGCATAAGGTTAACAACAGGAAGGTTATAATGGTTAAATTTTGCAGAAAGCAATACATCTTAACCTACACTTGCTAGGTTTTAGTAAAGCAATTTAATAAATCAATTTGGATTAAAACAGTAAATAAATAAAAGTATGATCATAATTAGTATCAAATCAAGTGGCTACAACCACTAACAATAAATTGCATAACTCACTATCATGCCGAAATTAATAATTCCCAAAACCCAAATTAGAGCAAATTCTATACAGGTGACATCAATCCAAGCGTTGTCCGTAACCGTGGACACGGCTATTCGAATAGTTTTAACCCTGCAGGGGTGTACATCTTTACCCACACGATTTAGTTAGCCCGTAAGCCATCTAGAACAATAGCACACTTCCTTTGGTATGCCGGCCGGGTAAACTAAAATTCGGTATTTTTCAACAAGTTAACACCATTGAGTTGGATGACCCATGTGAAACTGATCCCGATTAAACAACGACTGATAGCATATATTCAACCGAGGTTCACATGTTGTATGCAGAATGCCGACCACGTCAATTAAATGCAAACTCGTGTTAGCCACACATATTACACGCAGATGGGCCTGAAGGTGCGTACATGCGATGTAACACATCTACGCCCTTACCCTTCTAAGAACATCGATATCGATATAAGCTCCACATGGCATACGACACGGCCCAAGACTTAAGCATCTATGCCATATGAAATCAATACACATGTCCTTACTCTCACATATCCAACTCAATAATATTAACCCTTTACTTAACCAAACAATACGCCCACACCTGCTGCGTGTGGAAATACTGTTGGGCTTGAATTGGGCCGTCGAGTTCATCCTTAATCAACCTGCACAAGACATCCACAGTTCCCATTCTCGCACTAGGCACCATCACTAGCATCCACTTGTCCAGATTTGAATTAAGTTTAACAACAAGATTTAGATTCATTTCAGATTTAAATAAACTGAACAAAGAATCAGCAAAAATAAAAATGTATTTGTTGTTCCCCAGGTTTGACAAGATAAGCCTGCCAAACACTACCGTTCTATGGACTGCATGGCTAAGCAAAAATTGAAATTAAGTATTATATCACCACAAACTACCTTAGGTTGAGTGTATGATCAATTCAAGGTAAACCACAATTGTCAGGTTATAACTACCTATTGACAGCTCACAATTAATTTTTAAGAAAATTAGCATGCAACAGTATCACTGTGTTTTGTAAATCTACAGTTCAAAAATTGGGATCAACATGGTGCAGAGAGGAAGCTTGCCTTGGTAGAAGTCCACTTGTTCACTATTGTAGGCATTATCGTTCACGTCGCGTAATTCAGAATCTAAAAAGAGAATACAATAGCGAATAAACACCGATAAAATCTAGAAATCCAAAATGCTCAAAAATGCATGATAAATACATTTTAATGAGGTTATGATTCTAGATGCATTTAAGTATAGATTTTAATTTAATAAAAATTCAATTTTTTAAGGACTGGTTAAAGTTAATTCAATTTACGTGGAATTATAATGGTGACAAATACCTAGAGTTTAGGTGATGTTGTTTTCCTTAACACCTAGTACTCACAAACACTCTCTACTTATTCTTAATTCTACAAAAATTTTCTACACCAATTCACCTAATCGACTAAATACTTAATTACCAAATACTTTATTTCCCTAATTACCTACCCCTAATCAGTCTTCCCCCTAATTACCTCATTCCTAATCACCTCCCCTCCTATCTCTACCCCTAACTGCCGGCCGACACTCTCATCTCCCCTGCTTATCCTTCGGCCGACGCCTCCTTCTTCCCTCTTCCTTATCTCTGCGTCCCTCCATCTCTCTCTCTCGCTCCCTCATCTCTCCTTCGGCTCCCCCGTCTCTCTCGGTCTCTCTCCACTGCGTCGCCTCCTCGCTCCCGCACTCGGTTGCTCACTCCCCTCGGCGCCCTGCGCCTCGGTCTTCGCCTCCTCCTCTCGGCGCCATGCGCCTGCTGTCCCCAGGCTTCCTCTGCACTCCGACTCCAGATCCCTCTGTCCTTGATCGCCGCGACGCCCTCCGGCTCCACCGGCCGCCTCGGCTCTCTCTCTACCCGTTCTCTCTGGCTTCTCCCCTCCGCTAGCTTGGCGCTTGGCGCCGCTGGCTCGCTCGCTCTCCTCCCACCGCCCTACTCTAGTGCTTTGGCTTGGCGGCTCGGCCTCCCACGGCCATTTGCTTGGCTCCTCGAACCGCCCAATCCTACCTCGGTCTCTTGCGATTTGGTTCCCGTTCTAATTTGATTTCAGCTATGTTGATTTTAGCAAAAACAGTTGATTTCAGTATTAATGTTCTTTGATTATTTGTGTATGCATGATCATGGTGACCGATTGGAGGTGGTGGATGATGGATATTGGGTTCGGTTGCCACTGAGGTAAGTCTCGGCGATCCCCTCTCTACTCCTACCCCTATTGCTCTGCGATGAAGAAAATGAACTGAGAGCTATGTGATGCTACTGAGATCTGGGATTGATTCTAATAAGATCTGGTGATTGATGATGTGCAAGTGATATACTTGCTGATGGGTACTGGGGTTACCTCTGGATGATTTTAGGGCTGGAAGAAGAGGGTGGCAGCGCTGGCTTTGTGCTGGTGCTCCCCTCTGGGGCCCTTCTGCTGGTGCTCCCCTCCTCCTGAGCTTCTGGCTCCTCGATGCTTCTTTCCTCCTCTTGCTCTGGCCGCTGCTTTGCATCTTGGCTTGCCTTGGTGGTTGCGACATCGATTAATAGTGGTGATCTTTGGCTTGGCTTGGCATGTTGATTTGCTCTGGACTTTGCTTTGATTGTCTTGCTCTTGATTGCCTTGATTACGCTTCTCTTGGTTTGTGGGATGTGGTGGCTTGGTGGGTTTTGCCTTCGGTTCTTATACGAGAAGAGATGGAAATGGGTGTGGCTTGAGGAGAATTGGTCTGCGAGAATGAAATGGGTTGCTTCTGCTGGTTTTGCAGTGGGTTGGGAAATCTCTGGAAGGGGCTGTGATGTCCCTCGGTTGTGCTTTGCTGGCTCGGTTACGCCATTTCCTTTGGTAGTGCTCGACCGTGCTTGGCTTGGTGAAATGAATAAGCTGTCATGGCAAAATGCTAATGATGCTCATGCATTGATGCTTATCCAGATGGCTCCAGATATTTTTGGGCTGGGCATTTTTGGTTCATTGGCTAGCAATTCCTTATGCAATGGATTTGCGACAATTGAGACAATTCAGAATACGTAGGTTTTGGATTTCCCTAAATGCCGAATGATGAAAACCTACGAAAATAAGACGGTGCCGATTTACTTAGGTTAGTCTAGGTATCTTGGGTATCCGGTCTTGACTAATGCTGGTTAGCCTAGGTGACTTGAAAAGCCAAGATGCCGGTTAACCCAGGTTGGTATGGGTAGTCGTGATACTCAAGGTGCCGACTAATCTAGGTAGATCTGGGAACCGCGATGATTCCTATGGTATACTGACGGCAATTTATTTTGTTCTAACTCTATTATACTGCTTTTGAACAACTAATGGTCTTTTGATTGGTTGGCGAACTATGGAGCTGCAAATGGTGTTTCGGATTGGGTCGAGGAAGATGATTTGGCTGGACAACGATGGACGGGCAAGATTTCAAGGAAGACTTTAGGAAACATGCAATGCAAGTTTTATTTTAATATTTTTGTAAATGATTCAAAGTTGTAAAACATAATATGATCTGATGTAAATAAATTCTTGTTTTACTTGTATTGAGAAGATTGTTACTTATGATAAACATTGTAAGTTTTTAATTAAATTATTTCTCAGAGAATTTCTTAAGTATTTATTGTTGTCTCTCTTTGGAGTTGTGATTGGAGTTACCCATTAGACTTTGATTAGGATATTTACAAATGCAAAATGTATGCAAATGCTTCAGAAATAACAAATGTAATATAAAATGCATATAATTACTGTTTATTAAAATTGGGGCTGTTACACCCCAGTTGCTCATAGTCATCAGGGACCATCCAAATTGGCTGAATTCATGAGGACACGTCCGCCAACTTTCTCCGGACATGTCTCGCCAGTAGAAGCTGATGATTGGCTTCGCGTGATTGAGAGGAAGCTGCTGATCACCCAATGCAGCGATCATGAGAAGGTTTTGTATGCCACCCATCGGATGGAGGCATAGGCTGCTGAGTGGTGGGAAAACTTGCAGCCGCATGGAGCACCGAGAATATCACACGAGGAATTTTCCGTAGCTTTTCGCGATATCATGTACCAAGGCATTATGGATCCAAGAAGGGCGAGTTCGCGCTCTCAAGCAAGGGGTATGTCGCTGGTGACTACGAACAAGTTTTCTCAGCTAGCTCGCTATGCTCCAGAAGACGTCGCTACTGACAGGTCTCGCCAGAGTCGATTCTTGAAGGGTCTGAACTCAGGACTACAAGTCAATCTGCTTGCCCACACCTTCCCAGATTTCCAGGAGTTGATTAACAAGGCGTTGGTTATGGAGGACAAGCGCAAGGAGTGGAGGATCACCGCGTAGGATGATTCAAACAGGAAGCCACCACCACAACAAAGGCAGAGGGCAAGGATAGTGCCACAGCAGTTTAATCGTTTTCATACGAGTTCTTTGAACACCTGCACCGCCTTCAGCACCTCGTCCTTTTGTTCAGCATTCTCGTAACCCTACACCAGTCAACCCCACCCCAGGAAACAACAATCGTCAGAATGAACCAAGAGTGTGTTACCATTGCCGTCAGCCAGGGCATTTCGCTAATCAGTGTCCTCAAAAGGGAACTATCACTCCGGTTCGCTTCAACCTTGGAGCAACACCTGCCAAGACCCCAGTGCAGAACAACCAAGGAGTGTCTCAGGGAACCAGTCAACCAGGAGGAACGCCTCAGTCAGTGGTCAGAGGTCGTGTTAATCACGTCACTTTGGAAGGAGCCCAGGAAGCACCAGAAGTTGTACTGGGTAAGTTCCTAGTAAATTCAGTACCTGCTTCCGTTCTGTTTGATTCTGGAGCTTCGCATTCGTTTGTTTCTGGAGTTTTTGCCACCAAGAATAAATTGGACGTTATGCACCTTATGATGAGGACATCACTTCTTTGGATATACACAACACTCCTCCACTTGATATTCAAGGACCAATCACTAGAGCCCGCGCCCGACAATTGAATTTACATGTGAGCTCGTTCCTAAGTACTTCTTTTGTTCATTTGAGAATCGATTACTACCTAATGATTTAATTATGATTAGGAACCATGGAGAGGATCAAGAAGTACTTGGAGAAGGGCTACCAGCGCACGAGTCCAGCAAGGGTGGTCGAATCATGTTGGATGTCCAACTCAAGCCGACTTCGAATCCAATTCGGAGTCGAGGACCAAACCGCACTAAAATGGGCGCCCAGATCGCATCCGGACTCCGTTTTGGACGTCCCACATATGTATGGAAAGCTGAGAAGATAACCTTTCCAATGGCTCTGGTCTCATATCAAAATTCCTTCTGAGTCAACGGAATCATCGAAACAAGTGGACGTCCAGAATCTGTCGTGGTTTGCGACACCGTCTTTTGGGCCGTTTGGCTTTGTATCGTGTTGGAGTCCATTAAGGGCCGCGTCCCAGGGTTTTGCTTAGATTAATTACGTCTTTGAACAGTTTCGCCGTCATCGGTTTGTGAAACCCCAATTTTCGAGTGCTTCATCAATATATCGCAATTTGGTTGTGTTCTTCCTTGTTCTTGCTTGTGTTCTCCGATTCGCAGCGAGGATTAGCCTTCTTAGCAAGGTCAACCGGCAGCGCCGCGGTTGATAACTGAGAGACGTGGTGCTGCGATTGCGGGGTTGAACGTGTCGTTCGGAGCCGGATCGATTGTGTCGCGCCTCCACCAAATCGAACATATCCGAACTCATTGGAAGATCGGGACCCGTTCCGTCAAGTGGTAATCGAGCTTGGTGTTCCTCCGTGTTCAAGTTTACCCATCTTGTTGTTTTCGATTTCATCCTAGAGTCCAAGAAAAAGCCCAAAAAAATGTAGTCATAGGTTGTTTCCTGTCCTAGACCGTGTTTAGCCTTTTGCACAATTTGATTCCAGAGTCCGTAGTGTTGAGTTTGTGTCCTTAGTCGAGTCGTGTTCTTTGGTTTAGATCGTGTTTTGTTTCGGGTTGTTTTGCTTCCGCTACCTTTCATACAAACCCTAGCCGTCAATTTTTGTTTTCCCAACAATATCCCACCCTCTGTATGAGTCACCCATCGCATCTCGTGATCTCCCGAACCATCACCCACCTTTCCCGAGCTTCGCCCCAATTCAACCAATTTACTCGCTTGATTTTCGTTTCGGCCTCCACACAAACCATAACTCGAAGACCTTACTTCAAACGGCCATAACTTTCTCATACGGACTCGAAATCAGGCGATTTTTTTTTCAAGTTGGGTGAAATTAAATTTTACATCCGAATCAAACCGACAAAGTCGGTTTCGACGAATTTATCTTGCCCAAATTCGGCCTGGAAAGTGTAGTACTCGAGCTCCGAAATTTCATCACCGACTTTTTAGCACATTCATCATTTTCTGTAGGCCACACCTTATATCAGATTGACGTGAAACTTTGTGTGTTTCCTATTCCTGTGCTCTGCTTTGCGAAAAAAATACAAAAAAAATAAAAAAATAAAAAATTTCGGCACCTACGATAGTGCTGCGAGTGCCATCCGTGGCCAAAAAAAAAAAAAAAAAGAAGAAAACAAAAACGTGACAGAGCACAGTTCTAGGTGGTAGAGCCTCATTTGTGTTGTGTTTGTGCTGAATTAAGTTTCTCGGTGCCTGGCCATCTTTGTTGCTGTCTTTGCTTCATTATTACATTCTTGACTCCTTGTTCTTCATATCATACCATTATAGGACACATTTAGACCAAAGAACTAGGACCATACTTTGGACATTTATTCAGCATTACTATCTGTTATTGATTTGTGTTCCACTGACATATTTGGCCTTCCAAACTCCATATATCAACTTCTGGATAGCACAGTTTTGACCTTGCAATCGTACCCACGCTCAACAAGGTATCACGAACCAGCCACCGGTTGTACCACCCGCTGCTTTGGTAAGCACACTTGTAAGAGCTTGGTAAGCCACTTCCTTTGCGGGTTTCCACTCCCCTTCCTTTGTAGTTGATAGGGATCATCCTTTTGTTTTCCCTGTATTTCCACTAACCATGGCAGGAAACGAAGAGGACGGGACACCGGTCGATTTCAATGAGTGTGTTAGTCGCGGCCAGCTACAAGCTGCGCTCGCTAAACAAAACGCTTCACTCACTGATCTCGGCGCGAGATTGGACACCATCGTCGCCGCCATTACCCAGTTGAACACCACGGAAGGCATTGGCGGGTGGAGCGGCGGATGGTCGACCTCACCGGTCTGACAGGACACATTGAGGCACGCCGCCACTGCCAATGACGGCCATCATCATGATGATGACACACTGCATGATACAGATGGCAGCATTGATCAGCGGGCGACACAAGATGCACGACTACGTCGGCGTCTTCAGCAAAACCGACATGGTATGGGAGGTAATAACCAGAACCGTCATGGTAACGACGATCCTTTTGCTAAAGTCAAGTTTACCATTCCATCTTTTCTCGGTCTTTATGATCTTTGAAATATATCTAGATTGGGAGATGACGGTAGAGCAGAAGTTTAACTCTCATTTAGTTCCTGAGCAACATAGAGTTAGACAAGCTACTAGTGAGTTTAAGGACTTTGCTATTATCTGGTGGAATGAACTAAGTACCATGCGCTTACAACCTGATACATGGGAGCGCTTAAAAGAAGCTATGCGTAATCGTTTTGTTCCTCCCTCATATAAACTGGAATTGAGAAAAAAATTGCAGCGCTTAGAACAAGGTGATAGTTACATTCAAGACTATTATCTTTGAGCTTCAAAAGGGTATGGTGCGTTGTGGAGTTGTTGAGGACACGGAGGATAAGATTTGTCGTTTCTACGGGGTTCTGGCGTGAAATTCGTGACATTGTTGATTATAAAGAATTTACTATCACAACCGCTTGTTCCACCTTGCTATGCTTGTAGAAAAGAATTGCGGGGGCCTTAGAATCAACTAAGGCACGCACCGGCGACCCTTCTACACCCCGCGAACGACTACATCAGCGGATCGCCCAATTCTTCTTGAAGTTTTCGTTCTCCTCCACCACTGTGAACAAGATGGCAAGAAGGCCACCGGCCACCTTCCACGACACGCCTTGAAGATTCTTCAAAAAATTCTTTGCAGGGACAAGCCAAGAGTTCTTCTTCGATGGCTTCAACGGGCGCTCCTCCCGCATTCATGCCACCACGCCATGGGCTTGGTCATGTGCAGAAGAATTGCCCTAGCCAGCGGGCATACATCGCCACGTAAGATGGAGGCTACATCGACTTCGGATGTCGAGGAGGATGATGATGTTGCCGCCTCGAACGACAATGGCGGTGGTGATGGCGACCTCATCCTTGGTGGGCGCCCACAAACGGCGCTTCTGAGCATCATTGTGCAGCGAGTCCTCAGCACGCAGGTACAACAACCTGATAAACTTCAACGTCATAATTTGTTTCAGACCTTCTTTGCGATCAAGAACCGGCGTGCACGTGTCATCATTGATGGAGGAAGTTGCAACAACTTGGTGAGTTCTGACTTGGTCAAGAAGCTTGGCTTGACCACGCGACCGCATCCACATTCATACCATATTCAATGGTTAAATGACTCTGGAAAAGCTAAGGTAACGCAAACATGCCGAGTACATTTTTCCATTGGTGCTTATGTTGATCATGTTGATTGTGATGTGGTGCCCATGCAAGCATGCTCTCTTTTATTGGGTCGACCTTGGGAATTTGATAATGATGCTTTACACCATGGTAGTAGTAACACATACACTTTTATGCATAAGGAAAAAAAAGTACTTTACTTGCCTTTGACCCCAGCTGAGATTATAGAGGCCGATAGGGCGAGAGCTGCTGCTACTAATGATCCAAAGGAACATGATAAATCAAAAAAACAACAAGTAACCCATTTGAAAAATTACATTATGCTTGCCACAAAATCAGACCTTGCTGCAATTGATGATGCTAATGATACATGCTATGCTTTTGTGTGCAAAGATGCTTTATTTTCTCTTGATAATATGCCTTGCACTTTGCCTGGCTCCTGCCACTAACCTTTTGCGGGAGTTTGAGATGTTTTCCCTGATGAGATACCTCCAGGACTTCCACCCATTCGAGGGATTGAGCACCAGATTGATTTGATTCCTGGAGCGAGCTTGCCAAACCGTCGGCGTCGATGTGACCAATCCCAAGAGACTAAGGAGATTCAGCGCCAAGTCCAAGACCTTTTGGACCGTGGGTACGCACGTGAGAGCCTTAGTCCTTGTCTTGCTCTGTTCTTTTGGTTCCCAAAAAGATGGTTCTTGGCGATGTGTGTAGATTGTAGAGCCATTAACAACATTACTATACGGTATCGTCATCCTATTCCTAGGCTAGACGACATGCTTGATGAGTTGTGTGGTGCTATAATTTTCACAAAGATTGACTTGCGTAGTGGATACCACCAAATAAGAATGAAACTTGGAGATGAATGGAAAACGCTTTTAAAACTAAGTTCGCTTGTATGAGTGGTTAGTCATGCCTTTTGGTTTAACTAATGCACCTAGCACTTTCATGAGATTAATGAATGAGGTTTTACGCCCTTTCATTGGCAAATTTGTGGTCGTTTACTTTGATGATATCTTGATTTATAGTAAGTCCATGGATGCACATTCGACTCACTTACGCATCGCTTTTAATGCTTTAAGAGATGCACGCTTGTTTGGTAACCTTGAGAAGTGCACCTTTTGCGGATCGAGTCTCTTTTCTTGGCTATGTTGTGACTCCACAGGAATTGAGGTTGATAGAGCCAAGGTGGAGGCGATATGGAGTTGGCCCACGCCCACCAGTCTCCCAAGTCGGAGTTTTCTTGGCCTTGCGAGATTTTATCGCCGCTTGTCAAAGAATTCAGCACCATTGCGACACCGCTGATTGAGTTGACAAAGAAGGAGTTGTGTTCCATTGGGGACCATCACAAGAGGAGTCCTTTAATCTTTTGAAGGACAAGCTTACGCACGCAACCATTGCTCCAACTTCCGGATTTTGGTAAGACTTTTGAACTCGAATGTGATGCTAGCGGAATTGGTATTGGTGGTGTGTTGATGCAAGGAGGCAAACTGTTGCCTACTTTAGCGAAAAATTGAATGGTCCTGTTCTTAATTATTCCACGATGATAAAGAATTGTATGCACTTGTTCGTTCTTTAGAGACGTGGCAACACTATTTATGGCCTAAAGAATTTGTCATTCATTCCGATCATGAATCACTTAAGCATATTCGTAGTCAAACCAATTTGAATCGTAGACATGCTAAGTAGGTTGAATTTATTGAATCTTTTCCTTATGTCATTAAACACAAGAAAGGGAAGGATAATGTGATTGCTGATGCTTTGTCTCGACGCTATACCATGTTGTCTCAACTTGATTGTCGCATTTTTGGTCTTGAAACTATTAAAGAACAATATGCTTTTGATGCTGATTTTAAGGATGTGTTGTTGCATTGTAAAGAAGGTCAAGCATGGAATAAATTCGTGATCAATGATGGGTTTTTGTTTCGAGCTAACCGCCTATGCATTCCAGTTGGATCCGTTCGTCTTTTGTTGTTGCAGGAAGCGCATGGAGGCGGTTTGATGGGTCATTTTGGTGCTAAGAAGACGGAGGACGTTCTGACCACACATTTCTTTTGGCCAAAGATGAGGCGAGATGTTGAGCGGTTTGTGGCTCGCTGCACTACATGTCAAAAAGCTAAGTCTCGCTTGAATCCACATGGTTTATATATGCCACTCCCTGTTCCTTCGATTCCGTGGGAAGATATTTCTATGGACTTTGTTTTAGGGTTGCCTAGGACTAAGAGGGGGAGGGATAGCATTTTTGTTGTGGTGGATCGCTTTTCTAAGATGGCTCACTTCATCCCATGTCATAAAACCGATGATGCCGCTCATATTGTCACCTCTTTTGAAAGAGATAGTTCGCTTGCATGGTATGCCTTCTACTATTGTTTCAGATCGTGATGCCAAGTTCTTGAGTCACTTTTGGCGTACTCTATGGAACAAGTTGGGCACAAAGTTGTTGTTCTCTACCACATGTCACCCACAAACTGATGGCCAAACCGAGGTGGTGAACCGCACATTGTCTACCATGTTGAGAGCTATTTTGAAGAACAATTTGAAGCTATGGGAAGAGTGTTTGCCGTGATGTTGAATTCGCATATAATCGAGCGGAACACTCCACCACCAAGGTAAGTCCTTTTCGGTAGTGTATGGATTCAATCCCGTGCCCTATTGATATTTTACCTTTGCCTACTAGTGAGAGAGTTCATAATGATGCTAAGGGCGTGCTGATTTTATTCTCAAAATGCATGAGACTACTAAGGCAAACATTGAAAAGATGAATGAAAATATAGGATTCTTGGTAGTAAAAGTAGAAAGGAAGTTAAACTTGAACCGAGCGATTTTGTTTGGTTGCACTTGTAAAGGATAGATTTCTGAGTTAAGAAAGTCAAAATTGATGCCTAGAGCTCTGGTCCTTTTAAGATAGTTGAGAAGATAAATGATAATGCATATAAACTTGAGTTGCCTCCCGAGTTTGGGGTTAGTCCCACCTTTAACATTTCAGATTTGAAGCCATGCTTGGGAGAAGAAGATGAGGCCGAGTTGAGGACAACTCGCTTCAAGAGGGGAGGATGATGAGGACATCACTTCTTTGGATATACACAACACTCCTCCACTTGATATTCAAGGACCAATCACTAGAGCCCGCCGACAATTGAATTTACATGTGAGCTCGTTCCTAAGTACTTCTTTTGTTCATTTGAGAATCGATTACTACCTAATGATTTAATTATGATTAGGAACCATGGAGAGGATCAAGAAGTACTTGGAGAAGGGCTACGAGGCGCCTGAGTCCAGCAAGGGTGGTCGAATCATGTTGGATGTCCAACTCAAGCCGACTTCGAATCCAATTCGGAGTCCGGACCAGGCCGCACTAAAATGGACGCCAGATCGCATCCGACTCCGTTTTGGACGTCCCACATATGTATGGAAAGCTGAGAAGATAACCTTTCCAATGGCTCTGGTCTCATATCAAAATTCCTTCTGAGTCAACGGAATCATCGAAACAAGTGGACGTCCAGAATCTGTCGTGTGCTGCGACACCGCTTTTGGGCCGCTTGGCTTTGTATCGTGTTGGAGTCCATTAAGGACGCGTCCGAGGGTTTTGCTTAGATTAATTTGTCTTTGAACAGTTTGCCGTCATCGGTTTGTGAAACCCCAATTTTCGAGTGCTTCATCAATATATCTGCAATTTGGTTGTGTTCTTCCTTGTTCTTGCTTGTGTTCTCCGATTCGCGCGAGGATTAGCCTTCTTGGCAAGGTCAACCGGCAGCGCCGGTTGATAACCCGAGAGAGCGTGGTGCTGCGATTGCGGGGTTCGAACGTGTCGTTCGGAAGCGGATCGATTTGTGTCGCGCCTCCACCGTCGAACATATCCGAACTCATGGAAGATCGGGACCCGTTCCGTCACCTTAGCGTACTCTGTCGGTCCAACCACCGAGCAGAGCTAAATTCTAATATGGGTTGTTTAGGGCTAAGTTACTCATAGCCGGAGTTGAGTTTCTAGCTAACCCGGTTATTCTAGACACCCAAACCATAGATGTCATCCTTGGCATGGATTGGTTAACCAAGCACAAAGCCGCTAGATTGTGGCCAAGAGCCGCTATAATCGAGGATACCAAAGGAAACAAAGTGGAGTTCCTATCTACCTCAAGACGTAATGGACATCCGCTAGTCAATAGCCCAAGACCGTCGCGTTGGAAGATGTGCCACCGTCAAAGAGTATCCGATGTGTTTCCGTAAGAGTTACCAGAATGCCACCGGATCGTGACATCGAGTTTGTCATTGATCTAGTGCCGTGACAAGACCACTCAAGAGACCTTATCGGATGCCACCGATGAGCTAGTAGAAATGAAGAAACAAGTAGAAGAACTTTTGGAGAAAGGTTTTGTGAGGCCTAGTTCGCCGCCATGGGGAGCGCCAGCTTTGTTCACAAAAGAAGGATGGAAGCATGAGAATGTGCATCGACTACCGGCCTCTCAATGAAGTCACTATTAAGAATAAGTATCCATTGCCCCTGATAGATGATCTGCTTGATCAAATGAAAGGAGCCGAGTGTTCTCAAGATCGACTGCGATCGTTACCATCGCTGAAGATCCGTCCCAAGGATATACCTAAGACCGCTTTCAACGCTGTACGGACATTATGAGTTCCTAGTCATGTCCTTTGGTCCACCAATGCCCTTGCCTATTTCATGAACATGATGAATAAGGTATTCATGGAGTATCCGACAAGTTTGTAGTTGTATTCATCGATGATATTTTGGTCTACTCAAAGTCAAGAACAACATGCCGAACATTTGAGATTAATTCTAGAGAAGCTCGAGAACATCGCTTGTATGCTAAGTTTAGCAAGTGTGATTTCGGAAGAAGGAAGTGGATTTTCTTGGTCATGTGATGACAAATGCAGAGTAGCCGCTGACCCCAAGAAAGTTAAAGCAAGATTACAATGGGAATGTAAATTTCAAGACTGCCACTCGATTCGTAGTTTCTTGGGATTGGCGGGATACTATCGCGCTTCATTGAAGGATTCTCATCAATTGCTAAACCTCTTACGCAATTGTTGAAGAAAGAGAAAAGTTTACTCGACCCCACTTGTGAAGAAAGTTTTCAAAGATTGAAGAAATGTTTGACTTCAAAACCAAAGATCGATTTTGCCGATATTCGCAAGGATTTTGATATCTATTGCGATGCTTCGCGCAAGGATTAGGATGTGTCCCGATGCAAGAAGGAAGAGTCGCGCTATGCGCCAAGGCGCTTAAGGCCGCATGAAGAGAACTATCCCACCCATGATATGGAGTTAGCCGCAGAGTGCATGCCTTGAAGATTTGGCGCCATTACCTCATCCAGAATCACCGCGAGGTATATACAGATCATAAGAGCTTGAAATATATTTTCACTCACCGGATCTCAATATGAGGCGTAGAAGATGGCTAGAATTGATAAAGGATTATAACCTTGAATCCATTACCATCCCGGTAAAGCCAATGTCGCTGCGCACGCTTTGAGCCGTAAGAGCCACCGTAATGCCTTGAAGTGAAAGAGCTTTGTTTAGAACTTCAAGAGGAATTCCGTGTCGGGCTAGAAGTAGTATCTAAAGGATTCATGGCAACTGAAGTGCAATCTACTTTGGAGAAGCAGATTCGTGAAGCTCACCAAGGACTCGTGAGTTCTCCGACATCAAGAAGAAGATGATGTAAGGGAAGTTCAAGGACTTCACAAGAGATGATCAAGACATATCAGGATCAATGGACGATATGCGCCCCGATATTGATGGATTGAGACAACTAATTTTGAAGGAGGCCCATGACTCAAAATACTCGATTCACCCCGGTAGTACTAAGATGTACCAGATGTTAAGAATAAGTTTTGTGGCCAAATCAAGCGAGAAGTCGCAGAGTTCGCTGCCTTGTGCGACGTGTGTCAAAAAGTTAAAGCAGAGCATCGAGGCCACAGGTTCGTTGTAACCTTTGAAGATTCCGAATGGAAGTGGGAAGAAATCGAATGGATTTCATTATCGGGTTACCCAAGACTCAATCAAAGTTACGATTCGATTTGGGTAATAGTGGATCGTCGACTAAAGTTGCCCATTTCTTACCAAATAAAACCACTTACTCAGAGATCGTCTCGCGAGCCGCATATGTCAAGATCGCCATTTTGCATGGTGTACCTAAGAAGATTGTGTCCGATCGAGGATCTCGCCCACCTCCGATTTTGGCAGAGTTTACATGAAGCCTTAGGGACTCACCAATTTCAAGATCGCGATCATCCCCGCATGATGGACAGATCGAAAGGGTTAATCGATATTGAGGATATGTTGAGAGCTCGTAGGCGCTAGCAAATGCTACTCGTTGGGATAAGAGTTTACCTTATGCGAATTTTCGACAACAACAAGTTATCAAGCCGCCTACAAATGTCACCATTTGAAGCCTTGTATGGTCGTGCTCAGAGAACCCCGTTGAACTGGTCGAAACCGCTGAACGCATGCCTTTGGTCCGGATATTATTCAAGAAGCGTAAGAGCAAGTGTCAATGATCGAGAGAGATTAAAGATAGCTCACCGAGGCGTAAGAGTTATGCCGACAATCGCCGCCGTGATCTCGCTTTGAGTCGTAAGATTTTGTGTATCTTCGAGTTACGCCTCGAGGTGTGAAAAGGTTCCACGCCAAAGGGAAACTTGCCCCTCGGTATGTTGGTCCGTTCAAGATTTTAGAACGACGTGGAGAAGTGGCTTATCAGTTAGAGCTGCCACAATCGCTAGCAGGAGTACACGATGTCTTTCACGCCTCACACCAAGAAGTGTTTTCGGTGCCGTAAGAACAAGCACCGCTGGATTCAATTGAACTAAAAGAAGACCTCACCTACAAGGAGCAAATGGTCAAAATTATGGATGTCGCAGAACGCCGCACTGTAAGCAAGACCGCTCGCTTTCAAAGTCCAAAGGAGTAACCACTGTAAGGTGAAGCAACGTGGGAGCGTGAAGAAGAATTGAAAGCCGAGTTCCCTAGCCTTTTCTCTAGCTAGCCTGAATCTCGGGGTCGAGATTCCTTTAAGGGGGGAAGGTTTGTAACATCCCAATTTTCAGAGCTTTAAAAATCTTTTAAATAATGGTAGTAAGAAAATTCACCATTTGGATTTATTTGAATATTAATTTAAAAAGCTTAATATGGACTTTAAGGACAAACCGATTTAATGTGCTTAATCCCAACATTAACAATTGCCAAAATTATTTTATTTAGATTCCATATGCTTGGTTATATTTTATAGAATTTTCTAGAATTTTTCCAAGATCATTTGCTATTTTCCATTGCTTATTTGAATTTCTGCTATTTTCTAAAAAGGAAAAACTAAATTAAATTTCCAAACAGTCGTTGGGCCGAATCTCTCCGCCTAACATCGCTTATCCGCCCATCTCTCCGTAGAGTCGTCCGACGGGATCGACGGCGATTCGCCACGCTGCGCGCTGCGCGCCTCCCGCTCATCGCCTGCTGACCCCACCGCTTCGCCCTCGCCGCTTTTTCTCATGGACGCTGCTACAAGAATCGCTTATTGACGGTCAACGCCGAAGCGCACGCGGCGCCTAACCTCCCTGCTCCTCCGCGACGCGCGACGACTCGCGCCTCCGCCGCCACGAACCACGCCTTTGTCCTCTCTTTCTCCGCGGCGCCTGCCGCAACCGCCGCCACGACTTCCACGCCGCCACGCCGCTCGACCTCCCCGCCCTATAAAGGAGAGCCCGGGCGCCGCCACCCATCCCGGCCGCCACCCACTCTCTCTCTCGCCTCGTGCTCGCGGATCGCAGATCCAACGCCGACACCGAGGGCTTGAGCTGATTGCGCCGCCTCCGCCGCCCTCGCTGTCGCCACCGCCACCGCTGATTCGCCGTGACGCCGCTGGCCGGTGCTCACCTCGCCACGGAGGAGCCTCTAACGCCGCCGCCGCCGAGCCCGCACCACCTCCTCCGCCAAAGCTCGCGCCCGCCGCCGCCGCCCCGAGCACCGGGAGCACACCGAGAGGTTCGCTACCGGCTCCTACCCGCCGGTACCACCCACCTTCACCGGAGCTGCTGCGCACGAACCCTCGTTCTCGTCGGCGCCGCCGCCTCGCCGCCCACGTCACCTCCACCACCGCTTCGCCTGCCGCGCGCGTCATCATCCACGTGGCGCGCGTCGGTCGCCACGCAGACGGTGCGCCACGCCAAATCCCTAGTCAACTCAGGGGCTCGCGGACTTAGTCCACCGTGGAGGGTCACCGACATGTGGGTCCCACATGTCGCTTAATTCTTTAATTATTTTAATTCGGAAAATCCTTCACGACGCCATGCTTGCGCAATAATCCGATTTTTCTATTGAAAATAATTCGAATTCCAATAAATCCTATTTTTAGGGTTTTCTTTGATTCAAACTTTGAAACCTTATAACTTTTGCATCCTAACTCCAAATCCATCCATTCAAATTTCTAAATTTGTATAAAATCAAGATCTATTTATTGAGATTTTAATTATTTTTATCAGAGTTATTTACTTCTGTTATTTATTTTTCTTGTTGTTTGCTTCACAGTAGACTTCGACGATACTTCGAAGGTTTGAGGAAGAAGGAGCTTTCCAAGACCAAGACCAGCACTTGAACCTATTCCAAGGCAAGCTATACCCTTGACCATTTTGCTTCCCAAGATTATAAAAGTATTTTAATTCAAATTATCGATCTTAATTTTAAGTATTTATTTAAAAGCTTTTGGGTGCATGAGTTAATCCTACATTGTTATGCCATCCTTGTTAATTGCTATGTCCTCGATTCCTTGTCACCTTAGTTGGTATTTAGTTGGTAATATGGTAGCACCAACGTGGGTTGGTTAGATGCGATTAGATTGCTTAGCCATGCCACTAATCACTTGTCATGTATACCGCAGCTTATAAATTGACTAAGTGAATATGAGACTCGTGAACAAACCGGTGTACTATGTGTCTTTGTGGCATATGTTGCACTTAAATCAACCAGGTGGTAAAAGGATTTGACCGAGGCAAGGTGGATACTGTGTGAAAGGGTGGACCGTGTGGACTGTGTGAATAATATTAACTGTGTGTCTATGTGGTTTGGTTAGCTGGAAGTCTTGCCTTGGTCAATTAAGGACCTCACCATGTGCGCCATTGAACTCGAGCTTCTGCATTTACCACATGCCTGCTTTAAGACGGCCTAGCATAGTAAGATAAGGTATCCAATTGCTTTGTTATGCTTAGTGTTAGCTACACTAAGTGTATCTTGTGGGTAAAGTGTACAAACCTCTCGCAGAGTGTAACTTAATCTATTCGAATAGCCGCCCCTGCTATGGACATGCTCGGAATTTCACACTAGGGGTAGATGTTTTCATAAACTGTAGGGAAGGGAGCTATGTGATTAAATCATCTAGCTATGTGAATAACTCGTTAGGTCAGGTGTGTCTTTGTGAAATAACTTGTTAAGATTATTATTGTCTATTGGTTTTACCTGCTTTCAATCTATGAAATTGTATTAAATTGCAAAGGTTGCATTTATGCAAAAGAGCCACAAAATGCCTTTCCTTGTAAAAAGCCCGCATATATACATTTTGCATCTCTGGTGTGGCTTATAGTACGGTGTGTACTCACGCTTGTTTTGACGAATCAAGCAGAGGAGGAGTCTTCACCAAAGATTCGAGGACGAGTACATCAAGGTGCTTAATCGTGAGGTCTTGATCCCACGGCTGTTCGTGGTGAATCGATGGGGTGCCACTACCTTTTCGCTTCACGCTGCTTATTTTCTCATCAGTTCTCGCTGGCTCAAGAATTGTAACTCGACCTTAAGGTCAAAACCATTATTTATTAATCAAAGTTATTCGTTTATGTTACTATTCGCTTGTATGGATCGATTTCCATCTTTGTTAACACTGTGTGCACTAGCGTGATCCTGGGCTAGTGCATTAAACACAGAGGGTCCTGAATCGTAATTTTGGGTCCCGACAAAAGTGGTATCAGAGCCATACTGACTGTAGGTCTAGACCTTAGTTAGATTGGCCGTTCGAGTGTTCAAATTATTTTCTAAAAGAAAATTAACTTGCAAGACTAAATGAATTGCTTAACTCCTCTTATATCTCTCTTAACTCATCTATTGCTATAACTTCTTTACTCTCCCCGCTGTTTTAACATGGTTCTTACCTCCGCCTCCGCTTGATGATGCCTTACCTTCTGCACTTCTGAGATAGCAACGGAGGACTTGCCGCAGAGCGCGGGAAGCCGCTGCGCATACTTGAGGCTTCGATCGCCTGATGTACCGTGGCAAAGGAGTACATGGTCAACTGACGGATCGTGGTATAGTCCGCCACCGACAATCTATGCCAGAGGAACACTAGAGGCAACCACTTTTGTACATCTCACCAGAGGATCACCTTCACACAAGGAATCCAGAGTCGCCACGACCGCCATGCCCGAGTCCGCCACATTTACGCCAAGAACCGCCACACACCGCTTTCCGCTATCATCCCGTAGTTGCTTGTGGGAGACATTCGCGCGCTTCCGCCTACAAACGGAGAAGGCCATGCCACAAGGTGCATCTTGCACGGCTCACACCGCCAGAGGAGTCGGAGATGGCCGCCACCGAGCCGAGGTGCGCCTATCAGCCCGGGAGGAAGCCGAGAAAGGATCGCCGATTAGAGCAAGCTCTCTACGGCAAGATGAGCTCAAGATGATCAAAAGGAAGATCCTAAGAGCCAAGAAGCCGAGGAAGACCCAGAGGAGATTCTAGAGGATCCAGAGAGGTTGCACAAATGAGGAGCCACCAGACTGCACCTAGCACGCATGCTCCTACCGCACCACCCCGGCATCGAATCGGCCACGACGATGCCACCTAACTTCGTAGTCTACACCAGTGAGCGCCGCCGTGGATTTTGAGGCTTTCTCGAGTAGTTCGCCTAAGTCCAGCTTAGTCGCTTAGCCGCTTCTTTTCGTAGTCGCCTTTAGGCTGTAGCTTGTGTGCTTAGGTTCGCTTTTTTCCGTGTAAGTATGAGCCGCAAAGGCCCTTAGGCATTTGTTGCACCCATGCTATTAAATTATTAATGAAGATTATTTCGCTCAAGTTTCTTGAGTCTGTGTTTGTTGGGTTTAATCTATCCCCATCTAGTTCTTAACTCACCTTGTGCTCTCTACCTTATCTAACCCATGGAACCTCACCAGATGGTTCAGATCGCCATACCACGCAAGTGGAGCCAGAGCCCAAGGATCAAGGCAATGAGCAAACCACTACGGAGCAAGACCACCCCAAGCACCTCCTATTGACTTACGTAACTTTGGAGCCTTCATGGCAAAGACAGACGCAGATGATGTACACCATGATGAACCGTGATGCAGCCATGAACAACAACAACAACCACAACCATCATCGTGGAGGAGCCCCGCTTGCTCATAGTCATCGTGGACCATCCAAATTGGTCAATTCATGAGGACCCGCCCACCAACTTTCTCCTGACATGTCTCGCCAAGAGAAGTCGGCGATTGGCTTCGCGTGATTGAGAGGAAGCCGCTGATCACCCAATGCAATGATCATGAGAAGGTTTTGTATGCCACCCATCGATGGAGGGCATAGTCGCGAGTGGTGGAAAACTTCTCGCAGCCGCATGGAGCACCGCAGTATCACCGGGAAGAGTTCTCCGCAGCTTTTCGCCAAGATCATGTACCAAGGCATTATGGATCCAAGAAGGACGAGTTCCGCGCCTCAAGGGGGTATGTCGCTGATCGACTACCAACAAGTTTTCGCCTAGCTCGCTATGCTCCGTAAGACGCCGCCATCGATGTGTCTCGCCAGAGTCGATTCTTGAAGGGTCTCAACTCAGACTACAAGTCAACTGCTTGCCCACACCTTCCTGCATTTCCAGAGTCGATTAACAAGGCGTTGGTTATGGAGGACAAACGCAAGGAGTCGGAGGATTACCGCAAGCGTAGGATGATTCAAAGAGGAAGCCACCACCACAACAAAGAGAGGGCAAGGATAGTGCCACAAATAGCTTAATCGCTTCCGCCACAGTAGTTCTTTCGTAACACCCGCACCGCCTTCAAGACTCGCCCTTTGTTCAAGATTCTCGAACCCTACACCACCAACCCCACCCTCAGAAACAACAATCGCCGAATGAACCAAGAGTGTGTTACCATTGCCGCACCAGTGGCATTTCGCTAACCAAAGGTCCTCAAAGGAACTATCACTCCAGTCGCTTCAACCTTGGAGCAACACCGCCAAGACCCCAGCAGTAACAACCAAGGAGTTTCTCAGGAACCAACCAACCAGAGGAGCGCCAACAAGGGTCGAGGTCGTGTTAATCACGCCACTTTGAAGGAGCCCAGAAGCACCGTGGTTGTACTCGGTAAGTTCCTAGTAAATTCAAGACCGCCTGCCTGCTTGATTCGAGCTCGATTCGCTTGTTTCTCGAGTTTTGCAACCAAGAATAAATTGGAAGTTATGCACCTTAAGCGACTGGCCGTCCACCACCGAGCAGAGTTAAGTTCTAATATGGGTTGTTTAGGGCTGTTACTCATAGCCGAGTTGAGTTTCTAGCTAACCCGTTATTCTAGACACCCAAACCATAGATGTCATCCTTGGCATGGATTGGTTAACTAAGCACAAAGCCGTATAGATTGTGGTCAAGAGCCGCTATAATCGAGGATACCAAAGGAAACAAAGTGGAGTTTCTATCTACCTCAAGACGTAATGGACATCCGCTAGTCAATAGCCCAAGACCGCCTCGCTGGAAGATGTGCCACCACAAAGAGTATCCAGATGTGTTTCCGAAGAGTTACCAGAATGCCACCGATCGTGACATCGAGTTTGTCATTGATCTAGTGCCGTGGACAAGACCACTCAAGAGACCTTATCGGATGCCACCGATGAGCTAGTAGAAATGAAGAAGCAAGTAGAAGAACTTTTGGAGAAAGGCTTTGTGAGGCCTAGTTCGCCGCCTTGGGGAGCGCCAGCTTTGTTCACCAAAAGAAGGATGGAAGCATGAGAATGTGCATCGACTCACCGGCCTCTCAATGAAGTCACTATTAAGAATAAGTATCCATTGCCCTGATAGATGATCTATTTGATCAAATGAAAGGAGCCGAGTGTTCTCAAGATCGACCGCGATCAAAGTTACCATCGCTGAAGATCTCGTCCCAAGGATATACCTAAGACCGCTTTCAACGCTGCACGGACATTATGAGTTCCTAGTCATGTCCTTTGGTCCACCAATGCCCCGCTATTTCATGAACATGATGAATAAGGTATTCATGGAGTATCCGACAAGTTTGTAGTTGTATTCATCGATGATATTTTGGTCTACTCAAAGTCAAGAACAACATGCCTAACATTTGAGATTAATTCTAGAGAAGCTTAGAGAACATCGCTTGTATGCTAAGTTTAGCAAGTGTGATTTCGGAAAAGGAAGTGGATTTTCTTGGTCATGTGATGACAAATGCAGGAGTAGCCGCTGACCCCAAAGAAGGTTAAAGCAAGATTACAATGGGAATGTTTCAAGACGGCCACTCGATTCGTAGTTTCTGGGATTGGCGGATACTATCGTCGCTTCATTGAAGGATTCTCATCAATTGCTAAACCTCTTACGCAATTGTTGAAGAAAGAGAAAAGTTTACCCGACCCCACCAGAAGAAAGTTTTCAAAGATTGAAGAAATGTTTGACTTCATTTCAAGATCGATTTTGCCGATATTCGCAAGGATTTTGATATTCATTGCGATGCTTCGCGCCAAGGATTAGGATGTGTCCCGATGCAAGAAGGAAGAGCCGCCGCTATGCGCCAAGGCGCTTAAGGCCGCATGAAGAGAACTATCCCACCCATGATATGGAGTTAGCCGCAGAGTGCATGCCTTAAAGATTTGGCGCCATTACCTCACTCCAGAATCACGCGAGGTATATACAGATCATAAGAGCTTGAAATATATTTTCACCAATGGATCCAATATGAGGCGTAGAAGATGGCTAGAATTGATAAAGGATTATAACCTTGGAATCCATTACCATCCCGGTAAAGCCAATGTCGCTGCAGCACGCTTTGAGCCGTAAGAGCCACCGTAATGCCTTGAAGTGAAAGAGCTTTGTTCGTAACTTCAAGAGGAATTCCGTCGGGCTAGAAGTAGTATCTAAAGGATTCGTGGCAACTGAAGTGCAATCTACTTTGGAGAAGCAGATTCGGAAGCTCACCAAGGACTCGTAGTTCTCCGACATCAAGGAGAAGATGATGTAAGGAAGTTCAAGGACTTCACAAGAGATGATCAAGACATATCAGGATCAATGGACGATATGCGCCCCAGATATTGATGGATTGAGACAACTAATTTTGAAGGAGGCCCATGACTCAAAATACTGATTCACCCCGTAGTACTAAGATGTACCAGATGTTAAGAATAAGTTTTGTACCAATCAAACGAAGTCGCAGAGTTCGCTGCCTTGTGCGACGGTGTCAAAAGTTAAAGCAGAGCATCGAGGCCAGGTCTCATGGTAACCTTTGAAGATTCCGAATGGAAGTGGAAGAAATCGAATGGATTTCATTATCGGGTTACCCAAGACTCAATCAGTTACGATTCGATTTGGGTAATAGTGGATCGTCTGACTAAAGTTGCCCATTTCTTACCAAATAAAACCACTTACTCAGAGATCGTCTCGCGAGCTGCATATGTCAAGATCGCCATTTTGCATGGTGTGCCTAAGAAGATTGTGTCCGATCGAGGATCTCGCCACCTCCCGATTTTGGCAGAGTTTACATGAAGCCTTAGGGACTCACCGAATTTCAAGATCGCGATCATCCCTGCATGATGGACAGATCGAAGGGTTAATCGATATTGAGGATATGTTGAGAGCCTCGCGCTAGCAAATGCCGCTGGGATAAGAGTTTACCATATGCGTAATTCTCGCACAACAAGCATCATCGCCGCCTACAAATGTCACCATTTGAAGCCTTGTATGGTCGTGCTCAGAGAACCCCGCTGAACTGGTCGAAACCGAACGCATGCCTTTTGGTCCGATATTATTCAAGAAGCGTAAGAGCAAGTGTCAATGATCGAGAGAGATTAAAGATAGCTCACCGAGGCGTAAGAGTTATGCCGACAACCGCCGCCGTGATCTCGCTTTGAATCGTAAGATTTTGTGTATCTTCGAGTTACGCCTCGTGAGGTGTGAAAAGGTTCCACGCCAAAGGGAAACTTGCCTCTGATGTTGGTCCGCTCAAGATTTTGGAACGCCGTGGAGAAGTGGCTTATCGCTTGAGCCGCCACAATCGCTAGCGGAGTACACGATGTCTTTCACGCCTCACACCAAGAAGTGTCTTCGTGTGCCGTAAGAACAAGCACCGCTGATTCGATTGAACTAAAAGAAGACCTCACCTACAAAGAGCAAATGTCAAGATTATGGATGTCGCAGAACGCCGCACTGTAAGCAAGACCGCTCGCTTTCGCAAAGTCCAAAGGAGTAACCACTGTAAGGAGAAGCAACGGGAACGTGAAGAAGAGTTGAAAGCCGAGTTCCTAGCCTTTTCTAGCTAGCCCAATCTCTGGTCGAGATTCCATTAAGGGGGAAGGTTTGTAACATCCCAATTTTCGTAGCTTTAAAAATCTTTTAAACAATGGTATTAAGAGAATTCACCATTTGGATTTATTTGAATTTTAATTTAAAAAGCTTAATATGGACTTTAAGGATAAACCGATTTAATGAGCTTAATCCCAACATTAACAATTGCCAAAATTATTTTATTTAGATTCCATATGCTTGGTTATATTTTATGTAATTTTCTAGAATTTTTCCAAGATCATTTGCTATTTTCCATTGCTTATTTGAATTTCTCGCTATTTTCTAAAAACGAAAACTAATTTAAATTTCCAATAGTGGGTCAATCTCTCCGCCTAACATCGCCATCCGCCCATCTCTCCGTAGCCGTCCGACGGATCGACGGCGATTCGCCACGCTGCGCGCGCCTCGCCTCTCGCTCATCGCCTGCCGACCCCACCGCTTCGCCTCGCCGCTTTCTTTCTCTGACAGGACGCTGGGCCAAGAACCGCTTATTGACGGTCAACGCTGAAGCCGCTACCGCGCCCAACCTCCCTGCTCTCCGGACGCGCGCGCGAGACTCGCGCCCTCCGCACGACCTCCACGCCTTTCCCTCTCTCGCAAGACGCGGCGCCTGCCGCAACCGCCGCCACGACTTCCACGCCGCCACGCCGCCGGACCTCCCCGCCCTATAAAGGAGAGCCCCGGCGCCGCCACCCATCCCGGCCGCCACCCACTCTCTCTCGCCGCGCTCGCCGAATCGCGAATTTCGCCGACACCGAGGGCTTGAGCTTCGATTGCGCCGCCCGCTGCCCTCGCTGCCGCCACCACCACCGCTGATTCTCGTGACGCCGCTGGCCGGTGCTCACTCGCCACGGAGGAGCCTCTAACGCCGCCGCCGAGCCCGCACCACCTCCTCCGCCAAAGCCTCGCCACGCCGCCGCCGCTGCCCCGAGCACCGGGAGCACACCCTAGGTTCGTGATCGGCGCCTACCCGCCGGTACCACCCACCTTCACCGGAGTCGCTGTCACGAACCCTTGTTCCCGCGGCGCGCCGCCGCCGCCCACGCCACCTCCACTCACCGCTTCGCCTCAGGCGCATGCGTGGCGCCCACGTAGGCGCTGCGGTCACGCCACGCGCACGGGTGCGCGCACGCCAAAGACCGGCTCAACTCAGAGGCTCTGTGGACTTAGTCCACCGTGAGTTGGTCACCGACATGTGGGCCCACATGTCGCTTAATTCTTTAATTCTTTTAATTTCCGAAAATCCTTCACGACGCCATGCTTGCGCAATAATCCGATTTTTCTATTGAAAATAATTCGTAATTCCAATAAATCCTATTTTTAGGTTTTTCTTTGTTTCAAACTTTGAAACCTCATAACTTTTGCATCCTAACTCCAAATCCATCCATTCAAATTTCTAAATTTGTATAAAATCAAGATCTATTTATTGAGATTTTTAATTATTTTTATCAGAGTTATTTACTTCTGTTATTTATTTTCTTGTTGTTTGCTTCATATGTAGACTTTACGATACTTCCGAAGGTTTGAGGAAGAAGGAGCTTTCCAAGACCAAGACCAGCACTTGAACTCTATTCCAAGGCAAGCTATACCTTGACCATTTTGCTTCCCAAGATTATAAAAGTATTTTAATTCAAATTATCGATCTTAATTTTAAGTATTTATTTAAAAGCTTTTGGGCATGAGAGTTAATCCTACATTGTTATGCCATCCTTGTTAATTGCTATGTCCCGATTCCTTGTCACCTTAGTTGGTATTTAGTTGGTAATATGGTAGCACCAACGGGTTGGTTAGATGCGATTAGATTGCTTAGCCATGCCACCTAATCACTTGTCATGTATACCGCAGCTTATAAATTGACTAAGTGAATATGAGACTGTGAACAAACTGTGTGTACTATGTGTCTTTGTGGCATATGTTGCACTTAAATCAACCGTGGTGGTAAAAGGATTTGACCGAGGCAAGGTGGATACTGTGAAAGGGTGGACCGTGTGGACTGTGTGAATAATATTAACTGCGGTGTCTATGTGGTTTGGTTAGTGGAAGTCTTGCCTTGGTCAATTAAGGACCTCACCATGTGCGCCATTGAACCGAAGCCTCGCATTTACCACATGCCTGCTTTAAGACGGGCCTAGCATAGTAAGATAAGGTATCCAATTGCTTTGTTATGCTTAGTGTTAGCTACACTAAGTGTATCTTGTGGGTAAAGTGTACAAACCTCTCGCAGAGTGTAACTTAATCTATTCAATAGCCGCTGCCCCTGCTATGGACATGCTCGAATTTCACACTAGGGTAGATGTTTTCATAAACTGTAGGGAAGGGAGCTATGTGATTAAATCATCTAGCTATGTGAATAACCTGTTAGGGTCAGGTGTGTCTTTGTGAAATAACTTGTTAAGATTATTATTGTCTATTGGTTTTACCTGCTTTCAATCTATGAAATTGTATTAAATTGCAAAGGTTGCATTTATGCAAAAGAGCCACAAAATGCCTTTCCTTGTAAAAAGCCCGCATATATACATTTTGCATCTCTCGTGGTGTGGCTTATGTAGTACGGTGTACTCACGCTTGTTTTGACGAATCAAGCAGAGGAGGAGTCTTCACCAAAGATTCGAGGACGAGTACATCAAGGTGCTTAATCGTGAGGTCTTGATCCCACCGCTGCCCGTGGTGAATCGATGGGGTGCCACTACCTTTTCGCTTCACCGCCGCTTATTTTCTCTCTAGTTCTCGCGTGGCTCAAGAATTGTAACTCGACCTTAAGGTCAAAACCATTATTTATTAATCAAAGTTATTCGCTTATGTTACTATTCGCTTGTATGGATCGATTTCCATCTTTGTTAACACTGTGCACTAGCGTGATCCCGGCTAGTGCATTAAACACGAGGGTCCCGAATCGTAATTTTGGGTCCCGGCACCGCCCATGGAGCTACCAGACCGTAGAGTGACTTGAACGCCGCCAACTTCGTATGATGTTGTTTTGTTAGGTCAAAGTCATTGGTATCGCGGGCATATGGTTTGCATGATGCATGTTTTGACTAACATGGGTCAAGTTGTGAAGAACTTGTTCTTATCACGTGTTTGCTTGTCCGTGGTTGTGCAGTTGCTTGGTGGTCAACGACGGCCAACGGCGAGGAGGATCGGACTAGACTTGGAGAGTTGAGGTCCGTAACGATCGACGATGCCGGGTGAGGTCAATGACTCAAGCGTGACACAAGATGGACAAGGGTGACCTATTGGCAAATCCATGGTGCATGGTGAAGCGGTTTAGGTCAAAGGTTAAAAACGACGCTTATGGTTGCGGCGTGGTGTGACCCGCTTGTTAGTGGGCCTTAACGGAGCTCCAATTGAGTCAAACCCTAGAGAGCTCTAGGCCTCCACTATAAATAGGAGGAGGTGGTGGCCGCACCTCTCTCTCACTGCCACCTCTTTGTCGCTTTCAAACCCTAATTGGCTTAGGGGAGTTGAGGTGGAGGCTAGGGCTTTTCATGGTTTGAGGAGAATTTCGTGATCTTGGATTGAACACTGATCCATGATGGTGTGTGTGTAATCCAGCAACGATCACGTTATTAATCTATGCAAGGTTTGCTTGAGATAAGTCTCTTTTCGCTTTGCTTTCAATTTCGTGATTTTAGGCTTTTGATCCGCGAGTTTGTGATTGATTCGCTCACGGAATTAGCTTGCTGTGATATGTGTGAATCTATCTAGCATCATCTTGATCATCAATCTCTCACGAACAAGCACTAGAATCAAGTTTTCGTTTTGCCCTGTTTAGACCTTCTGTTATTCAATTGGCAATTGCTTAGGATCTATCCAAGAATTATCATAATATTCGATTGAATAGGTCCTCAATAGCATAGAGAAGGTGTATGCAAAGTTTCATAAAGATTGGAGTTGAGAATCAAAAGTTTCACCAAATTGCAATTTCGCATCGGCTGATTTTATCGCTTCAGATTCTGCTCGAGTCGGCCGTCCGATCATCATTATCACCGTCGATCGATTTTGAGCGGTCCGACCACAAGACAACAATGGTCAAACCGCCTCAGAATCGGTCCAACCGGCTGGGTCCAGAGGTCGACCGCTTGCTTTGAGCTTTTGCAATCTTAGTTGATTTTGTTATTTTGTTTTGGGGATTTAATTGATTCAATACTAGTCTTCCACAGATCGTATATTGATCTTCATAGCTTCCTAATAGCTATTGGAGTGAAATTGTGTTGAATTCATTATTTGGGAAAAAGTGAGTGCGCCCTATTCACCCCCTTCTAGTCGCCTTTTCGGTCCAACAAGGTATCAGAGTCTTGCTAGTTCAATCTTGATCTTAACCGGTCACCGAACTTTGGCGATGGATAAGTTTTCTACTAAACCGCATATCTTCGATGGGCACGACTATGCCTATTGGAAGAATCAGATGCTAGTCTTTCTTGAGAGCGAGGGATAAGCTATTTGGGATATTGTTAGAGCCCCACGGTTATTCCCAAATTGCAACACCTACTTCAACATTCTTGTGGCAAACAACAACAAAGCTAAAAATCTTTTATATGGTGCACTTGGTAGACAAGAATATGATCGATTTGCAATCTTACCATCACAGATGAAATTTGGAACACTCTCAAATATATCATGAGGGTTCGCCCCAAATCAAAAAGGTGCGCCAAATACTTTATAAGCGTGAATACAATAAATTCGAGATGCGCCCAGAGAGAGCATCGATGACATTTTCACGCTTAATAAAGTAATTAATCAAATGAAAGCTGTTGATATTGAATATTCTCAATCTGAAAATGCCACCCATCTCTTGGCTGCAATCAACACCAAGGAGTGGGAGATGAAGGCTACTGCTATAGAGGAAAACGTTGATCTTTCAAGTCTTACTTTAGAATTGCTTTATAGTAAACTCAAGACTCATGAAATTAAAAGATTTGATCATCCTAAAAAAGACAACATGGCATTGATAGCTGATCCTCTCAAAAGGTCTTCTGATGGTACTCTTGAATCTTTTTCTGATCTTTCATTTACTTGTTTATCTGCAATTCATGAGGAATTTGAAAGTATTCCTGAAACAGAGTTAGCTCTTCTAGCTAAAAAATTCACACGGGCCTATAATAATGTGAGAAACAAAAAGAGAGGTGGTCCGTGACATGCTATGAATGTGGTGAGCTAAACCATATCCGCAAATTGCCCCAAGTTGAAAGGTAAGAGCAATCATAAGGAAGGAAAGTCACTTGAAGAAGCCTCCTTTCAACAAATCAAGGTATGAGGCTAATAAGCTTGTGAAGGCCGCCACCGGGTCCTTGCCGCTTTGAGGATCAATCCTTGAGCGATGTGGATTCCGGGAGTGAGGAGGACAAGGAGGAGGAGATCCTCAAGGTAAAAAAAGAAAGGGAAGGCCAAAGACTTCACTGCATGTGCTTCATGGTCGATAATCGATGACATTGATGATGATGAGGTATCTTTTTCTTATGATGAGCTTTTTCGCTAAATATGATTCTATAGTTGAGCAATTGCTTAGTCAAGATGAAGCGCTAGAATTTGTCATGACAAAAATAAGAAATTAGAGTCAAATATTAACAAACTTGAAAGTAGAGCTTGAAAATGCTAAGACTCTTGAACTCGATGAATGTTTATCTTGTCATGCTATGCATTCTAAATTACCAAGTTACAACTGCTTCATAATATATCCAGACAACAACTTGAGAATGCTAGATCCGAACTAAATGAAATTAAAAGTGCTCCTTGTGAAAAATGTTTAGAATCTAGTAAATTGATTGCTTTTGATGTGTTTGATTCTAGCCCTTGCACTTCATGTTTAGAAAAGAACGGAAATCAAAGATATCTTAGAAGTCGCTAGAGTCAAATATGCTAAGCTTAAGGACAATATTGAAAATACTACTTGTGCTTCTTGTTCCATTCTTAAGCTTGAAATTGCTTTATATAAGGAGAAATCTATGGATAAAACTTGTGATGCTTGTGTAAACTTGAGAAAAGAAAATGCTTACCTTCATGATACATTAGAGAAATTTTCTAAAGGAAAGAAACAATTAAACATGATTCTTGACAAGTCTAAAACTCCTTATAAGAAGCAAGGTTTAGGATTCAATTCTTTTCAAGACAATTCAAATCTAAAAGTCATTCAAGTCTTGGAAAAGGTTTAATTGAATTCAAAACTCAACCCGCAAAAACATCTTTTAAATCATGGTTTTGCCCAACCTTGTATTAATTCTAATGGTACTTCTTCTAGTGGTACCAAGTACCATTGCACTTATTGCAAGAAAGGTGGGCATTTGATTGAATTCTCACATGAGGTTGAAAAATGATAGAAAAATCTTGATAGAATTTCATTCGTCAACCTAGAGCTTTTATGAGACATGGTAACACCGAAAGGAATAAACCTCGATTAGGATTTTTCTCACATGCTAATCATTATGTTTCTACATATCCTAATTCATGCTTTCAGTCGCGGTCGATCACCGTGGCAACCGGTTCGATCTAGACACAAAGACAACGCCGAACTATTTTAATTCTCATGTTAATTTAAACATTGCTCATAACCGAATTTTAAATGAATTCAAGGATAGTACTTCTGGTTTGTATACTCCTTTCAGACGTGTGTCTCAGTACTGGATTCCTAAATCTTATTTATCTAACCCCAGATTGAGACACATCGCTCTTCCGTTCCTTGATTTTCGTGGATTACCGCGAAAGAGGAAGAACACGTGGTTCGTTGACTCCGATGTTCACGCCACATGACCGGAACTCAAAATGGTTCACCTCTTTCACGCGGGCAACAGGTGATGACTTCATCACTTTTGGAGATGATACACAAGGGCGAATTGAAGGAACAAGATCAATTAGGGTAAACAATAAATTCATTCTAAAGGATGTCGCTTTTGTGGACAAGCTTAGGTATAATCTCCTTTCGTGTCTCAACTTCTTGATGATGGCTATGAGACTGCTTTTAAGAAAAATGCTTGTCGGTGCTTGATTCTACCGTGAGCTTGTGTTTGGAATATCTAGAGTTGGTAGAATTTTTGGAGCTGATTTTTCAGAATCTCTTGCTGGATCTCTTAAATGTTTGCTTACATCTTCTTCTGATTTCTGGCTTTGGCACCGACGTTTGGGGCACATTGGTTTTGATCATCTGACGCGAGTTAGCAACCTTGATCTCATGAGAGGTTTGCCCAAACTCAAAGTCGCCAAGGATGTCAGTATGTGCGCCTCAGAGGCATGGCAAACAAGTTGCCGCCTCACACCCTTCTGTGACTATGGTTATGACTGACGGACCAAGACAATTGCTTCATATGGATACTGTTGGTCCTGCTAGAGTCCGGTCAGTTGGTGGAAAATGGTATATTCTAGTCATAGTTGATGATCTTTCAAGATATACTTGGGTGTTCTTTCTTACTTCAAAAGATGAAGTTTTTGGTTATTTTCATGACCTTGTTCTTCGCTTGACTTCGAGCTTCGGGTGCTTTGAGAGCGATTCGCAGGATAATGGCACGGAGTTCAAAAATGCTTCATTTGCTTCTTTTTGTGCCGAGCGTGGTATTGAGCATCGCTTCTCTCTCCACACGCCCTCAATAAAATGGCGTGGTGGAAAGGAAGAATAGGACCTTGGTCGAAATGGCTAGGATGATGCTAGATGAGTATAGCACACCGATGAGATTTTGGGCCGAAGCTATTGCTACAGCTTGCCATATTGCAAATCGTGTCTTTTTGAGACCATCTTTAGGCAAGACTCCTTATGAGCTTCGCTTTGGTAGAAAACCCTCTATCTTGCACTTTTGAGTTTTTGGATCAAAATGTTTTATTCTTAAGACAGCAACTTAGATAAATTTGAATCAAGAACTTTTGATGGGATATTTCGGGTTATCCCGCATATTCGAGGGGTTTTCGGTTTTTAATATCGAGACTAACCTTATTCAGAGACTTGTAATGTCACTTTTGATGAGACTAGCCTCGAGCTAGATCAATTGTTACGATGATTCATAGTGACAGAGAGCATTTTCATGGAGGAAGATGAGAACGGTCGATATCATTCCTTCCATCCGCCGAGGACGCCCTATTGATACAAGAACTCGCTACGCCTACTTCACCTTCGCTTGAGGCTCCTCACATCATCATCATCGCCAGCAGACTCGCGAGGTCGAAGAAACTTTATCTCACCCGTACCCACTTCACATTCAGAGACAAGATCCTCCGGATCGATAATAGGTAATCTACATGAGCGAGTAACTCGCCTGGTATAATGATCCAAATCTCTACTCTCATTCGCTTTTGTTGCTTCTTTTGAACCCCGCGATATATCACATGCTTTATCCGATTCTAGCCGGGTAAATGCCATGCATGAGGAGTTAGAGAATTTTGAAAGAAACAAGGTTTGGAACCTAGTAGAACCTCCTAGTGGTCATAATGTTATAGGAACCTGCTGGGTGTTCAAGAATAAACAAGGTGAGGATGGTTCTGTGGTTAGAAACAAGGCTATTGGTAGCTCGTGTTTTTGCCAAGTTGAGGGGTTAGATTTTGATGAGACTTTTGCTCCTGCTAGACTAGAAGCCATTCTCATTCTACTTGCATTTGCTGCATCAAAAGGTTTTAAATTATATCGATGGATGTTAAAAGTGCTTTTTAAATGGTTTCATAGAGGAGGAAGTATATGTTAGGCAACCCCGGGCTTTGAGGATCCCAAGTATCCAAATCGTGTTTTCAAGCTATCTAAAGCATTGTATGGTCTTAAACAAGCCCCTAGAGCCCGGTATGATAGACTTAAGACCTTCTTGCTTAAAAATAATTTTGAGATGGGTAAAGTGGATAAAACTCTATTCATTCTTAGGCGTGGCAATGACTTTCGCTTGCTCAAATTTATGTGGATGATATTATTTTTGGTGGTTCTTCTAATGCTCTTGTTTCCACTTTTCCGAGACTATGTCCAGGAATTTGAGATGAGTATGATGGGAGAGCTTAATTACTTTTAGGGACTTCAAATCAAGCAATGCAAGGAAGGAACTTTCATCCATCGCATCAAGTACACTAAAGATCTACTCAAACGCTTCAACATGGGTGACGCAAGTCAATTTCTACTCCCATGGCAACCTCGACTATTTTGGATCCGATGAGGAAGGAGAAGTCGTGGATCAACGCGAGTACCGCAAAGATGATCGGTTCCTTCTCAGATTTGACGGCCTCGAGACCGACATCCACTTCACTAGATGCCTTTGTGCGAGGTTTCAGCGCCTCCGAGAACTTCCCATCGCCAAGCCGTTAAGCGCATATTCGTATTTACACTCTAGCCTCTTATATGGCATTTGGTATTCATGCTCTTCATCATTGTCCATTAGGGGTTTTTCGATTCTAATTTTGTCGGTCGTTTGCTAGATAGGAAGAGTACCTCGGGCACTTGTCACTTCCTAGGCACTTCTCTTGTTTCTTGGTCTTCTAGGAAGCACTTCTGTTGCACAATCCACCATCAAGCAGAATATGTAGCTACCGCTAGTTGTCAGAGTCGATTTTGTGGATGGTAACCACTCTGAAGGATTATGGGTTAAATTTTGCTAGTGTTGCTCTTTTATGTGATAACACTTCGCTATTAATATTGCTAAGAACCAAAGGCAACACTCTAGGACCAAGCACATAGATATTCGCTATCACTTCCTTAGAGACCATGTTGAAAAGGTGTATTGTGCTACACTTTGTGGAGTCGAGGCTCAATTGGGTGATATCCTCACCAAGCCTTTAGACCCAACTAGGTTTGCCACCTTGAGAAGTGAGTTAGGGTAATTTATCCCTATGGGTTGGTTTGAGGGGAGTTTGATCGCTTCTAATCTTACCTTGTTCTTTTGATCTTTTCTTGTTTTTTTCTAAACTTATTGATCTTTTGAACTTTTTAGGTTTTAGGCTTTTTATTGTATCTCATTGTATCATATTGCATTCATATGAAAATACAATAAGTGGTATGGAAAATAAAAAAGATGCATTGTAATATAAGATTTTATGCTTATCTTTTAAAATTGATGAAGCTTTGCCTATTACCCTTTGGAGCTTTAGTATTTCAATTCTTGCTCAATGTCATGTCTAGTTCTTTGACTTGCTAGAATTATTATGTTTTCACATATGTAGCTAAGTCTTTGTCTATATGAGCTAGAACTCTAAAACAACTCGAACTAAAAAATGCAATTTGTGGATGTTTTAGCTAGTTGCGCAATTAGTGCTCCTTTTGTGACATTGGCCCTGTCAGAATTGCTTTGTTAGCTCTTGAATCTAAAATTGACCATTACTTGAGCTTTTTATGTTCTTGAGATTCTAAAATCTGCTTATTGTGAAACATGAAAATCAAGATTGTCTTATGCTTAAATTGTGGCAAACTATTCTTACGAGACTGCTTGTCAAAGATATGAACTTGGTGATAGTTTGATGATCCAGACGATCTCATGGGGACTGCTTGTCAGAAATGATATGAATAGTTTGTGGATGCCTCCTAGTCCAGGATCTTCTTCACTAATATATACGTTTAATCAACTTCTGGTCGAAGCTTGGGATGAGTTTGTGGATGGCTCCTAGTCCAGGATCTTGTCACTAAGTTAGATCATTAGTCAACTTCAATATTCAGTGCAAATGAGAAAACTGTTGATAAATGGGCTTTTGAGAAATTTGAGCAAAATGATTCAATACAGGACCTGATTGACTCTTAATGTGGTCTTTGTTAGATTTTTATCTCACTTTGACATGGCCAGTTTCACTTTAGGATCCCTGTTGATGAACTTGCTGAATTTGAAGCTTTGCTTAAATTGATCAAATCTACTGCTTTACTTTTGAGCCTTCGTGCTTAGCTTTCATATATATGTCTTATCATGATCTTGCTAGCGTTGTTAGGCTTGATATGCTATTTGTGCAATATTAGAAATATCGGCTTGTTCTTTGGGTAATCTCTAAAGCTTCTTGTAATCAAAAAATTGAAAAATATAAAAATGAAGCCACTCCATTGCATTTCATGCATACTCCTTCTTATGCTTCTTTCTTCATTCTGTATTTGTTATATCTCTGGATGAGAGGAAGGCGTGATTCCTTGATGACTCCATTGTCAAAGGGGGAGAAGATGTGTTAAAATATGTTAATGCTGTACATAGGGAGAAGATGGATTTTTCAATGTTGGGAGAAGATATTTCATTGTTGGGGAGATATATAACAATGATAAAAAGGGAGAAAATTGAAAATTTGACATTTTCTCATGGATCTTAGTGATTGGGAGTTTTTGAATTGCATTCTTATTGTCTTATTGATTCTTCAGAACTTGAATTGCATTTATTAATCCTCACAATGATCATAGGTCAATTGAGCAATTGTTCTTTCACATGGACGTTAAGTGAGATTTTTTACTCTTTTCTGGAAATCAAAGTCTTTATGTTGTCTTTTGCCTTGTCTCACTTGCCTATGCTATTCTGATGCTAGCTTGGTCATTTTCATTGCCTTTTCTTTCTTATAGATCAAGTTGTGCCTTTGTGCGAAAACGAAAGTATTTTACTTTTCAAACCTTCAAATTACATTTTCTGGATTATTGCCAATGTGTTCATCAAGGGGGAGATTATGGATATAATGGGGATATGCTCCAGATCTTAGGATGACGTGACAATTGTCAATGGCGGTTACGGTTTGTCATTTCATGTGTGTTTGACAAGTTTCAGTATCGTTCGATCAGAATCGTCCGACCGGCCTTGACGGCGGTCCGATCGTCCTAATCACCGGACCGCCATAGGCGCGGCCGGACCGGTGAACTTAAAAAGTGTTATTTTGAGCTGAGCCAAAATAGAGTATGTAGGCAAGAGAGGGTATTCTATTGCACTTGGTCTCATAATTTTGGAGACTCGAGTCAAAAGTTCTATTGGTTTGAAAATTCTAGTAGGTTTTGGTTTTTCAGAGAGGAAAATGGCTAAGTCTCACCGGTGGTCCGACCGCCCATAGGTGGCGGTCGACCGCCAGGTGGGCGGTCGACCGCCTCATGGCGGTATGACCCGATTTGACTTTGATCGCCGGTCTTCGCGTTACGATATTCGCTTGTGAGGTTAAAGTCATGAGTTTCGTGGCATATATGTTGCATAATGCATGTTTTGACTAACATGGGTCAAGTTGTGAAGAACTTGTTCCCAAATTTGGTTTACTTGTCTATTGTTGTGCAGTTGCTTGGTGGTCAACAACTGTCAACGGCGACGGAATGATCGGACTAGGCTTGGAGAGTTGAGGTCCGTAACGATCGACGATGCCGCGCGAGGTCAATGTACTCAAGCGTGGTGCAAGATGGACAAGGGTGACCTATTAGCTAATCCGAGGAGCAAGATGGCGCAAGGTGTAGCTAGTTAAGTCAAGGGGTTAAAGACGACGCTTTGAAATGCGCATGTAAGTGTCCCGCTTGTTTTGGACCTTAACGGAGCCCAATAGATCAAACTTCTAGAAGGTCTAAGGCTCCACTATAAATAGGAGAGGAGGTGGTCGCACCTCCTCTTCGCCTCTTTTCACCTTTTCTTGCAAACCCTAATTGTCTTAGGGAGAGCTTTTGTGGATGCTAGGTAATGAGGGCATCCCTACAACACCTTCTTCTCCTGCACCTATTGCTCATGATATACGCCTCGAGTTGCCGACGTAACCAATAACAAGAGCACGTGCAAGAAATTACAATCTCGCTTGAATTTGTTCCTTAATGAATATGTCATTGATTTTAATGAGAATTTTATAATCAAGGACCGGAAGGCGACTAGAGGGGGTGAATAGGAGCACCTAATCTTTTTCGCAAAGAATGGATTCAACTTGTAAATTACTCCAATAGCTATGAGAGCTATGAAGATCAATGATTAAGCACGAGGAAGTCTTATGTTGAATCCACTCTCACCCCAAAGCTCAAAGAAACAAAACGAGAAAGAACCAAGAAATCGGGACAATCGGTACAACCACAGGCAAGCGGCGGTTGTACCACGTCCCATACAACCCATGAGTAATGGCGGTTGTACCGCATCGGTACAACCACGAGCAGTTAAGTCCTGCTCATCCGATTGTCCCGAGCAGCAAAAACCTCTCGGGTTTCAAAGCGAAAATCGACGTAACTTTTGAACCGCTTGGCCAAACTCTACGAGATTTGAACCACACCTCCCTAAAGACACTAGGAACCTATTCCAAACAAATATTTCAGAGATCCATTCCAAAGTTCCTATCTTCTTGCATTTGAACGAAGAAGGATGCCAAACCAGCAAAACCGAAATGCTCCACAATCTCTCAACCTTGGCTCATGAGATTTTGCAAGAAGGTTAGTAATAACCTCAGACATGCTAGCATGAGTCTTAGGCCAAATCCTCAAGGAAATCAAGAATTTCATCAAAACCCTAGAAGAGGAAATGAAGAATGATCGGTCACAAGTGGAGAACGAAGAAACGAAAACAAAGAAACAACCAAGCACAGAGTCCAAAGATCAAACCTCACACGCACCAAAGAAAAGGACAGCCAAATCAATAAACATCATCTCATATTGATCTAAAGAAAGAGGGATACAAGATTGAAACAAGAGGAATGATTACAAGCATTCAACTCATCCTCTCCCACTCTCAAAACTCAAGAACACTCAGCCATCTTGAAGAAAAGAAGGGGACAAGCGAGGAACAACTCTCAACAACTAAAGCCTAAAGCAAAACAAACTCTCTAAAGCCTATTTTGACTAAAGGAAACCCTAAAAACCCTTGGAGTGTTCAGATTTGAGCAGCACCCCCTCCATCCTATTTATAGCCCATGGCTAACGGGTCTCCACCCCGTTACGCCCGCTAAAACCAACGGAGCCCGCTCCCGCTTGTGCAGCCTTGCGAAATTCCCGCTCGCCTCCCGCACCTTCCGGGAAGCTTCCGCTCCTCGTCTCGCACGCCGCAACCACCTCGAGTCCACGCTGCCTTTGACACATGCCGACCGCTCGACCTCGCCACCTGCACCTAGTCCGGTCCACCGTGTCTCACCACGACTCCACCCGATGTCCCGCAGACCACACGCATAAAGAAACACAAACCGGGAACAAGTTCTTCACAACTTGACCTAACGTTAGCTCAAACATGCAATATGCAACACATATGCATGAACACACTTGGATATGACCTATCCCAAAACTCAAATCACCAAAATGGCGAACCTCACAATATAATCAGACAACCGCCATGTTACCAATGGATCAACGCACTCCGGTCCGTATCGCCCAATACTCGCGGTTGTTCCGATTTCCAATGAAAACCGAACTCGAAAAAACAACTTCTCCGAATTCTTCAACCGCCATTTACCAATCGGTATAACCGCCTCATGGTCGCATCGCCATAACACGGACGATCCGATTATCCCGACAAAGAATTGAAAGACTTCACAAAACGCGTGAACCAGCAAGAACGACATGGTCCACCACACAAACCAAACTCGACCGATCAAACCCTTGTCAAATACTCATCACTCTCATGGAGACACGACCACAAGGTCTCTCAATCTCCCCTTGATGAGAATATTGACAAACTCGTAAAAGCTTTAAGAAGAGTTTGAGTTTGAAAATCCAACATGGTCCAAGGAATGAAATGAAGCTAATGACCATGTCGATGTATGAACGCTAGAGCAACAACCGAAAGAGCAAATTGATCTCAAAGCTCTAAACTGCTCCCAATGACTTTTTCTTCTCTATTCTCCCTTTTTGGCAATAAACGATCAAGATGCAATAGAGAGAATATGACATGTTAATGAATGAAAATGGTCAAGTTTGTTTATTTAAACATTTTGAGCCATGAGAATTATCCATAATGACCAACATGTAATACACCAAGCCATAACTCAATAAAACGCTATCTAGATCATAACAACATACATATAAGCTAGCTAGAGCACATAGATGACAATCAAATGTAATGCATTTAGAGAGCAAGTCAAGTCATCAATGAGCAAAGTCTAACTAGAGATATCCAAGGATGATGCAGCCATGTCAATAAGCTAAGCGTAACAAGGAAGCTAACATTGAGTCCAATAGAGTGCTATAAGCTCAAGAATGAATCATTTGGCTCAACTTTTGTCAAAAGCCCAAATTTCAACTATTTTTCATTTGCAATGAATATTCAAGTTGATAAAAGGTCTATCTTAGTAAAGAAGGTCCTGGACTAGGAGCCATCCACAACCTCTTCCTAAGCTTCAACCAATTTTGACAAATGGCATTTTTAGCCATGTGCTAGATCTCAAGCCTCACTACGACCATCCCAAGCAACAAAAGCTTAAAAGAGTGGTCTAGGTCATCCAAAACTCCCCCTGAGTTCATGCCCAGTGCAATGGCAAGCCGTCTCATGAGAAAGAATTGGTGAGATCAGTTTTTTCGCACAAAAGAGATTTTTTTTTAACAAGTTGTACTAACTCATGCATCATCAAGAGACTAAAACAGCTCTTTCTAAGGCTCAATATAGATTCATCACTCTACCCAAATTTATTTGACATGGCATGAATCATAAAAGGATAGCTCGAGAAAGACTAATCTCGAGTGCTAACACGACAAGTTTTAGTTTGTTGAGCAAGTTTAATTAACTTATCATGGCAAGAGCTAGTCTACACATATGAAGTCATGATAAATTTAGCAAGCTAAGCACAAGTCATGGTAAGGTGTAAAACATTGTAGCATGTCATAATAGGATAATAGTCAAGGCTCAATGTTGTTATATTACAATGCGTAATGCTAGAATGCAAGAGAATCCAGCTCCCCTCAACATGAGATGCAACTTTTAGTTCAAGTTGAGTTAAGTCAATATTAAGCCCGTAAGCTCCCAAAAGAACTCCCCCAACCAAAGCAATAAGATCGAGAAGTCGAAAAGAAAACAGAAGTAGGCGCCCTTAAAGCATAGATAAGATATAGAGGCAACTATGGCTTAGACTCACTCTCATCTACCCCATATGACACTAGGACTATTAGACCGGTAATCTACCTTACTAGGGAGCAAACACGCACCATGTCTACCCAAGGGCGGCCCGCCCTTGCTAGAACTCCGAAAGCGGTGAGTGGGCTCAACCTAGTGAGAGAAGAGAAGCGACTAACAGAGCGTAACCCTAGGTCACAAGAAAAGAGCAAGGAGTCTAAACAAATTAGTCGAGAAGATCACTCTAATTTATGCTAGAAGGACTAAACCCCAATGCACCCAAAAATGCAATGCGATGGAAATGAGACAGAAGCATAATCAAAATAGTAAAGCAGTAAAGCACAAAGCTCCCCCTCACTACAGTCCATAAGGACAAACCACCCCAAGCTCTCCCCGCAGAGCTGAAAACCTCGAACTATCCAAAGGCTTGGTAAAAATGTCAGCCAACTGGTGGTCACTCTCCACAAATGAAGCACTATATCGCCTTCTCTACATGGTCTCTAAGGAAGTGGAACCGGATATCGATGTGCTTGGTCCGGGAATGCTGCACTGGGTTCTTGGCAATGTTAATCGCAGAAGTGTTATCACAAAAGAGTGGAACACTATCGATAACTAACCCAAAGTCCCGCAGGGTCGAAGCCATCCAGAGCACTTGGCTACAAAGAATCGTCGCAAAGAACATACTCGGCCTCTGCGGTGGACTGTGCAACACCGGACTGCTTCCTCGAAGACCAGGAAACAAGAGAAGTGCCAAGAAATTGGCAAGTGCCAGAAGTGCTCTTCCTATCTATCCTACACCAATAAGTCCGTGATCCGAGAAGGCTCTCAAGGAAAGACAGATGAAGAAGAGTACCGATACCATAGTCAATGGTAGCTCGCAGTATCGAAGATGCGCTTCACCATCGGCGGTGAGAAACGCGAGGAGAAGCTCGAACGAGCGCACAAACACACGAGAAATGTATGTCCGGTCTCGAGGCAGTGAGGTACAAGAGGGAGCCAATCATGCTGCGAAACTCCTTTTGATCAATCGCTCGCCATCCTCATCTGGTCAAGATAGGTCAGAAGCCATGGGAGTCGACACACAGCTTACCATCACTCATGTCGAGCGCCAGAGGTCACGAGTGTACTTTCCCGATGAAGAAATGTACCCTCCCGAGACTGCTAATTTGGAAGCCAAGGAAGAAGGTCAACTCACCCATCATACTCATCTCAAACTCGGTGCTCATGACATCCGAGAACTGGGAAACCAGAGTATGGGAAGAGCCGCCAAAGATAATGTCATCGACATAGATCTGGACGAGCAGAAGGGCAGTGCCATGCCGGCGGATGAACAAGGTCTTGTCAACTTTACCCATCTCAAAACCATGACTTAACAAGTAGGACTTAAGCCTCTCATACCAAGCCCTGGGGGCCTGCTTAAGTCCATACAATGCTTTGAAAAGCTTGAAGACATGGTTTGGGTATTTGGGGTTCTCGAAACCAGGAGGCTGCCGGACGTAGACCTCTTCCTCAATAATGCCATTGAGAAAGGCACTCTTGACGTCCATCTGGTAAAGCTTGAATCCCTTAGAAGCTGCAAAGGCAAGCGTGATTCTAATGGCTTCAAGTCTAGCTACAGGGCAAAGGTTTCTCAAATCTAGACCTCAACCCGAAAACCCCGAGCAACCAATCTAGCCTTGTTTCTGATAACCACTCCATCCTCGCTCGCTTGTTCTTGAACACCCACTTAGTCCCAATAATATTGTGACTCGCGGGGCTCGACAAGCGACTGCACCTTGTTCCTCTCGAATTTTCTAGCTCCTCATGCATGGCATTGACCCATGACTCATCGATAAGGCATGAGAAACATCTTTGGGCTCAAAGGAGGCAATGAAGGCGAATGGAGACAGAATTGAGATAAGCTGATTTTGAGCGGGTAACACGCTCAAGAGGTCTCCAATGATCCGCTCAAGGATGAGCTCGGATGTGTCTAGGAGGTCCCGGAGAGATGAAGAAGTGGCCTCTACCTCATGAGCCGACGAGGTAGGAACAGAGCCACTAACTCCGTATAGCGAAGGCAAGGGCCGATCACCTCGAGGTGCGGTGGAAGATGGTACCTCAAGGAGTGGGTGAGGGACAGATCGTAGACAACCATCGTCTCCTTCGCCCTCGCCATCCACGAAGATGGTCTCGATCGCTCTAACGAACTCGAGATATCGTGCCTAGTCCCGGATCGCCTCATCAAGGTCACCTCACAGACTCTACCATTTTGCTAGACTCGCAGCCTGCACTTATAAGCCCGCTGAAGAAGGCGAGTAACCTGAAAGATCCCGCCACAAGAACGTGACTCAACTTATCTAGGTTCCTGACTTCAAAACAAAACACTTGCAACCAAACACACGAAAATGAGAGACGCTAGGCTTTCGCCATATCTCACTCATAAGAAGTGCGATGCAAGTGTGCCCAAGAAAACTCGATTTGAGACATGGCACGCGGTGGCTATAGCTTCACCCAAAACTTCCGGTGTAGAGTACTCATCAAGCATCGCCCGCCATCTCGACTAAGGTACGGTTCTTCCTTCCACAACGCCATTCTCACGAGGGACGATGGAGAAGAGAACTGGTGCTCTACACTGCCTCACCACGTAAACTCTCAAAGTAGGAATTCTTGAACTCCGTGCCATTGTCACTGCGGATTGCTCGTAAGGCACCGGGAGCTCTACAAAGCCTACTAAAAGGCCTCGGAAATGCGAAACGCCTCATCCTTCGAGGCTAAGAAAACACCCAAGAGTACCTCGAGAAGTCATCGACCACGACAAGCACATACCACTTCCCTCCTGCTGACTGCACTCGAGCTGGTCCCACTGTATCCATGTGGAGCAGCTGTCCAGGTGCATCGGTCATAGTAACTGTGACCGGAGGATGAGAAGCGGCAACCATCTTGCCGTGCCGGCATGGAGAGCAAACAAGATCTTTGACCATCTTGAGTTTCGGCAAACCACGAATGAGATCGTGGCGCTAACTCGGTCAAATGGTCAAATCCAATATGACCAAGTCTCCTATGCCGTAAGGATGTCGCGCTGGACTCGAAGCAACTAAACACCGAGAGGATCGCCAAGACTCGTAAAATCAGCACGAAAGATCCTCCCATAACGAGAAATCCCGCAAACCAAACTACCCGAAGAATCAAGAATTTTACAAGCATTTTTCTTGAAGCTCACCTCGAAACTGTCATCGATAAGCTGAGAAACAGAAAGCAAATTGTACTGCAGCTTACTAACCAAGGCAACGTCTTTCAAAATGAAAGAATCATTAATGCGCACAGTACCTTTGGCGATGACGCGCCCAGATGAAGCATCTCCGAAGGTGATCGTCTCATCACCTGGAGCACGGGCAAGGGAGGAGAACCAACGGGAGTCTCCGGTCATATGACGAGAACAACCGGAGTCTACAAGCCAAACCTTCTCCTTCCCTACCCGGCGAACCTGAGTCAAACAGTGAGTAAAGTCTCAAGATCGGGATAAACCAACAATGATTTTGGCACCCAATATCAATAACACGCCGAGCGATGAAGTAGTCAAGCACGATCGACGCCTATCTACCCTACGCCTCAGAACTCAAAGCGTAAGGTCTAAGAGTAGACCAAGGTGTTGCTTTGGTCCGGCCTCTGAAGGAGCGAAGCCGAGCACTCGCAACATGTTGAACACGCCGCGAGTAGCTATCTCGATGGGAAAACGAGATCTACCTCGGGACGGCGGAAGTCACGATCGAAAGCAAGATGAGGACGAAACCGTAAAACTCGGAAAAACCAAGTCCTCGATGTCGCACAAACCCATCGAAGAAACAAGCCTAGACCTCGTGTTGGTCTTAGGTGCACTCAAGGTCCGGGCCGACCACAATGCGCCTAAGAGACTCAACATGGTCTCTACGCACGATCTTGGCGCGCTGAAGCATCGATCGACCGTGTCCATCCTTCCGATGTAAGGTGCGGTGATACTTCACCTTCCGAGAGGTAGAAGCGATGTGAAATTACCTTCATCGTCGAAATCCCTTGACATAGCCCGCCGACTTGAAATGGACTTTCTCGGTCCCGGCTCAATCTCGATCACACTCGGTGCTATGGGTCCGAGCACGGCAGTGGATGCTTCCTCATGCCCTCAAAGAAGTCATATCCTAGACCCTGATTAAATCTGCAGATCTTAGATTGGTCTAGAATAAGATTGAGCTTCTTCTTGCCTCCTACAAATCTCTCGAGAGTGTTCATAAGGTACTGACACTCCCGAAAGAGAGAGGTGCAAGAAGAGCAGGGGAAGAAGAGACAGAGAAGGTAAGGGAGCAAAGAAGAACCAAAGAAGAGAGGAAAGAATGGCTTGTGCGAGCACACCGACTCAAGGAACAGTCCCCATCGCTAGCCGCTGGTTCACGCTGCTAAGCGTCTCATCCTTACCCTGGGGCTTCTCCCCCTTCTCCACAATCATATTGCAAACACAATGTGGCTTCTCTAGAAGGTCCTTAGTTAGCTTCACACATTTCTCATCCAAAGCAATCAAGTCAGATTTTAGTTTGTTACACTTAATGCATGGTGAGCTAACAGGGTCCTTAGAAGCAAACTTAGCCAACTTCCTTTCATGATCAATCATATCTTGAAACTGCTTGGAGACAGACTTCAAGTTCAAGCAGCTAACTTAGGACAGCTTTAAGCATGAAACAATCGGCTCAAGTAAAAAGCTTGTAGTTCAAGAATTTTATGATCTGCCTGCTTTAAGTTCATCTTCAAGTTATTGCAATTTTCACAAGACTCGGGCGGATCAAGGAGCATGGCATAAGATCCTCTAGCAAAGAATGTCCTTACCCTCACATGAGGTGGGAGAAGTAGTCTTATCAAGAATAAGTAGGGTAATGACCATTCTACTCAACTCTAACTCAAGAAGCGCACTAACATTCTCCACCTTAACACTATCAAGTTTGGAGGACACACTATCATGTGAGGTCCTTAACTTCTCCATATCAACCAAAGAAAGCGAGCATGTATCACAATCATCACTAGAAGGAGCAGATGTAAGAGCAATAATCTCTAGTGACACTATCTATTTCCTTCTCTAACTCAAAGACACCTAGCCTTAGCTTTAGCATGAAAACCTCCTAGCTTGAGAAAAGCATGATTGAGCTGCTCGTAGGTGGGATCTACCTCGTCCGTGTCGAGTACACCATTGTCACGAAGTTCGCCTTGAGGGCCATGAAGCACATGCCGAGAAGTCGTCGCGCCATCCTTGGGCTCTTGGTCACCCGTGTCGTCATCGTCGCTCCATCCCTCCACCTCGCCGAGGTCGAGGTCGTCGAAGCGGTGAGGACGCTGGAAGAGCTTCTTGGCTTTGCCAAAGTTGCGGAACTTCTTCTTCTCAAGGCCCGAGCCGGAGGCTTCTTGTTGCGGTTCTTGTCGGTGTAGTCGTTTGCCCGAACCGCGTAGTCGTTCTTGCCCTTCTCGGCTTGGGGCGGTTCGCTCGGATGTGGTTGGGGCCACCACACTCAAGCAAATCACGGTCCTCCTCTCTTCTCGTCCCTCCTCCCTTTGTAAGCGTGGGAGAATCTACGAGCAAGGAGGGCAAGCCGCTCATCCGCAGTCGCCTAATCGATCATCGCTTATGTCACAGAGCGACAAGGAGAAATTGCAAGAGGACTCGTAAGAGAGACCGTGAAGTTGAATCGATCGGTGACTGTGGCTATCGATCGTGACTTCGACCTCGAGACAACGCCAATCTCGTGAGTCTTGAGGCGTGAGTACTGCCGCATCAAGAGTCAAGGTCGAGAGGTCTGTCGTGTCTTTGATGGTGGTCACTTTCATCTCCCACACACGCAGATCGAGTCCGTAAGTATCCGACGAGCGTTGTCCGAGTCGGGTATGTGAGACCGACCGCCGGAGGTTGCTCAAGATCTTGTGAAACGCATAAGCACTCATCTAGGGATTCACCAAAGAAGCATCTCAAATTTGTTGTATTCTCGTTTGAACCGGTCTCGCGAACTGCCTTGATCCGGGTGGTGCCTCATGGTATGCGCCGAGGGTCACCCGGATATCGTAGGCGACGACAGTGTGAGATATGCGGTCAAACTCACTACGACTCAAACCCTGGATGATGATGTTCCTAGCCTTTGCATTTGCCTCAACATCAGCCATGTTCCCGGCATTGATGTTCTCATCGGCAGAACAAATGAATCGAACCTTGACCTTTCGCCGATGGCATACCCCAGGCCCGATGTATGTCTCCATTCGGCTCTTCCGAAGGGTAATCGATGCCATCGAAAACGGGCGGCTTGGTCGAGTACTTGTCCATCGCCACGGCTCTTGAGACCGGTTAAGATCTATTGAAAAGAGCTAACCTGCTCTGATACCAATTGAAGGACCGGAAAGGCGACTAGAGGGGGGGGTGAATAGGAGCACCTAATCTTTTCGCAAAGAATGGATTCAACTTGTAAATTACTCCAATAGCTATGAGAGCTATGAAGATCAATGATTAAGCACGAGGAAGTCTTATGTTGAATCCACTCTCACCCCCAAAGCTCAAAGAAACAAAAACGAGAAAGAACCAAGAAATCGGGACAATCGGTACAACCACAGTAAACGGCGGTTGTACCACAATCGGTACAACCAATCAGCAGTAATGGCCGGTTGTACCGCAGTCCCGCATACAACCACGTGTTAAGCCCGTTCATCCGATTGTCCCGAGCAGCAAAAACCTCTCGGTTTCAAAACGAAAATCGACGTAACTTTTGAACCGCTGGCCAAACTCTACGAGATTTGAACCACACCTCCCTAAAGACACTAGGAACCTATTCCAAACAAATATTTCAGAGATCCATTCCAAAGTTCCTATCTTCTTGCATTTGAACGAAGAAGGATGCCAAACCGCAAAACCAAATGCTCCACAATCTCTCAACCTTGGCTCATGAGATTTTGCAAGAAGGTTAGTAATAACCTCAGACATGCTAGCATGAGTCTTAGGCCAAATCCTCAAGGAAATCAAGAATTTCATCAAAAACCCTAGAAGAGGAAATGAAGAATGATCGGTCACAAAGTGGAGAACAAAGAAACTAAAACAAAGAACACAAACAAGCACAGGAGTCCAAAGATCAAACCTCACACGCACCAAAGAAAAGGACACCAAATCAATAAACATCATCTCATATTGATCTAAAGAAAGAGGGATACAAGATTGAAACAAGAGGAATGATTACAAGCATTCAACTCATCCTCTCCCACTCTCAAAACTCAAGAACACTCAGCCATCTTGAAGAAAAAGAAGGGGACAAGCAGGAACAACTCTCAACAACTAAAGCCTAAAGCAAAACAAACTCTAAAGCCTATTTTGACTAAAGGAAACCCTAAAACCCTTGGAGTGTTCAGATTTGAGCAGCACCCCCTCCATCCTATTTATAGCCCATGGCTAACGGGTCTCCACCCCGTTACGCCCGCTAAAACCAACTGAGCCCGCTCCCGCTTGTGCAGCCTTGCGAAATTCCCGTTTCGCCTCCCCGCACCTTCTCCGAAGCTTCGCTCCTCGCCTCGCACGCCTCGCAACCACCTCGAGTCCACGCCGCCTTTGACACATGCCGACTGCTCGACCTCGGTGCCACCGCACCTAGTCCGTCCACCGTGTCTCACCACGACTCCACCCGATGTCCTGCAGCCCACACGCATAAAGAAACACAAAACCGAACAAGTTCTTCACAACTTGACCTAACGTTAGCTCAAACATGCAATATGCAACACATATGCATGAACACACTTGGATATGACCTATCCTAAAACTCAAATCACCAAAATGGCCAACCTCACAATATAATCCAGACAACCGCCATGTTACCAGCGGATCAACCGCACTCGGTCAGATCGCTCCAATACTGCGGTTGTTCCGATTTCCAATGAAAACCGTAACTCAAAAACAACTTCTCCGAATTCTTCAACCGCCATTTACCAATCGGTACAACCGCTTCAAGTGATCGCATCACCATAACACGGACGATCCGATTATCCCGACAAAGAATTGAAAGACTTCACGAAAACGCTGAACTGCGCAGAACGACATGGTCCGACCACACAAACCAAACTCGACTGACCGAAACCCTTGTCAAATACTCATCACTCTCATGGAGACACGACCACAAGGTCTCTCATATACTACCTAAAAACAATATTTTGCTTGTGCTCAGGTTTGAAGATTCAGCACTGGACGAAAATCAAGGATATGCGGCCGTCATCCAAGGAAGACCATCAATTGAGGAGGTCAAGGCGCTGCCTTATGTCCCATTCGGCCAAAGAGGAGAAGGCCAATGTCCATACGGCCAAGCGAGGGATCAAGGCCTGAACGGTCAAACACAAAACCCATGTGGAGGAATAAGGAAGGAAGCACAAATCTCTCGGGCCGTGAATGAAGAATCACATAAAGAATCACAAGTGACGGTGATGTGCTATAGTGCCATGCTACAAGATTCTGCTGCAATCGTGAATGAAGAATCGCCCATGAACAAAGGCACATGCATGAATAGTCCACACATGGAAATTTTAGTGTTGAATGGTCTTGGGCTGAGACTATATATTGAGGGGTAGACCCCCATTGTAAACCAGACCATGTTTATGCATAAGAATAGAACACAAGTTATTGCTTGTTCTTTCAAAACAGAGTTCATGCGAGGACTTCTGAGAGAGAATTAGGCGATAAATTATTCGTTCTGCATTTTAAGGTCAAGTTTGTTTTTCCGCTGGGAATCGAGGGCTTGGCGATCTCCGCTCGTGGTCTAGCGACGATCATCTAGGTGCGTGTTGGCGAATATCCATAGAGATGCAAGTCCGTGCACTTGCGTGTGATGTACAACTGAGCGTTATTTCATCATCAAGCGCTATTTATCCACGGTTCTACTCGAGAAGATCAGGCCACCCCGTATCATCGTGGTATTAGATTCCAGGCCACTCGGTAGAATCTCTTTTTCCCTACATTTCAGTAGATTATTTTTCTATCCTATACAATGAAAAAGCCACAAAAAATATATATCATCTTTCGCCATAGTTTAATTCAGTATTTTTTTAGTGCGTTTTGTTAGGTCTTAATCCACTGCTCATAGTGTTTAGTTGTCGGTCGCTTTCCGCTCGCGTCTCTTTTATTTTCCATTCCACAAATTTTGTGTTCGTATTTGATTCTCGCTTTGTGCAACTAAACATTACTTATATCTAGTGGTTTGCATGTTGTTTTATACATGAACCCTTCGATCCGTTCGCGAACCTGCTGTACCTATTGAGACTAGTTTGTTGTCGTACTCGAGGGACTGCTCTTAGGATTTTGAGACGTTCGGTTTTCACTTCTGGTACTGTTCGCATAACTTGCTGTTAGTAGTTGGCCGGGAAAGAAACAAAAAAAGGGTTGATTGATTAGCGCTGGCCGTGAGTGAAAAAAAAGAAGAGAGCAAAAAAAAAGAGAAACAGGGAACCAGAAAAAACAACAGAAGGCAAACTTTTCGGTTATAGTTTTCAATCCTTTTATTAGAGCCAGTTTATATACTTGTATCCGCTGCTGTGTTCGCGTCCGAATTTTGAGCAATCTTGTGCCCTCATATACAACTTTTGAGCACTAGCTAGCGTCTCTCCTTGAACTGTTGCAATACGAGTGTTCGCCTCCATACAGAATTGTTCTTTGTATCGCTCATTCCTTTGATTGCAATAGTCCTATTATCATTGTGCGTGTGTTGTTGTCTACTCTTCGCTAGATTTATCGATCGAGAATTAGGCATTGTGCGCCTCGCTTGGATTGCTACCTAGCTCGACAATCTTTAAATTCTGAATTTGTTAGGTTGTTTCCTCACTAGCTCCACCAAAACATCCGTGTCATGTATTGACTATCGTTTTGATATTCGCCGCACAATCTTGGTTGGTCGTTTGCTGCTACGAGCATAAGTTTTTCTACTCTTAATTTACTTCAGAAGGGTACAACTTGCTTTGTTTCAGAACAGTAGTTGAGAGATTTCCACTTATTTTCCACATATATTGTCACTTGGTATTTTTGCTTCGTAAACATGTCGAAGCGAGCAGACAAGGATCCGACGGGCAACCTTCGATCCGGTCCACCAAGATGCACTACCATACACTTCGTGCCACGCCCGAAGAGTTCCGGCCGAGGTTGACCAGTCTTGCGCGACCTTGGTCGTGTCCAAAACAACTTGGACGGTTTGGGTACAGATTTTCAGAAGCTGTCCGTGACTGTCGACGACAACCACAAGGTACTGCTTGGTGCTATTGCCAAGCTCACCGCTTCGATACAGCTGGGTACACGTGGTGAGGAGCGGCGTGTACACCTCCCATACGAGCCGTGCGACGAGACAGATGCGGAGGCTGCCGCTAGACGACAGCACGAGGATGACAACTCGACGAACAGGTGCGTGTTCGCGAGGTGGCACAACAGCGTCGTGCTATTGCCGAGGTCGTGGCGTGTCCCCTCGCGACAAGGGCGTGCCTGCGGCAACAAAGACAGAGGAGGCGCCAACAATGGCATCCACGATGGCGCCTATGGAGGTGCGCATGTTGGCGCCTATGGGGGTGCCTGCTATGACGCCCACGGAGGAGGTCGTGGCAACCGCCACGCTGACGATGACGGAGACGAATCCGTGTTCGACGACTATTTGCCACACCGTCAACATAATCAATATGCACGCAATCGTCGGCGCGATAAGGACGCCGATGATCTGGTTGCAAAACCCAGGTTCACAATGCCATCCTTTGAGGGTACAACAGAGGTAGAAGTTTATCTTGCATGGGAGCTGAAAGTTGATAAGCTGTTCCGCATGAACCGCAATTCTGATCAGCGCAAGTTAGATCTTGCCGTTGCTGCTTTGGACGGATATGCTGCTACTTGGTGGGAGCATTGTGTGCAACAACGTATGGAGCGACACGAGCCCCGTGTTGTTACATGGGACGAGCTGAAGCAACAGATGCGCTCGCTTTGTACCTACACATTACAAGCGCTCGCTGCATGAGAAGCTGATTGTGTTGCGATAGGGGTTGAAATCAATTGATGAGTATTATAAAGAGATGGAGCAGATTATCATACATGCTGATGTGCGTGAGAATGAGGAACAAGCGATGGCTCATTTTCTTGCAGGGATGAATTATGCTATTCGGCGGATCGTTAATCATCATCAATACAACAACATGGTTGAGTTGATGCATCAGGCCCGTGAGGCTGAGAAGCAGGTCATTGAAGATGTTAAGTATGCGGCACGTCCACGTTATTCAGCGAGTACAACACCTCCGTACAATACAGGACAGCCAGGCAAGCCCGTTCCATCAGGGGGCAATTCCGCGATTCGTAGTTCGGCACAGAGGAAGACAGATAGCACGCCACCACCGGCGCGCCAACCACCGGCGCCAGCTGCTAGTGCGGCATCCTCGATGGGTTCTACAGGCGTTCACATGATCTGACACCCTACAAGTGCAAGGGAGTTGGTCATTTTCAGAAAGATTACCCAAATAATAAAGTTATGATATTTACTGATGATGGGTATATTTCAGCTAGTGATGAGGAAAATACTACTCCGTTTGCTGATTTTGCAGAGGATCCTGCAGAGGATGAGAGATTGACTGCATGCACCGGTCGCCACCGGAGAGCATATGCTAGTGTGCACACCTCGTGTACTTAGCGTGTCACAATGCCAGTCTACCGCACAACGGTGCAATTTGTTTCAATCATGGGCGACAGTTGGCAGTAAAGTGTGCAAAGTTATAATTGATGGAGGAAGTTGCCATAATCTGGCCAGCAAGGAGATGTGCACAAAGTTGGGCTTACAATATTTACCGCATTCTCATCCTTATCATGTGCAGTGGTTGAGCAATGTGGGCGAGGTGAAAGTCAGTCATATGCTGCAGGTGCACTTCAAGATTGGCAAATATGAGGATACCATTGTGTGCGATGTGGTACCCATGTCAGTTTGTCACTTGCTGTTGGGGCGCCCATGGCAATTTGATCGCCATGTTTATCATGATGGGCACACAAACTGCTACAATTTTAAGTGGAGCGGCAAAGATTTGATTTTGTATCCACTTACACCGACAGAAATAGTCAGTGCTGATAAGAAGAAAGTTGAGGTAAAAATTGAGAGTACACCAAATAGCGAGATTCCACCCTCGGTGAGTGAGAGCCACAAGCCAAAATTGAGTGGTAATAAGAAAAGTGAGGGAGAGAAAGGCTTAGTAATGTTAGCCACCAAATCAGAGATGATAGCTTTTTGTGAGAATTCCAATTTGGTACACTTTGTACTCCTATACAAAGATGTTTTGCTTTCTACTGACGACTTAACATGTAACACCCTGACTATAAGGAAGTCAAGATGTCACCTACAACCACTACTCTTTAGAAGAATAACATCAAAACACATGACCAAGTTAATCAAGTGTAAAGATTATACGGAAACAAGAATTCATCATCAGGTTTAATCAATGGAATAGAAATAAACAATTCTGAGAGATAAGGTAGTTATGACCAAACGGGCTTATTACAATTCATCACAAGTCATAATTAACGACAGTAAAAGTCCTCAAAATGTTTGGTTTATGGTAGTGAGTGCATCGTGATGAACTACTGTAACATCCCAATTTTCAGAGCTTTAAAAATCTTTTAAACAATGGTATTAAGAAAATTCACCATTTGGATTTATTTGAATTTTAATTTAAAAAGCTTAATATGGACTTTGAGGACAAACCGATTTAATGAGCTTAATACCAACATTAACAATTACCAAAATTATTTTATTTGGATTCTATGAGCTTGGTTATATTTCCTAGAATTTTCTGGAATTTTTCCAAGTTAATTTGCTATTTTCCATTGCTTATTTGAATTTCTGCTATTTTCTAAAAAGGAAAAACTAAATTAAATCCCCAAGCGATCGTTGGGCGAATCTCTCCGCCCAACACCGCTCATCCGCCCATCTCTCGTAGCCGTCCGATCGGATCGACGGCGATCTTGCCCGCACGCGCGCTCGCCTCCCGCCTCACCGCCAGGGCCCCCACCGCTTCGCTCCTGTTGCGTTCTTCTCACATGGACGCTGCCAGCAAGAACCGCCATTGGCGGTCAACGCCGAAGCCAAGGCGGCACCTCCAACCTCCCGATCCCTCCGCGTGCAGCGCGCCGACGACTCGCGCCCACCGCCGCCACGAACCCCACCCTTCTTCCTTCTTCTCCGCGCGGTATGCGCGCGAGGCAAGAATCCGCCCACGACCTCCACGCCGCCACGCCGCTTCGGACCTCCCCGGGCCATATAAAGGAGAGCCCCGGGCGCCCCTCGCGTCACCCATCCCAAAGCCGCCACCCACTCCCTCTCTCGCCCTGTGCTCGCCGGAATCGAGATTTCCCACCACCGACACCGAGGGCTTGAGCTTGATTGCGCCTCCGCCGCTCCTGCGTTGTCGTAGCCGCCACCGCTGATTCGCCGTAACGCCGCCGGCCGGTGCTCACTCGCCTTCGGAGGAGCCTCTAACGCCGTCGCCGTCGAGCCCGTACCACCTCCTCCGCCAAAGCCTCGCCGCCGGCCGCCTCGCTCGTCCTGGAGCACCAGTGAGCACACCCTCGAGACCCCCGTGTTCCCCTCTACCTCCCTGTACCACTCATCGCCGTTAACTCGCCGCCGTTCGCCGGGACCCTCGGGTCCAGTGCGCCGCCGCCCTCGCCGCCATCCATGTCACCTGCCACCTCGGCGCCAAGCGCGCGTGTCATCCCCGGTGGCGCCAGTGTCGGCGCCGCGCCGCGTAAGCGCCACCTCACCCCATCCTCGGTCGGTGGCTCGGTGGACTTGGTCCACCGTGAGCCGGGTCACTGACATGTGGGTCCCACATGTCAGTTAATTCTTTAATTCTTTTAATTCCGGAAAATCCTTCATCGACGCCATGCTTGCGCAATAATCCGATTTTTCTATTGAAAATAATTCGAATTCCAAGAATCCTATTTTTAGGTTTTCTTTTGATTCAAACTTTGAAACCTTATAACTTTTGCATCCTAACTCCAAATCCATCCATTCAAATTTCTAAATTTGTATAAAATCAAGATCTATTTATTGAGATTTTAATTATTTTTATCAGAGTTATTTACTTCTGTTATTTATTTTCTTGTTGTTTGCTTCTGTTCTGGGTAGACTTCGACGATACTTCGGAAGGTTTGAGGAAGAAGGAGCTTTCCAAGACCAAGACCAGACTTGAACCTATTCCAAGGCAAGCTATACCCTTGACCATTTTGCTTCCCAGCTTTATAAAAGTATTTTAATTCAAATTATCGCATCTTAATTCAAGTATTTATTTAAAAGCTTTTGGGTGCGATGAGTTAATCCTACATTGTTATGCCATCCTTGTTAATTGCTATGTCCTCGATTCCTTGTCACCTTAGTTGGTATTTAGTTGGTAATATGGTAGCACCAACGTGGGTTGGTTAGTTGCGTATTAGATTGCTCAGCCATGCCACGAATCACTTGTCATGTATACTGCTGTTATAAATTGACTAAGTGAATATGAAACTGTGTGAACAAACTGTGTGTACTATGTGTCTTTGTGGCATATGATGCACTTAAATCAACCGAGGTGGTAAAAGGATTTGGGTGAGGCAAGGGTGGATACTGTGTGAAAGGGTGGATATGTGGATCGTGTGATTAATACTAATCTGTGTCTATGTGGTTTGGTTAGTGGAAGTCTTGCCTTGGTCAATTAAGGACCTCACCATGTGCGCCATTGAACTGAGCTTCCTGTACGACCACATGCCTGTTTTAAGACGGGTCTGGCATAGTAAGATAAGGTATCTGAATTGCTTTGATACACTTAGTGTTGTAACGTCCCAAAATTTAGCTTTTCAAAAATCTTTTGAGTAGTTTAGGTCCCTGAAAAATTTCACCAATTTTATTTGAATTAATAAAGCTTAATTGGAATTTTTCTAAATTAAAAATATTTAATTTGACTAACATAAACATCAATTTAATCAAAATCTATTTTATTTGGCTTCTGGTGTTTCGTGAATTTTCTCGTATTTTCGGGATTTTTCTGGATTTGTTTGCTATTTATTCTATCTTATCGATTTGTTGCATTTTAATTAAAATCCGAAAATCAGTTTTGTTTTCTCTCTCCTCCCCATGTGAACAGTAGCATGCGGTTACTGTTCATGTGATTTTCGCAACCGAGCCGAATCGCGGTAAATTAACTCGTCGCGATTCATTTTCCGATTCAAACTTCAAATATCAATATCTTTTCGCCGGTGCATATAAATACGAACCGTCATGCCACGCGTCCGCTCGACATCCTCTTCGAATCCTCGATTTGCTTTCCTCCGAATCGATCAGATTCGACGCAGTTCGCGAATACGGAGTTCATCCGAAAATCTTCCGCCGCGAAGTTTCTCCTCCGTCCGACGTCCGCCGGCCGAACCGTCTCGCGGCGTTGGATTCGCGTCGTCGTGCTCTACGCCATGGTGCCAGCCCTTCGCTGAAGTTCGCGGAGTTTCGCCGTCCGTCAGATTCCAACCGTATTCTTCGCGTATTCTCCTTCCTCGGTGAGTATTTCTCAAATCCGACCGCACCATTGCGTCCGGCTCGTCGCTTCCTTTCCGCTTTGCCCTTCACCCCACCGTCGGACGTCGTCGCCGCCACCGCCGCCGGCGCCATGAACGATCATTCTCGCTTTTCATGCTAACAGCTTTGTCTTCATTGGTTTCCTCTCTGTTCGGTTCTCCTGTAGAAGTATTTAACCCCGATCGCTCCCTCCGATCTCTGTTTTGCTTTGGCTCCCATGCGCCATGATCGCATTGCTCTCTGCGACCTTGTATTGTATATGTACATGATATGTGTTCGTGAGATGCTAAGCCTTCTCTGTGATCCTTCTTTCTCTGTTTTTGGATCGGCTACTCTACTAATATTTTCTCTCTTATGGGAGCCAGCCAAGCCAATCAAACTCCCTTCTCTCTATTCTCTTTTCTTCCACAACAATAGCTTTGCCATCTCGCTGCCATCACCGGCGCAAGGATAAGCCGATGTGTTCTATGCTATTGTTCCGTCTCTATTCTCGGTTGCTTCTATTGGCAGTGTTGGTTTCCCTGCTACTTCGTTCTACCCGGCGCTCACCTTCTCATCTCCAGAGCATCACTGCAACGCCGTTGCGTCGACGACCGAGCTTCCGCCACCGCTCTCTGAACCGGCCGGCCGTGTGCCTCTGTTGGTTGCCTTGTCTCTGTGATGGACCCACTTGTCATCTACACCATCCAAACCCCTATATATATATGTATATATGCAAGTACGTATGTATGTATCCTCTCTCTTACATGCGGGTCCCGCGTGTCAGTCAACTTTGGTCAACCCTCCTCCATGAGCTTGGTCCACCGTGGACTAGCGTATCTCCGTGGACCTGGTCCATAGACCAGTGACCCACATGTCAACCCCTAATCCTATTTTTGAGAATTAATTTAATTCTTGAAAATTCTTTTATCTCATTGGTCCCACATGTCGCTCTCTCTACCTTTTTCTGGAATTATTTTTAATTCTAGAAATCCATAAATATCAGTCGGTCCCACCTGTCATACACTCATCCAATCTCTAATATTTTCAGAATAGAATATTCTGAGACTATTCTGCTTGTCAGCTTCTCTCTTCCTTTTTATTTTTATCATTCCGTATGAATCTTAAACTTTCAAAAGCCATATCTTCTTCATCCGATCTCCGATTGAACCCATTCAAATTCCTATATTCATCTAAATTCAATATCTATCTTCCAGTACCATTCAATTTCAATTTGGAGTTTATTTGATTTGTCTTTTGAATTGTGTTCGTTTTGCGCTTTCTTTATCGTTAGACATTGAAGCCCCGGAATCGTCCGAAAGAACTGAAGAGCAAGGAAGTAGAAGATTGAAGATAAACAAGACCATCATTGCTATAGCAAGGCAAGTTATACCTTTGATCATTTTGAACCCAGTTTTCGAAATACTTTGTTTCAATGTATTGCATTCTATATCAAGTAATTATTTAAATGCTTTTGGGTATAGTTATTAATCCAAATTGTTATGCCACATTGTCTATTGTATGCCATAATCTTTTGTCACCCTAGGTTGGTTAATTATTAGTTGGTATTATCGTAGCACCAACGTGGGTTGGTTAGATACGATTAGACTGCTTAGCCATGCCACGAGTCATCAATTCATGTGAGAGTTGCAATTATAAACTTGACTAAGTGATTATGGAACTGTGTGATGGAAACTGTGTGTGCTGTGTGCTGTTACTCGTTGATGGCATGTGTTGCATTTAATCAACAGGGTGGGAAAAGATTTAGACTGAGGCAAGTGGTGGATTCTGTGTGAATGGTGGAGCTGTGTGCTATAAACTTTGTGATTTGGGTTAAAACTGGAAGTCTTGCCTTGGTCAATTAAGGACTTAACTTTGTGCGCCATTGAACTGGCCTTCTTGCACGACCACATGCCTAGTATGGGCCGGGCCCGACTTAGTAAGTTATGGAGTCTTGACATTGACAACTCAGTTGTATTTAAGCTATGTGATGGGTCGAGGTGTGTACCACCGTGTTTGGGTCACATCGCGGGACGGTTCACGCATCCCCGCCCAACGGTGTGTGTCGCTCCAAGGGCTATGTGTACAAATTGACGGCAGAAAGCACATCGGAGTGTCATTGTTTGAGATGAAGTCTCCGAAGGTTTTGTTATGGTCATCTTGGCCCCACAGATCAGTCGTGTGGGTAAAGTGTCACACCTCTGCAGAGTGTTTAAACCAATCTATTCGAATAGCCGCGTCCTCGGATATGGACATGCTCGGGATTTCACACGAGGGTAGATTTTCATAAAACAAATGGGAAGGGTCACCGTGTGAGATAACTTGTGCAAATTGTGTGAATAACTTGATTAGACTGTGTGTCCTTCGTGAAATCAATTGTTAACTTATTATTGTCTATTTGTTTTGAATTATGCTTTCAATCTATTATTTGTATTCAATTGCAAATGTTGCATTTACGCAAAATAACCACGAAACCATTCCTTTGGAATAAGCCATCATCTATAAATTGCATTCGTGGTATGACTTGCAGTACGGTGTGTACTCATACTTGCTATAAACAATCAATGAAGTGGAAGAATCGTCGACCCACAAGGTCTACCTCAAGGATCGTGGAGAACTAGGTCGCGCTACCCGATCGATTGCTGTGGGCATATGGATGGGCTTCACCGGGTTATTCATTACGTTCATTGCGCACTTTATTGAGCTATTTGTCTTCTGAGACATTAATTGTAAGCTTTGACCTTAAGGTCTTTACTCTGATAATTATTGTTATTTGTCTATTTATTAGTCATCTTTGTATATGGAATTGATATTTCATCGATGTTGCCACTGTGTGTGCACTAGCGTGATCTGGACTAGTGCAGTATACACAGAGGGTCCAGATTTGCATATTTGGGTCCCGACAGAGGTGGTATCAGAGCCATATTGACTGTAGGTCGTGACCTTAGTTAGAATGGCCGTGTTTAAGGAAACTTCAAAACTTATTTCACAAATGAAAAACCTTAATGATGTGCTATTCTCATCTTGTCTAGCTTCTATTCTCTTCCACTCTATTCATTTCTCATCTATATTCTTCCTCACCGTTTTGAGTATTAAATTAGACCTTCTTTCCTCATAACTTCCATAGTTGTCGTTATCGGTGCCAAATGTCTCGATGGATGCCCAAGAGCTGTTTTGAGTAACTCTTCGAAGACCATGCAACCAACAACGACGTGTCGACATTACTCCAAGTGTTCAAGACAAGTTCGTCGCAAGAATTGAAGACCAAGAAGAAGTTGTATGTCGCCCCTGTCTTTCTCCAAGATTCGCCTACAAGAATCACAAGCAGTCAACGTTGATGAAGACCATAACCAGTTCAAGTTTTCTTCAGACCAGCCATATAGGATAAATCAGTGTTTGTTCCTCCCGTGTGTTGAGCCAAGTCACCCAGTTAAGTTAGAGTTTAATCGACTAGACGATTAGATTTTGGTTTTCTTGTTCTGTGTGTAGTTTGGCTGTGAGTTTTATGCTTCTTAATAGCTTTTCGGCTATTTGTGTGTTCCTTGGTGTTTCTCAGGTTAAACCTGCCCCCTTAGTAGATTGTCTACCCTTACCATGTGCTCTTCCTCTCATCTATTAGCCCCGTCACCAAAGAAATGAAGAACCCTAGTGAAGCCAACACAGTCATTAGTCTTGAAATAGTCGTGTCACGGATCTTGTCAATCCCAGTGGATAGTTGTCAATACCAGGAGTAGCAGATCCAATCATGACACAATTTTAGCACCTCAGACTCAACTCATGAACGCGATGATGTAGAACATGAACAACATGATGACCCAATAGAATCAGACCGTCGCTACCTTGGCCAATTTGTTGAATCATAATAATCAAGCAAGCCGCTGTTCCATCACCAGTCTCAGTACCAAAGTAGACGCCAACCAACAGCTATCGCGAAGCTGCGAAGTGAAACATAAGAGCATGAACCAGTCTCCGTCACCCGTAATCAGCTCATGTCGGCGATGATGCAACCGCTTGACACGGTAGAACTTTTGAAAGGATGCAAAACCCGTTGCCATCCCAACGACACACCCTCAGTTCAAGTTTGTGAAGTTCATGATGACCAGACCACCTATCTTTGAAGGATCAGTCGAGCTCAAGGATGCAGAATCTTGGATTCGCACCATAGAAAAGAAGTTAATTGTTGTGCAATGCAATGATAACGACAGAGTTTTCTATGTTGCTCATCAATTAGAAGGAGTTGCATTATATTGGTGGAAAAACTTTCGCACCGCCGATCCGGACAAGTAGACCATCATTTGGTCAGAGTTCGCCCCAACTTTTCGTCAGCAGTATCCAACATCAAGCAAAAGGGATCAAGAGAAAACTGTTATTCCGATGTCCTACATCCAAGCTAACCATTGTCGCTTGAAGTGTCGCCACGGATAAGTCAAAAGATTTTGCATGTACCCGTTGTGGAGAAATAGGCTACAGTGCCGATGAACACAATATCAATTGTCCTAGTTGCGAAGGAAATCATTCCGTTGGAGAATGCCCAATGAGTAATATCAAATATTTCTTGTGTGAAGGCGATGGTCATTGTCCTAGTCAGTGCCCCATGTATTCAGTGTTGACTTTCGCAATACAATGTCAGCGGGAAAAATTTCAAGTCGAAGCCAGGGCATTAGCAAAAGAAGGCAAACCATTGTCAGTGCAAAATATGTCAGCTGAAAATAACAAAAGCAGAATGTTGACTTTGGTAACCAAAGATCAAGATAGAAGCCACCAAGATCGCCATCGGAGTGTTTTTGAGTGTGGTAAGCAAGACCACTATGCCAAGAGATGCCCTGCGAAGATAGTCGTTCTGCCGTAGCCTGTCAGAAAAGTCGCAAGGTTCGACACATTTATGTTACAGTTATCGCAAAGAAGACCACCACATCAGCCAACATCCTCAGAATAACCAGCCACTCACTCCAGATGCCAGAATGTCAAAAGTCGTTTCGGTCAAGCTTGTAACACCCAGAGCAGGTCGTAAAACAGTAGACTTGTTTGTCCAAAGAAGCAGTCAAAGAAGAGACGTTTGAACGATGATGTTATCAAGAAAGCCTAGATTGGTGATACCAGATTATGCAGTTGTCATTGCAAGTGACCTATACAGCATGCAACTAGATCAGAAGTCAAGTTTGTCTTTTACTTGGTACCCAGGATCAGCCAACTCTAGAAGGATTTACATCATGGATGATATACGGCAAAAGTTGCCAATGAGTTTGCAAAAATGATACAGTTGAGCAGATGACTTTCTCAGATAAAGGTAGTGTTAAATCAAATTGTGAGCTTGGCAAGCACCAATGTTGATCATAAAGTAAATTGTTAGCACAAGGATGTGCGAGAATATCAGTTTATTCAAAAGCTAATCCCCAGAACCTCAGAATCAGTCCTCATATGAAGTAAGGTAAAGCACGAGAACCTGCAGAAGGTGAACCAGGTGATCCATGAATCAATGACTATATATGTGTATCTGATGAGAAGAAACTAAAGTAGTTGATGCTCAAACCAACATCCTAGTGCAAGCATTCCATTTCTCCTGAAAGTATCAAGGTGTACAAGGATCTCAAAGTTGAATTGTGATGATCCAATATAAGGCAAAAGGTCACACAATGTGTTACCATTCGTTTGGTATATCAGAAAGTCGGCTAGTGTGTCAAAGGCCAGACAGATTACTCCTATCTTTGAGAATTCAAGCATGGGTTTTCTCATGACCCAATCGAGATGTAATTTCTTGAAAAGTGATTATTGATCATTTGACAGAAATTTTTGTTTCATACCTATCAATATCACCTAGTTTGGAGACCGCCTAGCAGAGCGGTATACGACAGAAGTTGTATACGACAGAGATGGTATTCGCCGGAATTGGTCTAGTATCAGATCGACAGAGATTGTCAGTTTGCACGATGTGCCAGAATAAGTCAGTGTCAGACCAACGATCCCAGTGTACCTCGTGTTAGTGACCGAGTGTGTATACGACCTTGGATGTCCGCTCGCCAAAGATTGTGTATCACCTCAATCGCTTGATAGATCAAAGGAAATAGTGAGTTTGTGCCTTAACTCAAAGTATCAGGTCGAGCAAGTAAGTGATATGTCCAGAGTTCCCCTACAACGCCAGATGTCAGTCAGTTCATGATTGCCACCATTTGAAGTTCACAGTGGTTGATCACGTGAGTCATCGCTTAGCTAGAAGCAGATCAGATCACAAAGTATGTGGATTTTGCATTAATCATGAAGCAGAATGCCAACTGCCTTTGGTCCTAAAGGGATTGTAAGTAGCTCGCCTCAAGCGGAAAAGCTATATTGTGTATGCGATTATCACCCTCGTAGTCATGTTTATCTTAAGGATACCGTTGAAGTTACGTGTTAAAAAGTTGCGACAGAGGTAAAAAGATGTGTGTCGATCAATTCAAGATTCTAAAGTTCATAAGAAGAGTTAGTTTGTCAACCTAAGCTATCAGTCAGCAGCAGAGTTCCTGAACTCCAGAAGTGTCTTCGAGCACCAATTAAGCAGTTCTGTGAGAAGCAATCGAGTTGCAAGAAGTCCTTTCCTACCAAGAGCCAGCTTATCAAGTTTTCGTCGAAGCAAGAAGTTCAGCAAGAAGCAAGATGTTTTTGTCGCAGGTGTTCAGAAGAGCAGTTCCATCAGAGTCAAAGCAGTTGCAAGCAAGGAGAGCGCCCGAAGGCTGAGTTCCATAACCTTTTCTATAGCCACCCTTAATCTCGGGGACGAGATTCCTTTAAGGGGGGAGGTTTGTAACGTCCCAAAATTTAGCTTTTCAAAAATCTTTTGAGTAGTTTAGGTCCCTGAAAAATTTCACCAATTTTATTTGAATTAATAAAGCTTAATTAGAATTTTTCTAAATTAAAAATATTAAATTTGACTAACATAAACATCAATTTAATCAAAATCTATTTTATTTGGCTTCCTGGTGTTTCCAGGAATTTTCTGGTATTTTCGGGGATTTTTCTGGATTTGTTTGCTATTTATTCTATCTTATCGATTTGTTGCATTTTAATTAAAATCCGAAAATCAGTTTTGTTTTCTCTCTCCTCCCCACGTGAACAGTAGCATGCGGTTACTGTTCACGTGATTTTCGCAACCGAGCCGAACTGCCAAATTAACTCGACGCGATTCATTTTCGATTCAAACTTCAAATATTAATATCTTTTCGCCGGCATATATAATACGAACCGCTGCGCCACAGCGTCCGGCTCGACATCCTCTTCAATCCCCGATTTGCTTTCCTCCGAATCGATCAGATTCGACGCAGTTCGCGAATACGGAGTTCATCCGAAAATCTTCCGCCGCGAGTTTCTCCTCCGTCCGACGTCCGCGGCGAACCGTCTGCGGCGTTGGATTCGCGTCGTCGTGCTCTCACGCCATGGTGCCAGCCCTTCGCTCAAGTTCGCGGAGTTTCGCCGTCCGTCGTATTCCAACCGTATTCTTCGCGTATTCTCCTTCCTCGGTGAGTATTTTCTCAAATCCGACCGCACCATTGCGTCCGGCTCGTCGCTTCCTTTCCGTTTGCCCCTTCACCCCACCGTCGGACGTCGTCGCCGCCACCGCCGCCGTGCGCCATGAACGATCTGTTCTTCGCTTTTTCATGCTAACGCTTTGTCTTCATTGGTTTCCTCTCTGCTTCGGTTCTCTGTAGAAGTATTTAACCCTAGTCGCTCCCTCCGATCTCTGTCTTGCTTTGGCTCCCATGCGCCATGATCGCATTGCTCTCACAAGACCGTATTGTATATGTACACAGATATGTGTTCGTGAGATGCTAAGCCTTCTCTGTGATCCTTCTTTCTCTGCTTTTGGATCGGCTACTCTACTAATATTTTCTCTCTTATGGGAGCCAGCCAAGCCAATCAAACTCCCTTCTCTCTATTCTCTTTTCTTCCACAACAATAGCTTTGCCATCTCTCTACCATCACCGGCGCAGGATAAGCGAATGTGTTCTATGCTATTGTTCCGTCTCTATTCTCGGTTGCTTCTATTGGCGGTGTTGGTTTCCTGCTACTGCTCTACCCGCGCCACCTTCTCATCTCCAGAGCATCATCTGCAACGCCGTTGCGTCGACGACCGAGCTTCCGCCACCGCTCTCTGAACCGGCCGGCCATGTGCCTCTGTTGGTTGCCTTGTCTCTGTGATGGACCCACTTGTCATCTACACCATCCAAACCCCTATATATATATGTATATATGCAAGTACGTATGTATGTATCCTCTCTCTCTTACATGCGGGTCCCGCGTGTCAGTCAACTTTGGTCAACCCTCCTCCATGAGCTTGGTCCACCGTGGACTAGCGTATCTCCGTGGACCTGGTCCATAGACCAGTGACCCACATGTCAACCCCTAATCCTATTTTTGAGAATTAATTTAATTCTTGAAAATTCTTTTATCTCATTGGTCCCACATGTCGCTCTCTCTACCTTTTTCTGGAATTATTTTTAATTCTAGAAATCCATAAATATCAGTCGGTCCCACCTGTCATACACTCATCCAATCTCTAATATTTTCAGAATAGAATATTCTGAGAATATTCTGCTTGTCAGCTTCTCTCTTCCTTTTATTTTTATCATTCCGTATGAATCTTAAACTTTCAAAAGCCATATCTTCTTCATCCGATCTCGATTGAACCCATTCAAATTCCTATATTCATCTAAATTCAATATCTATCTTCCAGTAGCATTCAATTTCAATTTGGAGTTTATTTGATTTGTCTTTTGAATTGTGTTCGTTTTGCGCTTTCTTTATCGTTAGACATTGAAGCCCCTGAATCGTCCGAAAGAACTCAAGAGCAAGGAAGTAGAAGATTGAAGATAAACAAGACCATCATTGCTATAGCAAGGCAAGTTATACCTTTGATCATTTTGAACCCGCCAAATACTTTGTTTCAATGTATTGCATTCTATATCAAGTAATTATTTAAATGCTTTTGGGTATAGTTATTAATCCAAATTGTTATGCCACATTGTCTATTGTATGCCATAATCTTTTGTCACCCTAGGTTGGTTAATTATTAGTTGGTATTATCGTAGCACCAACGTGGGTTGGTTAGATACGATTAGACTGCTTAGCCATGCCACGAGTCATCAATTCATGTGAGAGTTGCAATTATAAACTTGACTAAGTGATTATGGAACTGTGTGATGGAAACTGTGTGTGCTGTGTGCTGTTACTCGTTGATGGCATGTGTTGCATTTAATCAACAGGGTGGGAAAAGATTTAGACTGAGGCAAGTGGTGGATTCTGTGTGAATGGTGGAGCTGTGTGCTATAAACTTTGTGATTTGGGTTAAAACTGGAAGTCTTGCCTTGGTCAATTAAGGACTTAACTTTGTGCGCCATTGAACTGGGCCTTACTGTACGACCACATGCCTAGTATGGGCTGGGCCTGACTTAGTAAGTTATGGAGTCTTGACATTGACAACTCAGGTTGTATTTAAGCTATGTGATGGGTCGAGGTGTGTACCGTGTTTGGGTCACATCGCGGGACGGTTCGTTGCATCCCCGCCCAACGGTGTGTGTCGCTCCAAGGGCTATGTGTACAAATTGACTGGCAGAAAGCACATCGGAGTGTCATTGTTTGAGATGAAGTCTCTGAAGGTTTTGTTATGGTCGATCTTGCCCCCCACCGATGTCGATCGTGGGTAAAGTGTACAGCCTCTGCAGAGTGTTTAAACCAATCTATTCGAATAGCCACGTCCTCGGATATGGACATGCTCGGGGATTTCACACGAGGGGTAGATTTTCATAAAACAAATGGGAAGGGTCAGCTGTGTGAGATAACTTGTGCAGCTGTGTGAATAACTTGATTAGACTGTGTGTCCTTCGTGAAATCAATTGTTAACTTATTATTGTCTATTTGTTTTGAATTATGCTTTCAATCTATTATTTGTATTCAATTGCAAATGTTGCATTTCTGCAAAATAACCACCGAAACCATTCCTTTGGAATAAGCCATCATCTATAAATTGCATTCTGTGGTATGACTTGCGAGTACGGTGTGTACTCATACTTGCTATAAACAATCAACAGAAGTGGAAGAATCGTCACTCCACAAGGTCTACCTCAAGGATCGTGGAGAACTAGGTCGCTACCCGATCGATTGCTGTGGGCATATGGATGGGCTTCACCGAGATTATTCCGTTACGCTCATTGCCGCACTTTATTGAGCTATTTGTCTCCTGAGACATTAATTGTAAGCTTTGACCTTAAGGTCTTTACTCTGATAATTATTGTTATTTGTCTATTTATTAGTCATCTTTGTATATGGAATTGATATTTCATCGATGTTGCCACTGTGTGCACTAGCGTGATCCTGGACTAGTGCAGTATACACAGAGGGTCCAGATTTGCATATTTGGGTCCCGACAGAGGTGGTATTACTATGTGTCTTTGTGGCATATGATGCACTTAAATCAACCAGGGTGGTAAAAGGATTTGGACTGAGGCAAGGGGTGGATACTGTGTGAAAGGGTGGACTGTGTGGACTGTGTGATTAATACTAATCTGTGTGTCTATGTGGTTTGGTTAGCTGGAAGTCTTGCCTTGGTCAATTAAGGACCTCACCATGTGCGCCATTGAACCGAGCTTCTGTGCGACCACATGCCTGCTTTTAAGACGGTCCGCATAGTAAGATAAGGTATCTCAATTGCTTTGTTATGCTTAGTGTTAGCTACACTAAGTGTATCTTGTGGGTAAAGTGTACAAACCTCTGCAGAGCGTAACTTAATCTATTCGAATAGCGCGTCATGGTCATGGACAATGCTCGGGATTTCACACTAGGGGTAGATGTTTTCATAAAGCGTGTAGGGAAGGAGCTATGTGATTAAATCATCTAGCTATGTGAATAACTTTGTTAGGTTGTGTGTGTCTTTGTGAAATAACTTGTTGCTTATTATTGTCTATTGGTTTTACCTGTTTCGATCTATTAATTGTATTAAATTGCAAAGGTTGCATTTATGCAAAAGAGCCACAAAATGCCTTCCCTTGTAAAAAGCCAGCATATATACATTTTGCATCTCTGTGGTGTGGCTTGCGAGTACGGTGTGTACTCACGCTTGTTTTGACGAATCAAGCAGAGGAGGAGTCTTCACCAAAGATTTGAGGACGAGTACATCGAAGGTGCTTAATCGTGAGGTCTTGATCCCAGTCGGTTGCCTGTGGTGAATCGATGGGGTGCCACTACCTGTTTCGTTTCCGCTGTCGTTTATTTTCTCTGTTAGCCCTGCGTGGCTCAGTAATTGTAACTCGACCTTAAGGTCAAAACCATTATTTATTAATCAAAGTTATTCGTTTATGTTACTATTCGCTTGTATGGATCGATTTCCATCTTTGTTAACACTGTGTGCACTAGCGTGATCCTGGGCTAGTGCATTAAACACAGAGGGTCCTGAATCGTAATTTTGGGTCCCGACAAAAGTGGTATCAGAGCCATACTGACTGTAGGTCTAGACCTTAGTTAGATTGGCCGTTCGAGTGTTCAAATTATTTTCTAAAAGAAAATTTAATTTGCAAGACTAAATGAATTGCTTAACTTCTCTTATATCTCTCTAGACTCATCTATTGCTATAATTTCTTTACTCTCCCCGCTGTTTTAACATGGTTCTTACCTCCTGTCTGTCTTGACAGATGCCTTACCTTCGCACCTTCTGAGATAGCAACGAGGACTTGCCGCAGAGTCGTGGGAAGCCGCTGCGCACACTTGAGGCTTCGACTGCCCGATGTACCGTGGCAGTGAGTACATGGTCAACGGACGTGATCGTGGTATAGTCTGCCGTCTAACAATCTACGCTAGGAGGAACACTAGAGGCAGCCAGCCCTTGTACATCTCAGTCAGGAGGATCACCTTCACACAAGGAATCCAGGAGTCGTCACGACTGGCCATGCTCCGAGTCCGCCACATTTACGCCAAGAACCGCCACACACCGCCTTCGCTATCATCCCGTCGCCGCCGGGGAGATGTTCGCGCTTTCCGCTACAAACGGAGAAGGCCATGCCACGTTGGTGCATCTTGCACGGTTCACGGCTGCCCAGGAGGAGTCGCTGGAGATGGCCGCCACCGAGCTGAGGTGCGCCTATCAGGCCTGGGAGGAAGCCGAGGAAAGGATCGCCGTCCTAGAGCAAGCTCTCTACGGTCAGCATGAGCTCGAAGATGATCAAAAGGAAGATCCTGAAGAGCCAGAAGAAGCCGAGGAAGACCCAGAGGAGATTCTAGAGGATCCAGTAGAGGTTGCACACCGAGGAGCCACCAGACTGCACCTAGCACGCATGCTCCTACCGCACCATCCCGGGCATCGAGACCGATTCGCGACGATGCCCTAACTCGAGTCTACACTGTGCGGGGCGCCGCCGTGGATTTGGAGGCTTTCTCGAGTAGTTCGCCTAAGTTCCAGCTTAGTCGCTTAGCCGCTTCTTTTTGAGTCGCCTTTTAGGCGGTAGCTTGTGTGCTTAGGTTCACTTCATTTTCTGTGTGCAAGTATGAGTGCAAAGGCCCTTAGGTATTTGTTGCACCATGCTATTAAGCTATTAATGAAGATTATTTCATTCAAGTTTCTTGAGTCAGTGTTTGTTGGGTTTAATCTATCCCTATCTAGTTCTTAACTCACCTTGTGCTCTCTACCTTATCTAACCTATGGAACTTCACCAGATGGTTCGGACTCGCCATATCACGCAAGTGGAGCCGAGCTCAAGGATCGAAGGCAATGAGCAAACCACTACGGGCAAGACCACCCCAAGCACCTCCTATTGACTTACGAACTTTGGAGCCTTCATGGCGGCCAGACGCAGATGATGTACACCATGATGAACCGATGCGTGCCATGAACAACAACAACAACAATCACAACCATCATCGTGGAGAGCCCCAGCTTGCTCACAACCATCGTGGACCGTCCAAATTGGTCAATTCATGAGGACCCGTCCGCCAACTTTCTCCGGACATGTCTCGCCATAGAAGCGGATGATTGGCTTCGCGTGATTGAGAGGAAGTCGCGATCACCCAATGCAATGATCATGAGAAGGTTTTGTATGCCACCCATCGATGGAGGGCATAGCCTGCGAGTGGTGGGAAAACTTGCGCGGCACATGGAGCACCGCAATATCACCGGGAAGAATTTTCCGCAGTTTTCGCCAAGATCATGTACCAAGGCATTATGGATCCAAGAAGGACGAGTTCCGCGCTCTCAAGCAAGGGGGTATGTCAGTGACTGACTACCTGAACAAGTTTTCTCAACTAGCTCGCTATGCTCCGTAAGACGCCGCATCGATGTGTCTCGCCAGAGTCGATTCTTGAAGGGTCCAACTCAGACTACAAGTCAACTGCTTGCCCACACCTTCCTGCATTTCGTGAGTTGATTAACAAGGCGTTGGTTATGGAGGACAAACGCAAGGAGCTGGAGGATTACCGCAAGCGTAGGATGATTCAAACGAGGAAGCCACCACCACAACAAACAGAGGGCAAGGATAGTGCCACAATAGTTTAATCGCTTTCCCGCCACGTAGTTCTTTCGAACACCCGCACCGCCTTCAGACTCGTCCTTTTGTTCAGTATTCTCGTAACCCTACACCACTCAACCCCACCCCAGGAAACAACAATCGTCAGAATGAACCAAGAGTGTGTTACCATTGCCGTCAGCCAGGGCATTTCGCTAATCAATGTCCTCAAAAGGGAACTATCACTCCAGTTCGCTTCAACCTTGGAGCAACACCTGCCAAGACCCCAGTGCAGAACAACCAAGGAGTTTCTCAGGGAACCACTCAACCAGGAGGAACGCCTCCAAGGGTGGTCGAGTCGGTTAATCACGCCACTTTGAAGGAGCCCAGAAGCACCGTGGTTGTACTGGTAAGTTCCTAGTAAATTCGAGACCGCCTGCTCGCTTTTGATTCGGAGCTTCGCATTCGTTTGTTTCTGGAGTTTTTGCAATCAAGAATAAATTGGAAGTTATGCACCTTAAGCGTACTCTGTCGGTCCAGTCACCTGGAGCAGAGCTAAGTTCTAATTTGGGTTGTTTAGGGGCTAAGTTACTCATAGCTGGAGTTGAGTTTCTAGCTAATCTGGTTATTCTAGACACCCAAACCATAGATGTCATCCTTGGCATGGATTGGTTAACCAAGCACAAAGCCGTGCTAGATTATGGCCGAAGAGCCGTTACAATCGAGGATACCAAAGGAAACAAAGTGGAGTTCCTATCTACCTCAGTACGTAATGGACATCTGCTAGTCAATAGCCTGAAGACTGTCGCATTGGAAGATGTGCCAGTTGTCAAAGAGTATCCAGATGTGTTTCGGAAGAGTTACGGGAATGCCACCGGATCGTGACATCGAGTTTGTCATTGATCTAGTGCCAGGGACAGCACCACTCTCAAAGAGACCTTATCGGATGCCAGCCGATGAGCTAGTAGAAATGAAGAAGCAAGTAGAAGAACTTTTGGAGAAAGGTTTTGTGAGGCCTAGTTCGTCGCCATGGGGAGCGCCAGTTTTGTTCGTCAAAAAGAAGGATGGAAGCATGAGAATGTGCATCGACTACCGGTCTCTCAATGAAGTCACTATTAAGAATAAGTATCCATTGCCCCGGATAGATGATCTGTTTGATCAGATGAAAGGAGCCGAGTGTTCTCAAGATCGACTGCGATCGAAGTTACCATCGCTTGAAGATCCGCCCCAAGGATATACCTAAGACCGCTTTCAACGCTGTACGGACATTATGAGTTCCTAGTCATGTCCTTTGGTCTGACCAATGCCCCTGCCTATTTCATGAACATGATGAATAAGGTATTTATGGAGTATCTGGACAAGTTTGTAGTTGTATTCATCGATGATATTTTGGTTTACTCCAAGTCAGAAGAAGAACATGCTGAGCATTTGAGGTTAATCCTAGAGAAGCTCAGAGAACATCAGTTGTATGCTAAGTTTAGCAAGTGTGACTTCTGGAAGAAGGAAGTGGATTTCCTTGGTCATGTGATGACAGCTGCAGGAGTAGCAGTTGACCCCGGTAAAGTGAAAGCGATACATCGGGAATGTACCAAGACATGCCACGCAGATTCGCAGTTTCTTGGGATTGGCAGGATATTATCGCCGTTTTATTGAAGGATTCTCATCAATTGCTAAACCTCTTACGCAATTGTTGAAGAAAGAGAAAAAGTTTACCTGGACCCCAGCTTGTGAAGGAAGTTTTCAAGAGTTGAAGAAATGTTTGACTTTGGCCCCAGTACTGATTTTGCCAGATATTCGCAAGGATTTCGATATCTATTGCGATGCTTCGCGTCAAGGATTAGGATGTGTCCTGATGCAAGAAGGAAGAGCTGTCGCTTATGCGTCAAGGCAGTTAAGGCCGCATGAAGAGAACTATCCCACCCATGATATGGAGTTAGCCTGCAGAGTGCATGCCTTGAAGATTTGGCGTCATTACCTCATCGGGAATCGCCGCGAGGTATATACAGATCATAAGAGCTTGAAATATATTTTCACTCAGTCGGATCTGAATATCGAGCGCAGAAGATGGCTAGAATTGCTAAAGGATTATAACCTTGGAATCCATTACCATCCTGGTAAAGCCAATGTCGCTCGCACGCTTTGAGCCGTAAGAGCCACTGCAATGCCTTGGAAGTGAAAGAGCTTTGTTCGTAACTTCAAGAGGAATTCCGAGTCGAAGCTAGAAGTGGTATCTAAAGGATTCGTGGCGAATCTGGAAGTGCAATCTACTTTGGAGAAGCAGATTCGCGAAGCTCAACCGAAGGACTCAGAGTTCTCCGACATCAAGAAGAAGATGACAGAAGGGAAGTTCAAGGACTTCACAGTAGATGATCAAGACATACTGTGGATCAATGGACGTATCTGCGTCCCAGATATTGATGGACTGAGACAGCTAATTTTAAAGGAGGCCCATGACTCAAAATATTCGATTCACCCTGGTAGTACTAAGATGTACCAAGATGTTAAGAATAAGTTTTGGTGGCCAAATCTGAAGCGAGAAGTCGCAGAGTTCGTTGCCTTGTGCGACGTGTGTCAAAAAGTTAAAGCAGAGCATCAGAGGCCAGCAGGTCTGTTGCAACCTTTGAAGATTCCAGAATGGAAGTGGGAAGAAATCGGAATGGATTTCATTACTGGGTTACCCAAGACTCAATCAGGTTACGATTCGATTTGGGTAATAGTGGATCGTCTGACTAAAGTTGCCCATTTCTTACCACCAAAACCACTTACTCAGAGATCGTCTGCGCGAGCTGTATATGTCGAAGATCGCCATTTTGCATGGTGTGCCTAAGAAGATTGTGTCGATCGAGGATCTCGCCACCTCCGATTTTGGCAGAGTTTACATGAAGCCTTAGGGACTCACCTGAATTTCAAGATCGCGTATCATCCCGCATGATGGACAGACCGAAAGGGTTAATCAGATATTGGAGGATATGCTGAGAGCACGTGCGCCGCAAATGCTACTCGTTGGGATAAGAGTTTACCATATGCGTAATTCTTGTACAACAACAAGTATCAAGCCGCCTACAAATGTCACCATTTGAAGCCTTGTATGGTCGTGCTCAGAGAACCCGTTGAACTGGTCGAAACCGCCGAACGTCATGCCTTTGGTCCGGATATTATTCAAGAAGCGTAAGAGCAAGTGTCCATGATCGAGAGAGATTAAAGATAGCTCGATCGAGGCAGAAGAGTTATGCCGACAATCGCCGTCGTGATCTCGCTTTGAGTCGAAGATTTTGTGTATCTTCGAGTTCGCCCCGTGAGGTGTGAAAAGGTTCCACGCCAAAGGGAAACTTGCCCCTCGGTATGTTGGTCCGCTCAAGATTTCGAACGTCGTGGAGAAGTGGCTTATCGATTAGAGCCGCCACAATCGCTAGCGAAGTACACGATGTCTTTCACGCCTCACACCAAGAAGTGTCTTCGTGTGCCGAAGAACAAGCACCGCTGGATTCGATTGAACTAAAAGAAGACCTCACCTACAAAGAGCAACGATCAAGATTATGGATGTCGAGAACGCCGCACTGTGGCCGCACTGCTCGTTTACGCAAAATCCAGTGGAGTAACCACTCAGAAGGAGAAGCAACGTGGGAACATGAAGAAGAGTTGAAAGCCGAGTTCCCTAGCCTTTTCTCTAGCTAGCCTGAATCTCGGGGTCGAGATTCCATTAAGGGGGGAAGGTCTGTAACATCCCAATTTTCAGAGCTTTAAAAATCTTTTAAACAATGGTATTAAGAAAATTCACCATTTGGATTTATTTGAATTTTAATTTAAAAAGCTTAATATGGACTTTAAGGACAAACCGATTTAATGAGCTTAATCCCAACATTAACAATTACCAAAATTATTTATTTGGATTCTATGAGCTTGGTTATATTTCCTAGAATTTTCTGGAATTTTTCCAAGTTAATTTGCTATTTTCCATTGCTTATTTGAATTTCTGCTATTTTCTAAAAAGGAAAAACTAAATTAAATCCCCAAGCAGTCGTTGGGCGAATCTCTCCGCCCAACATCGCTCATCCGCCCATCTCTCCGTAGCCGTCCGACGGGATCGATTTGGGCGATCTCGCCGCACGCTGCTGCTCTCGCCTCTCCCGCCTCATCGCCAGGTGGGCCCCACCGCCGTCCTCTCGCTGCTTTCTTCTCTCGCGGCTGACGCTGCCGCAGCAACCGCCATTGGCGGTCAACGCCGAAGCCAAGCGCGGCACCTCCAACCTCCCGATCCCTCCGCGTGTGCGCGCACGACGACTCGCGCCCACCGCCGCCACGAACCCCACTTTCTTCCTTCTTCTTCGCGGGTATGCGCGGCCGCAACCGCCGCCCACAACCTCCACGCCGCCACGCCGCTCGGACCTCCCGGCCCTATAAAGGAGAGCCCGGCGCCCGCCACCCATCCCAAAGCCGCCACCCACTCCCTCTCTCGCCTGTGCTCGCGGAATCGAGATTTCCCACCGCCGACACCGAGGGCTTGGAGCTTCGATTGCGCCGCCTCGCCGCTCTGCGTTGTCGTAGCCGCCACCGTTGGATTCGCCGTAACGCCGCTGGCCGGTGCTCACCTCGCCACGGGAGGAGCCTCTAACGCCGCCGCCGTCGAGCCCGTACCACCTCCTCCGCCAAAGCCTCGCCGCCGCCGCCGCTCGCCCCGGAGCACAAGTGAGCACACCCTCGAGACCCCGTGTTCCCCTCTACCTCCTCAGTACCACTCATCGCCGCAACTTCGCCGTCGTTCGCGGGACCCTCGGGTCCAGCGCGCCCGCACTCGCCGCCGTCCATGTCACTGCCACTCGGCGCCAGGCGCACGCAAACATCCACGTGGCGCCGCGTCAGCGCCACGCGCGCGCGAGTGCGCCACCTCAGCCCCATCCCTGGTCCAGTGGCTCGGTGGACTTGGTCCACCGTGAGCCGGGTCACTGACATGTGGGTCCCACATGTCAGTTAATTCTTTAATTCTTTTAATTCCTAAAATCCTTTGTTGACGCCATGCTTGCGCAATAATCCGATTTTTCTATTGAAAAATAATTCGGAATTCCAGTAAATCCTATTTTTAGGGTTTTCTTTTGATTCAAACTTTGAAACCTTATAACTTTTGCATCCTAACTCAAAATCCATCCATTCAAATTTCTAAATTTGTATAAAATCAAGATCTATTTATTGGAGATTTTACTACATTATTTTATCAGAGTTATTTATACATTATTTATTTTCTTGTTGTTTGCTTCGTTACGGGTAGACTTCGACGATACGTCTGGAAGGTTTGAGGAAGAAGGAGCTTTCCAAGACCAAGACCAGCACTTGAACCTATTCCAAGGCAAGCTATACCCTTGACCATTTTGCTTTCCAGTTTTATAAAAGTATTTTAATTCAAATTACTGCATCTTAATTCAAGTATTTATTTAAAAGCTTTTGGGTGCAGTAGTTAATCCTACATTGTTATGCCATCCTTGTTAATTGCTATGTCCTGATTCCTTGTCACCTTAGTTGGTATTTAGTTGGTAAATATGGTAGCACCAACGTGGGTTGGTTAGTTGCGTATTAGATTGCTCAGCCATGCCACGAATCACTTGTCATGTATACTGTTGTTATAAATTGACTAAGTGAATATGAAACTGTGTGAACAAACTGTGTGTACTATGTGTCTTTGTGGCATATGGTGCACTTAAATCAACCAGGGTGGTAAAAGGATTTGGGTGAGGCAAGGGTGGATACTGTGTGAAAGGGTGGATCGTGTGGACTGTGTGATTAATACTAACTGTGTGTCTATGTGGTTTGGTTAGTGGAAGTCTTGCCTTGGTCAATTAAGGACCTCACCATGTGCGTCATTGAACTGAGCTTCCTGTACGACCACATGCCTGTTTTAAGACGGGTCTGGCATAGTAAGATAAGGTATCTGAATTGCTTTGATACACTTAGTGTTGTAACATCCCAAAATTTAGCTTTTCAAAATCTTTTGAGTAGTTTAGGTCCTCAAAAATTTCACCAATTTTATTTGAATTAATAAAGCTTAATTGGAATTTTTCTAAATTAAAATATTTAATTTGACTAACATAAACATCAATTTAATCAAAATCTATTTTATTTGGCTTCCTCGTGTTTCCAGAATTTTCCGTATTTTCGGGATTTTTCCGATTTGTTTGCTATTTATTCTATCTTATCGATTTGTTGCATTTTAATTAAAATCAGAAAATCAGTTTTGTTTTCTCTCTCCCCCACGTGAACAGTAGCATGCGGTTACTGTTCACGTGATTTTCGCAACCGAGCCGAACCGCCACCAACTCAGACGCGATTCATTTTCGATTCAAACTTCAAATATCAATATCTTTTCGCCGGCATATATAATACGAACCGTCATGCTTCACGCGTCCGGCCGACATCCTCTTCAATCCCCTCGATTTGCTTTCCTCCGAATCGATCCAGATTCGACGCAGTTCGCGAATACGGAGTTCATCCAAAATCTTCCGCTACGAAGTTTCTCCTCCGTCCGACGTCCGCCGGCCAACCGTCATGGCGTTGGATTCGCGTCGTCGTTTCTACGCCATGGTGCCAGCCCTTCGCTCAAGTTCGCGGAGTTTCTCCGTCCGTCGTATTCCAACCGTATTCTTCGCGATTCTCCTTCCTCGGTGAGTATTTCTCAACCGACCGCACCATTGCGTCCGCCTCTGCTTCTTTCCGTTTTGCCCTTCACCCCACCGTCGGACGTCGCCGCCGCCACCGCCGCGCGCCATGAACGATCATTCTCGCTTTTCATGCTAACAGCTTTGTCTTCATTGGTTTCCTCTGCTCGGTTCTCTGTAGAAGTATTTAACCCTAGTCGCTCCCTCCGATCTCGTTTGCTTTGGCTCCCATGCGCCATGATCGCATTGCTCTCTGCGCCTTATTGTATATGTACACAAGATATGTGTTCGTGAGATGCTAAGCCTTCTCTGTGATCCTTCTTTCTCTGCTTTTGGATCGGCTACTCTACTAATATTTTCTCTTATGGGATCCAAACAAGCCAATCAAACTCCCTTCTCTCTATTCTCTTTTCTTCCACAACAATAGCTTTGCCATCTCTCTACCATCACCCAAGCAAGGATAAGTTTCAATGTGTTCTATGCTATTGTTCCGCCTCTATTCTCGGTTGCTTCTATTGGCGGTGTTGGTTTCGCTACTTCCGCTCTACCCGACGCCACCTTCTCATCTCCAGAGCATCACCGCAACGCCATAGGCCGACGAATCGAAGCTTCCGCCACCGCTCTCGAACCGTGGCCGTGTGCCTCTGTTGGTTGCCTTGTCTCTGTGATGGACCCACTTGTCATCTACACCATCCAAACCCCTATATATATATGTATATATGCAAGTACGTATGTCACTCAACTTTGGTCAACCCTCCTCCATGAGCTTGGTCCACCGTGGACTAGCGTATCTCCGTGGACCTGGTCCATAGACCAGTGACCCAAATGTCAACCCCTAATTACTTTATTCAATATCTCCGTTGATTGCAGCCAAGAGATGGGTGGCATTTTCAGATTGAGAATATTCAATATCAACAGCTTTCATTTGATTAATTACTTTATTAAAGCGATCGAAATGTCATCGATGCTCTCTCCGTGACGCATCTCGAATTTATTGTATTCACGCTTGTAAACAGCTTACGCACCTTTTTGATTTGGGACGAACCTCATGATATGTTTCGAGAGTGTTCCAAATTTCATGCGCAGTTGAAGGATTACAAATTCGATCATATTCTTGTCTACCAAGTGCACCATATAAAAGATTCTTAGCCTTATTGTTGTTAGCCAAAAGAATTGCGTAAGTGTGTAGCAATTTCGTGAATAACCAATGGGGCTCTAACAACATCCCAAATAGCTTGTCCTCGCTCAAGAAAGACGCGCATACGATTCTTCCAATAGGCATAGTCGTGCCCATCAAGATATGCGGTTTAGTAGAAAACTTATCCATCGCCAAAGTTCAAAGGACCGTTAAGATCAAGATTGAACTAACCTGCTCGATACCACTTGTTGGACCGTAAAGGCGACTAGAGGGGGTGAATAGGAGCACGCCACTTTTTCACAAATTATGAACTCAATACAATTTCACTCCAAAGAGCTATTAGAACGCTATGAAGATCAATATATCAAGACAATGGAAGACTAGTATTGAATCCAATAAAGACCCCTAAGCAATGCGACAATAATCAAGCAAGAATCAAAGCAACACAAAGTCATCGCGGTCCGATCATTGAGTGAACCTGTCGGACCGATTGCGGGCGGTCGGACCGCTGTTATATCTTGGCGGTCGGACCGCCCAAATCGGTCGGACCGGTGGTGACGGGCGGATCGGACCGGCAATCTCTGTAACCGATCCAAACAAGAAAATCAGCCCGATGACGGTTGTAATTAGGTCTAACTTTTGATTCTCAACTCCAAACTTCACGAAACTTTGCACACACCTTCTCTATGCTATTGAGGACCTATTCCAATCGAATATTATGATAATTCTTGGAACGATCTTGAGCAATTGTCAATTGATTAATGTAAGGTCTAAAACCGCAAGAACGAAAACTTGATCCTAAAGCTTGTTCGTGAGAGATTGATGATCAAGATGATGCTAGATAGATTCACACATATCACAGCAAGCTAATTCACGTGAAAGAATCAATCACAAACTCATGGATCAAAGAAAGCCCTAAAACACGAAATTGAAAGCAAGAACGAAAAGAGACTTATCTCAAGCAAACCTTGCATAGATTGATTTCGTGGTTGATGCTGGATTACATCCACACCATCATGGATCAGTAGACAATCAAAGATCACGAAATTCACCACAAACCATCAAGAGCCCTTGCCTCCACCTCAACTCCCCTAAAGACAATTAGGGTTTTGAAACATAAAAGGCGAGAGAGAGAGAGGTGCAGCCACCATCTCCTCCTATTTATAGTGGAGGCCTAAAACTCTTAGGGTTTGACTTAATTGGGCTCCCGTTAAGGCCCACTAACAAACGGGTCACATACGCACGCTTCGCGAAGCGCCGTCTTTAACCTTTTGACCTAAACCGCTTCACCATGCGTCATGGATTTGCCAATAGGTCACCATTGTCCATCTTGTGTCACGCTTGAGTCGTTGACCCCACCCGCATCGCCGATCGCTCGACCTCAACTCTTCAAGTCTAGTCCCGATTCTCCTTGCCGTTGACCGTCGTTGACCACCAAGCTACCTGCACAACCACAGACAAGAAAACACGAATTCGGGAACAAGTTCTTCACAACTTGACCCATGTTAGTCAAAACATGCATCATGCAAATCATATGCCATGAAACCAATGACTTTGACCTAACAAAACAACATCGCCACGGTTGGCCGACGCTCAAGTAGAAACCGGTCCGACCGCTCAGTGAGCGGTCGGACCGCTTCATGGCCTGGTCGGACCGCTCCCTATGAGCGGTCGGACCGCCTTTGGGACTTAGCCAAATTCAACCTCCCAAATTCAAACCTTCGGAAACTTAAATCCAATAGAACTTCTTCTTGAGACTCCAAAATTATGAGACCAAGTGCATTGGGATCCCTCACTTGCCTACAACACCTATTTTTGGCCCACTTATTTTGACCACTTTTGGTCATCGCGGTCCGACCGCCCCACATGGCCGGTCCGACCGATTTGGGACCGGCGGACCGCCGTGCAAGGACCGGTCGGACCGCCTGACTGAAAAACTCAGAGCTTTGTCGAAAACGCGGAAACGACAAACCGTAAACGCCATTGCCAATTGTCACATCATCCTAAGATCCGGAGCATGTCCCCATGAAATCCACAATCTCCCCTTGATGAACACATTGGCAATTATCCGTAAAATGTAAGTAAGAGGTTTGAAAACGAGTTTACTCAGCTTTTAGACAAAGGCACAACTTGGTCCATAAGCAAGAAAAAGCAATGTAAGTGACCAAGCCGGCATCGAATAGTATAGGCATGTGAGACAGGCAAAAGAAAGCATAAAAACTTTGATTTTAAAAGGGTCAAATTTCTCACATAAGGTCCAAATGAAAGAACAATTGTTCAATTGACCTATGATCATTGTGAGGATAAAATAATGCAATTCAAGTTCAGAATATTCAATAAGACAATAAGAATGCAACTCAAGAACTCCCCCTCACTATGAAATTCAAATTTCAAATTTTCGCCCCTTTGTATAAACTTCTCCCCAATCTTCTCCCCAATAAAGAAATAGAGAATAATTAACACAACTTCGCTTCTCATTTAACACATCTTCTCCCCCTTTGACAATGGATTTATCAAGAAATCACGCCTTCCTCTCATCCAGAGATAACAAATATAGAATAAAGGAAGAAGCAGAAACAAAAGAAGCATAAAGAGGAATATGCATGAAGTGCAATGGAGTGGCTTCAATTTTTGTATTTTTCAATTTTTGATTACAAGAAGCTTTGGAGATTACCCAAAAGAACAAGCTAGTATCTCTAATATTGCACAAACAAAGATATCAAGCTCCGACAAATAGCTAGCAAGATCATGGTAAGACATATATATCAAAGCTAAGCACAAAGGCTCAAAAGTAAAGCAAGAGATTTGATCAATTTAAGCAACGCTCAAATTCAAAGAAGTTCATCAACATGGATCCTAAAGTGAAATTGGCCATGTCAAATCACAAAGTGAGATCAAAAATCTAACAAAGACCACATTAAGAGTCAATCAAGTCCCGTATTGAATCATTTTGCTCAATATTTTGTAAACGCCCATTTGTCAACATTTTTCTCATTTGCATTGAATATTGAAGTTGACTAATGATCTAACTTAGTGACAAGATCCTGGACTAGGAGCCATCCACAAACTCATCCTAAGCTTCACCAAAAGTTGTTTAAAGGTATATCTTAGTAAAGAAGATCCTGGACTAGGAGCCATCCACAAACTCTTTCTAAGCTTCTACCGGCGACAAATCTTGAGGTTCATGTCATTTCGACAAGCAATCCCCATGAGATCGTTCGGATCATCAAACTATCTCCAAGTTCATGTCATTTGACAAGCGCCTCGTAAGAATAGTTTGGCACAATTTAAGCATAAGACAATCTTGATTTTCATTTTTCACATGAGTACTTTTAGAATCTCAAGAACACAAAAGCTCAAGTAATGGTCAATTCTAGATCAAAGAGCTAACAAAGCAATTCTGACAGGGCCAATGTCACAAGAGGAGCACTAATTACGCAACTCGCTAAAACATCCACAAATTGCAATTTTTAGTTTGAGTTGTTTAAAAGGTTCTAGCTCATATAGCAAAGACTTAGCTACACATGTAAAAGCATGATAATTCTAGCAAGTCAAAGAACTAGACATGACATTGAGCAAGAATTGAAATACAAAAGCTCTAAAGGGTAATAGGCAAAGCTTCATCAACTTTAAAAGATAAGCTGAAAATCTTATATTACAATGCATCTTTTTGGATTTTTCATACCATTTGTTGTAACCACTTGATGGAGTTTCTATATGAATGCAATATGACACAATGAGATGCAATTAAAAAGCCTAAAAACCTAAAAGTTCAAAAGATCACTAAGTTCTAAAAAGAACAATAAAAGATCAAAAGAACAAGGAAAGATAAGAAAAGATCAAACTCCCCTCAAACCAACCCATAAGGATAAATTACCCTAACTCGCTTCTTAAGGAGGAAAATTTGGTTTGATCTAAAGGCTTGGTAAGAATATCTCGCCAATTGAGCTTCTGACTCTCGAAGTGCATCACAATATCACCTTTTCAACATGATCTTTAAGGAAGTGAAAGCGAATGTCTATGTGCTTAGTCCTAGAATGTTGCACTGGTTTTTAGCAATATTAATAGCGTATGTTATCACGTAAAAGAGGAACACTAGCAAAGTTTAACCCATAATCTTTCAAAGTGGACGCTATCCACAAAATCAAGCTCAAAGAATAGCAAAGACTACATACTCGCTTCAAAGAAGGGATTGTGCAATGTAAGACCGCTCCTAGAAGACCAAGATACAAGAGAAGTGCCTAGGAAGTGACAGTGCCCGAGGTACTCTTCCTATCTAACCGACACCCGCAAAATCGTAATCAAAAACCTCTAATGGACAAAGTCAAGAGCAGAATACCAAATGCCATATAAAAGGTAGAGTGTAAATACCGAATATGCGCTTAACGGCTTGGCGATGGGAAGTTCTGAGACGCTCAAATCTTGCACAAAGACATACCGTGAAGTGAATGTCCGTCTCGAGGCCGCGATCATGTATGGGAGCCGATCATGTCATGCAGATCAGAATGTACCAAAAATTTCAATTTCAGCTAAAAATGAGACTTTATTAATTTTGTGGATTTTCTGAATTTTTAAAAGCTTTTCAATAAATTATATTAAGGCTAAAAGAATTTATGTGCAAAACTATTACCAACTAAAAGTTGGAATTATTTTATTTAAATCCGAATGCCTCATAGAATTTATGTGAATTTTCTCAAAATTTTTGGACTTCATTTACTATTTTCTAAAGCTTATTTGAATTTCTCGAATTAAATCAATTGAAAAGGTTTAAAAATCTTACACATAAGATCGGGCCAAGCCCAAAGATCAGGCGATCTCGCCCGACTCTCCCCGCGCGCGAGTAACGCGGACCGTCCGATCAAAATCGGACGGCCAACAATCAATCCGCCCGCGCTCTCTCCCGCTTCGTCTCATTGCAAAGGGGGCCACGCACAATGTCGTCTTCCCTGCTCCTTCTTCTCCGCGCGAACGTCACTCCTGCCGCCATTAAAGCCTCGCTGGAGCTCTTCAAGCCCGTGTTTCCCTCCCCCATTTCTCTCGCCATCACGCGCAATGAAAGCGGCCGTTCATACCGCGTTCATTCCCGGCTTTACTCACCTTAAAACTCACAGAACACCGCCGCCTCACCTCCATAGCGGCGCATCGCCACCTCGCCCACGATCTCCACCTCCGGCCTCGCCGCGCCCTATAAAAGGGAGCACCAGTGCGCCTCTACTCCCTCAAGCTTTTGCCCCAACTCTCCACACCTCCTCGCTCCCGGTTGCCCGCACTGGTTCTTCTCTCTCGCGGCCGAGCCAGTGCTCACGCTTCTAGCGCCGCCCGGTGAACCTCCGCCGCCTCAATCGCACCACCGGCCGCCAAGATCGCAAACTCAGTGCGCACCTCCGCACTCGGCATCGCCGAGCTCCTTCGCCGCCAACGATCAACCACACGCCGCCTCGCGTCGCCGACCAACTTCCGCCACGCTCTCGCCGCCCGTAGCGCACTCGACTCGGTGTATCCTCAACGCTTTTGCGCACCTCACGGAGCTCGCCAAGCGCCGCCGCTCGCTGCGCGCCATTTCCTCGAGCGCCTCTCTCCGCGCCGACGTGGTTAGCCACATCGCCCACATCACGCGCCACCTCACCCCTACGGCGTGCGTGGCGCCACGTGGATGCCAACAGTAGCGGCAAGGCCAAAGACACCGCTTCCTTCACATCAGGTCTTTGAGCCGAGTCCACCGTGGACTTGAAAACACCGTGGACTCACCCATGACTGTTTGGGCCCACATGTCAGTCTCTGTGAACAGTATTGCTGACGTCAGCTGGCGCAATAAATAGATTTTCCTTTAGAAATTTAATTCGGGAAATTCTGAAATTACGATTTTGAATTAAAATTAGATTTAAACTTCCAGAGCTCGTATTTCTTCATACAAACTCCGATTTAGGTGATTCAAATTTCTAAATTTGTATAAAATCAAGATCTAACTAACTAAACCAAAATTATTTAATTTGGAGTTAATTTAAATTTTCATTTGAATTTATTTGCGTTCATTTGAATTCTGCTTGAATTTGGAATATTTTCAGATAGATTTTGACGACTCAGGAGAGCTTGACCCTATTGAAGAAGTAGAATACCAGAATTTGAGCAAGGCAAGTTACACCATTGACCATTTTGCCCCAATATTTAAAATTATTTAATTCTGCTTTAAATTATTATTGCATGCATAATTGTATTTAATTATTTTAAATTCTGTTTTAAATAATTAATTATTCCAATTCCTTCAGATAGCCAAATTTGATTGTTGTATTATCAATTCCTTGTAACCTTAGTCAAATGAATTTAAAATAAATATATGCATAGCAAATGCTTAGACCATGAAATATTTGACTTTGGGAGAATTTAGCCAAAATTTCTTAAATTGATAATAAGCCTATGACATTGCTTTGTCATGGTGGACTTTTGCAAATGTCTTTGAAAATCTAAAATAAAAGAAAATGGTTTGTACTTGGGCAAACATGGACCGTTGGTGGGTGCAAGTTTATGCACGGCCTGTCAGTTAGGATCGAGACCTGTGGTTTTTATTGAAAGTTGCCCAAGTAGATTAAGGACCGCCTTTGAGCCGCATCTTGCAAAAGCTCCACCGTACTACCACATGTTCTCAGATGGGCGTAACTGTGCTTAATAATTTGTATTACCTCAGTATTGTTTATGCCATTTTTGTTGTGTGGGTGTCGGTTAGACTTTATTCCCACTTGGCGCAAGAGGGGGTTTCCAGCAGGTGGTTAGCCTAATGGAAGTGAAACCTTAGCGGGCATATTGATATTGAGGTAGTACATTGAAACGCCTTGTGATAATTGCCTAGTCACACACCTAAGGAAGTGTGTATTGGCCACATAACTGCAAATTATCTCTTGTGGGTAAAGTTGTACAACCTCTGCAGAGTGTAAATCTATTCGAATAGCCGTGTCCACGGTCATGGACATGCCGAGCAAAGCCACTCTAAGTTAGATTTGTTTTGGTTTTAAAATAACTTTGGATATAATTTGAGGATGGTTAATCCTTGTGGTAAATTTAAGCGGGTAGCCCTGTGATAGGAGGGTATCCATCACCATGTTTCATATGGAGGTTATCCACTATAAAATGATCAATTTTAAATCGATTTTAGTTATGTAATGAAAATGTGCCTTGAAACTTAGTATAACTATTTAAACCAAAAGGTGATTTATGCAAATAAACCCTACAACCTTCCTTTGAATAACTTATGCATGCATTCTAAATTTTGTATTGGGTGTAATTTATGAGCACGCTTGTAGTGCTCACTCTTCTTGAATATTATTATTCAGAGAGGACTGCTATCCGTAGGTGAGGAGCGGGGCGATTAGGTCGCGATCTCCGCACGATTGCCTGTGGCGCATCGTGTGCTTACCATTATTATTTTGCTTCCGCTAATGTTTTATTTGGCCACAGCCCCAGCTTGTAATAAACTCTATGATTATTAATATACACGCTGGATATGTTTGTGATAACATTTTGTGACTGTACACCGGAAATCTGGACTAGTGTATGAACACAGAGAATTCGGGATCCTTCGCTCCGGGTTCGACAAAAGTGGTATCGAGCCATATCGATCGTAGGTCGTGACCTAGAAGGAAATCAAACCCTTAAGGACTTATTTTGAAAATTTAAAAATACTTTGGTCTTCTTGAGTCATTCCTCAACTTTTCTCTTGAAAATTATTTACTAACTCATCTCCTGCTCAAAATTGTAGATGGTCAAGTTCCGATCGCCATTTCCCATGGAGTCTTTGCTAGTCATTGGGCCGCCATTCTCTGGAAGATGATGCAGCACTTAGACTTTGAAGAAAGACCGACGTATCAAGGATACAAGTATAAAGTGGGAAATCAGGAACGATGGAGAGTAGAGGTGATCCTTTACTCCAATCTATCGCCGAACACGGACTTCCACGCCTTCGATGCCCCAATGCGACGAGACACCTTCGCCAAGGCATCCAGATGCTTTGCAGGAAGCAACCCGCAGACTTCGCTACATCTACGATCATCGCCTCAACGGCACTGGGTTCCACTATTACCCAATGCATATTCCAACCCGGCATGACAGTGCCTTCCGCTCAACTAGAGATGAAGACTGTCCCGATCTCACTCATCAGGTGGATCTGGCCAGAGCTATGGATTATGCCTACGGGAATACACTAGATGAGCTGTCTCTTCTGCAAGTGAAGTTACAAGATGCAGAAGAAAAGTTGAAGAGTGCAGAAAAAGAACTGACCTCTTACAAGGAAGGCGAGGCTAGTTCTAGTGAGCCAGATTATACCCCCATAACACCATAGATTTGACCTTAAATTTTTCCTTTAGTTGCGAATTATGAGCTACCAAACCTTTGTAGTAGCCATAATGAATTAATAAAATAAAAATAAATTATTTTGCTGAAATGTTCTTGTCTTGTGTTTGTTGAATTTGGACTATTTTAGATCTATACTCTTATAATTCCTATCTCTCTTATCTAATCTGTGAAAAGTTCATCAGATGGTGACCACCCGCACCGGAAGTGTTGGTGCTAGAGGGCAAGGAAATGAGAATGCCGAATATCAAGAAAATCCAGTTCAACAGCCACCACCTCCTCCAATCAAGCCCTCGATCGGCGCTAAATGATGGCCAATCAGACTCATCTGATTGAGTTGCTAGCCCAGTCCCTTCACAGCAATCAGAATACCCAAGCGTCAGCAACCTATCATGCTCCTCCACCTCCCACAAGAGTAACTTTGTCAGAGTTCATGAGGATGCGTCCGCCAACATTTTCTAGTAGCACCGAACCCATGGACGCAGATGATTGGCTCAGGGCCATTGGAAAGAAACTGGATATTCACTACACCATGGCATATTATTAAGGGCAATGAAACTGTCGCAAAAAAGTGCTGTGTGCGGCAACTTATCTGCCGGCAATACCTTTTCCCGGCACTTGGTGCTCGTCAGTAAAGTCTTCTGCGGAAAACATTTCCGGCAGATATTTGTATTCTCGCAGCTAATCGCCTAGAAAAATTATTTTTGCCTAGCTATAGTTTCCCGGCGATTAGGGTTTTCCCAGCTTGGAGTTTCTCCTAGCGATTATACTTATTGCCGCAGCTAACCCGCCTTAATTGTCTGCTTTCCCAATCGTTATGCGCCTAGAAAAGCCGGTTTTCCTGGCGCTTGGAGTTTCTCCTAGATTATCCTTATTGCCGTGCTAACTCGCCTTAATTGTCTGTTTTCCCGAACAGTTATGCGCCCTAGATAAGCTGGTTTTCCCCGGCAGTTGGAGTTTCTCCGGCAGTTATACTTATTGCCGGCAGTTAACCCGCCCTTAATTGTCTATTTTCCCGAACAGTTATGCGCCCTAGATAAGCTGGTTTTCCCCGGCAATTAGTGTTTCGCCGGCAATTACCTGCCCTCGGTTGTCTATTTTCCCAACAATATTTTGTCAATTATACCACTTAGAAAATGTGATATGAACAATCTAATAAAAGTACATCACATAGATGAAATTCAAATGATGCAAAATATATAAACCTAAAATTTGAAATTACTGATAAGCACAACAGTACATCTGCCACCATACACATGCAATTTCAGAATTCTGAGCATTCTAATATAGGCATAGTCTTCTTGGCATTTACAAAACATCTATACATAGAATTGACACTAGCTAAATCAGATTACAAATAGATTAAATATAATATGACAGTAGTATTTTGATTTTGAAGATCACCTTTCTATTGGATACATGTTGCGGTAATGTATCTTGGGCCGACAAGCCTCGCTTAAGGTGAAGATGTACCATTAGATGAACCATAATATCAAAAAGGATGGTAGAAATATAGTCTCAAGAAGGCTTAATGTCTCAGCAATATTTGCGCCTCTAACTTTTCCATATCACTAACACGAATAACAGGAGAATAAATTTGCTTGAAGAAGTTGCTCACCCGAATCAATGCTGCACTTACTCTATCCGGCAATGTCTTTCGTACTGATAGTGGAAGTAAGTGCTGCAAGAGGATATGGTTGTCATGGCTCTTTAGTCCAATTATCCTTTTATCCTTAACATGTATGTGGTGACGTATATCAGATGCATAACCAGCTGGAAATCTAACTTGTTTCAAAACTTCACAAAACAATCTCTTCTCTTCAGAACTCATTGAGTAAGCCGCAGGAGGCAAATAAAATGAATCTCCTACTTCAATAGGATGAAGATCTCTTCGTATATCTAGAAGTTGGAGATCCAATCGAGCATTCAAATTATCTTTCGATTTCCCATCGGTACCCAAAAGTGTATGAATTATGTTGTCACACACATTCTTCTCAATGTGCATCACATCAAAATTATGTGGAAGCAACAAGTCTTTCCAATATGACAATTTAAACCAAATAGATCTCCTATTCCAAATTATTTCTTTCGCTTTGCCCATACCCTTACGATTTCTCTTTGATTTTTCTTGTTTGGGTCTTTCCCAAAATCTATAGGAAGATATTGTGTTTGTTCCAAAACCTCTTCTCCAGTTAGCGGCTTTGGTGCTGTCCCAAAATCTGTAGCACCATCAAATGATGTCACATCTAACCTAAATTTATGATTTGCATCTAAGAACCTACGATGACCCATGTAACAAGACTTGCTGCCATTCTTCAAACGTAGAGAACAAGTATGTGAGTTGCAGTGAGGACAAGCTAGTTTGCCTGAAGTAACACATGCAGACACATATCCTAAGCCTGGGAAATCAGTAATGGTTGACAAGATGGCAGCACGCAATTGGAAGTACTCATCCCTGGAAGCATCGTATGTTCTAATACTGTCCTCAAACATTGATATCAAATCATCCACTAGTGGTTCTAAATAAACATCCATGTCCTTCCCAGGTGAATTTCGACCAGGAATTAACAAGGACAGTATGAAATTTGATTGCTTCATACACATCCAAGGTGGTAGATTCAATGGAATAAGAATAACAGGCCAAATGCTATAGCTACAGTTCATTGATCTAAATGGATTAAAGCCATCGGTAGCTAAAGCGAGCCTGATATTGCGGCTCTCTGCACCAAATTCTGGATGTTTGCAATCAAAATCTTTCCAAACTGGAGAATCTGCTGGATGCCTTAATAATCCATCCTTAGTACGCCCTTCAATGTGCCACCATGCATCACTTGTCGCTTTGGAGACATGTACAATTTTGAAGTCTCTTCTTTATTGGAAAATAGCGAAGAACCTTTTGGGAACTTTGTGCACACGCTTCCCATCAAGATTCATCTTCTCTGCTTTCCAACGAGAAGTCCGACATTTCTGACAAAAATCGCTTTTCATATCGCTTCCAAAATAGTACGCAATGTTCTTGCATGCATGAATACCGACATATCCGAGTCCAAAGCATCTAACCATTTTCTTAGCTTCATTAAAGTTTGTAGGTATCGTTGAGCCCTTCTAAAATCTTACGAAGAAGTTTTAGTAGCATGTCAAAACTTCTATCGCTCCAACCTCCAAGGAATTTGATGTGGAGCAATTTGACAACAAAGCGTAGCTTTGAGAAGCTTTTACACCCTGGATAAAGCTCTTGATTGGCATCACCTACTAAATGGTAAAAATCTTCAGCACCTTCACATGGATCGTCCTCAAGACTATCCTTATTTTCACCTAAATCCCCCATTCCATCTAACCCATGCGCTACATCGCGAAGCATATCAAACATCTCATCACCTTCCTCAAAATTGTCCTCTACTTGAACCTCAAAGATACACATTTTGTTGTGCGTAACAAGATGACGCTCCATGAAAAATCCATCTATTGTACCCTTCTAAAAACCCATCACATATTAAATGCACCCGGACAACGCTAGCTTCTTTCCAACAACTATTCACACATTTCCTGCAAGGGCATAATATTGTATTTGCTTTTGCCGATCGGGCAAAAGCATACTGTACAAACTCTTCGACCCCTTGTACATATTCAGACGTGTGCCTACAATTAATTACTTGTTATAAGAATGGACATGAGAAAGTACTAGAAAATAAATTTATATTGTAAGCTTATGTTGTACCTAGGTAGATCCATCCATCTCTTATCCATACCTGCTATGTACTATCAAATGTACAAAACATCTACGCAAAAGATTTCCCCCAATACAATTATTAGTGAAGTGCCTAAAGAAACAACTTGCTTAATGGAATCTTTACAAATCATAATGTCTTAAGCAGAGAGAATGAAGCCTACCAGAGCCTATTAGCAGTCCTTAATTGTTTTGATGTACCACTGCATGTAGGCAGCACAGCTCTATCTGAGACCTAAGTAGCCATCAAACAACATCATATTATCATCCACAGAAAGGAAAAAATGGCTACGTAACCAACTACAATCAAAGATGCCGAGCAAAATAGTACTCACCAGAAACACAGGGGACTTGTCTTCTAGGAAGAGCTCCTCCCGCATTTCTTAAGGAATCGTAACAAAAGAAAAACCACAGGATGCGTAACCACAAAGAAATATATGACCAAATGTAGCATACAAGTGAAAAGGGTTCTATTCTCTATTACGAAGCAATTGTCCTCTATTACGTAAGCAAATATATGACCAAATAGAATGGAAGGAAAAAACTGCTCCAACATGGAGATCCATCCAACAAGCAATACGCATATATCATGCATGCATCAGTATTTGACACACCTCATACACATTTTGAATACAACGTTCGAGGACAAGTCAATCAACTGGGATTATTAATATCATATTATTGTTTTGAATTAACACTAGTTGATAATTTTCAACAATTAAATCGCTTACTAGTTTACGCCAATCATGACTGTGTTTTGAATATACATATGCGCTTCATTGTTTGCAATGAGACCATATGAACTAGTAGGTTCATTATACTTGGGCATTACTTAGACCTTCCGGTACAAAGTGTTAGTCTTCTTAATTATTAGTACTAGTAGTCCTTTTGCATTGAAGTATTACTTGGAAACATATCCATAGTCTTCTAGCTAGGTGATAGAAACATAAATGTTAAACAAATTAACTACAACAATTGGCTTCTTGGGTTCCTTCCGTTTCAGGCAAATTTTGTGAAAAGTTAAACTTGCCATCATGCATGGACAATATATAAACCCTAGTAGGGCCTTTGCCAACCCAACACTTGGCAACTACAACAACGCTTCCCCTCATTGGACTGTAAAATATGCAAGCAGATATGGTAGTGATGGCATTTCTTTTTGTTTAAGGTCCATGTCCAAGCGACAACTTAGTCTAGTAGACATCAAACACACCTTCAGTTTAGAATATGCCCAAGAGTACCGAGGGTGCTTCCCACTGTGCCCACCAAATGCCTCTTGCCAAGAATCAACAAGTGCGAATTTTGTCTCTCACTTGAATATCACCTGTAAAATGGTCAAGAAAATGACAAAAGAAACAATGGAAAGCACTTGAAGGAACCCCTAAAGATTTATGATGTATATGGTAATTCAAATGTATTAGTCACAGATTCAATAGTCAGTGTAGCATTCAGATAATTCAATGTGACTGTAAGAGCAAAGATCAGATGAATAGATACGAATGGGGAAAAAAGATCTTATCATGAATTAAAAAAGGAATATTGCAAAAGAAACTATTGCTGTGAGTTCCCCTTGTCATTAGTTTGTAGGATCTATGATTTACCCATGATCAATTCATCATTTAACACTTGTATGTTTCAGCAATTCATACATAAACCAATCTGTGCTGAATGTAAGTGTCATTTTGAAAACATTTGAAGTGCCTCGGGCAAAGATGTAGATTGGATTCTCAAGGATGTTTTTCTTGGCGATGTTCTTGGCGAGATGTTAGGCAAGGAAGACCTTCCAAAAGCACTTCCGAGTTTAGTGAGCTCAACCAAAATGCTTGATGTACTGAGCATTGCTTGTGGGGAGAATCATGCGGCCATAATCACTAAGCAAGGGGAGGTCTTCTCCTGGGGCAAGGAGAGTAGTGGCAGATTGGGTCACAAAGTAAATGAGAGTATAGCTTGTGGCTCCAATTTCACTCTGCAGTCTGTTTGCATAGGGCAATCTCAATGAAGGACTAGTCTCAGATGCGCTGATTGCCAAATGGCTTTTGGTTTTACTAGAAAGAGGCACAATCACATAATCAGTGGTTCTATGTTCTGCAATTCTGCAGAGTAACAAGATTACAAATGCAGCGCTTGCACCGCACAAGAGCGAGTAAGGTATCGTGTTTGTGATGTGTGTTTTGTCAACTACGAAAGTTGTGGATTCAAAGAAAGTAAAGTCGTAACTAAAGATCAACAAAGGAGAAATGTTTAAAATGAAATGAAGGCATACACACCTAAGGTATCACAGATATTCAAGGAAGCGAACTTCATTGTAGAAAAGATGGCTTTAGTACAAGGTCCCAATCAATGAATGAGGACTCTCTTGCCCAGTTCAAGTAAAAACTCAAAGATGGGGGCACGTTGAGTGCCTGCTCAATTTATATCTGCACAAGAGTTTTCAAAATAATCCGATATCAAATAATCGGATGTGTGGTATCTCTTTTCCCAAAGAATGCATGATTACAGAGTCTTTGAGATCTAGCGCTTCTTTGCAACAATCACGATGGTCGAGAGAAGAGTCAATATGATGGAAACGATGATACTCACGGAAGAAGTAAAGAAGCTTCGTTCACGGGTAATTCATTTATCATCGATCAACAAATAATCTTTCTCCTTTGAGAATCAAGAAAGTTGATATTGTTGTTCTTTGTTCAAGTAGGTAATCGTCCTTGCAGAGCAATGTCGAGAAAAAGTCTTACGTTCAACTGTATAAACAAAAATATGATGAAACATGGTTAGTTGTTAGGGATGAGGTCGCAAAGTGCAAAGTCGCCAAAGATGTCATAAAGGTTCTAATCGATCGGTATGAACTTGACATAATCCCATTGCGGAGTATTGTCGATATTTTTTCAAGAATAATGTAATGCATCACTCCACCTTGATTGTGGGCCACTCTTATAGCTATATGACCCATTCACCTGTTGTAAATTGTGCAGTGTAATTCCCTGTCAGAGGAACTTTCAGTTGGACAGCTATCAGAAAACTCCAACGGCACACCTACTAGCATCCCAGGACAACCGATGAAAGCAGAATTGCAAGATTACCCTAGTAAAAAAACTTGAATATGCTCTATAACTTGAATATGCACATGATCCCCACAATTCTTTGTTAGTGTCTCCAACAGCTGCAAACCAATTCCACAAAATCCTGAGGGATCTCTGTAATGAGTAAAGAATCACTCTATCAAGTTACAAAATCCTGAGGGAACTCTGCTCAAATCATCACTTGCTCTACAAAACTACAACTCGCTTCCAGCAAATAATACAATGTGCTGGTGCCGATTAACTACCGGCCATTGGCGCTGCTCCAACACAGGCAAAGAGATGACACTTCTAAAACCGCTAATCTCGCATCCAATTATTGCCGTTTGGTCAGAGGTTTCGTTTCGCAATTAGTACAATTTACAAATCCTCCGGTCAATCAAGCTCAAACATTGACACACACACACACACAAAAAAAGAGAGAGAGGAGATTCTTGCCTTGCAGGTCGCGGCACTCGGAGGTCACCTCGCCTGCGTCTGAGCCAGCGTGACAACGAGAGCCGCACAACGAGAGCTGGGACGAAGGAGGGGCGGCGCTGGGGAACTGGGAGGAAGGGTGGCGCTGGGAAGAAGGAGGGGCGGCGCTGGGGAACTGGGAGGAAGGGCGTGCGGAGAGGGTGGCGACCGGGAGGACGGGAGGCGCGGGAGGAAGGGGCGTCGGCCCCAGGGAGGACGGAGGCGCGGGAGGAAGGGGCGGCGCTGGGAGGACGGAGGCGCTGGGAGGAAGGGGCGCGCTGGGAGGACGGAGGCGCTGGTAGGAAGGGGCGGCGCTGGGAGGACGGGAGGCGCGGGAGGAAGGGCGGCGCTGGGAGGACGGAGGCGCGGGAGGAAGGGGCGCGCGGGAGGAAGGGGGCGCTGGGAGCTGCGGAGGAGAGGCCGTCATGGGAGATCGAAGAGGCAGCAAGGCATTGTCGGGAGGAGGTTAGGGATGGTGGGGGTGGGGAGGGGAAGAGATAAGGTGGAGAGAGACATGGCGAAAAAATTTGGCGCTTCTTTTCCCCGGCGAAGCATTTGGCGCTATTTTTTCATCTCCGTCCAATATTTTTCCGTGATTATATTGACATAGTTTATTTTTTTACTACGGATATGTTGTAGCTAAAATAAAAATATACCCGCAGATAAGTTGTTCTACATAATAGTTATTGCGGCAGATAATAAGACCCGTAATATCTTCAACATTGCCGTGGATAATTTGCCTCTCACCTAATTCTTTCCGTGAGATTATTGCCCTTAATACTATGTCATGGTGTAGTGATTGCTCAATTACGATCGTGAGAGAGTTTTGTTTGCCTCTCATCAATTGATTGGTCCCGCATCGTAATGGTGGATAATTTCAAAGATGTCCCATGCTAATACCCAAGAAATCACTTGGGATGAGTTCATGCAAGCTTTCCACGATCTCACATTCCATCCGCATGATTACCTTGAAAAGAAGGAGTTTCGCCGCTCCGCCAAGGAAACCGCTCATTGGCGAGTATCTCGCATAAGTTTAACCAACTGGCTCGCTATGCCCCTGAGGATGTAGCCAGAGACGAAGACAGGCAAGAGAGGTTTCTGGAAGGGTTGAACGACGAACTCTCTGTTCGTTTGATTTCTCAGGATTTTACCGACTTTCAGCAGCTTGGTAAATAAGGCCATACGCCAGAAGGCAAACATCGAAATGGAGAATCGCAAGCGGAGGATGGCAATGAAGTTTAACTCGGAGGATCGCCCAAGCCTCGCTTTCTCTCAGTCTCAGCCACCTCAGCGTGGGAGATTCCAGACTACTACACCAAGAGTTCCAGCTCCAGTTCCGCGCCCAAATACTTCCGGATTCCATAGTAGTTCATCCGAGGATGGTTTGGAGGCGCTTATTTCCACAAGAGAATCACATGCTTTCACCGCAACGAGTTGGGTCATTATGCCAATAAGTGTCCTAAGAAGCGCAGATCACACCCCGTCAAGCCAACTCCCGAGTTTCGGTCTCCCATGGTCCTCAAGACCACCGGTCGATTCATGAAGGGACGTGTGAATCACGCCACCGCAGAGGAAGCCCATGCAAGACACGGATGTTGTTCTTGGTACGCCTTGTCAACTCGAGATCAAAGATCGCTTTATTTGATTCCGAGCTTCGCATTCTTTTGTTTCAAATAAGTTTGTGGAAAAGTATGGGTTATATACCTCCCCTTAGTTAAGCCCATGTTAATCCATTCCCTGGCTCGTAAATGAGGGCTAGTTTATTCTGGTCCAAATCTTACCTTTGAAATCTCTGAGTAACTTTCTCGCCAATTTAATAGTCCTGCGCTCGCAAGGATTGGGCGTAATTTTGGAATGGACCGGCTTGCCAAAAATCGTAAGGTAATAGATTGTGCTAGTAGATCTATCAACCTCACCAATGAACAAGGGATTTCAGAGAGTTCCAACCCAAGACTTCTACTTAAAGAAGTCCTATCTTGACCAGCTTTAAAGGAAGTGAAACGAAGATATACCCGTGGTACAAGAATATCCAGATGTTTTTCCGAGGACTTACTCGTATGCCACCGACCGACATAATGTTCTTGATTGACTTAGTCCTGTGGATCGCCCAATTTCAAGCGACCCTACGAATCCGCAAACGATCTAGCAGAGTTGAAGAAGCGATCGAAGAACTACAGAGTAAAGGTTACATTCAACCGAAGTTCATCACCTTGGGAGCTCCAAGACTATTTGTCAAAAAGAAAGACAATAGTATGAGAATGTGTGTGGACTATAGATCACTCAATGAGGTAACAATCAAAAACAAGTACCTGTTACCTAGAATAGATGATCCGCTTGATCAACTTAAAGGAGCCAGTGTTTTCTCCAAGATTGATTTGAGGTCGCTACCATCGCTAAAAATCGACTAAGATATTCAAGACACCTTCACCACCGGATATGGATCAGACGAGTTCACAAAGATGTCATTTGACTAACAAATGCCCTCGCTTATTTCATGAATATGATGAACAAAGTGTTCATGGAATTTTGGATAAGTTTGTGGTAGTATTCATAGATGATATTCTCATCTATTCAAGAGATATGGAAGAGCATGAAAACACCTCGTAATTATTTTGGGCAAACTTCGAGAACACCAACTTTATGCCAAACTCAAAGAAAAGTGAATTTTGGCTCACCAAGTGGCATTTCTTGGACACATTGTGTCACAGGAGGAGTTGCAGAGACCCTCAAAGGTTGAAGTCAGAATGGATTGGAAGCAACCCAAGTCGATCCACGTATGAGAAGTTTTCTGATTAGTGGGTACTACCGCAGATTCATTGAAAGTTTCTCCAAGATCGCCAAACCCATGACTCAACTTTTGAAGAAGGAAAAGAAATTTGAATGGACAAGTGATTGTGAACATAGTTTTCAAGAGTCAAGAAAAGACTAGTCTCTGCACGGTGCTAGTTTTACCGGATATACGTAAGGATTTTGAAGTTTTCAGGACGATCCCGCTGTGGGCTAGGATGTGTACCGATGCAGAAGGAAAAGTTGTGGCTTATGCATCTCGCCGCTTAAGACCACATGAAGGAAATTATCCAACTCATGATTTGGAGTTAGCAAGAATTGTGCATGCTTTGAAAATCAAGCGGCATTACCTCATTGGTAACATCACTGTGAAATTTTCACAGATCATAAGAGTTTGAAATATATCTTCACCCAATGATCTTAATCTCGTGCAAAGAAGATGGTTGGAGCCGATAAAGATTATGACCTTGGAATTCACTATCACCCGTAAAGCTAACGTGGTAGCGGATGCTCGAGTAGGAAGGCATACTGCAACACGGTGTTAGTTCAAGAAAATCAACCAGAGTTGTATGAAGAACTAAAGCATCCGAACTGAAATTGTCACCAAGGTCAGATCAACACAAAGGAAGTCCAACCAACCATACAAAGTCGATCGAGAAAAACAACTAGAAGATGAAGACATCAAAGAAATCATGAAGAACATGAGAAGAGGCAAAGCCCGAGGATTTTCTGAAGACGAGCAGGGCACAGTATGGTTTGGCAACCGATCTGTACCTAAACATCATGAAACCGCATAACCGATTCGAAAGAAGCTCATGAATCACCTTACTCTATTCATCCCGGAGTACAAAGATGTACCAGATCTCAAGGAAAAGTATTGGTGGGTTAGTATGAAGCGAGAGATCGCTGAGTTTGTTGCACGTTGTGATGTATGTCAGCGTGTTAAGGCAGAACATCAGAGACCTGCCGGATTGTTACAACCATTACCAATTCCCGAGTGGAAATGGGAGGAGATTGGTATGGATTTTATCACCGACTACCTAGGACCCAATCAGTTGTGATTCCATTTGGGTGATAATTGACCGATTAACAAAAGTGGCTCATTTTATTCCAACAAGACAACTTACGTAGCAATAAGTTAGCAGAATTGTACATGGCTAGGATCGTCTGCTACATGGTATACCCAAGAAAATTGTGTCCGACAGAGGTTCGCAGCTCACTTCAAAATTTTGGCAGAGTCTACATGAAGCTTTGGGAACTGGACTCAACTTCAAAGACAAGATATCATCCCCAAACAGATGGCCGACCGAACGTGTAAATCAGTCCTAGAAGACATGCTTCGAGCTTGTGCTATAGATTATGGAAGAAGTCGATAAGAATTTGCCCTATGCAGAATTTTCCTACAACAACGACTTTCAAGCCACTGCAGATGTCGCCATTCAAGCATTGTATGGTAGAAAGTGTAGAACCCTCTTCTTTGGGATCAAGTAGGAGAACACCAATTCTTCTGACTGCAATTGATAAAAGAAGTCAAAGTAAGGTAAAAGCAATAAGAGAACGTCTCAAAGTAGCTCAAACCCGACAAAAGAGTTATGCCGATAATCGTCTTGAGAGAACTATCCTTCGAGATGGGAGATTTTGTCTATCTCGTGGTAACTCCACTCCGAGGAGTGAAGAGATTTCGAACAAAGGAAAACTCGCACCTGCATTTGTCTGACCTTATAAGATTTTGTCAAAGAGAGGTGAAGTTGCTTATCCATTGAACTACCAAAGATCCTTGTCACTGTTCACAATGTCTTCCATGTATCCCAGTTAAAGAAATGTCTAAGAGTACCAACAGAAGAAACACCGCTCGAGAGCATCGATCTTCAGGAAGATCTCACCTATGTGGAACAACATATCAAGATTCTCGATGTGGCGTAACGCGCCACCGTAGCAAAGTCATTCGCTCTTGTAAAGTTCAAGGAGCAATCATTCGTAAGAAGAAGCTACCGGGAGCGAGAAGAAGTTTTGAGAGCCGAGTATCCCTACCTTTTGTCGACTAAGTCCAATCTCGGTCGAGATTCCCTTTAAGGGGGGTAGGTTTGTAACAGCCCAAAATTTCAATTTCAGTTAAAAATGAGACTTTATTAATTTTTGTGGATTTTCTGGAATTTTTAAAAGCTTTTCAATAAATTATATTAAGGCTAAAAGAATTTATGTGCAAAACTATTACCAACTAAAAGTTGGAATTATTTTATTTAAATCCGTAATGCCTCATAGAATTTATGTGAATTTTCTCAAAATTTTTGGACTTCATTTACTATTTTCTAAAGCTTATTTGAATTTCTGGAATTAAATCAATTGAAAAAGGTTTAAAAAATCTTCACATAAAGATCGGGCCAAGCCCAAAGATCGTCGCATCTCGCCCGACTCTCCCCCGCTGAAAAACGCGACCGTCCGATCAAAATCGGACGGCCAACAATCAATCCGCCCGCGCTTCTCTCCTCTTCGCTCTCACTGTGGGCCCGGCCCGCAAGACATTGTCGTCTTCCTGCTCCCTTCTTCTCCGCGAACGCTACTCCTGCCGCCATTAAAGCCTCGCCGAGCTCTTCAAGCCCGTGTTTCCCTCCCCATTTCTCTCGCCATCACGCGCAATGAAAGCGGCCGCTCATACCGCGCTCATTCCCGCTTTACTCACCTTAAAACTCGCCAGAACACCGCCGCCTCACCTCCGCAAACGCCGTTGCCACCTCGCCCACGATCTCCACCTCCCGCCTCGCCGCGCCTATATAAAGGGAGCACCAGTGCGCCTCTACTCCCTCAAGCTTTTGCCCCAACTCTCCACACTCTCCTCGCTCCCGCTGCCCGCATTTGGTTCTTCTCTCTCGCCGAGCCAGGCTCGCTGCCTCTAGCGCCGCCACGGTGAACCTCCGCCGCCTCAATCGCACCACAAGCCGCCACAAGACCGCGAACTCGGCGCACCTCCGCGCCCTCGAAGCATCGCCGAGCTCCTTCGCCGCTAACGACCAACCACACCGCCGCCTCGCCGCCGACCAACTTCCGCCACACTCTCGCCGCCAGTAGCGACTCGACTCGCTGTATCCTCGAACGCGTTTTGCGACTCACCGAGTCGCCAAGCCGCGCTGCTCGCTGCGCCATCGGTTCCCGAGCGCCTCCCTCCTCCGGCGACGTGGTTAGCCACATCGGCGCCACATCGCCGCCACCTCACCTACCAAGTGCGTGGCGTACGTGGATGCCGTGCCAACAAGAGCGCCAAGGCCAAAGACAAACGCCCTTCACATCAGTCTTTGAGCCGAGTCCACCGTGGACTTGGAAAACACCGTGGACTCACTCCATGACTGTTTGGGCCCACATGTCAGTCTCTGTGAACAGTATTGCTGACGTCAGCTGGCGCAATAAATAGATTTTCCTTTAGAAATTTAATTCGGGAAATTCTGAAATTCTGATTTTTGAATTAAAATTAGATTTAAACTTCCAGGAGCTCGTATTTCTTCATACAAACTCCGATTTAGGTGATTCAAATTTCTAAATTTGTATAAAATCAAGATCTAACTAACTAAACCAAAATTATTTAATTTGGAGTTAATTTAAATTTTCATTTGAATTTATTTGTGTTCATTTGAATTCTGCTTGAATTTGGAATATTTTCACAGATAGATTTTGACGACTCGGAGAGCTTGACCCTATTGAAGAAGTAGAATACCAGAATTTGAGCAAGGCAAGTTACACCATTGACCATTTTGCCCCCAATATTTAAAATTTTTTAATTCCTGTTTTAAATTATTATTGCATGCATAATTGTATTTAATTATTTTAAATTCCTATTTTAAATAATTAATTATTCCAATTCCTTTGTATAGCCAAATTTGATTGTTGTATTATCAATTCCTTGTAACCTTAGTCAAATGAATTTAAAATAAATATATGCATAGCAAATGCTTAGACCATGAAATATTTGACTTTGGGAGAATTTAGCCAAAATTTCTTAAATTGATAATAAGCCTATGACATTGCTTTGTCATGGTGGACTTTTGCAAATGTCTTTGAAAATCTAAAATAAAAGAAAATGGTTTGTACTTGGGCAAACATGGACCGTTGGTGGGTGCAAGTTTATGCATGGGCCTGTCTGTTAGGATCGAGACCTGTGGTTTTTATTGAAAGTTGCCCAAGTAGATTAAGGACCGCCTTTGAGCCGCATCTTGCAAAAGCTCCACCGTACTACCACATGTTCTCAGATGGGCGTAACTGTGCTTAATAATTTGTATTACCTCGATATTGTTTATGCCATTTTTGTTGTGTGGGTGTCGGTTAGACTTTATTCCCACTTGGCGCAAGAGGGGGTTTCCAGCAGGTGGTTAGCCTAATGGAAGTGAAACCTTAGCGGGCATATTGATATTGAGGTAGTACATTGGAAACGCCTTGTGATAATTGCCTAGTCACACACCTAAGGAAGTGTGTATTGGCCGACATAACTGCAAATTATCTCTTGTGGGTAAAGTTGTACAACCTCTGCAGAGTGTAAATCTATTCGAATAGCCGTGTCCACTGGTCATGGACATGCCGAGCAAAGCCACTCTAAGTTAGATTTGTTTTTGGTTTTAAAATAACTTTGGACATAATTTGAGGATGGTTAATCCTTGTGGTAAATTTAAGCGGTAGCCTTGTGATAGGAGGGTATCCATCACCATGTTTCATATGGAGGTTATCCACTATAAAATGATCAATTTTAAATCTGATTTTAGTTATGTAATGAAAATGTGCCTTGAAACTTAGTATAACTATTTAAACCAAAAGGTCGATTTATGCAAATAAACCCTACAACCTTCCTTTGAATAACTTATGCATGCATTCTAAATTTTGTATTGGTGTAATTTATGAGCACAGTTGTAGTGCTCACTCTTGTCGAATATTATTATTCGTGAGAGGACTGCTATCCGTAAGGTGAGGAGCAGGACGATTAGGCACGATCTCCGCATTTATTGCCTGTGGCGATCGTGTGGCTTACCATTATTATTTTGCTTCCGCTTAATGTTTTATTTGGCCTCAGCCCAGCTTGTAATAAACTCTATGATTATTAATATACACGCTGGATATGTTTGTGATAACATTTTTGTGACGTGTACCTTTCGAAATCTGGACTAGTGTATGAACACGAGAATTCGGGATCCTTCGCCTCCGGGTTCGATGTACTCACGTTGATCCACGACTTCTCCTTCCTCATCCGGATCCAAAGCGATGGTTGCCATGGGAGTGGAAATTGGCTTGCAAATACCCATGTTGAAGCGCTTGAGTAGATCTTTAGTGTACTTCGTCTCGATGGATGAAAGTTCCTTCCTTGCATTGCTTGATTTGAAGTCCCAAAAGTAATTAAGCTCTCCCATCATACTCATCTCAAATTCCCGGACATAGTGTCGTAAGAGTCGAAACAAGAGCATTAGAGGAACCACCAAAGATAATATCATCCACATAAATTTGAGCAAGCAAGAAGTCATTGTCACGCCTAAGAATAAATAGAGTTTTATCCACTTTACCCATCTCAAAATTATTTTTAAGCAAGAAGGTCTTAAGTCTATCATACTGTGCTCTAGGGGCTTGTTTAAGACCATATAATGCTTTAGATAGCTTGAAAACACGATTTGGATATTTAGGATCCTCAAAACCAGGGGTTGCTTAACATACACTTCCTCATCTATGAAACTATTTAAAAGGCACTTTTAACATCCATCCGATATAATTTAAAACCTTTTGATGCAGAAATGCAAGGTAATGCGAATGGCTTCTAGTCTAGCAACAGAGCAAATGTCTCATCAAAATCTAACCCTCAACTTGGTCAAACCCCGAGCTACTAATCTGCCTTATTTCTAACCACGTAACCATCCTCACCTTGTTTATTCTTAAACACCCAACGGGTTCCTATAACATTATGACCACTAGGAGGTTCTACTAGGTTCCAAACTTTGTTTCTTTCAAAATTCTCTAACTCCTCATGCATGGCATTTACCCAACTAGAATCGATAAAGCATGTGATATATCGCGGGGTTCAAAAGAAGCAACAAAAGCCGAATGAGAGTAGAGATTTGGATCATTATACCGAGCGAGTGACTCGCTCATGTAGATTACCTATTATCCGCTCCGAGGATGCCGCTCTTAATGCGGTGGAGCGCCGGGTGAGATGTCGCTTCTTCGACCTCCGCAGTATCGCGATGATGATGATGCAGCAGAGCCTCAATCAAGGTGAAGTAGACGTAGCGTGTTCTTGTATCAATATGGGCGCCTCAGCAAAGCAGATGAGGGAATGACATTAGCTTCGTCCTCATCTTCCTCCACAAAAATGCTTTCACACCAGAATCATCTCAGAGTAGCAATTGATCTAGCTCTGTGGCTAGTCTCATCAAAAGTGACATTACAAGTCTCCCGAATAATGTTAGTCTCGAGATTAAAACTCGAAAACCCTCGAATGAGCAGGATAACCTGTAAATACCCCATCAAAAGTTCTTGATTCAAATTTATCTAAGTTGCTGTCTTAAGGATAAAACATTTTGATCCAAAACTCAAAATGCGAAACAGAGGGTTTTCTACCAAAACGAAGCTCATAAGGAGTCTTGCCTAAAGAAGGTCTCAAAAAGACACGATTGGCAATATGACAAGCGTAGCAATAGCTTCGCCCAAAATCTCTTCTGTGTTATACTCGCTCTAGCATCGTCCTAGCCATTTCGACTAAGGTCCTATTCTTCCTTTCCACCACGCCATTTTGTTGAGGGACGTGTGGAGAGGAGAACTCGATGCTCAATACCACGCCAAAGACAAAAAGAAGCAAAAGAAGCATTTTTGAACTCCGTGCCATTATCACTGGAATCGCTCTCAAAGCACCAGAAGCTCGAAGCCAAACGAAGAACAAGGTCATGAAAATAACCAAAAGCTTCATCTTTTGAAGTAAGAAAGAACACCCAAGTATATCTTGAAAGATCATCGACTATGACTAGAATATACCATTTTCCACCAATCGATCGGACTCTAGCAGGACCAACAAGATCCATATGAAGCAACCGCCCCGTCCGTCACCATAACCATAGTCACAGTAGGGTGTGAGGCGAAGAACTTGTTTGCCATGCCTACAGGCGCACATACATCATCTCTTGATGACTTTGAGTTTGGGCAAACCTCTCATAAGATCAAGGTTGCTAACTCGCGTCGATGATCAAAACCAATGTGCCCCAAACGTCAATGCCAAAGCCGTAAATCGAAGAAGATGTAAGCAAACATTTAAGAGATCCAAAGAAGAGATTACAAAATCACTCCAAAAATTCTACCAACTCTAGATATTCCAAACACAAGCTCACCAAGAGAATCAAGCACACGACAAGCATTTTTCTTAAAAATAGTCTCATAACCATCATCAAGAAGTCGAGAAACAGAGAGAAGATTATACCTAAGCTTGTCCACAAGAGCGACATCCTTTAGAATGAATTTGTTGTTTACCCTAATTGATCCTGTTCCTTCAATTCGCCCTTGTGTATCATCTCCAAAAGTGATGAAGTCATCACCGCTGCCGCGTGAAAGAGGTGAACCATTTTGAGTTCCCTGGTCATGTGGCGTGAACATCCGAATCAACGAACCACGTGTTCTTCCCTTTCCGCGATAATCCCAAAATCAAGGAACAAAGAACGATGTGTCTCAATATCGGGATTAGATAAACATGATTTAGGAATCCAAAGATCGAGACACACGTCCGCAAGGAGTATACAAACCGTAAGTAGTATCCTTGATTTCATCTAACATTCGGTTATGAGCAATGTTTAAATTAAAATGAGACTTGAATCGTCCATGAGCGGTCGGATCAAGATTGGTCAAGGCCGACCGCGACCAAAACGGTCGACCGGTGACCACCAATGGCCGACCGCCACAATCGATAAACATTAGAATTAGGATATTTAGAAACATAATGATTTGCATGAGAGACAAATCCTAATCCGTGTTTATTCTTTTCAATGTTACCATGTCTCATAGAAGCTCTAGGTTGCATGAATGAGATTCTATCAAAACTTTTCCTATCATTTTTCAACCTACGCGAATGTAATTCAATCAAATGTCCACCTTTTTGCAATAAGTGCAATGGTACTTAGTACCACTAGAAGAAGCACCATTTGAATTAATACAAGGTTGGACAAAACCGCAGATTTAAAAGATGTTTTTGCAGGTTGGGTTTTGAATTCAATTAAACCTTTTTCCAAGACTTGAATGACTTTTGGGTTTGAATTGTCTTGAAAAGAATTGAATCCTAAACCTTGCTTCTTATAAGGAGTTTTAGACTTGTCAAGAATCATGTTTAATTGTTTCTTACCTTTAGAAAATTTCTCTAATGTATCATGAAGGTAAGCATTTTCTTTTCTCAAGTTAACACAAGCATCACAAGTTTTATTCATAGATTTCTCCTTATACGAAGCAATTTCAAGCTTAAAAGCGGAACATGAAGCACAAGTAGTATTTTCAATATTGTCCTTAAGCTTAGCATATTTGACTCTAGCAGCTTCTAAGATATCTTTGATTTCACGTTCCTTTTCTAAACATGAAGTGCAAGGGCTAGATTCAAACACATCAAAAGCAATCAATTTACTAGATTCTAAACATTTTTCACAAGGAGCACTTTTAATTTCATTTAGTTCAGATCTAGCATTCTCAAGTTGTTGTACGAAATATTATGAGCAGTTTGTAACTTAGTAATTTCTGAGTGCATAGCATGACAAGATAAACATTCATCAGGTTCAAGAGTCTTAGCATTTTTAAGCTCTACTTTCAGTTTGTTAATCTTTGACTCTAATTTCTTATTTTTTGTCATAACAAATTCTAGCGCTTCATCTTGACTAAGCAATTGCTCAACTATAGAATCATATTTAGCAGAAAGCTCATCATAAGTAAAAGATACCTCATCATCATCAATGTCATCGGTGTCGACCATGAAGCACATGCCGTGAAGTCTTTGGCCTTCCCTTTCTTTTGCTTTGAGGATCTCATCCTCCTTGTCCTCCTCACTCCCAAGATCCACATCGCTCAAGGATTGATCCTCAAAAGCGGCAAGGACCCGGTGAGCAACCTTCACAAGCTTATTAGCCTCATACCTTGATTTGTTGAAAGGAGACTTCTTCCAAGTCGGCTTTCCTTCCTTATGATTGCTCTTACCTTTCACTTGGGGCAATTTGTCCGGATATGATTGAGCTCACCACATTCATAGCATGTCACCGGACCACCTCTCTTTTGTTTCTCACATTATTGTAGGCCCGTGTGAATTTTTTAGCTAGAAGAGCTAACTCGCTTCAGAATACTTTCAAGTTCCTCTTCATGAATAGCAGATAAACAAGCAAATGAAAATCCGTAAGAAGATTCAAAAGAGTCATCAAAAGCCTTTTGAGAGGATCTGCTACCAAAGCTAAATTATCTTTCTTGGGATGATCAACTCTTTTAATTTCATGAGTCTTGAGTTTACTATAAAGCAATTCTAAAGTAAGACTTGAAAGATCAACATTTTCTCTATAGCAAGAGCTTTCATCTCCCACTCCTTGGTGTTGATTGCGGCCAAGAGATGGGTGGCATTTTCAGATTGAGAATATTCAATATCAACACTTTCATTTGATTAATTACTTTATTAAAGCGATGAAAATGTCATCGATGCTCTCTCTAGGACGATCTCGAATTTATTGTATTCACGCTTGTAAACAGCTTTGGCGCACCTTTTTGATTTGGGACGAACCTCATGATATGTTTCGAGAGTGTTCCAAATTTCATGCGCATTGAAAGATTACAAATTCGATCATATTCTTGTCTACCAAGTGCACCATATAAAAGATTCTTAGCCTTATTGTTGTTAGCCAAAAGAATTGCGTAAGCGGGTGTAGCAATTTCAGAATAACCAATGGGCTCTAACAACATCCCAAATAGCTTGTCCTCGCTCAAGAAAGACGCGCATACGATTCTTCCAATAGGCATAGTCGTGCCCATCAAGATATGCGGTTTAGTAGAAAACTTATCCATCGCCAAAGTTCAAAGGACCTGTTAAGATCAAGATTGAACTAACCGGCTCGATACCACTTGTTGGACCGTAAAGGCGACTAGAGGGGGTGAATAGGAGCACGCCACTTTTTCACAAATTATGAACTCAATACAATTTCACTCCAGAGCTATTAGAACGCTATGAAGATCAATATATCGATCAAATGGAAGACTAGTATTGAATCCAATAAAGACCCTAAGCAATGCGACAATAATCGCAAGAATCAAAGCAACACAAATCTTCGCGGTCGATCACTGAGTGAACCGGTCGGACCGATTGCGGCGGTCGGACCGGCTGTTATCTTGGCGGTCGGACCGCTCAAATCGGTCGGACCGGTGGTGACGGGCGGTCGGACCGGCGATCTGTAACCGATCTGAAACAAGAAAATCACCGATGACGGTTGCAATTAGGTCTAACTTTTGATTCTCAACTCCAAACTTCACGAAACTTTGCACACACCTTCTCTATGCTATTGAGGACCTATTCCAATCGAATATTATGATAATTCTTGGAACGATCTTGAGCAATTGTCAATTGATTAACGAAGGTCTAAAACCGCAAGAACGAAAACTTGATCCTAAAGCTTGTTCGTGAGAGATTGATGATCAAGATGATGCTAGATAGATTCACACATATCACAGCAAGCTAATTCACGTGAAAGAATCAATCACAAACTCGCGGATCAAAGAAAGCCCTAAAAACACGAAATTGAAAGCAAGAACGAAAGAGACTTATCTCAAGCAAACCTTGCATAGATTGATTTCGTGGTTGATGCCGGATTACATCCACACCATCATGGATCGAGAGACAATCAAAGATCACGAAATTCACCACAAACCATCAAGAGCCCTTGCCTCCACCTCAACTCCCTAAAGACAATTAGGGTTTTGAAACATAAAAGGCGAGAGAGAGAGGTGCAGCCACCATCTCCTCCTATTTATAGTGGAGGCCTAAAACTCTTAGGGTTTGACTTAATTGGGCTCCGTTAAGGCCCACTAACAAACGGGTCACATACGCACGCTTCGCGGCGCCGCTTTTAACCTTTTGACCTAAACCGCTTCACCATGCGCCATGGATTTGCCAATAGGTCACCATTGTCCATCTTGTGTCACGCTTGAGTCGTTGACCCCACCCGCATCGCCGATCGCTCGACCTCAACTCTTCAAGTCTAGTCCCGATTCTCCTTGCCGCTGACCGTCGTTGACCACCAAGCTACCGCACAACCACGCACAAGAAAACACGACCGGGGAACAAGTTCTTCACAACTTGACCCATGTTAGTCAAAACATGCATCATGCAAATCATATGCCATGAAACCAATGACTTTGACCTAACAAAACAACATCGCCACGGTTGGCCGACGTTCAAGTAGAAACCGGTCCGACCGCCCAGTGAGCGGCCGGACCGCCCCATGGCGGCCGGACCGCTCCGTGAGCGGCCGGACCGCCTTGGGACTTAGCCAAATTCAACCTCCCAAATTCAAACCTTCGGAAACTTAAATCCAATAGAACTTCTTACTGGAGACTCCAAAAATTATGAGACTAAGTGCATTGGGATCCCCTCACTTGCCTACAACACCTATTTTTGGCCCAGCTTATTTTGACCACTTTTGGTCATCGCCGGTCTGACCGCCCCACATGGCCGGTCCGACCGATTAGGGACCGGCGGACCATTGCAAGGACCGGCCGGACCGCCTCACCGTAAAACCTCGTAGCTTTGTCGAAAACGCGGGAAACGATAAACCGTAAACGCCATTGCCAATTGTCACATCATCCTAAGATCTGGAGCATATCCCCATGAAATCCACATTATTATTGTCTATTGGTTTTACCTGTTTCGATCTATTAATTGTATTAAATTGCAAAGGTTGCATTTATGCAAAAGAGCCACAAAATGCCTTCCCTTGTAAAAAGCCAGCATATATACATTTTGCATCTCTGTGGTGTGGCTTGCGAGTACGGTGTGTACTCACGCTTGTTTTGACGAATCAAGCAGAGGAGGAGTCTTCACCAGCATTTGAGGACGAGTACATCGAAGGTGCTTAATCGTGAGGTCTTGATCCCAGTCGGTTGCCTGTGGTGAATCGATGGGGTGCCACTACCTGTTTCGTTGCCACTACCCTCCACAAGATCATTCTTCCTTGTCATTTACCTAAATAAAACAACAAAGCAAGAATGAGCCAAAGACTCAGCAAGTAACTGTATGTAACAATCAAACATTCCATGAACAATATATCACAATCATCATTTGAACATTTACTGGAAACGAATTTATGAATGGATGAAGTGGAATGATGCATTGAAGGAATTGGACATATTGCAGCATATACCGGTATAGCGAGTGAAACACCCGTCGGTGTTCACTTAAAGTAATCGTATGAAGAACGTTTCATACGATCAGTCAACGTGGCCCACATTGGAATGGTGGACTCACGTAACATGGCCCACATTGGAATGGTGGACTCATGTACCCATTCTGGAATTGATGGGATTTTCAAGTGCCCATACTGGAGTTGATGGGTCTTACCAATGTAATTTATGCATGTCATGATGTGATCCCATGGCAATATTGAATAGTACTCATAATTGAAAAGAAACACATGGCATTCATCTATAAGTACGAACCAATATACTCATTCACTCACACATCACATTTTTGCATCAAACATAGTATACAAGGTACTTGCAGTATATCAACATCATGAACAAGGCACAAAACATTCATGTAAACAACATATCATTATGCATACAGTACTTGCCTTTTGCGTAGTGACTCGTTAGCAGGCAACGGAGGTGTTCCCACACGGGATGTCTCACCGTCTACACAAGCATGTTCCCAAAATAAGAACAACGATATAACACTGCTACCGATGTTCTACAATAACCCCTGACTATTCAATATACCGCATAGACCCAAATTGAAAATAAACTATTCTGCCAGATTTCAGCCCTTATGAGCAGCGGTACGAGAAAAAGCATATTTAATTATCTGGAACTCGAAACGACACGAAACCAGTGCCCAGATTTTCTTAACTTAACTGGCTACAAAACTCTAGTTGATGGTAAACTCTAATTCGGCCAATACAGAGGTCTAATCATCCAATGAAAAACTATAATTGCAGTCTGCCCAGAATTCAGAACAGCCCGAAAGAAAAGGCTCTAACTTTTAAACCAATGATCCAAATAAAGTGATTTTTATCAGCCTGGAAACATGGTGAAATTATATTCATAAACCTAGTTGGGTGGCCGACCTTATTCGGACTCTAACTAGATCAAAACTGAGGTGCAACCGACTATACCCAGCAATTCTGGCAGACAGACCAGCACGTAGTAAAACAGTCATAACTTTTAATCTACTGGGTGAAAATTCGTGATCCAGGTGCCAAAAGAAAGCTAATAAAACCAGGAACATATCTCTAGGAGAGGTCAACCCGAGATTCGGCCTCTAAAGGGTCGAAACGGGCCGCGCAAGAAGACAGATGCGTTCTGGAATCTCCAGGACAGAACGCGATTTAGATCTAATCCACCATTAATCAATAAAACCGAATCAAACTACCACTAAAACACCTTCGTTACCCTTGAAGACCCGTAGAACGACGATGATCTGGTTCCCTAAGGCCTTCCTCCCTTCTCCTCTCCTCCCTCTCCAAAGGGCCGGCCACAAGGACGCGAAGGATGGCCGGTGACGACGGCGGGGAAAGGAGATGTCGGAGGGGATCTTGGGGAGAAGCACCGGGGAGCACCGGAGACAACACCACAGCAGCGAGGGGGCACCAAGGGCCAGCAAGGAGTAGGGAGAGGGCAATGGAGGTGGCGGCCACAAGGGGGAGGGAGAGGGGAAGTGGGGGAGGCGGCTAGGGTTGGGGGTGCCTCCCCCCTCCCCTTGGCCGGCCCCTCTTGGGCTGGTCTCCCCCTCTTGGGCCTCCTGGGTGGCAGCCCACGGCCCAGGTTGGCGAAGAAAAGCAGAAAACCCCCCCGCTGAACTGGAAATTCAGAGTTTGCATTTGACTTTTACCCCTCCAGCTTCATTCTATTTACCGAATTCTATTCCAGAGTATTACATAACATCTCTTCCTAGTGGTGTCTCTCATGTTTTGAAGGAATTCAGCAACATTTTTCCGGAGGAGGTGCCCGCTGGTTTACCACCAATCCGCGGGATAGAGTATCAAATTGATTTGATTCCGGGAGCGATGCTACCAAACGATCACCATACCGCACGAACCCCGATGAAACAAAGGAAATTCAGAAACAAGTACAAGAGCTTCTCGATAAAGGGTATGTACGCAAAAGCTTAAGCCCTAGGTGCTGTTGCTGTTATTTTAGTTCCTAAGAAAGATGGTAGTTGGCGCATGTGCATAGATTGTAGAGCGATTAATGATATCACTATTCGATATCATCATCCTATACCTTGCTTAGATGATATGTTAGACGAATTGAGTGGTGCTGTTATTTTCTCTAAAATTGATATGCGTAGTGGGTATCATCAAATTAGGATGAAAGAAGGGGATGAGTGGAAAACTGCTTTTAAAACAAAATTTGGTTTGTATGAGTGGTTAGTCATGCCATTTGGGTTAACTAATGCACCTAGTACATTCATGAGATTGATGAATCATGTGTTGAGGCATTTCATTGGGAAATTTGTGGTTGTGTATTTTGATCATATCTTGATTTATAGTCATAATGAATATGATCATATTGACCACATTAGACAAGTGCTACAGGTTTTACGCGATGCTAGGTTGTTTGGGAACTTAGCGAAGTGCACTTTTTTACAAAGATCGTGTAATTTTTTTAGGCTATGTGGTTTCGGCACAGGGAGTAGAGGTAGATGAGTCTAAAATTAAAGAAATTAAAAATTGGCCTAATCCTATGAATGTTAGTCAAATTAGGAGTTTTCATGGACTCGCTGGGTTTTATCGGCGTTTCGTTAAGGATTTTAGCACCATCGCTCCCCCACTGAATGAATTAACAAAAAAAGGTGTTGAGTTTACATGGGGGGTGGCACAGCAAACTGCGTTTGATGAATTGAAAAAGCGTTTAACTGAGGCACCGTTACTTGTTTTACCTGATTTCACTAAGAATTTTGAAATTGAACGTGAAGGACCGAAATGGCAACAGAGGGGGGGGGGTGTCGAACCCGGGAACGAAGGATCCCGAATTCTCTGTGTTCATACACTAGTCCAGGATTTCCAGTGTACACAGTCACAAAAATGTTATCACAAACATATCCAGCGTGTATATTTAATAAGCATAGAGTTTATTACAAGCTGGGCCGGAGGCCAAATAAAACATTAAGCGGAAGCAAAATATAATGGTAAGCCACACGATACGCCACAGTAAATCGCCCTGAGGTCGCCGCCTAATCGCCCCGCTCCTCACCTTCCGGATAGCGCTCTTCTCCGAATAATAATATTCAAGAAGAGTGAGCACTACAACTGTGCTCGCAAATTACACCCAATACAGAATTTAGAATGTATGTATAAGTTTATCAAAGGAGGGTTATAGGGTTTATTTGCGTAAATCAGCATTTTTGGTTTAAATATTTATACTAAGTTTCAAGGCATATTTTTATTCCATAGCTAAATTCAAATTTGAAGTTCATCATTTTATAGTGGATAACCTCCATATGAAACATGGTGAAGGATACCCTCCTATCACAAGGCTACCCGCCTAATTTTACCACAAGGATTAACCATCCTCAAATCATGTCCAAAGTTATTTTAAAACCAAAAACAAATCTAACTTAGAGTGGCTTTTGTAATGCCCTGGAATCAAATCGATGGAATTGAGAAGAAGTTGGGGAGGAAAATGCACTTTGAAAGAATAGAAATTCCATTATTTGAGGGGATTTTCAGCTATATCACAACAACTGGGCCTTGGGCCAAAACCCAAGAGGCCCAAGAGGGGGCCGCCAATGGGGTGTCCTCCCTAACCCTAGCCGCCCCACCCTCTCCCCTCCACTCCCTCCCCCTCTCCAACCGGCCGCCACCCTCCTCCCTGTAGTGCAGAAATTTTGTTCGTCAGATTTGGGTAAGTTCCGTACGTTTTCTGATCTTCTCACCTGTTAGAAAGTTGTAGCCCTTGATCTTAGCTTTCTTTTGGCACTGAGATCATATGATTTGGAGTTAGGGTTTAGGAGATATGGTAGTTTTACCGCGACTGTTCAGGAGAGCTGACGTGATTTGGCAGATTTTCTTGTCGGGCCATTATGATTTACTTAGAGGCCGAATCTGGTATTTTCGTCTGCTAGAGTTTTGTTCCGGATGTCGTTATCTTTCTTTTGGCACCGAGATCACTTGATTCCGCCTTACGGTTTAGGAGATATGAATTTTTAACCGCGCGCTGTCCTGTCTGCCTGAGAATTTGGAACTGTCGGTGTTCCCCTCGGTTTTGTTCAAATTAGGGGCCGAATCAGAACCTTCACCCAACTAAGTTATTGTATCTTTCGAAATTATCTTTCCAAGTTGATAAGTATCATTCTCATTGGATCAATAGGCTAAAATATACGCCGTTTTCATTATTACTGATCTGTATTTTGGACAGACGTAGATGGGTTGTGTTTAGCTGTTAATTAGCCCTCTGTTTTGGCCGAATCAGGGGATTCCGCCAACTAATGTTTTGTAGCCTGATCTGTTAAGTTTCAATGAGCACTAGTCTCAGGTCTTTTAGAGTTACAGATAATTAATTGTGAATTTTCTCGTACAACTGCCCGTAGATCGATAATCTGGACTTTTGGCGTAGAGGTCAAAACGAACATTTGGGCGTGTGGGTTGATTAGAGGGTATCGTAGAACTCGTGTAACTATGTTATACCCTGTTATCCTTATTCTGTGACAATGATTGTATAGGCGGTGAGGTGGTGAGTGGAAGGACACCTTCGTTGCTTCCCAATACGTCACAGCACGGAAGGCAAGTGCAATGTTTAACTTGTGTGAATTTGATGAATGCATGATAATTTGGTAACTTATGAGTATTCCTATGATTTGAGCATGATGTGGTAGATTTCAATACCTTCTTCTGTGATAAATTGAGATGAAGTTCAAGTTATGCATTTCATTCCATGCACACATATTTCCTTTTAGTCAAGGGAGTGGAAACTTGATTAAGTCCCATTAATTCCAATATAGGCATGTGAGACCCACCATTCCAATGTGGGCAACGTTGACCACCATTCCAATGTGGCAACTTCGACACCGTATGAAACGTTCTTCATACGGTGATTGGATCCGCATTTCATGGCACGGCTTAAGTGAACACCGACGAGTGTGTCACTATTTATACCGGTATAAACGTGTGAAAAGTCCGTTCTCCTTCAATGCATTCTTTCATTCCATCCATTCATGTATTCATTCCATTCAATCGTATATGTCTTCCAAGATTTGTTCGTAATTCCACCGGTTTGTGTTGTCCACTCTATGTTTGATTATTCTTTTATGCACTTGCCGAGTCTTCGACTCACCCTTGCTTTGTATGTTTTAATTAGGTAATTGAGGAGAAGACAAGATGATTTGGTGGGGTAGTTCGACACTTGCACTTCACTTTTATCCAACGAATAATTATTATTACCTTTCACCAAGCCAACTTATTAATTAAATTTCCGATTTGTAATAATCCAACTTTGGTATTGCTTGACTGCTCGTGGTATTATAATTGTTTATCCATTCTTTTCCATGAATCGGTGATCGCTTATTGTCATTCTTTAGAAATTATTGTTGATTGAATCAGATAATCCAAATTGTAATGCTATCCTTAGTAGTTTGATAATTTTATGTGACATCTTGGCTTCCGAATAGCGAGGTGTTACAGTTAGTATCGAGCGGCTTTAGGTCCGTGGTAATTAAGTTATTAAAATGACACACCGTGCACTGATGGGTGGGGTTTGGGAAATCCATTGTTTCCGCATTTTTAGTGATGTGGTTCATTATGTTGTATGGTATAGAATTGCTTCTGTACTATCTTTCTTGTTATTAATCTATGACGTGATGTGATATCCTATATATCTATGAATTATTCTATGATTGTCATGAGATGATCCTATGTATTCATAATTGATTGCATTAGTTATGCGTATCGGTAGCGGACATCGAGCAGCTGAGTTCGTGGTTGTCGTCCTGGGTTTTGCCAGGCTACACCACTGTTCGTGTTGTAATAGTAGAGAAGTTCTTACCCCTGTTCTATAGTTCTGTGTTGAGCCTGAGCTCATTGATGAAGTTGTTGTCCTTCTCAAGTTTGTATTTGGTTTTCTGGTTGTAGTTTCTGACAGTTCGTGAATTTCTTTTGAATGGAGGGTTATAATGAAGTGGGCAATCTCCAGTATGTTTCTGATCATTCTTTGAAACAATTATTGTTCTTTCTACTATTGTGATATTTCTGCTCCACGTGAGCGTAGTTAAATTGCAAGATTTACCTTTTCACGAAAGTTCTGCTTTTACCTGTTGGGAACTTTAACCCGTGTGCTCGCTTGGGGTTTGGGCATTGGCGATTTCTTTTGCAAGTTCTTTATCAAGTGCACAATGATCTTGCATATTTCTTTTGGGATGCTTTAGACAAGGGTTCTCTTCCTTGATTTCGATTTTGACAAATTCTTGTCCGGTGGTAGTTGATGAATTTCTCTTAGGTTCATGATTCATGGTAGTTGATGAGATCCAAAAGGTCTTTAAGGGTTCTCTGAAAATATTATTGTTTTTTTCAGTTGTTGAATTTCTTTTATTTTAAATGATCTTCGACAGTTGGCAATATTGATATTTCCATGTTTGTTCCTTCTCATTGGAAAATAGCGACTCGTTTACTCGTTTGATAGTTTGTATAATGAGAGTTTTCTGTTGCAAGTTCGTTAACACGAGGAAGCATTGGCTCCATGTATTTCTTTTGGATCATTCCACGCCTTGAAGTTTAACGATCTCTTTTTGAGGATTAGTGTTAAAACCATTTTTGGGGTGCCTTGTGGTGATTAAGTCGGAGATGGTAATCAAACAAATTGGTTGGCTACGGTTCCTATTGGTCCCTAGATGTTTTTCAAAATAATTCTTGTCTTTCTGATTGCTGAGCTCTCTTTGCTACTTGTACACGATATTATTGACAAGATCATTCTTTTTGTAAGGGTCCTATCTCACTTGTTGATTAAGGTGACCTAGTTAACCGTTTGGTATTTTGGGGAACGGGAATTAGCTTTTACAAAGTTTATCGAATAAAGTCTTGACTCTACTCGTTTCTTTTGGAGTAGTTGGAATGTTGGAGTTTAGAACCTCTCTTGAAAAAAAGTGTCAAACCCTTTTCTAATGTTATGGTGGAGTTGTGTGAGAGGTTTGTTTCAGCTTTGTGGTTTTCGTACTAAGTTTCCTTTCTAGAATAAGTTGTTATTACAATTCCATTTGATGCTGAAAAAAATTCTATAACACGATTTGCCATGTTCCTTTAGGAGGATTATTCACATGATCAGTAATGTGATGGTAATGTTGATTCCTTTATAAAGAAAGAAAGTTGACCGCCTTTCGTAATATTTCTAAAATGATCAAATTTCCAGTTTTGTGTTCAGGCTCTTTTGGGGAATTCAAGTTCTTTGTGGTAAACATAGTTTGTCGAGTAAAGCGATATGTTGAAAAATTATAATGGTTCTTCCGTGTTATGGGTGTTTTGATCTTGAATACCCGTTTTTCCTAACGGTTAAGGTCCGATATTCATTTTTGTGAGGCCTATGTTTTCAATCGTGGACTTTCCATAGGTTTTCCGAGTTCGTTGCCTAATTGGTTTTCCCCGAGTTACGTGTTCCTTGCGAGTGGTAAGTGATTTTTCGGTTGGTGAAGATCGTTTCTATTTGCCTCTTCTTTCGAGAAGGAATCAACCCATTCATTCCACGTGGGTCTTCCGAAATGTTTTCTAAGTGTTGTTATGGGCTTGATGTTAATACCTGTATTAAACTGATCGCCTTTGGTGACATCGTTCAAATAAGGATATTTCAAGTTTAGCTTTGCGGTACCTTGGAGCTCGTGAATGAGCTGTAATCAAATTATTTTGGGTAACTTGAGGAATTGGATTAACCTATTGCTTCTTAAAGATTTTGTGTGATTTAGTCCGAAAGGCTCTTTAGTTTGAGTTCGCAAAGTGAGGTTGCAATCAAAGAAGATTTTCGTTGATCTCTTCGAGACGAAGTTAATCCGTTTTCTTTCCGTGAAATCCTGTAAAGGGAAATGTTTGAGTTTTGTGGTTTGAGACCATTTGGATCTCGTGTTTCCCAAGTAGATGAACTGTTTCGAGCAAGTTGACCTGTTGAAGGATCTTATCGATTCTTAATTAAATCTTGTGGTTATTTGAAGCGTCCCTAAATTTGTTGCTCTTTCCGCTCAAGAGATGGCGAATTTCAAATGTAATATCTTTCTTTCGTGGTACCGTTATTTGCTATTATCTTTTGAGGATGTGTGCCTCAATTATGAATTCACTTTCGTTTTCCAAGATCACCTTTATCAAAATATTTCTTTTGGTTTCGCTTTCGCGTGATGAGCAACGTCTTTTCGTGTGAATAAACTTATCTTTGTTCGCCTCTTCCTTTTGAGAAAGGATCACAGTTTTGGGTTGCAAAGTGTTTGCAAAGGGTAAGTTTGGCAACTGCTTGGTGGTAGATGAGTAATCGTAGCGGTGATATTTTGCTACCAAGTTATTAGAGGAGTAGTAGAATATAGAATGGTTTTGATCAGATCTCTTGGGGGAAAATTAATTCACATGGAATGTTTGGGTTTCGAAGTAAGTCTGAAAAGTGTTACGACTGAGTAGAGCCTATGGTATAGTGAAACTTCAGAACTTCAGTTCATGATTGAATGGTCGGTGATTATCGAAGGTATGGAAACCTTGATTATTTCTATAGAGCAACGCAATTGGATAATGATGCGAGATTAGGTGGGAAATTTCTAAGTATGCAAATGAGTGAGTATGTTAGAATTGGAGAAAATGTTGGAGAGTCAATCTGTTGATTTCCCTATATGTTATAATTGAAATTTGTGGTAGAGATCTTGGAGGTTAAATCTGGGTTTGCATTGTTATGTTAGACCTTTGGTCACTCAATGAGTGTGTATAGAGAAAGTGGAATAATTGAGTCTCCTGATCAGTGGAAAGATCAATGATAGAATTTTTTTTTATGTAGTACATGAGCGTGTGTACTGAGGATTCTGAGTTGTTCTTGAAGATTAGAGGTAATGTGATTTTGTGAGATCTATTTTGTGGCGCTTTGGGTGCCTTCAATCAAATTAATGTTGATTAGTAGAATGAGTTACCTAGAGTATTCGGTGGATTCAACTGAACCTCTCCACAATGGTGTGGATGATGTACATCGCTTGAACAAATTTGAGAAGGTTTAACTAAGAGATTTAAGCTCGGTGATATGCGATGAGTTCAATTTCAAGGTTCAAAAGAAGTTTTATTCCTAAAGAGGAACTAAGAAGAATGATGTTTTCTTGGTTAGTGAAGCGTTTTATTTAGTCACGCTTGATCTTTGTGTTGTTGATTGATGACTTCCACGCTTTGGGTTGGTATTGTTTTGGCATGAGTGATTCTTTCTGTTCGACTGAGTCAAAGAAATATTTGATTTGGGCATTCGCGTGAATTTCTCCTTTGGCTTTCGTGGTGTTCTTTCGCAAATTTCTTAATTGGAAGTGGAAATTGCTTTCATGATGAATTGTCAAATTTAGAATTTAAACTTTTGGTGGAGGGTTAGTATTTTGTGGACGCGATAAGGACTCTCTATTTTCAGTTGGATTATCTTCGTTTCAGAAGGTTGCAGAAATTGGGAGGTTAGCATATCGCATTGACCATCTCGGATCCATATGCGAAGCACGTAACGTCTGTTGCGTTCTGGGGCTAAGTGAACAGCTGAGCCATTCAAAGTTTGAGATTTAGTTAAAGATGTTGACCAACGTGTAAGGTCTTACCTTCGATCCTCTTCTAATAAGTGAACCCAGAAAGTTCAGGCTGAGCATTAGGTCAGTCGTCATTTTACATATTTGTGTTGAGGTTCCTCTGGTCCGAGAGAGAGGACACTTGAGAGCTAGAGTCTCGCATGTGCGAGCAGTATCCAGATCTGTTCGATTCAGGTACGTGTTTAAGATGATTAATTTTTCCCACCTCATTTCCTTTCTAGTAGATCGTTGCAAAGATTCGAGGTCGAATCCTGTTAAGGGGGGTAGAATGTAATGCCCTGGAATCAGATCGATGGAATTGAGAAGAAGTTGGGGAGGAAAATGCACTTTGAAAGAATAGAAATTCCATTATTTGAGGGGATTTTCAGCTATATCATGACAACTGGGCCTTGGGCCAAAACCCAAGAGGCCCAAGAGGGGGCCGCCAATGGGGTGTCCTCCCCTAACCCTAGCCGCCCCACCCTCTCTCCACTCCTCCCCTCTCCAACCGGCCGCCACCCTCCTCCCTGCAGTGCAGCAATTTTGTTCGTCAGATTTGGGTAAGTTCCGTACGTTTTCTGATCTTCTCACCTCTTAGAAAGTTGTAGCCCTTGATCTTAGCTTTCTTTTGGCACTGAGATCATATGATTTGAAGTTAGGGTTTAGGAGATATGGTAGTTTTACCGCGACTGTTCAGGAGAGCTGACGTGATTTGGCAGATTTTCTTGTCGGGCCATTATGATTTACTTAGAGGCCGCATCTGGTACTTTCGTCTGCTAGAGTTTTGTTCCGGATGTCGTTATATTTCTTTTGGCACCGAGATCACTTGATTCCGCCTTACGGTTTAGGAGATATGAATTTTTAACCGCGCGCTGTCCTGTCTGCCTGAGAATTTGGAACTGTCGGTTTTCGCCTCGGTTTTGTTCAAATTAGGGGCCGAATCAGAACCTTCACCCAACCAAGTTATTGTAGCTTTCGAAATTATCTTTCCAAGTTGATAAGGATCATTCTCATTGGATCAATAGGCTAAAAGTTACGCCGTTTTCTTTATTACTGATCTGTATTCTGGACAAACGTAGATGGGTTGTGTTTAGCTGTTAATTAGCCCTCTGTTTTGGCCGAATCAGGGGATTCCGCCAACTAATGTTTTGTAGCCTGATCTGTTAAGTTTCAGTGAGCACTAGTCTCAGGTCTTTTAGAGTTACAGATAATTAATGGTGAATTTTCTCGTACAACTGCCCGTAGATCGATAATCTGGACTTTTGGCGTAGAGGTCAAAACGAACATTTGGGCGTGTGGGTTGATTAGAGGGTATCGTAGAACTCGTGTAACTATGTTATACCCTGTTATCCTTATTCTGTGATAATGATTGTATAGGCGGTGAGGCGGTGAGTGGAAGGACACCTTCGTTGCTTCCCAATCGTCCACAAACGGAAGGCAAGTGCAATGTTTAACTTGTGTGAATTTGATGAATGCATGATAATTTGGTAACTTATGAGTATTCCTGTGATTTGAGCATGATGTGGTAGATTTCAATACCTTCTTCTGTGATAAATTGAGATGAAGTTCAAGTTATGCATTTCATTCCATGCACACATATTTCCTTTGCCGTCACGGGGTGGAAACTTGATTAAGTCCCATTAATTCCAATATAGGCATGTGAGACCCACCATTCCAATGTGGGCAACGTTGACCACCATTCCAATGTGGCAACCGGACACCGTATGAAACGTTCTTCATACGGTGATTGGATCCGTGCTTTTTGAATGGCGGGCTTAAGTGAACACCGACAGTGTGTCACTATTTATCTGCAGTATAAACGTGTGAAAAGTCCGTTCTCCTTCAATGCATTCTTTCATTCCATCCATTCATATATTCATTCCATTCAATCGTATATGTCTTCCAAGATTTGTTCGTAATTCCACCGGTTTGTGTTGTCCACTCTATGTTTGATTATTCTTGTATGCACTTGCCGAGTCTTGACTCACCCTTGCTTTGTATGTTTTAATTAGGTAATTGAGGAGAAGACAAGATGATTTGGTGGGGTAGTTCGACTGCTCGCACTTCACTTTTATCCAACGAAATAATTATTATTACCTTTCACCAAGCCAACTTATTAATTAAATTTCCAGTTTGTAATAATCCAACTTTGGTATTGCTTGACTGCTCGTGGTATTATAATTGTTTATCCATTCTTTTCCATGAATCGGTGATCGCTTATTGTCATTCTTTAGAAATTATTGTTGATTGAATCAGTATAATCCAAATTGTAATGCTATCCTTAGTAGTTTGATAATTTTGCGTGACATCTTGGCTTCCGAATAGCCAGGGTGTTACAGCTTTGCTCCGCATGTCCATGACCGTGGACACGGCTATTCGAATAGATTTACACTCTGCAGAGCGGTACAACTTTACCCACACGAGATAATTTGCCCGTTATGTCGGCCAATACACGCTTCCTTAGGCGTGTGACTGGGCAATTATCACAAGGCATTTCCAATGCATTACCTCAATACCAATATGCCCGCTAAGGTTTCACTTCCATTAGGCTAACCACCTACCAGAAACCCCCTCTTGCGCCAAGTGGGAATAAAGTCTAACCGACACCCACACAACAAAAAATGGCATAAACAATAACGAGGTAAGACAAATTATTAAGCCTGGTTACGCCCATCGAAACATGTGGTAGTCTGGTGGAGCTTTTGCAAGATGCGGCTCAAAGACCGGTTCTTAACCTACTTGGGCAACTTTCAATAAAAACCCTGGGTCTCAGTCCTAACCAGACGAGCCCGTGCATAAACCTGCACCCACCAACGGTCCATGTTTGCCCAAGTACAAACCATTTTCTTTTATTTTTTTATAATTTTCAAAGATATTTGCAAAAGTCCACCATGACAAAGCAATGTCATAAGCTTTTATCAATTTAAGAAGTTTTGGCTAAATTCTCCCAAAATCAAATATTTCATGGTCTAAGCATTTGCTATGCATATATTTATTTTTAAATTCATTTGACTAAGGTTACAAGGAATTGATAATACAACAATCAAATTTGGCTATACAAAGGAATTGGAATAATTAAATATTTAAAACAGGAATTTAAAATAATTAAATACAATTATGCATGCAATAATAATTTAAAACAACAATTAAATAATTTTAAATATTGGGGCAAAATGGTCAATGGTGTAACTTGCCTTGTTCAAATTCACGGTATTCTACTTCTTCAATAGGGTCAAGCTCTCCTGAGTCGCCAAAATCTATCTGTGAGAATATTCCAAATTCAAGCAAATTCAAATGAACACAAATAAATTCAAATGAAAATTCAAATTAACTCCAAATTAAATAATTTTGGTTTAATTAGCTAGATCTTGATTTTATACAAATTTAGAAATTTGAATCACCTAAATCGGAGTTTGTATGAAGAAATACGAGCTCTGGAAGTTTAAAACCTAAATTAAATCCTAAAATCAAATTTCCGATTTTCCAATTAAATTTCTAAAGAAAATTCCAATTATTGCGCAAGCATGCGTCGATGGTACTGTTCACGAGACCGACATGTGGGCCCGAAACAGTCATGGATCGAGTCCACAGCGCTTCAGAGTCCACGGTGGACTCGGCGCACGCAATAGTGTGAAGGAGCGGTCTTATTGGCGCTACAAGGCCGCTACCGGCAGCCACGAGGCGCCGACTTGGCTGCCACGCACGCCGAAAACAATGAGGTGGCGCCGAGGTGGCAGAGCCACGCCGGCGCCGAGAGGGAGGCGCCGAACCGAGGGTGCAGGCGCCTGGCGGCGCAGTGAGCTCGTGAGGGTCGCAAAATTGATCGAGATATGATCTCGAGTGTGATGCGCTACTGGCGACGCGAGGGCGTGGCGGAAGATGGTCGGCGACGGCGAGCGGCGGCGAGGTTCGGCCGTTAGCGGGAGGATGCTCGGGATCTCGAGCGAAGACAAAGCGCGCACGAGATCATCGGGAGGACGCCGGCGATGGTGCGGCCGCGGTGGCGGGGAGTGCTTCTGTCGCCGAATCGAAGAAGATGGAGCTTGCCACCGAGGGGAAAACTCCAATTCTGCGCGAGAGAGTGGCGCGGGTTACGAGAGTAGGTGGAATGGAATGTGGAGAGAATGCGCAATGGGGCGGCTTTTATAGGCGAGGGGAGGCCGGAGATGGAGATCGTGGGCGAGGTGGCGTGACCATTTGCGGAGGTGAGGCGTTCTGAATGAGTTATGGAAGGGGTATTGGCGAGACGAGTGCGGGGTGAACGGCCGAACCGAATGCGGTGAATGCGAGGAAAGAGAGGGAGGAATCACGGGATTGATGAGCTCGAAGACGGCTTTAATGGCGGCGGGGCGACGATCGCGGAGAGACGAACGCGAGGAAGACGACGCAGGCAAGGGGGCCACCTGTCGGCGAGACAAAGAATGGAGAGGGCGCGGCGGAGTGATGTCGGCCGTCCGATTTGATCGGACGGCCAGCGTTACTCGTCTTGCGAGGAGAAATGGGCGAGACGCAGCACAAAGGTCTTGGGCTTCGCCCGATCTTTGTAAAAGATTTTAAACCTTTTCAATTGATTTAATTCCAGAAATTCAAATAGGCTTTAGAAAATAGTAAATGAAGTCCAAAAATTTTGAGAAAATTCACAGAAATTCTATGAGGCATTCTGGACTTAAATAAAATAATTCCAACTTTTAGTTGGTAATAGATTTTGCACATAAATTATTTTAGCTTTAAGATACTTTAGGGAAAAGTTTTTAAAATTTCCAGAAAATCCACAAAAATTAATTAAAGTCTTATTTTCAACTGAAATTGAAATTTTGGGCTGTTACAAACCTACCCCCCTTAAAGGGAATCTCGACCCCGAGATTCAGACTTGGTCAGCAAAAAGGTAGGGATACTCGGCTCTCAAAACTTCTTCTCGCTCCCAGGTAGCTTCTTCTTCTGAATGATTGCTCCACTGAACCTTACAAGAACGAATGACTTTGCTTCCGTGACGCGTTACGCCACATCGAGAATCTTGATTGGTTGTTCCACATAGGTGAGATCTTCACGAAGATCGATGCTCTCGAGCGGTGTTTCTTCCGTTGGTACTCGAGACATTTCTTTAATCGGGATACATGGAAGACATTGTGAGCAAATGACAGAGATCTTTGGTAGTTCCAAGCGATAAGCAACTTCACCTCTTTTGCCAAAATCTTATAGGGTCCGACAAATCAGGTGCGAGTTTTCCTTTAGTCTGAAATCTCTTCACTCCTGAGTGGAGTTACCTGAGATAGACAAAATCTCCCATCTCGAAGGATAGTTCTCTCCGACGCGATTATCGGCATAACTCTTTTGTCGGGTTTGAGCTACTTTCGATGTTCTCTTATTGCTTTTACCTTACTTTCACTTCTTTTATCAATTCGTCCAAGAATTGGTGTTCTCCTACTTGATCCCAAAGGAGAGGGTTCTACACTTTCTACCATACAATGCTCCAAATGGCGACATCCGTAGGCTAGCTTGAAAGTCGTTGTTGTAGGAAAATTCTGCATAGGGCAAATTCTTATCCCAGACTTCTTCCATAATCTATAGCACAAGCTCGAAGCATGTCTTCTAGGACTGATTTACACGGTCGGCCATCTGTTTGGGGATGATATGTTTGTCTTTGAAGTTGAGTCTGGTTCCCAAAGCTTCATGTAGACTCGCCAAAATTTTGAAGTGAATGCGAACCTCGCGGACACAATTTTCTTGGGTATACCATGTAGATGCACGATCTGGCCATGTACAATTACGCTAACTTATTGCTTCGTAAGTGGTCTTGATCGAATAAAATGAGCCACTTTTGTTAATCGGTCAATTATTACCCAAATGGAATCACAACCTGATTGGGTCCTAGGTAGTCCGGTGATAAAATCTATACCAATCTCCTCCCATTTCCACTCGGGAATTGGTAATGGTTGTAACAATCCGGCAGTCTCGATGTTCTCGCCTTAACACGACATACATACATCAACGTGCAACAAACTCAGCGATCTCTCGCTTCATACTAACCCACCAATACTTTTCTTTCAGATCCTGGTACATCTTGGTACTCCCGGGATGGATAGAGTAAGGTGATTCATGAGCTTCTTTCAGAATCAGTTGTCTGGTTTCATGATGTTTAGGTACACAGATGCGGTTGCCAAACCATATTGTGCCCTGCTCGTCTTCAGAAAATCATGGGGCTTTGCCTCTTCTCATGTTCTTCATGATTTCTTTGATGTCTTCGTCTTCTAGCTGTTTTTCTCTGATCTGACCTTGTATGGTTGGTTGGACTTCCACCGTGTTGATCGCCTTGGTGACAATTTCAGTTCGGATGCTTTAGTTCTTCATACAACTCGGTTGATTTTCTTGAACTAACACCGTGTTGCAGTATGCCTTCCTACTCAGAGCATCTGCTACCACGTTGGCTTTACCCGGGTGATAATGAATTCCAAGGTCATAATCCTTTATCAGCTATAACCATCTTCTTTGCTGAGATTAAGATCATTTGGGTGAAGATATATTTGGACTCTTATGATCTGTGAAAATCTCACAATGTTACCAATGAGATAATGCCGCTTGATTTTCAAAGCATGCACAATTGCCGCTAATTCTAGATCATGAGTTGGATAATTTTCTTCATGTGGCCTTAACTGACGAGATGCATAAGCCATGACATTTCCTTCCTGCATCAGTACACATCCTAGCCCCTGGCGGGATGCGTCACAGAAAACTTCAAAATCCTTATGTATATCTGGTAAGACTAGCACCGTGCGAGACTAGTCTTTTCTTGACTCTTGAAAACTATGTTCACAAGCACTTGTCCATTCAAATTTCTTTTCCTTCTTCAGAAGTTGAGTCATGAGTTTGGCGATCTTGGAGAAATTTTCAATGAATCTGCGGTAGTACCCACTAATCCGAGAAAACTTCTCACTTCATGATGACTTGGGTTGCTTCCAATCCATTCTGACTTCAACCTTTGAGGGTCTCTCGCAACTCCTCCTGCGACACAATGTGTCCAAGAAAAGCCACTTGGTGAGCCAAAATTCACTTTTCTTTGAGTTTGGCATAAAGTTGGTGTTCTCGGAGTTTGTCCAAAATAATTACGAGATGTTTTCATGCTCTTCCACATCTCTTGAGTAGATGAGAATATCATCTATGAATACCACCACAAACTTATCCAAGAATTCCATGAACACTTTGTTCATCATATTCATGAAATAAGCGAGGGCATTTGTTAGTCCAAATGACATCACTTTGTGAACTCGCATACCCATATCCGTGGTGAAGGTTGTCTTGAATATCTTAGGTCTAATTTTTAATTGATGGTAGCGACCTCAAATCAATCTTGGAGAAAACATCGGCTCCTTTAAGTTGATCAAGCAGATCATCTATCCTAGGTAACAGTACTTGTTTTTGATTGTTACCTCGTTGAGTGATCTATAGTCCACACATTTCTCATACTATTGTCTTTCTTTTGACAAATAGTCTTTGGAGCTCCCAAGGCGATGAACTTCGGTTGAATGTAACCTTTACTCAGTAGTTCTTGATCTACTTCTTCAACTCTGCTAGATCGTTTACCGCATTACAGTAGGGTCGCTCAAATTGGAGCATCCACGGACTAAGTCAATTAAGAACATTATGTCCCGGTCGGTGGCATACTGTAAGTCCTCCTAAAAACATCCGGATATTCTTGTACCACGGTATATCTTCCGCTTTACTTCCTTTAAATCGGTCAAGATAGGACTTCTTTCCGTAGAAGTCTTGGGTGGAACTCTCTTGAAATCCCTTGTTCATTGGTGAGGTTGATAGATCTACTAGCACAATCTATCCTACCTTGATTTTTGGTAAGCCACCCATTCCAAGGATTACATCCAATCCTTGCGAGCATAAGACTATTAAGTTTGCCGAGAAAGTTACTCCGTAAATTTCAAAGGTAAGATTTGGGCAAAAGAAACTAGCCCTCATTTCTGAGCCCGGGGAATGGATTAACATGGGCTTATCTAAGGGGGAGGTAGATAACCCATACTTTTCCACAAACTTATTTGACACAAAAGAATGCGAAGCTCCGGAATCAAATAAAACTGATCTTTGATCTTGAGTTGACAAGGAACGTACCAAGAACAACATCCGTGCCGCATAGGCTTCCTCTGCGGTGACATGATTCACACGTCCCTTCATGAACTGACCAGCTGGTCTTGAGGGACCGCCGGAGACCGAAGCTCCGGGAGTTGGCTTGGCGGGGGTGGCAGTCTGCTGTTTCTTGGGACACTTATTTGCATAGTGACCCAACTCGTTGCAATGAAAGCATGTGATTCTGCTTTGTGAAATAGCCAACCTGCTGAACCGACCTCCGAGTGAACTACTACGGAATCCGGAGTGTTTGGGCGCGACTGAGCCGGAATTCTCGGTGTAGTAGACTGGAATCTTCCACGCTGAGTTGGCTGAGACTGAGTGAAACGAGGCTTGGCCAGTCCTCCTGAGTTAAACTTCTGAGCGGCCATCCTTCGCTTACGATTCTCCATTTCTTGATGTTTGCCTTCTGGCGTATGGCCTTATTTACCAACCGCTGAAAATCGGTAAAATCTCGAGAAATCAAGCGAGCAGAGTTCGTCATTCAACCCTTCCAGAAATCGCTCTTGCCTGTCTTCATCTCTGGCTACATCCTCGGGGCATAGCGAGCAAGTTGGTTAAACTTATGCAGATACTCGCCGACTAAACGGTTTCCTTGGCGAAGCGAGCGAAACTCCTTCTTTTTCAAAGTAATCATGCCAGATGGAATGTGAGATCGGCGGAAAGCTTGCATGAACTCATCCCAAGTGATTTCTTGGGCATTAGCATGGGACATCTTTGAAGTTATCCCACCATTACGATGCGGGACCAATCAACTGATGAGAGGCAAACAAAACACTCTCACGATCTGTGCATTGAGCAATATCCAGCATCTTACCAATAGCCCTAAGCCAATCATCTGCGTCCATGGGTTCCGTGCTACTAGAAAACGTTGGCGGACGCATCCTCATGAACTCTGACAAAGTCACTCTTGCGGGAGGTGGAGGAGCATGATAGGCTGCTGACGCTTGAGTATTCTGGTTGCTGTGAAGGGACTGGGCTAGCAACTCAATCAGATGAGTCTGATTGGCCATCATTTGGCGCCAGTCAGGAGCTTCAGTTGGAGGAGGTGGTGGCTGTTGAACTGGATTTTCTTGATAATCGGCATTCTCATTTCCTTGCCCTCTGCACGACACTTCCGTGCGGGTGGTCACCATCGATGAACTCTTCACAGATTAGACAAGAGAGACAGAATTATAAGAGTATAGATCTAAAATAGCCCAAATTCAACAAACACAAGACAAGAACATTTCGGCAAAATAATTTATTTTTATTTTATTAATTCATTATGGCTACTACAAAGGTTTGGTAGCTCATAATTCGCAACTAAAGGAAAAATTTAAGGTCAAATCTATGGTGTTATTGGGGTATAATCTGGCTCACTAGAACTAGCCTCGCCTTCCTTGTAGTAGGCCAGTTCTTTTTCTGCAGTCTTCAACTTTTCTTCTGCATCTTGTAATTTCACTTGCAGGAGAGACAGCTCATCTAGTGTATTCCCGTAGGCATAATCCATGGCTCGCGAGATCCACGATGAGTGAGATCGGGGCGGTCTTCATCTCTAGTTGAGCGGAAAGCACCGCATGCCGGGTTGGGATGTGCATTGGGTAATAGTGGAACCCAAAGGCGTTGAGGCGGTGATCGAGATGTAGCGAAGTCTGTGGGTTGCTTCCTGGCGCATCTGGATGCCTTCGGCGAAGGTGTCTCGTCGCATTGGGGCATCGAAGATGTGGAAGTCTGTGTTCGGCGATAGATTGGAGTAGAGGATCACCTCTACTCTCCACCGTTCCTGATTTCCCACCTTATACTTGTATCCTTGATACGTCGGTCTTTCTTCAAAGTCCAAGTGCTGCATCATCTTCCAGAGAATGGCCCCAATGACCAAAAAAACACCATGGGAAATGGCATTCTAACTTCACCATCTACAATTTTGAAAAGGAGATGAGTTAGTAAATAATTTTTTAAGAGAAAAGTTGAGGAATGACTCGTAAGACCAAGTTATTTTTAATTTTCAAAATAAATCCTTAAGGGTTTGATTTCCTTCTAGGTCACGACCTACAGTCGATATGGCTCTGATACCACTTTTGTCGAACCCGGGAACGAAGGATCCCGAATTCTCTGTGTTCATACACTAGTCCAGGATTTCCAGTGTACACAGTCACAAAAATGTTATCACAAACATATCCAGCGTGTATATTTAATAAGCATAGAGTTTATTACAAGCGGGGCCGAGGCCAAATAAAACATTAAGCGGAAGCAAAATATAATGGTAAGCCACACGATCGCCACATGCAATCGCCTGCGAGGTCGCCGCTAATCGCCCCGCTCCTCACCTTCCGGATAGCGCTCTTCTCTGAATAATAATATTCAAGAAGAGTGAGCACTACAACGTGCTCGCAAATTACACCCAATCTGTAATTTAGAATGTATGTATAAGTTTATCAAAGGAGGGTTATAGGGTTTATTTAAGTAAATCACCTTTTGGTTTAAATATTTATACTAAGTTTCAAGGCATATTTTTATTCCATAGCTAAATTCAAATTTGAAGTTCATCATTTTATAGTGGATAACCTCCATATGAAACATGGTGAAGGATACCCTCCTATCACAAGGCTACCCGCCTAATTTTACCACAAGGATTAACCATCCTCAAATCATGTCCAAAGTTATTTTAAAACCAAAAACAAATCTAACTTAGAGTGGCTTTGCTCAGCATGTCCATGACCGTGGACACGGCTATTCGAATAGATTTACACTCTGCAGAGGGGTACAACTTTACCCACACGAGATAATTTGCCCGTTATGTCGGCCAATACACGCTTCCTTAGGCGTGTGACTGGGCAATTATCACAAGGCGTTTCCAATGCATTACCTCAATACCAATATGCCCGCTAAGGTTTCACTTCCATTAGGCTAACCACCTGCCGGAAACCCCCTCTTGCGCCAAGTGGGAATAAAGTCTAACCGACACCCACACAACAAAAATGGCATAAACAATAACGAGGTAAGACAAATTATTAAGCCTGGTTCTGCCCATACAGAACATGTGGTAGTACGGTGGAGCTTTTGCAAGATGCGGCTCAAAGACCGGTCCTTAACCTACTTGGGCAACTTTCAATAAAAACCACGGGTCTCGATCCCAACTGAGACGAGCCCGCATAAACTCCGCACCCACCAACGGTCCATGTTTGCCCAAGTACAAACCATTTTCTTTTATTTTTATAATTTTCAAAGATATTTGCAAAAGTCCACCATGACAAAGCAATGTCATAAGCTTTTTATCAATTTAAGAAGTTTTGGCTAAATTCTCCCAAAATCAAATATTTCATGGTCTAAGCATTTGCTATGCATATATTTATTTTTAAATTCATTTGACTAAGGTTACAAGGAATTGATAATACAACAATCAAATTTGGCTATACAAAGGAATTGGAATAATTAAATATTTAAAACAGGAATTTAAAATAATTAAATACAATTATGCATGCAATAATAATTTAAAATAGGAATTAAATAATTTTAAATATTGGGGGCAAAATGGTCAATGGTGTAACTTGCCTTGTTCAAATTCCTGGTATTCTACTTCTTCAATAGGGTCAAGCTCTCCGGAGTCGTCAAAATCTATACGCGAGAATATTCCAAATTCAAACAGAATTCAAATGAACACAAATAAATTCAAATGAAAATTCAAATTAACTCCAAATTAAAAAATTATTTTTTAGTTAGCTAGATCTTGATTTTATACAAATTTAGAAATTTGAATCACCTAAATCGGAGTTTGTATGAAGAAATACGAGCTCCTGGAAGTTTAAAACCTAAATTAAATCCTAAAATCAAATTTCCGATTTTCCCAATTAAATTTCTAAAGAAAATTCCAATTATTGCGCAAGCTCAAGCCACGTGATCTGCTCACGAGAGATGACATGTGGGCCCGAATAGTCATGGATCGAGTCCACAGCGCTTCCGAGTCCACGGTGGACTCGGCGACGCAATGCTGTGATGTGAAGGAGGCATGGCTTGCTGGCCTACAAGGCCGTTACCGGCACCACGAGGCGCCGACTTGGTCGCCACGCACGCCGAAAACATTGAGGTGGCGCCGAGGTGTTAGAGCCACGTCGGCGCCGGAGAGGGGAGGCGCTCGGGAACCGAGGGTGCAGGCGCACGGCGGCGCGGTGAGCTCCGGCGAGGGTCGCAAAATTGATCAGGAGATGATACTGAGTGTGATGCGCTACCTGGCGACGCGAGGGCGTGCTGGAAGATGGTCGGCGACGGCGAGAGGCGGCGTGAGGTTCGGCCGTTGGCGGGAGGATGCTCCGGGATCTCAGCGAAGACGCAGGCGCGCACCAGATCGCCGAGGACGCCAAGGTGATGGTGCGATCGCGGTGGCGGGGAGTGCTTGCCGCGCGGAATCGAAGAAGATGGAGCTTCGGCCACCGAGGGGGAAAACTCCAATTGCCGGCGAGAGAGAGTGAGCGAAGTTACGAGAGTAGGTGGAATGGAATGTGGGAGAGAATGCGCAGCCGGGGGCGGCTTTTATAGGCGAAGGGGAGGCCGGGAGATGGAGATCGTGGGCGAGGTGGCAGCGGCCATTTGCGGAGGTGAGGGCGGCGGCGTTACAGCGAGTTATGGAAGGGGGTAATGTCCGAGATGAGTGCGGGGTGAACGGCCGAACTGAATGCAGGTGAATGCGAGGAAAGAGAGGGAGGGAATCACGGGGATTGATGAGCTCCAGTACGGCTTTAATGGCGGCAGGGGCGACGATCGCGCGGAGAGACGAACGCGAGGAAGACGACGCTGTGCAGGCGGGCCCACCTGTCGGCGAGAGAGGAGCGGGAGAGAGGGCGCGGGCGGAGTGATGTCGGCCGTCCAATTTCGATCGGACGACCCGCGTTACTCGTGCGCGGGGAGAAATGGGCCGAGACGCGCACAGTGCTGGGCTTCGGCCCAGTACTGTTGCAAAAGATTTTTAAACCTTTTTCAATTGATTTAATTCCAGAAATTCAAATAGGCTTTAGAAAATAGTAAATGAAGTCCAAAAATTTTGAGAAAATTCACAGAAATTCTATGAGGCATTCTGGACTTAAATAAAATAATTCCAACTTTTAGTTGGTAATAGATTTTGCACATAAATTATTTTAGCTTTAAGATACTTTAGGGAAAAGTTTTTAAAATTTCCAGAAAATCCACAAAAATTAATTAAAGTCTTATTTTCAACTGAAATTGAAATTTTGGGCTGTTACAGGGGGGGTGAATGGTGCCTTAAAAATTAAGATCCTCCCCTCTCAAGTGTCCACACAGCAATCCAAAAACTTATGATAAACAAGAGACGTGAAGTGAATCAAATCCAAAAGGTTTAAACAAAACTGGGCTGTTATGTCGGATATCGGAAGTTCCTGTAACATCCCAAAATTGGTTTGTGTTTCAAATGTAATAAAAATGAGGAGAAATTAAAACTTTTTCTCTGATCTTGATTTTTGTAATCAGTTCCATAATTTTTGTAAAGGAATTATGTGAAATCAAAAATCAAATTGCCATTTGGACACCAACACAAATCTCGTTCATGAAAATCTTGTGCCCAACCCCTTACAATAATTTTCTTTGAACCTAGGAGTGATGTTTAACACCTCAGAATTATTTCATAATTTTCAGAAATTATCTGATAATTTTTGAGACAAGTCAAACATTAGTCAAACTCCTAATGTGGCCTTCTGGAATTTTTCGAGAAAATGCAGTGCATAAAAGTCTCTGAAAATTTTATATAAGGTTCATCATCCTGTTAGCAAGCTCCAGCTTAAAATTTCGTAAATTTTGGAGTTTGTTTGCTACCTCAAAGAATTCTCAAATATCGCTTATTCAAATTCAAACCCTAATCGGTTTTCACTTGCTCCTCGGGTTCGGATCGGACTCGGGCTCGAGCCAATGGACTCGGCCCGATCAACTAACTACACCGCCTCGATCGTTTGGGTGCGGCGTTGCGTCGTTGATCGGCAATGAACGCCCACGATCGCGTGAACGTTCGGACCATCCGAGCGCCACCCATGTGAACCGTTGGATTCTAAATCGAGGATCGATTCGCGGAATGTTCGGACCGTCCGAACGCCTCGCTTAACGTGAACCGTAGGATCCAAATCAACGGTCCGTGATTAAGTGAGCGTTTGAATCGTTATAATCGACTGCTCTTTTCTCGGTAGTCCGATTAAATCCAACGGTGGCGGCTATCGTCTACCTCCGTCGCTCGCTCGCCGTGGTCAACGATGAGTGGGTGAAAATTTCAGAGCGTGGCGTCGGGTCACTTCTCCTTTTGCCAACGGCTCTTCCGCATTTAATGCTTCCGTCCCGCCTTTGACAGAAGAGAGCAGATCAATTTCGGTTTCCCCCAATTCGGCCGAAACAGCTACTCTTCTTCACCCGAGCCGATTCGACTCTCCTCCGTGCCTTCTTTGGGCTCAAAACCCCCTTATTAGTCCCTAGTTGTTTGGCGCTCGCTCCTTGGACCGCAATGTGAGCTCATTTATGCTTTCATTTCCGGTCATTTTGAGTCTTCTCGGTCATCTCCGCTTGCGGCGTTCTAGACCGCCGCACCAAAATTGTTGGTACCTTTAGGTGCGCAAGGTTGTTAGGAACTCATTTTAGGCTTTTACTGCACCGCCGTGGCTGTGGTCGCCGGCGGCGAAGCCGTTCTTCTCCGTCGCTTGTTTTGCTTGACGAAAAACAGACGGAGTTTGAACTTGAGTCGTTGGGAACCGCCGATCCTTAGATCTACGGCCGCGTCGCGCGTGGAAATTTTTGAATTACTCGCGCGCCCTAATCGGTGGACCGTTGGATCCAAGATCAACGGTCCCGATTTGAGTGAACGTTCGACCGTCCGAAAGGTTCGATCCGTGTGGACCGTTGGATCCAAGATCAACGGCTCTGTCGTGGTGAACGTTCGGACCGCCGAACGCTTAGATCCACGTGAACCGTTGGATCCGCATCCAAAGGTTGACGCTTAGGGTTTGTGAATCCGCGTGCGCGCGCGACAAATAGCTGGGTTTGGGCCGTTGGATCCAAGATCAACGTCCCGTGTTCGCCACGCCGGTTTAGTTTCGATTTTCCGAAAGGATTTATTTATCAACCTGAAAATGTGATAACTTGTAAAATGCATAACTATTTCATTTCAAATCCTTTCGGTTGATTCAAATTTTGTTGGTTATGTTTTTGACTAGACTTTAATTTAAAAATGTTTCGCACTCAGATAGCTCCGTAAAATTTTGCTAATGAATAGTAGCATTTTGATTTATAAAAGCCGAGCAAAATTGTTTTGGCCATATCTTTTGCATTAAGAATCCAAATCAATTGGTTCTTGTTGCATTAGTTCATAAAAATCATGCTCTTTCTACTGTAAAAATTTGAGAGCTTTTGTTGAAGTTGGCTGTTGGATCTTTTCGGTTTCTTTTGCCTTATTGGTTCTTTTGGTTCTTTCGATATGATCCAAGAGCACATTGATACCGAGAGTGATCCCCAAAGAACATCTTGACCCACAACAAGCGAAAGCGGTTTGATCATGTTAATCCTATTATTTTGCAAGTTTAATATTTTGAATTCAACCGTATGTATGCATTGCTACTTTGTGTTAAATTATGGTTAGTTGATCCTATAGTTGCATAATCCGTAGGATATTGTTTATTCTCTACTACTTGAGCCTAGATTATTTGTCTGTGATTAGAGTTCGTTGGATGAGCTCTTGTCACTTAGTAGCATACTGAGTCTTTATGCTTAGCCATGCTTAGTTCGGTAGCTTTGGGCGATCATCGACTTAGTCGATGGTCTTGATCACACAAAATTATTATTCTTTCATTATGTCCAGACTTTGTGCTTTGTTAATTTTGCAAATCGTCGAAACGAAAATGAAAACTGATTTGGACTTGGGCATAATGGTATGTTGGTGTGGTGTTTTTGGGTGTGATCGAATGGTGCCCAAGTCATCAAGGACCGAACATCTTGTTACACTAAACCAAGCACTATTGCGTACTAACCACATGAGGGATATATGGGACCCCTCTTGACTTAGTACTTTGGCGTGTGTTATCTCCGAGTCGCAGGAGGAAAAGTTTTGTGTGTGTGTGTGAAACAGTGTGTGTTCTTGTGTTTGTGGGTGTGCGGTGGTGGGGATTGCTGGAAGGTTCTCCACCTCGAGGGCGTCAGCTTGTCCAAGGCTTTACCCGTGACGGGTAGTTGTCCGAGGTCGGGCCACGACCCGACACAACGTATGGGTTTCTATCCATACAGGCGACTCGGTTAATACATAATATTGGAAACGCCTCGTAGGACTTAGCCGTCTTGGCATACCAAAGGCGCAGTGTGCTTAATCATGTGGCAAAAGGCGGTCTGACATGTGGGTAAGTTGGTACACCCTGCAGGGATAAAACTATTCGAATAGCCTCGTCCTAGGTTATGCACACGCTTGGTTAGGTTTTGCAAGAGTTAGACTTCAACCTTTTAAATTAAAATTTGACATGGTTGGTATGAATGGGTAATTCATACTATTGTTGTTGTGACTATTGGGTTAGTCACTTCCAGGTTGTTGTTGTTTTCTATCTACTGTTATATTGTTGTTTTTTGCGCTTATTTGAACATTAAAAACAGATTTGTTAAATTGCTTTCAATCTATTATATTATTGCAAATGAAAACTTGCTTTATGCTAAAATGAAACCTACTGACCTCATCGTTGATTAAGCTTGCATGTAGTATATGTACAGGTTTGTTATTCCACATGTAAGTCTTGCGAGTACATTCAAAGTACTCACCGGCTTTTGCCGGCTGCTTTTGTTTGCAGGGGAAGAAGGTGAGCCCTAAGGGCCTCACTTTTGTGAGATGTGCTTCGGGTTTGACGACTAGCTTGGCGGTCCGGTCGGTTGCCTTGTGGGTTAAAGGCACACCGATTGGCTCTTTTGTTGTAGCCATCTTATGGCACTTTTTGCTTCACTGCTTAATTATTATTGTCTCTTTTATTGTTGGCGGTTGGCCTCTCTTTTAATGATTCGGTTTAATATTATTAATAATTACATTACGTGTTTGGTTCTATGTGGATGAATGGAATTGATGCATGAGCTTTGTAAAGAGGTGTGTATCTTGCATTCGAAGTATACATGTCTCGAGTCTCGGATTATCTGCTTTGTGATGCTAAGACCGAATGGATGGTTAAGCATTACAAGCCGGATAAACCGGGTCTCACAAGGTTTGCATCGAGCCATACCGACCGTAGTAACCCAAGTTGGTTGTCTTTAGGATATTTTGAAAACTTAATTCCAAAGTATCAAATGATTTTTGAAAGCTTAAGTAAGTTCTCGATTTTATTCCTTACCTATCTTAGCTTTCTTCATCTCATCTCACTCTGATTTGAGTTTTAAAGGTTGTTTTCCTCTCATCTCCTTTTCAAAGATAGTGTTATCGATTAAATGGGTTTTGGGAACCACCGAGTTTGGCAAATTGAAGTGCTTAGGGTTTTGAAGTTTCGGATCAAGATTTCGCTAGAGGCTTGATGCGAATCTGGACCGCACGCTTCAATTTCCGCACAATGAGCTCAATGGTTTCGATGGGACCACCGAGCTTGGCAAATTGAAGTGTGCCGATTTTGAAGTTTCTAGAATGGAAGACTTCGACTGGGAGCTTGGATGCAAAATCACTACAGCAACCTCAAATTTCCGGACAGCAAGCTCGATGGTTTCTAAATGGGGTAGAAAATGAGAGTTTAATCAACTAAAACTTGTGGGAATAAAAGGGGTAAGATGTGATACTAGTTAGCTAAGTATCTAACACTATTTTCGCTGATTGAACCTTGCTCTTTAGTGGTAATAGATCTTACCTTAATCTTACGCTTTTATCTTCTCAATCAATTACTCGCTCATTCAATACGGGCTAGTTGAATTGGGAAGTTGAGCTTTGGTTTTATGATTCCTTGCCGCTTTTGGAGTCTTTTATAAGGTGTTTAAGATTATACACATACTGCTTTTTGGCTTTCGCTTAGGGTGATATTCCATTCCCTAGTCGCTAGCCTTCGCTTTCTTTCGGCTTTTAATCTTTGAGTCTAGTTTTAACCAAAGTTTCTTGTCACAGATGGCCGGACGCACTCGTAGCGGCCAAGGCGACCACCGGTCCGGACGAGATCTTCCTCCTCCTCCGACCATGGCCGAGGTCCTTCTTCGATCGAGCGCAACTGCAGAGGACAGGAGGGTTCTTCGACGCCATCGCGCGAACACTTCCGCCTCTTACGGTGCATCGTGATCCGGGCAAGGGAGTGGTCATCACCGCGTGGGGACTAGCGGAGTTTCTTCGCACTCACCCCCACGCTCTCGTGTCCGAGGACTCGCTTGACGCAGACGATTGGCTTTGTCGTTGAGCGCAAGCCAGATAGCGCAGCGCCAGAGCACGAGAAGGCGCTGTCGCATCGCACCACCGGAGGGTGCGGCTTTGTCTTGGTGGGAGAGCTTCCCGCCATGCACTGACGCCACACCGCCACTTGGGAGGAGTTCCATATCGCCTTCCGCCGCTCTCATATTCCTTCCGCTGATGAAGTCAAGAAGAAGGAATTCTTATCGCCAGTAAAGGCGCTGCTCACCACGAGTACCGTGACGAGTTCAACCATTTGGCTCGTTATGCTCGGAAGAGGTGGCCACCGATGAGGCCAAGCAAGAGAAGTTCAAGGATGGTTTGTCCGAGGAACTTCAAGACAAGCTATCTATCGTTGACTTCCTCGATTTCCAAGCCTTGGTGGACAAGGCCATCGCCGCCGAAAGCACGCGGGAGAGCACTTGTGGATTCCCGCAGCGCAAGTGGAGGCCCACAAGTCCGCACAGCCAGCTCTTTCCGCTCTCGTGTTGGGCGCCTCCGGTCCCGCCTTCACCTTCGCACCCACGAGGTCGCCAAGACCGCCTCGCCCTTCACGTGCCATGTCCCAATCACGCACTGCGAAGTCGGCCAGAGGCCTCCGCACAACAAGGATGTCACCGCTTCTTCAGAACGACAAGGGGCATTATGCAAATAATTGCCCCAAGAAGACAGGAGTAGCCCCTCGTCCTAATGGAGGACGCGGGCAAGGAGGTGGTTCTTCGCAGGACCGGAAGATAGTCCCTACTACCCAAGGCGTGGGTAGTGGTCGCGTCAACCTCATCTCAGCAGAGGAAGCACAGGAGGCACCTGACGTTGTGTTGGGTACGCTTTCTGTTAACTCTTATCCTGCCATCGCTCATTTGATTCAGAGCATCTCATTCTTTTGTTTCTAAGTCTTTTCGCTATTAGTGAGCTCCTTTACTCCATTGTTGATCCCATTGCTCATTCGCTCTCGGGTTTGGAGTTGAGAGTCAACTGAGTGTAGGGATGTTCCAATCGAGATCGAGGGAGTGAGATTCTTCGCGAATCTTATCCTCCTCCATTCAGCAAGTCTAGATGTAATTCTTGGTATGGATTGGTTGTCTCAGCATAAGGGACAGATCGATTGCGCCAAGAAGTGTGTCCTTCTATCTAGTCCTTCGGCGAGCGGGTTAAGCTTTTACCAAGTCGCTAGGCCCGCACCTCTTCGCGCTAGGCGAAGCCCTCTAGATATTAGTGAAGTCCCAACCGCTCGTGACTTCATCGATGTCTTTCCTGAAGATCTTCCAGGGATGCCACCAGTTCGAGACCTCGAGTTTGTCATTGAGTTGGCTCCCGGTACTGCCCCGATTTCAAAGAGGCACTATCGGATGCCACCGAACGAATTGGTGGAGTTGAAGAAGCAACTTAATGAGCTTCAAGAAAAGGCTTCATCCGCCTAGCTCATCTCCGTGGGGTTGTCCAAAGAATCTTCGTAAAGAAGAAGGACAATACTTTACGCATGTGCGTGGATTACCGTCCGCTTAATGAGGTAACGGTAAAGAACAAATATCCATTGCCCCACATTGATGATCTCTTTGATCAATTAACTGGAGCTCGAGTATTCTCCAAGATTGATTTGAGAATGGGATATCATCAAGTTCGGATACGACCTGAGGATATTCCAAAGACGGCTTTCTCTACTCGCTACGGCTTGTATGAGTATACCGTCATGTCATTTGGCTTAACCAATGCCCCCGCCTTGTTCATGAACCTCATGAATGCGGTATTCATGGAGTATTTGGATAAGTTTGTCGTGGTCTTCATCGATGATATTCTCATCTATTCCAAGGACGATGAGGAACACGATGAGCATCTGAGGCTTGTATTAGGCAAGCTTCGTGAGCATCAGCTGTATGCAAAGTTCAAAAGTGCGTGCTCGTTGAAGGAAGTGGCCTTCTTGGGTCATATTCTTTCGGCAGGAGGCGAGCCGCTGATCCTAGCAAGGTCGTGATGTTCTTTCATGGTTCACCTTACTTGATGGCGAAGCGCGGAGTTTTCTCGCTTAGCGGGATATTATCGCCGCTTTATCGAGAACTTCCAAGATCGCAAGCCAATGACGGAGTTGCTCAAGAAGGACAAGAAGTTCTTATGGTCCGATGCTTGTGAGGAAAGCTTCCAAGTACTTAAGAAGCGCTTGACCACCGCCCCGCCCTCGTTCTTCCCGATGTTCATCAAAGCTTCGACATCTTTTGCGATGCTTCTCGCCGAGGACTCTCGGTTGTGTCCTTATGCAAGAAGGCAAGGTAGTGGCCTATGCATCAAGGCAATTGAGACCTCATGAACTCAACTATCCTACCCATGACTTAGAATTAGCCGCGTGATTCATGCACTTAAGATTTGGCGACATTACCTAATCGGTAATCGCTATGGTGTATTCGATCACAAAGCCTAAAGTACTTGTTCACTCAACCAGATCCAACCTCGTGCAAAAGCGGTGGTTGGAGTTGATCAAGGACTATGACATGGGTATTCACTACCATCCGGCAAGGCTAATGTCGCTGCCGACGCGCCTCGATCGAAGCGCATTGCAATGCCTTATTGCTCCAGAACGCCAACCCACCCTTCCGAAGGAATTTCAGCGCCTCAACTTAGGTTTGGTTGAGCATGGTTCCTCACGCCTTGGTTGTGCAACCAACCTTGGTAGATCGGATTAAGGTCGCCAAAGAATCGGATGCTAGAATAAGTCGCATCAAGGAAAATGTCAAGAACGGAACGACCAAGTGCTTCTCGAGGATGAGCATGGTGTTGTCGTTCGGCAACGCCTTGTGGTTCCAAAGGACATGGAATGCGCGGATTTGATTCTCCGCGAGGCCCATGATTCGCCTTTGTCTATTCATCCCGGGGCCACAAAGATGTATCAAGATCTCCGTCAGAGATTTTGGTGGACCCGAATGAAGAGGGAAATTGCGAAGTTCGTTGCCGAGTGCGACGTGTGTCGTCGTGTCAAGGCCGAGCATCGCCCAGCAGATCGCTTCACCTTTGCCTATTCTCGAATGGAAGTGGGATTCGATCGGGATGGATTTTATCACCGGTCTGCCCCGAACATCCAAGGGCAAGGATTCCATCTGGGTTGTCATCGATCGATTGACGAAGGTAGCCCATTTTCTGCCAGTACGGACAAACCTTAGTGTGAGTCTACTCGCGGACCTCTATATTTCCGTATCGTCGCTTGCATGGTGTACCAAGACGATCGCTTGGATCGCGATGCGCTATTCACCGCTGTGTTTTGAAGTGTTTGCAAGAGGCTATGGGAACCGCCTCACATTTAGCACCGCATATCACCCCAAACCGATGGTCGACCGAAAGGGTCAACCAAGTGTTGGAAGACATGCTTCGTGCTTGTGTCCTCTCCTATGGAAAGAATTGGGAGAAATGCTTGCCATTTGCCGAAGTTTTCCTACAACAACAGTTTTCAAGCCGCCTCGGCATGTCACCTTCGAGGCCTTATACGGAGAAAGTGCGAACCCCGTTGAATTGGTCTGAGACGGCGAAAGACCTTTCTTTGGCCCGACTCGATAAATGAGGCCGAGAGTCAAGTCCAAATTTTATTCGTGATCGCTTGCGCACACCAATCCAGCAAAAGAGCTATGCGGATCACCGTCGTCGCGAGTTGAGCTTTGAGCCTGATGACTTTGTTTATCTCAAGGTCTCTCCTTTGAAGGGTCATCAGCGTTTCGGCATCAAGGGCAAGTTAGCTCCTCGATATGTCGGTCCTTACCGTGTTATCGAGAAGAAGGGAGCCGTGGCCTATAAGTTGGAATTGCCAACCGCACTCGAAGGGGTCCATGATGTTTTCATGTGTCCCAACTAAAGAAGTGTCTCCGTGTTCCAACTGAGGAAGCTCCGTTGGAAACTCTTGATGTCCAAGAAGATTTGACCTATCGCGAGCAACCTGTTCGCATACTCGATGAGGCCGAACGAAGAACAAGGAGTAAAACCATCGTTCCTTAAAGTTCAATGGTCGAACCATTCGAGGATGAGGCTACTTGGGAAAGGGAAGATCGCCTCGTGCGGACTATCCATCCTTCTTTACGAGCGAGCCAAATCTCGGGACGAGATTTTTGTAAGGGGGAGGTTTTGTAACATCCCAAAATTGGTTTGTGTTTCAAATGTAATAAAAATGAGGAGAAATTAAAACTTTTTCTCCGATCTTGATTTTTGTAATCGCCCATAATTTTTGTAAAGGAATTATGTGAAATCAAAATCAAATTGCCATTTGGACACCAACACAAATCTCGCTCATGAAAATCTTGTGCCCAACCCCTTACAATAATTTTCTTTGAACCTAGGAGTGATGTTTAACACCTCGAATTATTTCATAATTTTCAGAAATTATTTGATAATTTTGAGACAAGTCAAACATTAGTCAAACTCCTAATGTGGCCTTCTGAATTTTTCGAGAAAATGCAGTGCATAAAAGTCTCTGAAAATTTTATATAAGGTTCATCATCCTGTTAGCAAGCTCCAGTTAAAATTTCGTAAATTTTGGAGTTTGTTTGCTACCTCAAAGAATTCCTCAAATATCGCTTATTCAAATTCAAACCCTAATCGGTTTTCACTGTTCCTCGGTTCGGATCGACTCGGGCTCGAGCCAATGGACTCGCCCACCAACTAACCGCACCGCCTCGATCGTTTGGGTGCGAAAGGTGCGTCGTTGATCGGCAATGAACGCCCACGATCGCGTGAACGTTCGACCATCCGAAGCGCGCCATCCATGTGAACCGCTGGATTCTAAATCGAGGATCGATTCGCGGAATGTTCGGACCGTCCGAACGCCGCGAACGTGAACCGTAGGATCCAAATCAACGGTCCAGATTAAGTGAGCGCTTGAATCGTTATAATCGACCGTTCTTTTCTCACCGTCCGATTAAATCCAACGGTGGCGGCTATCGTCTACTCCGTCACTTCGCGCGCCGTAGTCAACAATGAGGGGTGAAAATTTCAGAGCGTGGCGTCGGGTCACTTCTCCTTTTGGCCAACGGCTCTTCCGCATTAATGCTTCCGCCCCGCCTCCAAGTCTTCGCCCTCCTCGAGTGCACTTGCCCCCATCGCCTCGACGACCTCGGCCACAATGCTTCCCCATTTTTAATGTCGTTGTTCTCTCTTGCTCCTTCGGCTATAAGACCCTCCAGTGGCTTCCTTAGCTTTCTTTAACGCCCTTGAGCTCCAAAGATTGCTTCTAGTACACCGAGTGAGCTCCATTTCAAAATTTGCTCTTGGCCGCCATTGTTGAAGCTTCGGTCCTTCGGTGAAAGTGGTGCTCCGGCCTTCTCTTTCAAAACCCTTGCTTCCCAGCCATTTGGCATCTCTTAGAATATTAACCCTCTGTCAATTTTGCCTTTGACAAGAGAGCGAGATCAATTTCGCTTTCCCCAATTCGCCGAAATAGCTACTCTTCTTCACCCGAGCCGATTCGACTCTCCTCCGTGCCTTCTTTGGGCTCAAAACCCCCTTATTAGTCCCTAGTTGTTTGGCGCTCGCTCCTTGGACCGCAATGAGCTCATTTATGTTTTCATTTCGGTCATTTTGAGTCTTCTCGGTCATCTCCGCTTGTCGGCGTTCTAGACCGCCGACCAAAATTGTTGGTACCTTTGGTTGCGCAAGGTTGTTAGGAACTCATTTTAGGCTTTACTCGCACCGCCACGGCGGTCGCCGCCGGCGAAGCCGTTCTTCTCCGCGCTTGTTTTGCTTGACGAAAACAGACGGAGTTTGAACTTGAGTCGTTGGGAACCGTCGATCCTTAGATCTACGCCCGCGTTCAGCGTGAAATTTTTGAATTACTCGCACGCCTAATCGGTGGACCGTTGGATCCAAGATCAACGGTCCCGATTTGAGTGAACGCTCGACCGTCCGAAAGGTTCGATCCGTGTGGACCGTTGGATCCAAGATCAACGACTTCGTGCGGGTGAACGCTCGACCGCCGAACGCTTAGATCCACGCGGAACCGCTGGATCCGCATCCAAAGGTTGACGCTTAGGGTTTGTGAATCCAGCGCGCGCGCGATGCAGCCGGTTTGGGCCGTTGGATCCAAGATCAACGCCCCGTGTTCGCCACGTCGGTTTAGTTTCGATTTTCCGAAAGGATTTATTTATCAACCAAAAATGTGATAACTTGTAAAATGCATAACTATTTCATTTCAAATCCTTTCGGTTGATTCAAATTTTGTTGGTTATGTTTTTGACTAGACTTTAATTTAAAAATGTTTCCAGACTCAAGATAGCTCCGAAAATTTTGCTAATGAATAGTAGCATTTTGATTTATAAAAGTGAGCAAAATTGTTTTGGCCATATCTTTTGCATTAAGAATCCAAATCAATTGGTTCTTATTGCATTAGTTCATAAAAATCATGCTCTTTCTACTGTAAAAATTTGAGAGCTTTTTGTTGAAGTTGGCTGTTGGATCTTTTCGGTTTCTTTTGCCTTATTGGTTCTTTTTGGTTCTTTCGATAGGATCCAAGAGCACATTGATACCGAGAGTGATCCTCAAAGAACATCTTGACCCACAACAAGCGTGCAAGCGGTTTGATCATGTTAATCCTATTATTTTGCAAGTTTAATATTTTGAATTCAACTGTATTTATGCATTGCTACTTTGTGTTAAATTATGGTTAGTTGATCCTATAGTTGCATAATCCGTAGGATATTGTTTATTCTCTACTACTTGAGCCTAGATTATTTGCTGTGATTAGAGTTCGTTGGATGAGCTCTTGTCACTTAGTAGCATACGAGTCTTTATGCTTAGCCATGCTTAGTTCGGTAGCTTTGGGCGATCATCGACTTAGTCGATGGTCTTGATCACACAAAAATTATTATTCTTTCATTATGTCCAAAGACTTTGTGCTTTGTTAATTTTGCAAATCGTAAACAAAATGAAAACTGATTTGGACTTGGGCATAATGGTATGTTGGTGTGGTGTTTTTGGGTGTGATCGAATGGTGCCCAAGTCATCAAGGACCGAACATCTTGTTACACTAAACCAAGCACTATTGCGTACTAACCACATGAGGGATATATGGGACCCCTCTTGACTTAGTACTTTGGCGTGTGTTATCTCCGAGTCGCAGGAGGAAAAGTTTTGTGTGTGTGCTGTGTGAAACAGGCTATGTGTTCTTGTGTTTGTGCTGGGTGTGCGGTGGTGGGGATTGCCGGGAAGGTTCTCCACCTCGAGGGGCGTCGCAGTTGTCCAAGGCTTTACCCGTGACGGGTAGTTGTCCGAGGCTGGGCCACGACCCCGACACAACGTATGGGTTTCTATCCATACGGGCGACTCGGGTTAATACATAATATTGGAAACGCCTCGTAGGACTTAGTCATGTCTTGGCATACCAAAGGCAGTGTGCTTAATCATGTGGCAAAAAGGCGGTCTGACATGTGGGTAAGTTGGTACACCCTGCAGGGATAAAACTATTCGAATAGCCTCGTCCTAGGTTATGGACACGCTTGGTTAGGTTTTGCAAGAGTTAGACTTCAACCTTTTAAATTAAAATTTGACATGGTTGGTATGAATGGGTAATTCATACTATTGTTGTTGTGACTATTGGGTTAGTCACTTCCAGGTTGTTGTTGTTTTCTATCTACTGTTATATTGTTGTCTTTTGCGCTTATTTGAACATTAAAAACAGATTTGTTAAATTGCTTTCAATCTATTATATTATTGCAAATGAAAACTTGCTTTATGCTAAAATGAAACCTACAGCCTACTGTTGATTAAGCTTGCATGTAGTATATGTACAGGTTTGTTATTCCACATGTAAGTCTTGCGAGTACATTCAAAGTACTCACCGGCTTTTGCCGGCTGCTTTTGTTTGCAGGGGAAGAAGGTGAGCCCTAAGGGCCTCACTTTTGTGAGATGTGCTTCGGGTTTGACGACTAGCTTGGCGGTCCGGTCGGTTGCCTTGTGGGTTAAAGGCACACTGATTGGCTCTTTTGTTGTAGCCATCTTATGGCACTTTTGCTTCCGCTGTTTAATTATTATTGTCTCTTTTATTGTTGGCCGGTTGGCCTCTCTTTTGTAATGATTCGGTTTAATATTATTAATAATTATGTTCTGTGTTTCGGTTCTATGTGGATGAATGGAATTGATGCATGAGCTTTGTAAAGAGGTGTGTATACTGCATTCTGGGAAGTATACATGTCTCGAGTCTCGGATTATCTGTTTTGTGATGCTAAGACCGAATGGATGGTTAAGCATTACAAGCCGGATAAACCGGGGTCTCACAGTTCCGATTCTACCTAGCGGTAGTTCCGCACTGGGGTAGTTCCGGCTTTTAGTGCGGAAGTTCCGCTAGCGGTAGTTCCGCCTTGTAGATAGCGGCAGCCCGATTGTCTCGACCAAGAACAAGACGTCTTCGAAATTTCCAAAAATCCAAAATACTCAAAGATTGTTGCTCTTCTCGGGTCAAGTCTTACGGGACATCATCCTAAACAACATCTTGACCTCATTGAGAAGGAATCTGTAACACCCTGACCCAAAATCGGCTCAATGCCCAGCCCACCGTGGGGCGGACCCGCCCACACATAGCACCCCACTTACACTTTCGTCCTCGCTTCGTGTAAAAGGGTTAACCCGGAGGTGCTATATTTGGATCCAACAGGCATTATATACTAGTACAACTCACTTGAGACAAGCAATGTGGGACTAATCCCACCACACTACTCCTCATGGGCCACATGGGCCACACTACGAGCAGGCCGGGGTATTATAGAATCGCAGACAAAGATCCATTAATCAAAGCAAAAACGGATTTCTTGAATATTTGACAAGAAAGACCAAAATCTACAATTCGCAAGATACTTAGATTCTTGGTTCATGAAACTTTGAGGATATGTTAGCAATATCAGTAAGACTCTAGATATCAAGTTTCATGCCATCTCATAAGAGGAATCAAAAGTTTCACCAAACCCCTAGGTATTCAAGCCAAGAACAGAGAGAAGAAAAGATGCATATTCAAAGAACCAAACAAAGCTTTCATTGCTCAAAATAAAGGATTACAGAGGTAAACAAAGAGGAATAATTACAAGAAGTTCAGTTCATCCTCTCAATCTCAACAACTAAAGCTATAAAGCAAAACAACCTCTCCAAAGGCTCTTTAGCTAAAGCTAACCCTAATTTTCTCTCACCAAAAGTCCAACCAAAACAACCAGGGGTTCACCTCTATTTATAGCCCTTGGCTAACGGGTCACCAACCCGTTATGCCGGCTAAACCCTAACGGAGCCCGCTTCCACTTGTGCCGCTTTGCGAAATTACCCTTTCGCCCCCTCGCACACCTTCTGGAAGCTCCCGCATTCCTTGTTGTTCACGACTCGCAACCGCCTCGAGTGCACGCCGTCTTCGACACATCTTTACCATTCTGATCTCAACGCCACCTGCGTCTAGTCTGGTCTCCACGTGTCTCGCCACGACTCCACCTCGATGCCCTGCAACCAGCACAGACAAGAAACACATCACATAGCATTGCTCAAGATAATAGAATCAATATTTGCTCTTAACTCAAATTGATTCACAACTCAAAAATCAAAACTATCCTCTCTGCACAGTTCTGTCCACAATCGGAAGTTCCGCACTTACCATTGCGGAAGTTCCGATTATCGGAACGTCCGCACTTCCAGATTGGAAATTCCAATTATCGTCACAACAGAAGACACTTGTCAGGTTTATCGGAAGTTCCGCGTTCCCAGGAGCGGAAGTTCCGATTATCGACACACCAGAACACAATCGTCAGGATAATCGGAAGTTCCGTTTTACTGTATGCGGTTCCGCATTCCAAAACCGAAGTTCCGCACAAGATCAAACATACCAAAGAAGAATAAGAAACGCAATGAATCCAATCACAAACTTTTCAACATAGTGTCAAATACTCATCATTCGTAAAGGGACCCTACTCACATGGTCTCTTAGAATGTGATGCTAGTGGAATTGGTATTGGCGGTGTTTTGATGCAAGAGGGTAGACCGGTTGCTTATTTTAGCGAGAAACTCAAAGGTGCGCAATTGAATTATCCGGTCTATGATAAGGAGTTGTATGCTTTAGTGCGAGTTTTAGAAGTTTGGCAACATTATTTATGGTCTAAGGAATTCATTATACTTTCTAATCATGAGGCATTAAAATATTTGCAAGGCCAAGCTAAGCTGAACCGTCGACATGCGAAGTGGGTAGAATTTATCGAGTCATTTCCTTACATTGTGAAATATAAGAAGGGAAAGGAACTCGTGGTTGCTGATGCTCTTTCTAGGAAAAGTGTGCTTTTAAATCGCTTAGATGTGCAAGTTCCTGGTTTAGAGAATTTGCATGATTTATATACTAATGACCATGATTTCGCTTCACCTTATGCGCATTGCAAAGATGGGAAAGGCTGGGACAAATTTCACATTCATAATGGATTTTTATTTCGTGCTAACAAACTATGCGTTCCAGAATCGTCCGTGCGTTTGTTATTATTGCAGGAATCTCATGCAGGTGGATTGATGAGACATTTTGGACGTGAAAAGACGCTATCTATGCTGAGCGATCACTTTTATTGGCCTAAGATGATGCGTGATGTGGATAGGTATGTACAACGGTGCATAACTTGTCACAAGGCGAAATCGAAGTTGTATCCACACGGTTTCTACACTCCTCTTCCAGTTCCTAATGCACCATGGGAAGATATTAGTATGGATTTTGTTTTAGGACTGCCTAGGACTAAGAGGGGAAGAGATTCTGTTTTTGTCGTTGTGGATCAATTTTCGAAGATGGCACACTTTATTCCGTGCCACAAGAGCGACGATGCGTCGCATGTTGCTAATTTATTTTTTAAGGAGATAGTGCGGATGCATGGCGTACCCAGGACCATTGTTTCGGATCGCGACGTTAAATTCATGAGTTATTTCTGGAAGACAATTTGGGGGGAAGCTAGGGACAAGGTTGTTATTCAGCACAACTTGTCATCCCCAAACTGATGGTCAAACAGAGGTGGTGAACCGCACAATTTCGATGCTGCTATGAACCATGATCAAGAAAAATATCAAGGAGTGGGAGGACTGTTTGCCACATGTGGAGTTCGCCTACAATAGAGCCATCCACTCTACTACACAGATGTGCCCATTTGAGGTGGTGTATGGTTTCAAGCCTACTACGCCACTTGATTTGTTGCAGCTTCCAAGTCAATCACGAATAAATATGGCGGCGTCAAAGAGGGCTGAATATGCGAAGAAATTGCACATCAAGGTGAAATAAGAAATTGAGCGTAAGGCGAAGTACTATGCTGAGAAGGCGAACAAGAAAAGAAAGAAGATGATTTTTCAGCCAGGCGATTTAGTTTGGTTACACTACCGCAAGGACCGCTTTCCAGATCGACGCAAATCGAAGTTGTTGCCACGAGGAGACGGACCTTTCAAAGTGCTTGAGCGGATTAACGATAATGCATAAAAAATCGAGCTTCCAGGGAATGACTATGGTGTGAGCTCGACATTCAACGTTGCTGATTAATCGCCGTTCTTCGGTACTGATGATCTAGCGTCGAGGACGACGAATTTTCAGGAGGGGGAGGATGATGAGGGCATCCCTACAACACCTTCTTCTCCTCCACCTATTGCTCATGATATACGCCTCGAGTTGCCGACAGGACCAATAACAAGAGCACGTGCCAAGAAATTACAATCTCAGGTGAACTTGTTCCTTAATGAATATGTTATTGATTTTAATGAGAATTTTATACTACCTAAAAATAATGTTTTGCTTGTGCTCAGGTTTGAAGATTCAGCGATGGACAGAAATCAAGGATATGCGGCCGTCATCCAAGGAAGACCATCAATTTAGGAGGTCAAGGCGCTACCCTATGTCCCATTCGGCCAAAGAGGAGAAGGCCAATGTCCATGCGGCCAAGCAAGGGATCATGGCCTAAACGGTCAAACACAAAGCCCATGTGGAGGAACTAGGAAGGAAGCACAAATCTCATGGCCGGGAATAGTAATCACTACTGATACCATGTGAACAAAGGTCTTGCTACAAGATTCAAGCTGAAAGCCATGAACGGTAAACGGTCCCATGAACAGTGCACGTGCATGAATAGTACCACATGGAAAATTTAGTGTTGAATGGTCTTGGGCTGAGACTCTATATTGAGGGTAGACCCCCATTGTAAACCAGACCATGTTTATGCATAAGAATAGAACACAAGTTATTGCTTGTTCTTTCAAAACAGAGTTCATGCGAGGACTTCTGAGGGAGAATTAGGCGATCAATTGTTCGTTCTGCATTTTAAGGTCAAGTTTGATTTTCCGCTGGGAATTGAGGGCTTGGCGATCTCCGCTCGTGGTCTAGCGGCGATCATCCAGGTGCGTGTTGGCGAATATCCATAGAGCTGCAAGTCCGTGCACTGGCACGTGGTGTACAACTGAGCGTTATTTCGTCATCAAGCACTATTTATCCACGGTTCTACTCGAGAAGATCTGGCCACCCCGTATCACTAGGGTTCGTGATGTTTGATGTGATTTTCGTGCTCTTGGATTGAGCATTATCCTCCATTGATGGAGTGGCTGTAAGCCCTGATCATATCAATCAATCAAAGGAAAGATTGATCAATGTTTTGTCTCTTTGCGTTCTTTCTCTCTATTTCATGATTTCATATCTTTCTTTGATCCGTGAGTTTTTCCTTGGTTTCTTCACGTGATCTATCTTGCTGTGACGTGTGGGAATCAATCTTGGATCATCTTGATCATCAATCACCCACGAGCAAGAGCTTTGACCTAGTTTTCGTTTTGACCCGATTTTGAACCCTTCTTTGATCAAACGGAAAAGGATCTTTATTCCTCCAAGAATTATCATAATCTTCGATTGGAATAGGTCCCTGATATCATAGAGAAGGTGTGTTCCAAGTTTCATCAAGTTTGGATTAGTAGATCAAAAGTTTCATCTATTTACATCTTCGTCATCGAGTTTTTCAATGCATTCGAGGCCGGCGGTCGATCGCTTCGTGGCCACCGGCCGATCGGCCGAAATCGATCCGATTGCCCAAGGCCAATGATCCGACCAGTAGCGCCTCGATGTGCTTTAATCTTTGTTGTTTTTGTCGTTTTTCTTAGGGGTTTATATTAGATTCAATATTAGTCTTCCGCTGTACTGATATACTGATCTTCATAGCTTCCATAGCTACTGGAGTAAAATATTATTGAAAAAGTGAGCGTGCTCCATTCACCCCCCCTCTAGTCGCCTTTTCGGTCCAATAGTTATTATCTCCAGAAACGTTGTCTTTCAAGAAGATCAAGAATGGCAGGGGAGGATAATCAAGAAGCAAATCAAGAAATGTGAAATTGGGTCTCTTTCACTATCGATGGAGAGGACATTGATTCCCCTATTGCCTCTTCAACACCAACTGTGTCTCAATCACAAATCCTGGATACAATTATTTCAGACATCGACAACGGCCATGAAGTAATTGAAAACCCGGGTGAGTCCATGCTAGAATCTGTAGCACCTAAATACAGAAGCTTGAGGGATATTTACGACCACACTGAGCCGATGGAGCAAATAGGAGATTTGTATATGACGGATGTGGAAGACACCGGCTGACTTCCATGAATCATCGAGGGGGAAAAATGTAATGAAGGTTGAGCTGGAAGCAATTGAGAGGAACAACACCTGGAAGATGACTTCTCTCCCACATGGTCATAAACCCGTTGGTCTGAAATGGATGTATAAACTGAAAAGAGACACCGAAGGAAATATTGTGCGCAATAAGGACATACTTGTTCAAAAGGGATACGTTCAGAGGCATGGCATTGACTATGAATAAGTGTTTGCACCTATGACAAGAATTGAAACAGCGGAACCAAAAATTAGATTGGAAAAGGATGATAATGCAGAACCAGTCGATGATTCTAATTATAGAAGCTTGATTGGTTGTTTGCGCTATTTGCTACATACACGACCAGATCTCAGTTATGCAATTGGAGTTGCAAGTCGATTTATGTAGAATCCGACCAGGACACATGAACAGGCATTGAAGCATATTCTGAGGTATGTGGCTGGCTCTACTGATCATGGTTTGGTTTATACGAGGAAGCAATAGGAACCACCAATAGTTGGATACAGCAACAGTAATTTAGCTGGAGACATCTCTAATAGAAAGAGCATCATAGGAACTATATTTTATCTTTATGGGAATATGGTGACTTGGTGTTCGAAAAAAAAGAGTAGCATTATCCAGCAGCGAAGCTGAATTCATGGCAGCAACCTCGATAGTCTATCAAAAAGATTGTTGCAAGAATTGCAGGGGAAAGATACTGGACCATTCGAGTTGTATGTCAACAACAAAGCAACACTAGCACTAATGGAGAATCCAGTATTTCACGGGCGGAGTAAACATATTGATACACGTTTTTACTTTATACGAGAATGTGTTTGTAGGACCGGAAAGGCGACTAGGGGGGGGGGTGAATAGGCGCTTTCTCAACTTTCTCGCCTAAATCAAATTCAACACGAACTTTACTCCTTTAGCTATGAAAGCTAGGAAGATCAGTAGGTGCACAGCGGTAACCTTGTGCTGAATTCGATAACCCCGACAACCACACGACACAAAAGTGGAGACTTAAACTCAAAGGGCAGATCTGGGCACAGGCGGTCTGACCGGCTACCACGGGCGGTCTGACCGACGTTCAACCAATGTCCGACCGCAACTAATCGGGCGGTCGACGGTGGACAACGGTTCGACCCGTGAGCAATGATGCGAAAGTACAGGCGATCTCAGTAACATCCTGATTTTCAAAATCGGGATGTTAATATTTAACTAGGCGATCTAATAATTATTTGGTAGTGTTTTAAAATTTTCCCGTGTTTAAGTAAAAAGATTGCTTGTAAAATCAAATTGAGATAATTAAAAGGTTGCATTTCCAAGTCAAATCAAATTTGTTGAAAATCTGTATTTAAAAAAATAATAATTATTATAACCTATATTTAATCGAATTGTTTGAGCGATCGTAATTAAATTAAATATTTTGTTTCTCGCTTCGCGTGCATTTCAAAATCATGATGCACACATTAGTATCACCGTTCTTAGTTTCAATTCGATCGACCACGGCGAAACGGACGCTGTCCCTTCTTTTCGGTCATCTCTTCTATTTTCCGACCGCTAACTCTTGTCGCTTTCTCCCTTCAAATCTCAGTCGAAACTTCAAAACCAAGCTATGCATGTCATACCACCGCGACCGTCATCGCACGAGCTACCCGTTTCTATAATTTGTTTTCGTATGCATAGTAGTTTGAGTGATTTCAAAAATGGAGAATAGAATTAGCAGATGAAATACCTGCGTGTCCATTCTTTATTTTTCTAACTTCTCTCCTCGCAATCACTAACAAAATCAAGAATTTGACAACGCATGTTATGTCGCTATGAAGCGTTGTCTCGAGGGCTTTCCTTTTATATAATCGGTTTACACATGCAAGGTCGTTTAGGCGACGTAAAAGAAAAAGAGATGAAAAACTATTCTGCTAATTATTTTCCACGCAAACAGTAAATTTAAAGATTTTTAGAGAGCAGCACACTATGGATAAATTTCTGAAATTTTTACCCGAACATCTACATTATGACAGGAACCTCTCCTAAAAATTTCGTGATTTTTAAATCTAGGCAACAATGTCTAAAAATTACCTGAACACCTCATCCATTTTGCAAATTCTGAAATTACTATTCATTCGGAAATTTCCTTCCAGTCGAACTCACTTTTCCTACCATTTCTTGTCTCAGCCGAACAGCCCCATCACCCTGCCATATCCCCTACCATCTTTTGCTTTGCCCAAAGAGATAAGCCACACTGCCATCTTCCCTTTTCTCCCCCTACTCTGCCATCTTATCTCTTCCACTGCCATCCCATTTCTTTCCTTTCTTGTTCCCAGCACACAGCCGAAGCACCTCCCTACTGCCAACTAATTTCTAGTCAAAGCCAAACAACAACACAAGTTCATCCCTTCTCTCCTTCCATTCTCCACTGAAAATGAGAATCGATCTACGCATGTCATACCATTGCATTCCCCATCACCTAAGCTTTCCATCCATGCTCTCGGATTTCACATGCGAGTTGGTTTGAAGGCTTTGCAAGAAGAGAGAAGGAGATGATGCACTGTAGCAGTGCTAATTGCTAGCAACATTTGCTTGATTTGGTAGTGCTAGCAGCAGCATTTGAGGCAGCCGGCGCTGGGAGCTTGGCCGGCAGAAGCAGTGCCGGGCACTGGAGCATGCAAGGCAGCAGCCGGCCGGGAGTAGTAGCGGCAGTGCAGGAACACTCGGTGGCAGCCCCACGTAGTCGGCAGCAGTAGCAGCCACCAGCGGCACCGGCATGGCGACGCGCAGCGGCACGAAGACGATGAAGCCGAGGCGCTGCAGCGGGCGTCAAGGCGGCCGAGGCATGCCAATAAGCAGGGCCCGGCCGAGCGGAGGGAGAGCCGCGGCGGTGGATGGCGAGGCGGCACGGCGCATGCATGCGTAGTGGACTTGGCGGGTGCATGCGTGTGGCTGGCCTCGACGGCGTCGGGTGCATGACAGCAGCGCCCGGACGACGGAGCAGCGGAGGCGAGGTGGCGACTCAGTGCAGCGGCGGCTCGACTTGCGGCGCCCGGGCGCATCGGCGGCCAGTCGGCACGGCAGGGCACGGCCGAGGTGGCGCCAAGGTGGCTCAGTGGCGGCATGGTGCCTAGGCGAGGCCAAGGCGGAGCCGCGGAGGTAGTGAGGTGCATGCGGCGGCACAAGGACGGCAACGACTACGGTGGACGTGGACGATAGCCGATAAGACGCCGGTGGCATTTCGCACGCCTAGTGCCGGTAAAATATTTAGTGTCGATTTGTGCTTACGATATTAGTTGTGCATGTTGAATATTAGTCATGAGTATGGCATCTATTTTTACATATATATTTATAAAAATGTTTTGATGGCTTATGACCGGTATAATTATCCGGTTAGGTTGTATTTGTGCGTAGGCGTGTTCATGTGATGTATATCGGTAGATACAAATAATTTTATCGTCGTAGCGGAATATGTATCTTTGATCGGTGGATGCTAGATAAAATATATGAGTCGATTAATTGATCGGACGGTGTTAATATGAAGTCGCATGGAAGTTAGTGGTGATCTTTGGATGAGACATTAATTGGAGGTTTCATGTCACACTCGATTGGTTATTTTTAGGATAGGATGTATAAAGATTTTTATAATCTATTACTTGGTGGATGGCGTATGTGTTGATGATTAATGATATACCTTTTATATATGTGTATTGTTGCTCGTCGGATATCGGATTATGTACCTTGTTGGATTAGTTGAATCGGATGATTTAATTAAGCATGAGCAAAATTGATCGGATGTCCGAAGTAATAGCTACATGAGACATGTATGCTGGAATTTGGGAGATGGTAGAATGGATTGTTTGATTATGGATAAATAATTGGATTGTCGTGTATGTAATAGTTAAGTCCTATGTGCCGAGTTGGTAGATTTGTACCCTCAATTGGATTGGTAGATAAAAGGATTATTAGTTGATCGGAGTGACACATATATGATTGGATTGGTAGTGGTCATTCAAGACTAAGTTCGATGGTATGAATATGAGAGATCGATTTGTGAGCTATTAAGTATTGGATGTGCATTTAAATTATAAAGCTCATTAGGTGTCGGTTAGTCAATTAAACATCGGTCGGTGGAAATTTTGGATGGATGCAAATATGAATTACCGATGCGATACTAGTAGAGCTAGGTAGTTAGTATTAGCGTAAATAATATATCAGAGAATGATTGATGGATTTAGGCATGGTCTTATGCCTATAAGTCGTGGATTTTGTACAATTATCGAATATGTTGTATGGTTGGGAGAGCATTAATCAGGGCATTGTGTGGTTGGATGGCCTACTTTCATTATGACAGAGGCTAGGTTAGATTGAGTTAAAAAGTATTTTTTTGTTGTAGAAATTTCAGAAAAAGAATTACTTTTACACTACAAAGTGCTTTTACTTTGAAAATTCATAACTAATTCATATAAACTCCAAATGAGTTGAACCAATTTATTTTGGTCTTATAATTTTATTACCTATTCATATATGTAATCATTTTATTCACCACTGTTCTACAAATTTGTGCTAAAAATTGGATTTTGGATGAATAGTAACCGAAGCCTATTTTTCAGTATTTTTCCAAAAACTGATTTTCAAACTACCATAACTTTCTCATACGAAATCCAAATGAAATAATTCTTTCACCTAAATTCATCTAAAATCATAATATAACTACTGTAAAAATTTCATTCATTTTTGAGAACTTTGAATTTTTGCTTTTCTCGGTGTTCATTCAATATCACTATTTCTATAGAGTCCGAGTTATCGCAAATGAACAACTACGTAACCGAGAGTGAGCAAGTGAACTCCCAGAAAGGCAAGCATCCTTTGAAATTTCTTTTGCATCATATTGATCCCAGCTTTTCTTACATTAGTATTTGAAATGTAATGATATTGCCTGCATGCTATTTTCGGTATACCTTTATGTTTGAGTAGATTAGTTATATCCTATGCTTGATGGTTATCCCTGATATTTCACATACACATATGCTTAAGATAGGTTTGTGATGATATGATTGTTGTGTGTCTATTGCTTAGCCATTGCGGTCTAGATAACGCAGAGATCAATTGGCGGGACTAGCTCACAATTGTGGGAGACACATAACAATTCTTATTCTTTTATTAATTTTTGTCCAGATTGTTATATCTGGTTATATTGGTTCAAAACTTGTTATTGTTAAATGGTTTTGGGTCCGACAAGTGGTTGTAGTGTGGGTGCTGTTATGCACGAGATTCGGGTTTGTGGTTGTCTTATCCGACCATTAAGGACCGAGCCATGGACGTTACACTCCAAGTACCGAGCGCACTATCACATGCGGGATATGGGTACCGTGACGGTTAAGTAAGGGAATGTTTTATTGGGTAAGACCGCAGCGTGTGGGGACATAGAGACCGTGAAATCCTATGTTCCTTTGGAACCCCAGCAGATATATACTTGTGCTTAATGAGCACGATTACCTATGTTGTGGGATGCAACATACTAACTACCTCACACCGCCACTCCAAGACAACATGTGTGCCCGCTTAGCATTTGCTATATGCTTATGTCTAAGTTGGGATTCCACATATGGGTGGTACATCCCAATAAGATTTTCTTGCTAAAATGATCAGATCTCGATTCTCCCTACGGCATACCTAAGGAGGTGTGCTATTTTCGGAGGCATCCGGAGGCTTACTGCTAGTCGGGTCATGTGGGTAAAGTAGTACACCTCTGCAGAGATAATCTATTCGAATAGCCGTGTCCACGGTTATGGACAACACTTGGTTTAAGTATGCTTCATCGTTAGACTTCAAAAATTAAAAGTTGACATGGTTACAATTGGTTGCGGCATGAATGGGATGTTCATGTACTTTAGTTTATCAAAGTGGGCAGCCACCTTGATATTGATTGATCCATATTATTACATATGTCTTGTGAAACCCTCTCTTAAATAAATGATTTATAACTTGGCTTTTGAAAACTAGATGGTCTAGGAATGTAAGATGTTGCGCTTTATGCAAAACTAGAACCACTAATGCTATCCCTTGATTGCCCAATATGCATAACTACTTTTCTTTGTGTAAGACTTGCGAGTGCACTTGTACTCACCCGCATGTTGGTGGCCTTTTGTTTTTCTTTTCAGGTGAGGACGATTTTGAGCTCGATGAGCTCTCAGCGAAGGCCGATTTAGGCGACAATCGACGAGTAGTGCTATCATTTAACCCCAAATGGTTGCCTTGGGTTATGGGCATACCTTGCTGGACTTTTGGTTTATTTATTTTGCTTCGCTGTTATTTATCACTCTTATTTGAATTTGGCGGTCGGCCGTTATGTAATAGTGTAGACTTAACTATTATGTTGTACGTCTTTTGGATTGATAATGTACGTTGTTGTATGGATGTGATCAACGTTGAATGAGAGTATGAGCGTGTTGGTCGTTGATCCTGGGAGCCAACACGGCCTCATACTCGCTGTTATGAATCCCACTTTAACTTGTCTAAGTGTTGGCTTTGACCGTTTGGAGGACCGATAATCATGTGGTGCTTGCAGAGGAGCAACGCGCATGATCACCGGGGCTCTAGTTTCGGTCGGGCTCCTCACTTGGATAGAGTTAAGGTGGAATTCATTTACTTGAGGCCCAGTTATTTCCTTAAGACCGTAAACCTCGGTCTTACGGAAATAACCCGGGGGTCCTCACAGCGTTGGTATCAGAGCTATACTGACTGTAGTGTGAGACCCCGGTTTATCCGACTTGTAATGCTTAACCACCCATTCGGTCCTAGCATCACAAAGCAGATAATCCGAGACTCGAGACATGTATACTTCCCAGAGTGCAGTATACACACCTCTTTACAAAGTTCATGCATCAATTCCATTCATCCACATAGAACCGAAACATAAACAACAATCCAGAAGATAACATTAATAAAGGATAGTCATTACAAAAGAGAGGCCGACCGGCCAAATGACAAATACATAAAGGAATTAACAGCGGAAGCAAAAGTGCCATAAGATGGCTATAAAACAAAAGAGCCAATCAGTGTGCCTTTAACCCACAAGGCAACCGACCGGACCGCCAGGCTAGTCGTCGAATCCACAGCATAACTCACAAAAGTGAGGCCCTTGGGGCTCACCTTCTTCCTCTCAGAACAAAAGCAAACCAAAGAAAATCGGGTGAGTACTTTGAATGTACTCGCAAGATATATAAGAGTGATAACAGATCTATACAATAACTATATGCAAGCTTATTTAAGTGGAGCAGGTTAGGACTCAAATTTTTAAGCATAAAGCGAGTTTTATTTGCAATAATGTAATAGATCGAAAGCAATTTAACAAATCTGATTTTATTTGATAAAAACAGTAGTAATCAAGTATCAACAACAGTAAAACAGTCCTGGAAGTGACTAAACCATTAGTCATCACAACAATAGCATGAATCACCCATTCATGCCAACCATGTCAAGTTTTAATTTTTAAAACAAAAACAGCTTGTTGAAGTCTAGATCTTATGGAAATCCCTGCGTGTCCATAACCTAGACGAGGCTATTCAATAGTTTTATCCCTGCAGGGTGTACCAACTTACCCACATGTCAGACCGCCTTTTTGCCAAGCTATTTAGCACACTTCCTTAGGTATGCCGGCACGGCTAAGTCCTACGAGACATTTCCAATATTGTGAATTATTCACGAGCCGCCCGTATGGATAGAAACCCATACGCTGTGTCGAGTCATCGTAAAGCCTCGGTCAACTACCCTTCCTGTAAAGCCTTGGACAACTACGACGCCCTCGAGGTGGAGAGCCTACCCTAATCTCCACCACCGCACACCCAACACAAGAACACCGAGAACACATATCATGTTTCACACAACACACACAACCCCCTCCTGCGACTCGGAGATAACACACGCCAAAGTACTACGTCAAGAGGGGTCCCATATAACCCTCATGTGGTTAGTACGCAAAAGTACTTGGATCAATGGCGCAAGCAACATTTTCGGTCCTTAGGGACCTGGGCACCTTTCCTTGTCACACCCAACAATCACACCAACATGCCATTGTGCCCAAGTCAAATCATTTTGTTTCATTTTCGGTTTTTACAAAACTAAAGCATAAGGTGCTGAACCAAAAATAAACAAAATGATTTGTGTGATCAAGGTCATCGACTAAGTCGATAACCGCCCAATTCTACCGGTAGCTAAGCATTTCTAAGCATGACATCGCAAAGACAATGTAAAAGAGCATAATTAAATCACCGGCTCTAATTCACCAAATGATGATAATAACTTATGGTTGTGGCGAGGGATAACATTTTAATGGCAACAATGCATTAGGAATAGCTACCTCTAAACAGGCAAAAATAATTGGACACAAAAGCAATGCATACATATAATTTGTAAACAAGATATTAGACTTTGAAAGTAATGGGACATTTATGATCAAATATCTTGCCTCGCTTGTCGAGGGTCGTGGTGCTGCTGTGGATCAACAATATTATCAACGTGCTCTTGGATCCTATCGAAAGAACCAAAAGAACCGATAAGAACGAAGAAAACACCAAGACCCAATCGAAAAAAGTTCTCCAAAAATTCTAAAATTTTACAGTAGCAAGGTCTTGATTTATAATGAGTTTAGCAACAAGAACCAATTGATTTGGATTCTTAATGCCAAAGATATGACCAAAGCAATTTTGCTCGACTTTTATAAAAAAATGCTACTATTCATTAGCAAAAATTTCTGGAGCTATATGGAGGTTGGAAACATTTTTAACTTAAAGATGAGTTAAAAACATAACCAACAAAATTTGAATCAACCGAAAAGGATTTGAAATGAATTAGTTATGCATTTTACAAGTTATCATATTTTTCAGTTGATAAATAAATCCTTTCGGGAATTTCAGAAATCAAAACGACGTGGCCGAACGAGGAGCGTCGATCTTGGATCAAACGGTCCGCGTCCCCAATACCGACAGCGGCTGCAGCCGCAAACTGAAATGTTAACCGTTGGATCAGATCCAACGGTCCACGACCACTTTGGCCGGAGCGCGCGGCGATCCGGACATCGTCGTCCGCCGTTGGATCTGGATCCAACGGTCCACGTGGATGGGAGCGTTCGCGGTCCGAACGCTCACGCGCACTCGAGCCGTGGATCGGGATCCAACGCTCACGCCACCTCGCGCCGGGACCGTTGATCTTGGATCCAACGGTCCCACGCATCGAGACGCGCGACGAATTCCAAATTTTCTCGTGACGCGAACGGGCCGAGATCTAAGGATCGACGGTCCAAAATGACGACGCTCAAACCAACGCCTGTTTTGTCCGCAAAATGTCGGAGGAGAACGGCTCGCCGCCGCGGCTCGCCGCGGCGGCAAGTGCAAACGCCTAAAATGAGTCCCTAATACTCTTGCGCACCCAATGGTACCAATGCGCGCACGAGGTGGTCAGAACGCCGGCAGCCGGAGAGAACCGAGGTGACCGCAAAGTGACGAAACGAAAAATGCAAATGGCTAAGCCGCGTCCACGGAGCCGTGCCGTGCCACTAGGGACTAAAGAGGGTTACCCAGGCGCAAGGGATGCACCGAGAAGAGTCGAGCCGCCGGGCGAAGAAGAACGCCGCTTTACCGAATTGGGAAATCCGACCACTCGTCCTCGACAAATTGAACCGAATTGAGTGAGGGTTAAGCTTCAGATGAGTAGAGGGGAGCAGAGGGAGTGAAGACTTGAAGAAGAAAGCCCGTGCGCACCGACTCCACCGGAGCTTCAAAACCGGCAAAGGCGCCAAGGATTTCGAAGATCTGCGGCTCCAGCGGACTTGTGAGTGTTAGCTAGAGTGCGGGTTGCTAAAGGAAGCTAAGGGAGAAGCAAAGGAGCTTAAATAGCCGGGCATGGCCGAGAGCAACGGCGATATACCGCTCGGGTCAACTCGCCATTTGAGCGAGAGGCGACGGAGCGCGATTGGAGAGTGGACGTCGAGGAGGAGCACGACGGCATTAAATGCGCGCAGAGATAGCCGCTTAAAGGCGACCGTGGATTGACCGACGCCGCGCTTTTCTCCTCTCGCGACGCCATGGCCGCCGCCACGCTTGCTGCCGACGGAGGAAGGAGACGACTCGCCGATCGTCGGATGGAAATCGAAAGGCCGAGTTAGATCGAATGGATTACAACGGTTCCGCTGCTCAACGGGTCGAAGACCGTTCGATGTTGATCCAACGGCCGAGTTGGATCGGGTGGATTAGAACGATTCCATCGCTCAATCGGTCGAGGGCCGCTCGATGCTGATCCAACGGCTCACGACCTGCACACCCGATCGACCACGCCGGTGCGATTAGTTGACTGGACCGAGTCCAGTGGCTCGAGCCTGAGCCTGGTTCGAACCCGAGGAACAGTGCAAACCAACTAGGGTTTGAATTTTAAACATCTGAGTTTTGAGGAATTATTTGAGGTATCAAACAAACTCCAAAATTTATGAAATTTTAACTGGAGCCTGCTGACTGCAGGAGGAGCTTTCCATAAAATTTTCAGGGATTTTCATGCACTGAATTATTCTACAGAAATCCCAGAAGAGAGGAAAAAGGGGTTTGACCAGTTTGACTTGCCTCCAAAAATTATCAAATAATTTCTAAAAATCATGAGATAATTCTGAGGTGTCAAACATCAACTCTAGGCCCAAAGAAAATTATTTCCAGAGATTGGGCACAAGATTTTCATGGAGGAGGTTTATGACTTGAGTTTAATTGGGGAAATTTGGAGTTTGAATTTCCACCAATTAAAGAAAGAGGTTTCAAACATTGTAACAATACATGAGGTAGCAAAAGTTTTAATTTATCCTCATTTTTATTACATTTGAAACATAAACCCAATTTGGGATGTTACATGTAGGTTAGAGATAGCACTGGCATTAGTGTTAGCAAGTCTTTTGATCAAATTATTTTAAATTAGAAAAATAATTTCAGAAGTTGAAGTCATGAAAATCTTTTATTCCTTACCCATCTTAGTCTCCAATTCTTACCTCACTCTTCATTTGAATTGTGCAAAAATCATTTTCTCCATGGCTCGTCTCTCTTTTCCAACACTAGAAACACTAAGTAGTCACCGGTGAAGAGCATCAGCAAAAGGAGGAGAAGACAATGTCTTGCTGCGATATTAGGTTTAAGTTATAAATTATTCTGATATTATATACCATCTAGTTATATTCACTAGCTTGTAGTTGTTGGTTTGTGTAATACGATTATTTGCTCTCTTTTATTCCAAGTAGTTGCTATTTAGGTATAGTGTGTTTGCCAGCTTGCCTTGAGCGTTGTATTTCGCAAACACACTAGAACCTAGCCTTATGTTAAAAATAAATTATGTGTTGTCCCTATTGCTTTCTTTTCTTTTCTTTAAGTTGGTTATTGTGTTTTAAAGCTTAAAAATGTCTAAATTAAATGAAGGATCTTACCACTGTTGTTTCCCCTACCTTATACTTTTCCCTCCCATCTCTTAAATGGTAGTCGCATGTTGATCAAGGGATTGATAGTAGAATCGGTAAAGAGAATGATATGATTGAATAACTGCTATTTTATCTTTAATTAGATCTTTCGTGTTTGGTCAATGTTGGTGGACTTGCATGATCAAAATGATATTTGATGATAAAGAAATTGGATTATTACTCAAGGATCTTGGATCTGATTTTAGATTAACTAATTTGATTTTTGTACCATGAGGTATTAACTTTTGTGAGATCAATTGTGGATTATCATAGGCGTTACCATCAGAGGTTATGACATGAGTATAAATAGAATTATTGTAGTGAGGTATAATCTTGCCTATTGGTGATGTTGGATTTATGTTGGAAGATATGCAGGTGGAACTCATGGGATACATGTATAGGATTGGAGTAATAACCTTGTGATTCAATTATGGATATTAGATTTTAGATATGTCTTAGTCGATATGTCGATAAGATTGTGAGTCAGATTCAGGTCTAGTGTGATAAAGTTAAGATTTAAAATGTGATGATATTATGAAATTTTGATGGATACACATGATGATAATTTGAGATTTATGAATTTGTAATTGAGGATATAACGGGATCGTAATACTTCTAGAGATGAAGAATGATTATGTGATTGAATGGTCATATAGTGGGTGACTATGAGGATTGAATATGAGATTATTCTTTATGTGAATAGTTGTTCCGAGGATGATATAATTCACTTAATTCGGGATGATTAAAGGTGGTGGTTGGATTTAGATAATGCTTGAGGATAAATAGACTATGGAAGATATTGAGTTAATATCATTGAATTGAGCTTAGATAATTATCGTGAATAACTTGATTTAGACCAAAGTGTTGATTCAGATTATTCGGATTATAGTCGGATTACAAACTCACCTTGGATGGATGACCTTTTTGATGAATTGATTTACTTAGGTCGGAGTTGACTGTGGATAAAGAGGTATATCGATAACCTAGGTGTAACACCCCAGCCCAACACTGAGCCTGGAATGCCACCAAACTACTCTTATCATCTATTATACATCAACACACTATGAAATTTCAGCAAGCATAACAACATTAAAACCCATCCATGGGTCACATTAACACAAGCATAACACTATAACAATCATAAATAAATTAGACCTAGGAGCATAGCAAAATAATAAACCAAGATTAACATAAACCAAGTATCTATGGTTATTCAATACCATCATGTCCTAGATATAAATATTCATGTTATTCTAAAAGTTTCTCATGTCCAATGAATCAAATAATTGGGTGAAGTGCATGATTCCAAGTGCGCTAGCCCTTCCCGAGTAAAACGTCATCACTGGTCACCTAAAAACAACAATAGAGCAAGAATGAGTCCAAGACTCAAAGAAATACATAATAAAGCCATAAACAATAGTTTATTAACCAAAATCAAAGTTATCATCATCATCCATTTAGTTAATGTCATTGTCATTCTCAAACAAACAAGCCATATTCCATATAGGTAAAGTTGCACAATTTAACAATTTACTTAGATATGCGAATGCACCAACATGCTCATGCTCATATGCATCTCATCAGCTGATACCGGTATAGCGGAGTGTTCACCCGTCGATGACACACTCTATTCTTCACTCCCGTGAAGTCCCCACCAAAGTAGGATTTTATCTAGAGCTCTCCGGACTAGTCATTATCTTTCTCACCGACCTCACCGAATAGTTACATGACTTTCTCACCGACTGCTCATGCAACCCATGTCATGATGAATGTAAATGATGCGACATCTTTATTTATTCATCAACATAGTCCATCTCATCAACTCAATATCTACTCATTATCTCATTATCATAATCTCATTCACTCAAGGTCATCAATATCATATATAAGAATAAGCTGAACGAAAGCATAATAAATAGCATGATAAGTAACATCAATGATCATGGTGAACAACCCATTGTTCACCACTCTACCATAAACTTGCCTTCCGCACCGTGGACGAGTTAGGAGGCAACGACGGAATTTCTCCACTCTGCCCCACCGCCTACACAAATATTTATTCAAATAAGAATAATAAGTTATGACGTGGTACAAGCGCTTTACCATAACCCTCTATCTAATCAACATAACCAAAAACTCAAAATGACGAATTATCTAATCAGCCAATATCGGCCATTCTGATCAGCAGTACGAGAAAAATCGTAATTAAATATCTATAACTCCGAATGACTTGAAACCAGTGCTCAAATACTTTTAACGTAACAGGCTATGAAACTCTAGTTGGTGGAATCTTTGATTCGGCCAAAACAGTGGCCTAAACAACAGTTGAAAACACTAACAGATATCTGCCCAGATTTCAGAACAGCAGTAAAGAACATGGCATAACTTTCACTCTACAGATCCAATTGATATGATCTTTATCAACTCGGAAAGATAATTTCAAGGGCTACAACAACCTAGTTGGGTGGAAGTTCTGAATCTGACTCTAACTAGATCAAAACCGAGGGGCAAACCGACAGTTCCAAATTCTCAGGCAGACATGACAGCGCGCGATTAAAAATTCATATCTCCTAAACCGTAAGGTGGAATCAAGTGATCTCAGTGCCAAAAGAAAGATAACGACATCAGGAACAAAACTCTAGAAGACGAAAATACCAGATTCGGCCTCTAAGTAAATCATAATGGCCCGACAAGAAATTCTGCTAAATCACGTCAGCTCTCCTGGACAGTCGCGGTAAAACTTCCATATCTCCTAAACCGTAACTCCAAATCAGATGATCTTGGTGTCAAAAGAAAGCTAATACCAAGGGCTACAACTTTCTAAGAGGTGAGAAGATCAGAAAACATATGTAACTTACCCAAATCTGACGAACAAAATTGCTGTACTGCAGGGTCGAGGGTGGCGGCCGGTTGGAGAGGGGGAGGAGGGGTTGGCGGCTTGGGAGGGAAAAGGGGAAGGGGAAGGGGTTTTAGGGTTTAGGGGAGAGATACCCCTTTGGCCAGCCCCTCATGGGCCACCCCGGCCGAGGCCCGAGTCCAGTTGCTGAAAAACACGAAAACCCCAAGAAGAAAAAAACGATTCAGATTCTCACATTAGCTCCTTCTTCTCAAACTTCTTCTAGTACGCGATTTACTTTTGGGTATTACATTCCACCCCTTAAACAGATTCGACCCGAATCTACTCACCGATCTTCCCAAAGAAACTGAATCGAATGAAATAATGATATCCCAAGCTTGGAATTGCTCGCTTACTCACTTAACACTCGAGCACACCAAACGATGCGCATTCTTGATAAGGACCCGAGACGGTCAACGCGATATGCCAACTTCCAAATTTCTGAAATTTTCGAAACCAAGAGAATCCAATCGAACTAGAGAGTCATCATCGCATCCACGCAATGCTAACTCTCCACCAAAAAGGTTAAATCCCAAAATTTGACATTTCAACACGAAAACAAATCCATTTTCTAAATAGGCGCTTACGAATGAACACCACAACACCAAAGAAGAAACCACTCAATGCCCAAATCAAATACTTCTTTTGGTTTGTCTGAATTAAAATGAATCAGACATGCCAACACAACGCCAACTCAGATTGCGGAAAACAACAGTCAACAACACATAACTCAAACGAAATCAGGAAAACGCTTCCTAACCGAGGAAACATCCTTTCCTCGCTTTCTTTTAGGAGTAAAACTTCTCTCGAACCTTGGAATTCAAATTCATCGCATACCACATGTGCTTAAACCTTTTAATTGAACATCCTCAAATTATGCTCAACCTGAAATACATCATTAACACCATTGTGAAGAGGCTCCATTGAATCCTCCAATTACTCTAGGCATCTCATTCTACTAATCAACATTAATTTGAATGAAGGCACCCAAAGCGCCACAAAATAGATCCCACACAATCACATTACCTCTAAATTCAAGAACAACTCAGAATCCTCAGTACACACGCTCATGTACTACATCAGAAAGGTTCTATCAATGATCATTCCACTGCTCAGGAAACTCTATTATTCCACTTTCTTTACACACACTTATTGTGTGAACAAAGGTCTAGCATAAAAAATGTAAAGCCCAGATTCAACCTCTAAGACTCTTACAATGAACTTTTGGTATACTTGATAGGAAATTCTTTGATCGGATAACTAAAATTCCTGGAATCCAAACAATATCCTCAATCATTAATATCAACATTCCTCACTAATCAAGTAACTGCCTAATGTGATTAGCTTCACCAAACTTGAACCCACTAAACCACACTACTCCATTTCACCCACACGATCGCACTATACACATTCGCAAGACTCTAACTAATTGACCAAGTTACAAACTTTTGAATATTTCAATATTCCACCGACATGAACAAGGGTTCTTGAATTACAATTCACTATTGGTTTTACTAGTTGTAACAACATAATCAGTTTTGCCTCAACGACTATCATTCCTTTTGGATCCAATTCTCTACAAGATTTATATCACAAAATCAATTCTTCCTCCAATGCTCTTGAAATAACTTACAACCTCAGGTCTCACATCAACATATACTTGACCACTACTAACCTGGATGCCATCAGATACCCTATAAGGTTTTGTAAAACAAATTGATGAAGTGGCAAATAAAATATTTTTTCAAGACTCGAAAAAATGTTTTCCTTTGCAACAAACATAAGATCGAGAGAAATAGACAAATAACAAGGATCTCGGAAAAAAGCAGAGACTACAATTGAGGGCACAAGTCCCACAAAAAGAGAATATGAAATCTCAAATAAAACAAAGCACCACTTTTGAAAATCGAGAAACTCCTATGGGGCAAGAATAGAAAGTTTAGGCACACTTCAAGTAAATCATGAGTTACAAAACTTGACTTCGATCTCGAATACTTCTACTTCACTCTTTCTTTAACAAAGAAAGTAATTCTTTTTTATTATCACGTCACGTTGCCCACTCAAACAAGAAAAGTTGTAAGACCAAATCACATGAATCACTTAAGAACCAATAAAGCTTTCCAACAAGCCACTTGCTCAATCCAATCCCAACTACTACATAAACCATGAACTACAAAAGATCACGGATGCAAAACTTGAAAATTTTCATTTGAGCGATACCACGAGTGACGATCAAATTACCTTCTTTCTATAAGAATCGACAACACACTACCAATCTATTGCTGATAATCTTACTAACATCCAGAATAATACACTGTTAACAAAAATTCATCATAGTCTACCCTTCCATTGTACAGCTCTCTAAAAACTCACCAAATTGTTTCATACTACTTTATCATCTTGTCCTCAAATCGAGAGTCCACCAAAAGCTTACAAACTATTACAACAACAACTTTATTTTAGCAGAGATCTACTACACAAATCAAAATGTTATACCAAAACCCTTTCATTATGGACATGCTATCGTCTGAAAATTCCACTATCATGAAAGCATAGGCCACCAATTAATCCCACAGTTCACCTCTTATAGATGCTCAACACCAAACGTCAACACACAATTGTTGCACTCCAACCACTGTTGCTATCAACTGGCTTCATCAAGAAATCTAGCTGCTACCTACTTTCCTTTTCAAATCACATGAACAATCACAAATACATGTTCAACTGTCCATCCTCATATTTATATTTCGGTGCAAAATCCCGACAAAACTTCCAAAATCATAGCCTTCCATCGATCAAAAAGTCTCAACAACTCTGCAACCAAATTCGTCCAGTTATTCTAGTTAAAATAACTATCTAGAAACTCCTTCCATAATATAATATCATCTAGTATCTACAGATAAGATAACTCCAAGATTAATATCCACTATGGTAATAATCTAGCATCTCCCCAACTTTTCCTTCCCACACAGTAAGATTAATCCACTGAGACCAACTAATCCAACAAGTTTAGCAAAACTAAATAATTTTAATGATCATACCAATCATCAATGTTCTACAATTCTTAATAACTCTTCTTAATCCAATTAGGTATAGCCATACTATAAATCATAGTTCATCAAGAACTACCACAAGACACCATCAAGTTAATCAACTTTCCTTCCAAGGTTCTTGGTTAAGATTGATTATGCACCACACTACAGACCCAACTTGATAACACATACCATATCTATTAATTTATTTAATTACAACCTTTAACTTAACCACAACAAGACATCGCTAACGGGTTTTAATATTTTCTTTTATAACAGAGAAGCATTCAACTTCAATACTCAAAATACCCAAAAGAAATACATTGGGTCAAAGCTTCCACATGTTAAAGGACTTGAAAAAGAAAACTTTCGTTATCCAAAATACCAAGCTAACAAATGAGTCATTTTTTTTCCAACAAGAAAGGTAGATCTCTCGTGAAAAGATCAACCTTGCAAATTAACGACGTTCACAAGAAACAACAACAGATCAACAGTCAGGAGAACAAATAATAACTTAATATAACCAACAAAGACAAATGAAAATACATCAACTGCATTGTAAATACTAACCCAAGAAAATTCATCAACCGCAACTATAACAGGAATAATCAAATTCAAACTCAAGGAAGACAACAACTTTTCTAAAGAAACATATCCTTAACACCTGTAACTAAGTTACCCGATGTAAACACTTCACCACTATCATACAACAAACGGTGATATAACTTGGCCATGCCTATGGCCACAACCACAATCTCTACCTCTCGACTATTATGACTCATAGCAATCACATAATCAAATCATAAGTAGTCAGAACCAATTCATAACATAAAACATCAATACAACATAACGGAAGCGTAAATGCGATACTCATCCCATTCCCATCCTACTGTGCACCAGTGTGTCAAAATTTTAAGTTAATTAACCATTATCAAATTTTGGTTTATTTTACAAGTTCTAAAACAAGTTTTAGCAATTTTAGGTTAACTAAGTTATTAATCTATTCACCACGGACCTGAAGCCCGCTCGATACTAATCAGTAACACCTCAAATTTCAACACCGAGCCCGAATGCCACCAAACTACTCTTATCATCTATGATACATCAACACACTATGAAATTTCAGCAAGCATAACAACATTAAAACCCATCCATGGGTCACATTAACACAAGCATAACACTATAACAATCATAAATAAATTAGACCTAGGAGCATAGCAAAATAATAAACCAAGATTAACATAAACCAAGTATCTATGGTTATTCAATACCATCATGTCCTAGATATAAATATTCATGTTATTCTAAAAGTTTCTCATGTCCAATGAATCAAATAATTGGGTGAAGTGCATGATTCCAAGTGCGCTAGCCCTTCCCGAGTAAAACGTCATCACTGGTCACCTAAAAACAACAATAGAGCAAGAATGAGTCCAAGACTCAAAGAAATACATAATAAAGCCATAAACAATAGTTTATTAACCAAAATCAAAGTTATCATCATCATCCATTTAGTTAATGTCATTGTCATTCTCAAACAAACAAGCCATATTCCATATAGGTAAAGTTGCACAATTTAACAATTTACTTAGATATGCGAATGCACCAACATGCTCATGCTCATATGCATCTCATCACCGATACTGTAGATAGCGGAGTGTTCACCCGTCGATGACACACTCTATTCTTCACTCCGTGAAGTCCCCACCAAAGTAGGATTTTATCTAGAGCTCTCCGGACTAGTCATGTATCTTTCTCACCAACCTCACCGAATAGTTACATGACTTTCTCACCGACTGCTCATGCAACCCATGTCATGATGAATGTAAATGATGCGACATCTTTATTTATTCATCAACATAGTCCATCTCATCAACTCAATATCTACTCATTATCTCATTATCATAATCTCATTCACTCAAGGTCATCAATATCATGTATAAGAATAAGCTGAACGAAAGCATAATAAATAGCATGATAAGTAACATCAATGATCATGGTGAACAACCCATTGTTCACCACTCTACCATAAACTTGCCTTCCGCGCTGTGACGAGTTAGGAGGCAACGACGGAATTTCTCCACTCCCTGCCCCACCGCCTACACAAATATTTATTCGAAATAAGAATAATAAGTTATGACGTGGGTACAAGCGTTTTACCATAACCCTCTATCTAATCAACATAACCAAAAACTCAAAATGACGAATTATCTAATCAGCCAATATCGGCCATTCTGATCAGCAGTACGAGAAAAATCGTAATTAAATATCTATAACTCCGAATGACTTGAAACCAGTGCTCAAATACTTTTAACGTAACAGGCTATGAAACTCTAGTTGGTGGAATCCTTTGATTCGGCCAAAACAGTGGCCTAAACAACAGTTGAAAACACTAACAGATATCTGCCCAGATTTCAGAACAGCAGTAAAGAACATGGCATAACTTTCACTCTACAGATCCAATTGATATGATCTTTATCAACTCGGAAAGATAATTTCAAGGGCTACAACAACCTAGTTGGGTGGAAGTTCTGAATCTGACTCTAACTAGATCAAAACCGAGGGGCAAACCGACAGTTCCAAATTCTCAGGCAGACAGGACAGCGCGCGATTAAAAATTCATATCTCCTAAACCGTAAGGTGGAATCAAGTGATCTCAGTGCCAAAAGAAAGATAACGACATCAGGAACAAAACTCTAGAAGACGAAAATACCAGATTCGGCCTCTAAGTAAATCATAATGGCCCGACAAGAAATTCTGCTAAATCACGTCAGCTCTCCTGGACAGTCGCGGTAAAACTTCCATATCTCCTAAACCGTAACTCCAAATCAGATGATCTTGGTGCCAAAAGAAAGCTAAGACCAAGGGCTACAACTTTCTAAGAGGTGAGAAGATCAGAAAACATATGTAACTTACCCAAATCTGACGAACAAAATTGCTGTACTACAGGGTCGAGGGTGGCGGCCGGTTGGAGAGGGGGAGGAGGGGTTGGCGGCTTGGGGAGGGGAAAAGGGGAAGGGGGAAGGGGTTTTAGGGTTTAGGGGAGAGATACCCCCTTTGGCCAGCCCCTCATGGGCCACCCCGGCCGAGGCCCGAGTCCGAGTTGCTGAAAAACACAAAAACCCAAGAAGAAAAAAACAATTCAGATTCTCACATTAGCTCCTTCTTCTGAAACTTCTTCTAGTACGCCGATTTACTTTTGGGGTATTACACTAGGATAGTTGTGTTGATTTTGGAGGTTGATTTGATCCTAGAGTAGGTATGAGTGGATTCGACCGTAAAAGATAATTGGGTGTATTAATTGATTGACTATCGCAAGTGTATTGATCATGCTAACTAAAGGATTAAGCAGCAGAGATATGGAGACATTGCTGAGGACGCAATTTATCTTGCATAGATGTACCCTCTTTTAGGAATTTAAATTGCCGTGAGAAAAATTGATGGAAACCAATAAATTATTTATGGGTGGTTGATAACATATATCACTTAGTGGATTGTAGACCCTGAAATACAGTCCTTTAGTACTCATGAATTGGGAGTTATATTGGAGATACCCTATGATAGAAATTATAAAGCAAGTGTGCTAGAATATGTGAGCAATCTGATGATTTCACTTAGGATTATTGGTATTACCGATAATGTGATCGAGATCAGAGTTAAACCATATTTTATGCTGTGAGAATGGATTAATAGATGTTTACGCTCTCTAATGGATTATTAAAATTGAGAAGTAAGTCAGTGTCCTTTTTGGAAATCAAACTAAACCTGTGAATTTATGGTGATTTCGAAGGTTACATCAGAGCAAGCGATTTCGGTGGTTAATGTAAAAATGGTGGAGCAATAGATTGGAGTGTGCTTGCTATAGACTAAATATGATTGGTGAATATCGATTGGATGAGCAACAATCAGTGGTTGCCGAACCAATATTATTGGGATAGTACTATAGCAGTGGTACTGGTGAAGATCGAGTCGATTAGTCTCTGGGAAGAAGATTGGATTTCAATAAAGCGACTAAGTCTTTCTACCCCTATCCTTTTCCGTCCAATCTCGGGGACGAGATTTTTTGTAAGGGGGGAGGTTTGTAACATCCTGATTTTCAAAATCGGGATGTTAATATTTAACTAGGCGATCTAATAATTATTTGGTAGTGTTTTAAAATTTTTCCGTGTTTAAGTAAAAAGATTGCTTGTAAAATCAAATTGAGATAATTAAAAGGTTGCATTTCCAAGTCAAATCAAATTTGTTGAAAATCTGTATTTAAAAAAATAATAATTATTATAACCTATATTTAATCGAATTGTTTGAGCGACTGTAATTAAATTAAATATTTTGTTTCTCGTTTCCGCGTGCATTTCAAAAATCATGATGCACACATTAGTATCACCGTTCTTAGTTTCGAATTCGATCGACCACAAAGTAAACGGCGCGTGTCCCTTCTTTTCCGGTCATCTCTTCTATTTTCCGACCCTGCTAACTCTTGTCGTTTCTCCCCTTCAAATCTCAGTCGAAACTTCAAAACCAAGCTATGCATGTCATACCACCGCGACCGTCATCGCACGAGCTACCCGTTTCTATAATTTGTTTTCGCATGCATAGTAGTTTGAGTGATTTCAAAAATGGAGAATAGAATTAGCGATGAAATACCTGCGTGTCCATTCTTTATTTTTCTAACTTCTCTCCTCGCAATCACTAACAAAAATCAAGAATTTGACAACGCATGTTATGTCGTTGCGAGCGTTGTCTCGAGGGCTTTCCTTTTATATAATCGGTTTACACATGCAAGGTCGTTTGGGCGACGTAAAAGAAAAAGAGATGAAAAACTATTCTGCTAATTATTTTCCACGCAAACAGTAAATTTAAAGATTTTTAGAGAGCAGCACACTATGGATAAATTTCTGAAATTTTTACCCGAACATCTACATTATGACAGGAACCTCTCCTAAAAATTTCGTGATTTTTAAATCTAGGCAACAATGTCTAAAAATTACCTGAACACCTCATCCATTTTGCAAATTCTGAAATTACTATTCATTCGGAAATTTCCTTCCAGTCGAACTCACTTTTCCCTACCATTTCTTGTCTCAGCCGAACAGCCCCATCACCCTGCCATATCCCCCTACCATCTTTTGCTTTGCCCAAAGAGATAAGCCACACTGCCATCTTCCCCTTTTCTCCCCCCCCTACTCTGCCATCTTATCTCTTCCACTGCCATCCCATTTCTTTCCTTTCTTGTTCCCAGCACACAGCCGAAGCACCTCCCTACTGCCAACTAATTTCTAGTCAAAGCCAAACAACAACACAAGTTCATCCCTTCTCTCCTTCCATTCTCCACTGAAAAATGAGAATCGATCTACGCATGTCATACCATTGCATTCCCCATCACCTAAGCTTTCCATCCATGCTCTCGGATTTCACATGCGAGTTGGTTTGAAGGCTTTGCAAGAAGAGAGAAGGAGATGATGCACTGTAGCAGTGCTAATTGCTAGCAACATTTGCTTGATTTGGTAGTGCTAGCAGCAGCATTTGAGGCAGCCGGCGCTGGGAGCTTGGCCGGCAGAAGCAGTGCCGGGCACTGGAGCATGCAAGGCAGCAGCCGGCCGGGAGTAGTAGCGGCAGTGCAGGAACACTCGGTGGCAGCCCCACGTAGTCGGCAGCAGTAGCAGCCACCAGCGGCACCGGCATGGCGACGCGCAGCGGCACGAAGACGATGAAGCCGAGGCGCTGCAGCGGGCGTCAAGGCGGCCGAGGCATGCCAATAAGCAGGGCCCGGCCGAGCGGAGGGAGAGCCGCGGCGGTGGATGGCGAGGCGGCACGGCGCATGCATGCGTAGTGGACTTGGCGGGTGCATGCGTGTGGCTGGCCTCGACGGCGTCGGGTGCATGACAGCAGCGCCCGGACGACGGAGCAGCGGAGGCGAGGTGGCGACTCAGTGCAGCGGCGGCTCGACTTGGCGGCGCCCGGCGGCATCGGCGCCAGTCGGCACGGCAGGCACGGCCGAGGTGGCGCTAAGGTGGCTCAGTGGGCGGCATGGTGCCTAGGCGAGGCCAAGGCGGAGCCGCGGAGGTAGTGAGGTGCATGCGGCGGCACAAGGACGGCAACGACTACGGTGGGCGGGACGATAGCCGATAAGACGCCGGTGGCATTTCGCACGCCTAGTGCCGCGTAAAATATTTAGTGTCGATTTGTGCTACGATATTAGTTGTGCATGTTGAATATTAGTCATGAGTATGGCATCTATTTTTACATATATATTTATAAAAATGTTTTGATGGCTTATGACCGTATAATTATCCGGTTAGGTTGTATTTGTGCGTAGGCGTGTTCATGTGATGTATATCGGTAGATACAAATAATTTTATCGTCAGTAGCGGAATATGTATCTTTGATCGGTGGATGCTAGATAAAATATATGAGTCGATTAATTGATCGGACGGTGTTAATATGAAGTCGCATGGAAGTTAGTGGTGATCTTTGGATGAGACATTAATTGGAGGTTTCATGTCACACTCGATTGGTTATTTTTAGGATAGGATGTATAAAGATTTTTATAATCTATTACTTGGTGGATGGCGTATGTGTTGATGATTAATGATATACCTTTTATATATGTGTATTGTTGCTCGTCGGATATCGGATTATGTACCTTGTTGGATTAGTTGAATCGGATGATTTAATTAAGCATGAGCAAAATTGATCGGATGTCCGAAGTAATAGCTACATGAGACATGTATGCTGGAATTTGGGAGATGGTAGAATGGATTGTTTGATTATGGATAAATAATTGGATTGTCGTGTATGTAATAGTTAAGTCCTATGTGCCGAGTTGGTAGATTTGTACCCTCAATTGGATTGGTAGATAAAAGGATTATTAGTTGATCGGAGTGACACATATATGATTGGATTGGTAGTGGTCATTCAAGACTAAGTTCGATGGTATGAATATGAGAGATCGATTTGTGAGCTATTAAGTATTGGATGTGCATTTAAATTATAAAGCTCATTAGGTGTCGGTTAGTCAATTAAACATCGGTCGGTGGAAATTTTGGATGGATGCAAATATGAATTACCGATGCGATACTAGTAGAGCTAGGTAGTTAGTATTAGCGTAAATAATATATCAGAGAATGATTGATGGATTTAGGCATGGTCTTATGCCTATAAGTCGGTGGATTTTGTACAATTATCGAATATGTTGTATGGTTGGGAGAGCATTAATCAGGGCATTGTGTGGTTGGATGGCCTACTTTCATTATGACAGAGGCTAGGTTAGATTGAGTTAAAAAGTATTTTTTGTTGTAGAAATTTCAGAAAAGAATTACTTTTACACTACAAAGTGCTTTTACTTTGAAAATTCATAACTAATTCATATAAACTCCAAATGAGTTGAACCAATTTATTTTGGTCTTATAATTTTATTACCTATTCATATATGTAATCATTTTATTCACCACTGTTCTACAAATTTGTGCTAAAAATTGGATTTTGGATGAATAGTAACCGAAGCCTATTTTTCAGTATTTTTCCAAAAACTGATTTTCAAACTGCCATAACTTTCTCATACGAAATCCAAATGAAATAATTCTTTCACCTAAATTCATCTAAAATCATAATATAACTACTGTAAAAATTTCATTCATTTTTGAGAACTTTGAATTTTTGGCTTTTCTCGGTGTTCATTCAATATCACTATTTCTATAGAGTCCGAGTTATCGCAAATGAACAACTACGTAACCGAGAGTGAGCAAGTGAACTCCCAGAAAGGCAAGCATCCTTTGAAATTTCTTTTGCATCATATTGATCCCAGTTTTCTTACATTAGTATTTGAAATGTAATGATATTGCCTGCATGCTATTTTCGGTATACCTTTATGTTTGAGTAGATTAGTTATATCCTATGCTTGATGGTTATCCCTGATATTTCACATACACATATGCTTAAGATAGGTTTGTGATGATATGATTGTTGTGTGTCTATTGCTTAGCCATTGCGGGTCTAGATAACGCAGTAGATCAATTGGCGGGACTAGCTCGTCAATTGTGGGAGACACATAACAATTCTTATTCTTTTATTAATTTTTGTCCAGATTGTTATATCTGGTTATATTGGTTCAAAACTTGTTATTGTTAAATGGTTTTGGGTCCGGACAAGTGGTTGTAGTGTGGGTGCTGTTATGCACGAGATTCGGGTTTGTGGTTGTCTTATCTCGACCATTAAGGACCGAGCCATGGACGTTACACTCCAAGTACCGAGCGTACTATCACATGCGGGATATGGGTACCGTACGGTTAAGTAAGGGGAATGTTTTATTGGGTAAGACCGCAGGCGGTGTGGGGACATAGAGACCGTGAAATCCTATGTTCCTTTGGAACCCCAGTGTGATATATACTGTGCTTAATGAGCACGATTACCTATGTTGTGGGATGCAACATACTAACTACCTCACACTGGCCACTCCAGTACAACATGTGTGCCCGCTTAGCATTTGCTATATGCTTATGTCTAAGTTGGGATTCCCACATATGGGTGGTACATCCCAATAAGATTTTCTTGCTAAAATGATCAGATCTCGATTCTCCCGTGGCATACCTAAGGAGGTGTGCTATTTTCCGGAGGCATCCGGAGGCTTACGGCTAGTCGGGTCATGTGGGTAAAGTAGTACACCTCTGCAGAGATAATCTATTCGAATAGCCGTGTCCACGGTTATGGACAACACTTGGTTTAAGTATGCTTCATCGTTAGACTTCAAAAATTAAAAGTTGACATGGTTACAATTGGTTGCGGCATGAATGGGATGTTCATGTACTTTAGTTTATCAAAGTGGACAGCCACCTTGATATTGATTGATCCATATTATTACATATGTCTTGTGAAACCCTCTCTTAAATAAATGATTTATTACTTGGCTTTTGAAAACTAGATGGTCTAGGAATGTAAGATGTTGCGTTTTATGCAAAACTAGAACCACTAATGCTATCCCTTGATTGCCCAATATGCATAACTACTTTTATTTGTGTAAGACTTGCGAGTGCAATTGTACTCAGCCAGATGTTGGCTGGCCTTTTTGTTTTTCTTTTCAGGTGAGGACGATTTTGAGCCCGATGAGCTCAGCGATGCGATTTAGGCGACACTGACGAGTAGTGCTATCATTTAACCCCCAGTCGGTTGCCTTGGGTTATGGGCATACCTTGCTGGACTTTTGGTTTATTTATTTTGCTTCCGCTGTTATTTATCACTCTTATTTGAATTTGGCCGGTCGGCCGTTATGTAATAGTGTAGACTTAACTATTATGTTGTACGTCTTTTGGATTGATAATGTACGTTGTTGTATGGATGTGATCAACGTTGAATGAGAGTATGAGCGTGTTGGTCGTTGATCCTGGGAGCCAACACGGCCTCATACTCGCTGTTATGAATCCCACTTTAACTTGTCTAAGTGTTGGCTTTGACCGTTTGGAGGACCGATAATCATGTGGTGCTTGCAGAGGAGCAACGCGCATGATCACCGGGGCTCTAGTTTCGGTCGGGCTCCTCACTTGGATAGAGTTAAGGTGGAATTCATTTACTTGAGGCCCAGAGTTATTTCCTTAAGACCGTAAACCTCGGTCTTACGGAATAACCTGGAACTCACACGGTCGGACCGCCGCTGAAACACCTGGTCCGAATTCTGCTTCGATCCAATCTTCAAAAATGAAGCCCAAATCCAAAACGAAATTTGATCCAACTTTTGATTCAACCAATGAAACTTGACCAAATTTCGAGCACACCTCCCTAATGATATTAGAGACCTATTTCTAGCGACGATCCTTCAGATCCACTTCGCAGAATCGATCTCTCAAGGATTTAACAAAGAAGTGCACAAACCCTAGAAATATGAAAATCTTTGATTCAAGACTTGCTTGTGGGGGTTGATGGTCTAAATGATTCTAGGAGTACTCCCATTCATCAAAGCAAGACAAAGTGGGTCAATAGACCAAGTTTAACCACTTGAATCAGGGAAGCACCAAATCCATCCAAATGAGAGAAGAACACAAAAGAGAGACAAATGAACTCTCAAGCAAGCATCACAAGATTGATTGATCTCACAAGATGCTTACAAAGCCACTCCCTCAAGGAGGACAAGAGCTCACCAAGGAGCAATCACAATCTCTCCCTCTCTTCCTCTCCAAACCCTAACCCTAGAAAAAGGAAGGGGAAAACCAAATGGAAGCTTCAAGGGGGTTTTACATCTCCCCCTTATATTTATAGGAGAGGACTAGGGTTTCACTTTTGGGACCCACTCACACATAGGACCCACACACAACATCTGTTGAAGCAATCGCCTGCTTCACCACGTGTAGGTTGATCAGCGGTTCTCATCACGTCGCCAAGCCTCTCTTGTCCGAATCCCATCGGAACCTCCCAGAGACTCGCACCGATATCCGCACCGCCTGATCCAACCAGCTGCACCGAACCACCCTGTTGGACCGAAAAGGCGACTAGAGGGGGGGGGTGAATAGGAGCACGCTCACTTTTTCCCAAATAATGAATTCAACACAATTTCACTCCAATAGCTATGATGAAGCTATGAAGATCAATATACCAGTACAGCGGAAGACTAGTATTGAATACAATTAAATCCCCTAAGCAAAATAACAAAATAAACTAAGATTGCAAACTCACACCACGGGCGGTCTGACCGCTGGACCCAACCGGTCGGACCGATTGCCGGGCGGTCGGACCGCTGTTGTGCTGGCGGTCGGACCGCTCCAAAATCGGTCTAACCGGTGATGACGGCGATCCGACCGCCGACTCGTAACCGATCCGCAATAAGAAAATCGGCCGATGACGGTTGCAATTAGGTGAAACTTTTGATTCTCAACTCCAATCTTTATGAAACTTTGCATACACCTTCTCTATGCTATTGAGGACCTATTCCAATCGAATATTATGATAATTCTTGGAAAGATCTTGAGCAATTGCCAATTGATTAACAGAAGGTCTAAAACCGGGCAAGAACGAAAACTTGATCCTAATGCTTGTTCGTGAGAGATTGATGATCAAGATGATGCTAGATAGATTCACACATATCACAGCAAGCTAATTCACGTGAAAGAATCAATCACAAACTCACGGATAAAAGAAAGCCCTAAAATCACGAAATCGAAAGCAAGAACGAAAAGAGACTTATCTCAAGCAAACCTTGCATAGATTGATAACGAGATCGTTGCTGGATTACACCCACGCCATCATGGATCAGTGGTCATTCCAAGATCACGAAATTCTCCTCAAACCATGAAAAGCCCTAGCCTCCACCTCAACTCTCCCTAAGCCAATTAGGGTTTGAAAACACAAAAGAGGTGAAAAACAGCGAGAGTCAGGGGTGCAGCCACCACCTCCTCCTATTTATAGTGGAGGCCTAGAACTCCTAGGGTTTGACTCAATTGGGCTCCCGTTAAGGCCCACTAACAAACGGGTCACACACACACGCTTCGCAAAGCGCCGTCTTTAACCTTTTGACCTAAACCGCTTCACCATGCACCATGGCTTTGCCAATAGGTCACCCTTGTCCATCTTGTGTCACGCTTGAGTCGTTGACCTCACCCGGCATCGTCGATCGTTCTGGACCTCAACTCTCCAAATCTAGTCCCGATCCTCCTCGCCGTTGACCGTCGTTGACCACCAAGCAACCTGCACAACCACAGACAAGCAAACACGAATTCGGGAACAAGTTCTTCACAACTTGACCCATGTTAGTCAAAACATGCATCATGCAAACCATATGCCACGATACCAATGACTTTGACCTAACCAATCAACATCGCCACGAAGTTGGCCGACGTTCAAGTCAATACCGGTCTGACCGCTCCAGGTAAGCCGGTCGGACCGCCCTTGGCGGTTGGACCGCTCCCGTGAGCCTGGCCGGACCGCCTTTGGGACTTAGCCAATTTCAACCCCAAAATCCAAACCTTCGGAAACTTTAAACCAATAGAACTTTTCTCGAGACTCCAAAATTATGAGACCAAGTGCATTGGGATCCCTCACTTGCCTACAACACCTATTTTTGGCCCACTGCTTTTGACCACTCGTCACCGCCGGTCCGATCGCTTCACATGGCCGGCCCGACCGATTTGGGACCGGCCGGACCGCCGTGCAAGGACCGTCGGACCGCCTCTGCAAGATAAGCTCAGAACTTTGTCGAAAACACGTGAAACGACAAACCGTAAACGTCATTGCCATTTGTCACATCATCCTAAGATTTGGAACATATCCCCATGAAATCCACAATCTCCCCCTTGATGAACACATTGGCAATTATCCGTAAAATGTAAGTAAGAGGTTTGAAAACGAGTTTACTCGCAGCAGACAAAGGCACAACTTGGTCCATAAGCAAGAAAAAGCAATGAAAATGACCAAGTCGGCATCGAAATAGTATAGGCATGTGAGACAAGGCAAAAGAAAGTATAAAACTTTGATTTCGAAAAAGGGTCAAAATTCTCACATGAGGTCCATATGAAAGAACAATTGTTCAATTGACCTATGATCATTGTGAGTATAAAAGAATGCAATTCAAGTTCAGAATATTCAATAAGACAATAAGAATGCAACTCAAGAACTCCCCCTCACTATGATCCTCAAATTTCAAATTTTTAGTTTCTCCCCTTTGTATAAACTTCTCCCCCAATAAAGAAATATCTTCTTATTAACACATCTTCTCTTCTCATTTAACACATCTTCTCCCCCTTTGACAATGGATTCATCATGAAATCACGCCTTCCTCTCATCCAGAGATAATAAATATAGAATAAAGGAAGAAGCAGAAACAAAAGAAGCATAAAGAGGAATATGCATGAAGTGCAATGGAGTGGCTTCAATTTTTGTATTTTTCAATTTTTGATTACAAGAAGCTTTGGAGATTACCCAAAAGAACAAGCTAGTATCTCTAATATTGCACAAACAAAGATATCAAGCCCGACAAACGCTAGCAAGATCATGGTAAGACATATATATCAAAGCTAAGCACAAAGGCTCAAAAGTAAAGCAAGAGATTTGATCAATTTAAGCAACGCTCAAATTCAAAGAAGTTCATCAACAGGGATCCTAAAGTGAAATTGGCCATGTCAAAATGTCAAGGTGAGATCAAAAATCTAACAAAGACCACATTAAGAGTCAATCAAGTCCCGTATTGAATCATTTTGCTCAATATTTTGTAAACGCCCATTTGTCAACATTTTTCTCATTTGCATTGAATATTGAAGTTGACTAATGATCTAACTTAGTGACAAGATCCTGGACTAGGAGCCATCCACAAACTCATCCTAAGCTTCGACCAAAAGTTGATTAAAGGTATATCTTAGTAAAGAAGATCCTGGACTAGGAGCCATCCACAAACTCTTTCTAAGCTTCTACCGGGCGACAAATCTTGAGGTTCATGTCATTTCTGACAAGCGGTCCCCATGAGATCGTCTGTTCATCAAACTATCTCCAAGTTCATGTCATTTGACAAGCAGTCTCGTAAGAATAGTTTGGCACAATTTAAGCATAAGACAATCTTGATTTTCATTTTTCACATGAGCAGTTTTAGAATCTCAAGAACACAAAAGCTCAAGTAATGGTCAATTTTAGATCAAAGAGCTAATAAAGCAATTCTGACAGGGCCAATGTCACAAGAGGAGCACTAATTGCGCAACTCGCTAAAACATCCACAAATTGCAATTTCTTAGTTTGAGTTGTTTAAAAGGTTCTAGCTCATATAGCAAAGACTTAGCTACACATGTAAAAGCATGATAATTCTAGCAAGTCAAAGAACTAGACATGACATTGAGGAAGAATTGAAATACAAAAGCTCTAAAGGGTAATAGGCAAAGCTTCATCAATTTTTAAAAATAAGCCGAAAATCTTATATTACAATGCATCTTTTTGTATTTTTCATACTATTTGTTGTAACCATTTGTTGGAGTTTTCATATGAATGCAATATGACACAATGAGATGCAATTAAAAAAACCTAAAAACCTAAAAAGTTCGAAAAGATCACTAAGTTCGTAAAAGAACAATAAAAGATCAAAAGAACAAGGAAAGATAAGAAAAGATCAAACTCCCCTCAAACCAACCCATAAGGATAAATTACCCTAACTCGCTTCTTAAGGAGGAAAATCTGGTTTGATCTAAAGGCTTGGTAAGAATATCCGCCAATTGAGCTTGGACTCTGAAGTGCATCACAATATCACCTTTTCAACATGATCTTTAAGGAAGTGAAAGCGAATGTCTATGTGCTTAGTCCTAGAATGTTGCAATCGGTTTTTAGCAATATTAATAGCGTAAGTGTTATCACGAAAAGAGGAACACTAGCAAAGTTTAACCCATAATCTTTCAAAGTGGACGCCATCCACAAAATCAAGCTCAACAACTAGCAAAGACTACATACTCCGCTTCAAAGAAGGATTGTGCAATGTAAGACCGCTTCCTAGAAGACCAAGATACAAGAGAAGTGCCTAGGAAGTGACAGTGCACGAGGTACTCTTCCTATCTAACCGACACCGCAAAATCGAATCAAAACCCCCTAATGGACAAAGTCAAGAGCAGAATACCAAATGCCATATAAGAGGGTAGAGTGTAAATACCGAATATGCGCTTAACGGCTTGGCGATGGGAAGTTCTCGAGACGCTCAAATCTTGCACAAAGGCATACCGTGAAGTGAATGTCCGGTCTCGAGGCCACAAATACAGAGGGAGCCGATCATGTCATGTACTCGCGTTGATCCACGACTTCTCCTTCCTCATCCGATCCAAAGCAATGAGGTTGCCATGGGAGTGGAAATTGGCTTGCGATCACCCATGTTGAAGCGTTTTAGTAGATCTTTAGTGTACTTCGTCGATGGATGAAAGTTCGTTCCTTGCATTGCTTGATTTGAAGTCCCAAAAGTAATTAAGCTCTCCCATCATACTCATCTCAAATTCCTGGACATAGTGTCAGAAAAGCTGGAAACAAGAGCATTAGAGGAACCACCAAAGATAATATCATCCACATAAATTTGAGCAAGCAGGAAGTCATTGTCAACTCTAATAATGAATAGAGTTTTATCCACTTTACCCATTTCAAAATTATTTTTAAGCAAGAAGGTCTTAAGTCTATCATACCAGGCTCTAGGGGCTTGTTTAAGACCATACAATGCTTTAGATAGCTTGAGAACACGATTTGGATATTTAGGATCCTCAAAACCAGGGGGTTGCTTAACATACACTTCCTCATCTATGAAACCATTTAAAAAGGCACTTTTAACATCCATCCGATATAATTTAAAACCTTTTGATGCAAGAAATGCAAGGTAATGCGAATGGCTTCTAGTCTAGCAACAGGAGCAAATGTCTCATCAAAAATCTAACCCCACAACTTGGCTGAAACCCTGAGCTACCAATCTAGCCTTGTTTCTAACCACAGAACCATCGTCACCTTGTTTATTCTTAAACACCCAACGGGTTCCTATAACATTATGACCACTAGGGGGTTCTACAAGGTTCCAAACTTTGTTTCTTTCAAAATTTTCTAACTCCTCATGCATGGCATTTACCCAGCTAGAATCGATAAAGCATGTGATATATCGCGGTTCAAAAGAAGCAACAAAAGCCAAATGAGAGTAGAGATTTGGATCATTATACCGAGCGAGTGACTCGCTCATGTAGATTACCTATTATCCGCTCCGGAGGATGCCGTCTCTGAATGCGGCGTGGGCGCCGGGTGAGATACTGCTTTCTTCGACCTCATGATCAGTGCGATGATGAAGATGCAGCAGAGCCTCAATCAAGGTGAAGTAGACGTAGCGTGTTCTTGTATCAAGATGGGCGCCAAGAGCGAGATGAAGGAATGATATTAGTTTCGTCCTCATCTTCCTCTACAAAATGCTCTCACACCAGAATCATCTCAGTAGCAATAGATCTAGCTCGTGGCTAGTCTCATCAAAAGTGACATTACAAGTCTCCTCATAATGTTAGTCTCAGATTAAAACCCGAAAACCCTCGAATGAGCAGGATAACCCGAAATAACCCATCAAAAGTTCTTGATTCAAATTTATCTAAGTTGCTGTCTTAAGAATAAAACATTTTGATCCAAAAACTCAAAATGCGAAATGAGGGTTTTCTACCAAAACGAAGCTCATAAGGAGTCTTGCCTAAAGAAGGTCTCAAAAGACACGATTTGCAATATGGCAAGCAAGAGCAATAGCTTCGGTCCAAAATCTCCTCGGTGTGTTATACTCGCCTAGCATCGTCCTAGCCATTTCGACTAAGGTCCTATTCTTCCTTTCCACCACGCCATTTTGTTGAGGGACGTGGAGAGGAGAACTGATGCTCAATACCACGCCAAAGACAAAAGAAGCAAAAGAAGCATTTTTGAACTCCGTGCCATTATCATCGCGAATCGCTCTCAAAGCATCAGAAGCTCAAGCCAAACGAAGAACAAGGTCATGAAAATAACCAAAAGCTTCATCTTTTGAAGTAAGAAAGAACACCCAAGTATATCTAGAAAGATCATCGACTATGACAAGAATATACCATTTTCCACCGATCGACGGACTCTAGCAGACCAACAAGATCCATATGAAGCAACCGTCCCGTCCGTCACCATAACCATAGTCACAGAAGGGTGTGAGGTGGCAACTTGTTTGCCATGCCTACAGGGTGCACATACAGCATCCTTGACAGCTTTGAGTTTGGGTAAACCTCTCATGAGATCAAGGTTGCTAACTCGTGTCAGATGATCAAAACCAATGTGCCCCAAACGTCGGTGCCAAAGCCGTAAATCGAAAGAAGATGTAAGCAAACATTTAAGAGATCCAAAGAAGAGATTCTCAAAATCACCTCAAAATTCTACCAACTCTAGAGATTCCAAACACAAGCTCACCAAGAGAATCAAGCACACGACAAGCATTTTTCTTAAAAACAGTCTCATAGCCATCATCAAGAAGCTGAGAAACAGAAAGGAGATTATACCTAAGCTTGTCCACAAGAGCGACATCCTTTAGAATGAATTTGTTGTTCACCCTAATTGATCATGTTCCTTCAATTCGCCCTTGTGTATCATCTCCAAAGGTAATGTAGTCATCACCTGTTGCCCGCGTGAAAGAGGTGAACCATTTTGAGTTTCCGATCATGTGGCGTGAACACCGAGTCGATTTAACCACGTGTTCTTCCCTTTCCACGGTAGTCCCGAAAATCAAGGAACAAAAGAACGATGTGTCTCAATCTCAAGTTAGATAAACAAGATTTAGGAATCCAAGATCGAGACACACGTATGCAAGGAGTATACAAACCAGAAGTACTATCCTTGATTTCATCTAACATTCGGTTATGAGCAATGTTTAAATTAACATGAGACTTAAATCGTCCATGGGCTGCTCGACCGGCGTTGTCTCAAGCGGTCGACCGGCGATCAAAACGGTCGACCCGGTGACCACCAAAGATCGGACCGCCATCGATAAACATTAGAATTAGGATATTTAGAAGCATAATGATTTGCATGAGAGAAAAATCCTAATCCAGGTTTATTCTTTTCAGTGTTACCATGTCTCATAGAAGCTCTAGGTTGCATGAATGAAATTCTATCAAAATTTTTCCTATCATTTTTCAACCTACGCCAATAAAATTCAATCAAATGCCCACCTTTCTTGCAATAAGTGCAATGATACTTGGTACCACTAGAAGAAGCACCATTTGAATTAATACAAGGTTGGGCAAAACCTGCAGATTTAAAAGATGTTTTTGCAGGTTGGGTTTTGAATTCAATTAAACCTTTTTCCAAGACTTGAATGACTTTTGGGTTTGAATTGTCTTGAAAAGAATTGAATCCTAAACATTGCTTCTTATAAGGAGTTTTAGACTTATCAAGAATCATGTTTAATTGTTTCTTACCTTTAGAAAATTTATCTAATGTATCATGAAGGTAAGCATTTTCTTTTCTCAAGTTAACACAAGCATCACAAGTATTATTCATAGATTTCTCCTTATACAAAGCAATTTCAAGCTTAAGAGTGGAACATGAAGCACAAGTAGTATTTTCAATATCGTCCTTAAGCTTAGCATATTTGACTCTAGCAGCTTCTAAGATATCTTTGATTTCACGTTCTTTTTCTAAACATGAAGTGCAAGGGCTAGAATCAAATACATCAAAAGCAATCAATTTACTAGATTCTAAACATTTTTCACAAGGAGCACTTTTAATTTCATTTAGTTCAGATCTAGCATTCTCAAGTTGTTGTACGTAAATATTATGAGCAGATTGTAACTTGGTAATTTCGAATGCATAGCATGACAAGATAAACATTCATCGAGTTCAAGAGTCTTAGCATTTTTAAGCTCTACTTTTAGTTTGCTAATTTTGACTCTAATTTCTTATTTTTGTCATGACAAATTCTAGTGCTTCATCTTGACTAAGCAATTGCTCAACTATAGAATCATATTTAGCGTAAAGCTCATCATAAGAAAAAGATACCTCATTATCATCAATGTCGTCCGTGTCGACCATGAAGCACATGCCGTGAAGTCTTTGGCCTTCCTTTCTTTTGCCTTGAGGATCTCCTCCTCCTTGTCCTCCCCACTCCGGTATCCACATCGCTCAAGGATTGATCCTCAAAGCGGCAAGGACCGGTGAGCAGCCTTCACAAGCTTATTAGCCTCATACCTTGATTTGTTGAAAGGAGGCTTCTTCCAAGTCGGCTTTCCTTCCTTATGATTGCTCTTACCTTTCACTTGGGGCAATTTGTCTGATATGATTAAGCTCACCACATTCATAGCATGTCACCGACCACCTCTCTTTTGTTTCTCATATTATTGTAGGCTCGTGTGAATTTTTTGCTAGAAGAGCTAACTCTGCTTCAGAATACTTTCAAGCTCCTCTTCATGAATAGCAGATAAACAAGCAAATGAAAATCCGTAAGAAGATTCAAAAGAGTCATCAAAAGCCTTTTGAGAGGATCTGCTACGAGCTAAATTATCTTTCTTGGGATGATCAACTCTTTTAATTTCATGAGTCTTGAGTTTACTATAAAGCAATTCTAAAGTAAGACTTGAAAGATCAACATTTTCCTCTATAGCAGTAGTCTTCATCTCCCACTCCTTGGTGTTGATTGCAGCCAAGAGATGGGTGGCATTTTCAGATTGAGAATATTCAATATCAACAGCTTTTATTTGATTAATTACTTTATTAAAGCGACTGAAAATGTCATCGATGCTCTCTCCAGGACGCATCTCGAATTTATTGTATTCACGCTTGTAAATTGTTTGGCGCAGATTTTTGATTTGGGACGAACCCTCATGATATGTTCCGAGAGTGTTCCAAATTTCATGCGCAGTTGAAAGATTGCAAATTCTATCATATTCTTGTCTACCAAGTGCACCATATAAAAGATTCTTAGCCTTATTGTTGTTAGCCAAAAGAATTGCGAAGCGTGTAGCAATTTCAGAATAACCAATGGGCTCTAACAACATCCCAAATAGCTTGTCCTCGCTCTCAAGAAAGACGCGCATACGATTCTTCCAATAGGCATAGTCATGCCCATCAAAGATATGCGGTTTAGTAGAAAACTTATCCATCGCCAAAGTTCAGTGACCGGTTAAGATCAAGATTGAACTAACCGGGCTCTGATACCACTTGTTGGACCGAAAAGGCGACTAGAGGGGGGGGGGTGAATAGGAGCACGCTCACTTTTTCCCAAATAATGAATTCAACACAATTTCACTCCAATAGCTATGATGAAGCTATGAAGATCAATATACCAAGACAAATGGAAGACTAGTATTGAATCCAATTAAATCCCTAAGCAAAATAACAAAATCAACTAAGATTGCAAACTCACAAAGACGCAGGCGGTCGATCTTGGACCCAACCGGTCGGACCGATTGCGGGCGGTCGGACATTGTTGTCTTTGGCGGTCGGACCGCTCAAAATCGGTCGACCGGTGATGACGGCCGGTCGACCGCCGACTCGTAACCGATCTGCAATAAAAAATCACCGATGACAAAGTTGCAATTAGGTGAAACTTTTGATTCTCAACTCCAATCTTTATGAAACTTTGCATACACCTTCTCTATACTATTGAGGACCTATTCCAATCGAATATTATGATAATTCTTGGAAAGATCTTGAGCAATTGCCAATTGATTAACAGAAGGTCTAAAACCGGGCAAGAACGAAAACTTGATCCTAAAGCTTGTTCGTGAGAGATTGATGATCAAGATGATGCTAGATAGATTCACACATATCACAGCTAGCTAATTCACGTGAAAGAATCAATCACAAACTCGCGGATCAAAGAAAGCCCTAAAATCACGAAATCGAAAGCAAGAACGAAAAGAGACTTATCTCAAGCAAACCTTGCATATATTGATAACGAGATCATAGCTGGATTACACCCACGCCATCATGGATCAGTGGTCAATCCAAGATCACGAAATTCTCCTCAAACCATGAAAAGCCCTTGCCTCCACCTCAACTCTCCCTAAGCCAATTAGGGTTTGAAAACACAAAAGAGGTGAAAAACAGCGAGAGTCAGGGGTGCAGCCACCACCTCCTCCTATTTATAGTGGAGGCCTAGAACTCCTAGGGTTTGACTCAATTGGGCTTCGCAAAGCACCGTCTTTAACCTTTTGACCTAAACCGCTTCACCATGCACCATGGATTTGCCAATAGGTAAGCCGGTCGGACCGCCCCTTGGCCGGTCGGACCGCTCCCTGTGAGCCGGTCAGACCGCCCCTTGGGACTTAGCCGAATTTCAACCCCTGAAAATCCGAAACCTACTGGAAACTTTAAACCAATAGAACTTTTTACTGGAGACTCCAAAAATCATGAGACCAAGTGCATTGGGATCCCCTCACTTGCCTACAACACCTATTTTTGGCCCAGCTCGTTTTGACCACTTTGGTCACCGCCGGTCCGACCGCCCACATGGCCGGTCCCGACCGATTTGGGACCGGTCGGACCGCCGTGCAAGGACCGGTCGGACCGCCCCTGTGCAGTAAGCCTGTAACTTTGTCGAAAACACGTGAAACGACAAACCGTAAACGCCATTGCCAATTGTCACATCATCCTAAGATCTGGAACATATCACCATGAAATCCACACACCCGTTCGATCCATCTTGCCCATCCTGCACCATGCTTGAGTCACACGACCTCACCCGGTATCCATGATCGTTCTGGACCTCAGCTCTCCAAGCGTAGTCCCGATCCACTCACCGTTGACGTCGTTGACCTGCAAGCCACCTGCACAGCAATAGACAAACAAACCGTTTCCGGGAACAAGTTCTTCACAACTTGACCCACGTTAGCTCCGCAATGCAATATACATCAATAAAGCATTGATAACCAAACATTAATCACAATCAAAACACATCAATGCAAACTTGGCTTACCTCCAAGTCATCGCCGGTTTGACCGCCCCACAAGGCCGGTCCGACCGATATCAGGCCGGTCGGACCGCTCCCACAACGGCGGTTAGACCGGTCAAAAAGACTTAGCCAAAATTCCAGCTTGAAAATCCGAAACCTTCTGGAATTTTCAACTCAATAGAACTTTTGACTGGGAGCTCCAAAAATGATGCAACCACATCCAGGAGACTCCCCTCACCTGCCTACACAACCTATTTTTGGATTAGCTCCAATATCCAATTTTAGGTCAGGCTGGTCTGACCGGCCACCACTGCCGGTCCGACCGTCCCACGGCGGTCTGACCGCCCCACAACGCCGGTCAGACCGCCTGTGGTCTCACAGCAAGAAGCAAACCCCGAAAACGCAAGATTTTGCAAACCAACAAAGCCATTGCCAATTGACTCATCATCCTGAGATCGTGCACATATCCTCACGATATCCACAGTGTTGAAGAAGGGTTGGTCGAAGTACATCATGTAACCACAGATGAACAAAAGGTTGATATCCTGACAAAAGCTTTGCTGCTTGTGTAATTTTAGAGAATGTGTGATCTAATTGGTATTCATGTTCTTACTGATGATAGTCAGGATTAGGGGGGGTGTTGGACTTAATCCCTCCTGTAATAGTTTGTTTAATTATAGTCGGAGTCGTAGAAGGTTATTTTTTGTTTCGGAGTCTATTTTGTAATCAAGTCGTATCCGAGTTGCTTTGTCCGAGTCCATATGTGAGTCAGTCGAAATAGTCTATATAAGAGACGATTGGGTCTTGTAAGTCTTTACGACAATACCAGATAAGCAATAGACAATTGAAAAGGGTGAGCAGTCGAGCACCACAAAATTCCTCTATTCGTAGTCGTTTTTTGGTTTTGAGTACGTATTTCGACCATTGTTCAACTCGACACTATTTGTTTCAACTACTATTCATCGAGTACGATTATCGAGTACTGCCCATTGAGTACTATTCATTAAGTATTATTCATAGTCTTCGACTACACCGTCATCGAAGGAAGTTACGACTACCATGTTATAATCGATTACATGGTCTGTGCTACGACTACTTCATCATCGTAGGTGGTCATACGACTACATCATGGTCGTAGATGGTGCTACGACTACATCATGGTCGTAGGTGCTGGTCATAGGTGATACGACTATAACCAGGTCTTGGGGTTTGACTGGTTTCAGGGTTCTGACCACCTAGTCGGAGGGTTCTGACCACTTAGTCGAAGGTGGCTCTGACCACTTAGTCGAAGAGCCTAGTGCATGAAAATTGGACCACACTAGGCTCTGATACCACGTGTAATCGAACCACCTTTGACCACATGATGTTGTCGTATCACCACCTATGACAATGAAGTAGTCCTATCACAAACCACGTAATCGATTACGACTAGGTAGTCGTAAGTTCCTTCGATGATGATGTAGTCGAAGACTATGAACAGTACTTGATAACTGTACTCGATGAACATTAGTCGAAAGGAACCGTGGTCGATGTAGTCGAAGACTATGAACAGTACTTAATGAACAGTACTCGTGACAGTACTCGATGAACAGTAGTCAAAAGAAAAAGTGGTCAATGTGAACAGTGATCGAAATACGTACTCAAAACCAAAAAAGGGCTACGAATAGAGAAATTTTGCGATGTTCGACTGCGCACCCTTTTCACTTGTCTATTGCTTATTTGGTGTTGTCGTAAAGACTTACAAGACCCAACTGCCTCTTATATAGGCTGTTTTGACCAACTCACATATGGACTCGGACAAAGCAACTCGGATACGACTTGATTACATAATAGACTCCGAAACGAAAAACAACCTTCTACGACTCCGACTAGAATTAAAAAAACTATTATAGGAGGGATTAATTCCAACACCCCACCATCCCAATGCTTGTGTCACCGCCGCATGCATGGAAAACCTAATCGCCGCTGCTTGTGTATCATCGTTGTACGCTTCCTTCCCCTTTCCTCACCGTTGTGCTACAGCCGATTAGATCCACGGGATTCCATCCCCGCTGTGCATCGTCGCCATCCACATGGAAACCCTAACCGCTTGTGTTGGCGCCGCCTCCCCCCACTTCGCCGCCTCCTCCACACGGGATCTGCACAGACAGGAGGGAGAACACTATTGCCTCCTGCCCCACTTCAACGCTGCCATGTGCCCCCCTAGCACCGACATCTTGTCTTTTTGATCAATTTCTTTGTATTTGATTTTTTTCAATTGTTTTTATTGATTTTTATCTGAATTTTTTATATTTTTACTTTGTCGGATCGAATTTTTCCTAACCTATTTTTTTCGCAAATGATTTTTCACAACATTTACTTTTGTATCAAAAATATTTTCCTCAACCGATTTTTCTAGACCAGTTTTAATCACAAATGAAAAAAATTTAGAAACTATTTTTATTTATGCCCTTAAGATAGGTGCTGTCATTAGATTATTCTATACATTGTATCCAACTGGATATCTCAGGTGATATCGTTTGGCGGTAAGGAAATATATATATTATATATTACTTGACTAATTCACCAAAACATATGCTTAATAAAATGGATTTTATAATTTGTTGTTAGGTGCAGGGACCTAAGGCCTGTTTGGGACAGCTTCGGCTCTTCGCTTGGAAAAGGAGGAAACCGTCCCAAACGACACCCCCGCAGGGAACTTTCCGTAGCTCCCATTCTGACTTTGCCCATATACTTTGGGGTAATTACCCATTTTTTTAAATCGAACAAAACCCCCCTCACCAACCCCCCCCCCCGCCTCCCGTCCGAACCCTAACCCTAGCACCCACCCCGCCTACCCCCGTCCTCCCTCCTTCTCCTCACCCGACGCCATGCCCCCATCTCATCCTCTCGCGCCACCATGTCCTCCTCCTACCATGCCGCCACATCCTCCTCCTGCGCCACCGCGTTCTCCTCCCTCGGCACCTTTGTCCGAGCGCGCCGCCACTCCTCCTGCCTCGGCTCCTCCTCTTGTGCTACCGCCCCGCTGTTGTCCTTGTCCTTGGTGTCACTATCCTCCTCCTCTCCCAATGGCAGCGCCTCCTCTGTCCTCCCCCGATGTCTTTGCCTCCACCCACCTTGTCGGGACCCAAATATGCAAATCTAGACCCTCTGTGTATTCTGCACTAGTCCAGTATCACGCTAGTGCACACAGTGTCAATATCGATGAAATATCACATCCATACAACGAATATAAGAATAAACGAGTACTTTGAATAACAAATAACTGTTGGGACCTTACGGTCGAGTTTTACATTTATTAAGTCATGCAAGGCTGACAATAAAGAATAAACTGCAGCGGAAACGAAGTAAACTCCAGTGGGCTCCCATCAATTTACCACATGCAACTGACTGGGATCAAGACCCTAACGATCAACCTTCGTAGAACTCTTCTTCAAAAGTAGGCGACGACTCCTCCACTTCTGTTGATTTGTTTAGCAAGAGTGAGTACACACCGAACTCGCAAGTCATACCACAGAATGTATTTATACATGATGGCTTATTCCAAAGAAATAGCTTCTGTGGTTATTTTGCGGAAATGCAACATTTGCAATTGAATACAAATAATAGATTGAAACATAATTGAAAACAATTAAATAATATTAATTTAACAATTGGTTTCACAAAGGACACACAGTCTAAACAAGTTATTCACACAGCTGTACAAGTTATCTCACACAGCTGACCCTTCCCAAATGTTTCATGAAAATCTACCCCTCGTGTGAAATTCCCGAGTATGTCCATAACCGAGGACGCGGCTATTTGAATAGATTGATTAAACACTCTGCAGAGGTTGTACACTTTACCCACAAGATGTAACCAACCGGATCAGAGTTGATCACAACAAAACCATTCAGAGACTTCATCTCAAACAATGACAGTCCCGATGTGCTTTCCTGCCGGCCAACCGATAAACACAGCGTTTGGTTACGACACACATCGTTGGACAGGGATGCAATGAATAAGTCCGCGATGTGACATATCACACCTCCAAATTTCATCACACAGCTTAAATACAACCTGAGTGGTCAATGTCAAGACTCCATAACTTACTAAGTTAGGCCCAGCCCATACTAGACATGTGGTCGTACAGTAAGGCCTAGTTCAATGGCGCACAAAGTTAAGTCCTTAATTGACCAAGGTAAGACTTCTAGTTTTTCCCAAATCACAATGTTTATAAAGCACACAGCTCCACCAATCACACAGAATCCACCACTTGCCTCAGTCCAAATCTTTTCCCACCCTGTTGATTAAGTGCAACACATGCCACCAACGAGTAATAGCACACACAGACACACGGGTTCATCACACGCCCATAATCACTTAGTCAAGTTTATAACTGCAACTCACATGAAATGATGACTCGTGGCATGGCTAAGCAACCTACTCGTATCTAACCAACCCACGTTGGTGCTACGATAATACCAACTAATAATGAACCAAACTAGGGTGACAAAAGATCATGGCATACAATAGACAATGTGGATATAACAAATTGGATTAATAACTATCCCAAAAGCATTTAAATAAATACTTGAAATATAATGCAATACATTGAAACAAAGTATTTTGAAAATTGGGTTCAATATGATCAAAGGTATAATTTGCCTTCGAATAGATCTAGATATTAGTCTTGGTCTTGAGGTGCCCCTTCTTCTGCAAAACTTCCCGAAGTATCGATGTCTACTCGCAAACGAGACAAAAGAAATAAAAACAAATAAATAACAGAGGTAAAACCAACTCCAAAAATCAAATAAAATTCACCATTAAATAGATCTTGATTTTATATGAATTTACAAATTTTAATGGGCTCAATCGGAGGTCAGATGCAAAAGATATGGGCTTTGGAAGATTGGAAAATAATTAAAACCCTAATTTAGGATTTTATTGAATTTCCCGAATTATTTTTATAACAGAAAATCGAATTATTGCGCAATGCTTGCGTCAGCCGGGAAAAGAAAATAAATTAAAAGCCGTACTGACAGGTGGGCCCCACATGTCAGTGACTGGGCTCACGGTGAACTGGGTTCACCGAGCCAAGTCAGATCTGGTGCGGTGGACTGAACCACATGCACGTGTGCTGGCGCGGCTGCCACACCAGCACTGAGGCTGATGCTGGCATTGAGCCGGACGACGACGGCGGCGGCGGCGCTCGGGACCCGATGGTCACCTATCGGACACCCGGGTTTCACACAACCCCGAGACCCTCTGTGCATACCAAGCTAGTCCCATGATCAGTAGCTAGCTTGCACAGTATTAACAATGATGTTATCATGACCATTCAACAACGAACTAAGGAAGCAGACATAGTAATATTAATTAAAACAAAGAAAGACCTTATGGTCAAGGTTCTTACAAAAGTCGCCTCACGTGGCTTAGCAATATGAGTATCCGGCGTGAAATCTCAAAATACGTGGAGCCCAATCGACATGCCCACAGGTAATCGAGTGGAGGACGTGACCTAGTTCGCGAAGTCTTCAAAGTAGCCTTCTTCGTAGAACTCAACCTGTCCTGATTCTTCTGCTGGGACTGATCAACAAAGGGCATAAAGCCGTGAGTACATAAAGTACTCAGCAAGTCGTAGAGAAATGTATGCACATAGTATTCATGCAAGGCTTAAACAATACTGGCTTTATGGCTAATTTGCAGAAAGCAAGTTTAACAGTAATTACAATAATTAGATTGCTAAGCAGGATTTTAAAAGAATAATACATAGATAACCAAGTTCTTTTGAATCAAACAGTGAACATCCCGTTCACTTCCCAACCATTCCAACCAAACCTTTCCATCGAACCAATACCACATTTTTGAAAATGCTACCCCTTGCGCGAAATCACCAGGCATGTCCGTAACCGGGGACACGGCTATTCGAATAGGTTTTTAACACTCTGTAGAGGTTGTACAGCTTTACCCACAAGAGATAAATCACTTGTAATGTCCGTCTGACACACTTCCGAGGGTGTGCGACTAAGTGAATATCACAAGGCCTTTACAAAGTTCTATTTTGCCTCGGTTCTGCTCGCTAAGGTTTCGCTATCACAGCCCCCTCTTGCGCCAATAATCAACCCTAACAGAACCGACTCAAAACTTCCCTAATTAGTTGGCCAGGTCCGTCCCATACCGGACTTGTGGTTGCACGAGGTGGCCCAGATCAATGACTTGCAAAGTTAAGTCCTTAGTTGGCTGCTCAGACAAGTCTACCACAACCCAATGTGCATCACACACCCACCTTAACTCCCTACCTCAAGCCCGAGCATAAATCATTTTTGTTCATTCCCGACAAAATGGCAATCCCTGCTATGGCACAACATCTTTTAATAAAAGTGGCCACACACCACTGTTCCATAGTTCCATTAGTCAAATTTCATTAATCATTGAACATGTGATCGAAAGTCTCGCGGGTAACTAAAGCAAGACTAAGCAATACTACGCTCCCAAGTTGGTATACAATTATGTCCAACTAGTATTAACCATCCTATGGTGTCCAAGGATATATGCCATTCAAAAAGACATTTCATTTTCAATTTATCAAGGAGGCATAATGGCAATTTGGTAATTATCTACTCCCAAAACCATTTTTAATAAAATTAGCCATGCATGATAATTTGAAGCAATATACTTTTGTAAAAGGGGTTCAACATGGTCAAAGGCCTACGACTTGCCTTCGTTGACGAGGAGCGGGTCTTCGGTGGTCGGTCGAAGAAATCTTAAAAACGCCTAATCTACACGCGAGAATAGCAACAAATAAATAAAACAGCACCAAATGAACTCCAAAAATTACAAAACCAGTACCAAATGAAAGGGGTTGAGTTTATATAAATTTAGAAATTTGGATCACCCAAATCGGAGTTCGGATGTGAAAGTTATGGCCGATTGAAGTTGGAAATCACATGAAATGATAGAATTAGGGTTTTTCGAATTTTCGCAATTATTTTTCTATTGAAAATCCGGATTTTGATGTCAGCCGACACGCGTGCATCTCGCGGCCGCCACGCGAGCAAAACCGCCTACGTGGCGCGGACGTGGCGCCACGTGGCGCCACATCGGCATCAGGACCCAGGCGAGAGAGAGAGAGAGAGAGAGAGAGAGAGAGAGAGATGGGCTCGGCGGCCGGAGCCGAGGGAGACAGCAGCGACGGCGAGGAGAAGAGGGAGGCGCGCGCGAGGCGGCCGAGAGGGAGGAAGAAGAGAGGGAGACGGGGAAGAATCGGGCGGCATTTAAAGGCGGAGGAGGTCGCGCGCGCGCGGAGGCGCGACGGATGGGCACGACGCGGCGTGGTGAGACAGGGCGGCACGCGCGGTGTGGCGAGGCAGGGCGGGCGGATTGGCGGCGACAAGGCGACAGGAGAGGCGAGATTCGCGCGACGAGGCTCGCGGCGGGCGTGGGAGAAAGCGGCGAGCGCGGAGGAAGACGAGCGGCACCGTCCGATTTGACGGACGGTGGGAGGTGGGAGGCACGGCGACGAGGCGTCGTCCGATTCGATCGGACGGCCGGCGCTAGGGAGAGACGTGGCGACAGGAGCGGCGGATGGAGATCCAACGGCCAGACCGGCCGAGCGCGGCGAGCGGAGGTCGGGCTGCACAGGAGTGGGCCGAGGCGGGAAAAGCGATGATGGGCGAAGGATTCGCCCACAAATAGTAAAGGAGGATTTTGGGGATTTTTGATTTTCAGAAATTCAAATAAATCAAAAGGCAATTTAGAAAATAGCAAATTGAGTCCAAAAATTCTAGGAAAATTCACAGAAATTACTTGAATTATTCTGGACTTAATAAAAATACTTTCAACTTTAATTTTTCTTTTTATTTTACAAATAAAATAATTTTTAATTTCGGGTAAAATGAAAATCAATTTCTAAAATCCAATAAATCCAAGGAAATTCTTAAAATAATAATTTTGACTTTAAATTCCAGAAAAATCAATTAAACCAACTTTAATTTAATTGAAGTTTGATTAATTCATATTAAACTGCAAATGGATTCTGAAATTTCAAAATTAAGCTTTTGGCAAAAGAAGCAAATGGTTCTCTTTTAAAATTTTCAAAAAAACTCTGAAAAAGCGGGACGCTACAAACCTACCCCTCTTAAAGGGAATCTCGACCCCGAGATTCAGGCTGGCTAGAGAATAGGTGGGGAAACACAGCCTTCAAGTCATCTTCTCGTTGCCAAGTGGCTTCTTCTTCGGTGTGGTTGCTCCACTGGACCTTGCAGAAACGGATTATCTTGCTTCTTGTCACTCGCTATGCTATTTCCATGATCTTGATGGGGTGCTCCTTGTAGGTGAGGTCTTCCTGCAGGGCAATTGCTTCCATTGGCATCTGCTCTTCGGGCACACGCAAACACTTCTTCAGCTGTGACACGTGGAAGACATTATGCACATCGGATACCGTGGCGGGAGCTCCAAGCTGTAGCGACTTCTCCTCTTGGGCTAGAATGGAAAGGTCCGATGTACCTTGGTGCAAGCTTTCTGCTTACTCTGAAACGACGCATCCCTTTGAGAGGCGACACCTTCAGGTACACATGATCACCAGGTGCAAATGCTAGATCTCGGCGAGGTTATCAGCATAACTCTTCTGCCTGGTCTGTGCTATATTCAGCCTTTCTCTAATTGATCGAACTTGCTCTTCGGCTTTTTCCAAAATATCTGGCCCAAACACTTGTCTTTCGCCTACTTCATCCCAATACAACGGTGTTCTGCATTTTCTTCCATAAAGAGCTTCAAATGGAGACATCTGGAGGCTTGACTGGTAACTGTTGTTATAGGAAAACTCTGCATAAGGTAGCATTTGATCCCAACTGGTCTGATTTGCTAAGGCACAAGCCCTTAACATATCTTCAAAGATTTGATTTACTCTTTCTGTCTGTCCATCCGTCTGGGGATGATAAGCTGTACTGAAATTTAGATTAGTACCCAGAACACTGTGCAACTTTTGCCAAAATCTTGAGGTGAACTGGGATCCTCGATCTGACACGATCTTCTTGACACTCCATCTTTGGCACACTATCTTTGCCATGTACAATTACGCGATCTATCACGAGTAAGTAGTCTTGACTGGGAGAAAGTGAGCAACTTTGGTTAGATGATCCACAATTACCCAGATAGAATCATATCCTGACCTTGTCCTTGGCAAACTAGTGATAAAATCCATGCCAATTTCATCCCACTTCCATTCAGGCACTCTCAAGGGTTGCGAGTCCAAAGAGTCTTTGATGCTCGGCTTTTACTCATTGATGACATCACACCGAGCTACATACTGGCAATCTCACGCTTCATGCTAGGCCACCAATACATTTTCTTGAGGTCTTGGTACATCTTTGTGCTTCCAGGTTGAATGGAGTACAAAGTTTCATGGGCTTCCTTGAGGATCAGCTGCTTAAGCTCTTCCTGATCTGGAACACAGATTCGCTTGTCAAACCAAATGGTGCCTTGTTCATCTTCTCGAAAATCTCGGGCTTTACCCTTCTTCATGTTGCTCTTAATTTCCTTAATATTGGCATCTTCAATTTGAGCTTCCTTGATCGATTCCATAAGGTGGGTTGAACTTCTAAGGCGACTAGGTAACCTTCTTCAACCAACTCTAACTTGAGCTTGGAATTCTTCATGAAGGGTGATTTTCCTTGATCGATGTGGTATTGCAAGAGACTTTTCTACTCAAGGCATACGCCACAACATTAGCTTTGCACGGGTGGTAATGGATTCCAATATCATAATCCTTGATTAACTCTAACCATCTTCTTTGCCTCATATTAAGATCACTGAGTGAAAATGTACTTCAAGCTCTTATGGTCCGTATAGACTTCACAGCGATTACCAATAAGGTAATGACGCCATATCTTTAGAGCATGCACTACGGCAGCTAATTCCAAGTCATGAGTGGGGTAATTCACTTCATGAGGCCTCAATTGACGGGAAGCATAAGCTACTACCTTCCTTTCTTGCATCAGGACACAACCAAGTCCTTGCCGGGATGCATCACAGAAAATCTCAAAATCCTTAGGACATCGGGCAAAATCAACACCGAGTCGTTGTCAAACGCTTCTTCAACTCTTGAAAAACTTTGCTCACAATCTGTTGTCCAAGCAAATTTCTTTTCTTTCTTCAACAGCTGAGTGAGGGGTCTTGCTATCTTGGAGAACCCTTCTATGAATCGACGATAGTATCCTGCCATTCCAAGAAAACTTCTGACCTGAGACACCGACTTGGGTGACTCCCAATTAAGCACATCCTTAACCTTACTAGGGTTTACAGATACTCCTTCTGCAGACATGACATGTCCCAGGAAAGCAACTTCTTTCATCCAAAACTCACACTTGCTGAATTTAGCATAGAGTTGATGATCTCTAAGCTTATCCAGGACCAATCGGAGGTGCTCTTCATGCTTTTCTTCAGATGCGACAGTTCCTATATTATCTCGAGGCAATCCTTCCATTGCGACATTAACGGACGCTACGCACATCTGTGGCAGTGCGTGTAGCTCCATTATGGGAAATCGATGCCAAGCTGGGTTTACAACTATGTTCTGGAGTGCCAACTAAGAAGCTATCAATTTTGTCTTCCAAATTGTGAATCCAATTCTCACTATTATCGAAATCTACCAATCCAGCATGTCATAAGGTCACCCACTTAAAATCCAATCATTTAATCGATCTCATACCTTATCGATACACCAACATGATTCACACATCCTTCTTTGGCATAAGTTTTAAATAATCCAGTAGATTCACCACTTCGACTGCATGATTCCTTTTCTGCATAAATCCATGAAATCTAGTGGCCATAGTCGCCTCTTCCGATCGGATAAACTCCAAGATCACGCTAAATTCTTTTTATCCTTTTTGAAACAAAATTCTTCCAAAGATTATAGTCACGCAATTACTTTCTCCGAAATTATTGACTAAATCCACAACATTATCCACTAAATTTCCTCAAGCAAATTTATCAATTGCAACCCTCAGAATTTCTTTATAGCAATCCAATATCTCAATTTTAGAACCTTCCAAAAGACTGCTTGCCATCCCAAATTCAAATTTAATCCGCCAATTATTGTATCACCATTTATCCAACATTTATTCAGTCCAACTCCAATACCTGTAGATATTCATCAATCCAACAATTATTTTGGACCAACTCCGATATCAATAATATATCCGTCAATCATAAATTCCAATATCCAACAATCATCTGTTTGCATAATCCAATCTCCACAAATGCGCAATTCTATAATCCGATCAAGATATATCTCTATAATCTAACAAAAATTTCTCTTCAAATCTCAATTTCTCTATTCAACCACATCCAATTGAATCCAATGTGACCAACAAACTCAATTAATTCCATTCTTCTTGATTCAACATAATCCACCACAATCATTGTCAAGAATTGGCGATCATATAATCCAAATCCTTAACAATCAGGTAATCCTTTAATCCAAATCCAATCATAATATATTCGGTAATCCATCATCCAGCAAATTAGATTTCTATAACCCAAATTCCACAATCATATTTCCATAATCCAATCAAGATCCATTTCTGTAATTCATCCAAGATACTTTTCTATAATCCAATCTCCCATAATCTCATATCAATAATAATTTAATTCTACAATCTAGTAATCATGCATTTCTACAATCCAACCAAGATCCAACCAATTCTTCCAAAATTAACATCATCAATCGATATGAAAATCCAATTCTCTTAGCATTCTACTCTGCCTCTTACGCACAATTTCTCAATTCAAATATCCAACCGACATTATAACCACTCAAGATTCAATTTAAATACAACTTCTCCTAATAATCAAATCAAGACTTGATTCTTTTATCCTTCAAGATTAATCAAGATTTTCCTCTCGATCACTTTACTCCACGATTTATATAATCCATCAATATGCTACTCTTTAAACCATTTATAATCAAGGCATACCCATTATCATACTCTGTATCCACAATAACTTCTTGCATATACCCTGCTAAATCTCAAAATCGGTCTTATCAAAGATTCTCCAAAGCTACCTATGTTGGCATCAAAACACATTGGTTATTTCCAACGAAGAGTAGCTTCCAAGGGACTTCCGGGTTTGATCTATTTTGCAATAATTCTTCAAAGTGTTTCACAGATGAGAGGAGAAAGCACAATGGGTGAGAGGAAAAGCATTTAGATGAGTAAGAAACAAGGAGATAGATGGATCGACCTAATGCGGACAAAGTTGGTTTTACCCAACGAACGGATAGCCGGAAAGCTATCAACAAGCAAACAAGAAAGAGACACTTAAGCACAAAAGCACTATTACGCAGACTAAACGATACTAAAACTAGGGAGGCAGCTACCAATCTAATCTTTACGGAGGGTCAACTTGGATCAGACGGTGGTTCTTGAACTTCCAAAACTTCCATTGCTTGATCTTGAAGGGCTCGATCCTAGGGATAATCCAGAGATGAGGGAGTCAAATTTAAATTTGAAAACCAAGTTCCAGAAAAGATAAGATGAAAGAACTCAAGAATGATATAAGAGGGTAAGATGAGAAGAAAAGAATAGAACAAGGCGAGAAAGAACAGAATAAGATGAGAGAAGAATTTCTAGTCAAGTTAATTGCTTAGTTTGATTTAGAAAATATATTTTGAATTTTTGACTAAGACGACCAATCTAACTGTGGTTACGTCCTACAGTCGATATGGCTCTGATACCATCTCTTATCGGACCCCCGGGTTTCACACAACCCCGAGACCCTCTGTGCATACCAAGCTAGTCCCATGATCAGTAGCTAGTTTGCACAGTTGTAACAATGATGTTATCATGACCATTCAACAACGAACTAATGAAGCAGACAAAGTAATATTAATTAAAACAGCAAAGACCTTATGGTCAAGGTTCTTACAAAAGTCACCTCACAGGGCTTAGCAATAACAGAGTATCTGGCAGCGGAAATCTCAAAATACGTGGAGCCCAATCGACATGCCCACAGGCAATCGAGTGGAGGACGTGACCTAGTTCGCGAAATCTTCAAAGTAGCCTTCTTCGTAGAACTCAACCTGTCCTGATTCTTCTGCTGGGACTGATCAACAAAGGGCATAAAGCCGTGAGTACATAAAGTACTCAGCAAGTCGTAGAGAAATGTATGCACATAGTATTCATGCAAGGCTTAAACAAGACTGGCTTTATGGCTAATTTGCAGAAAGCAAGTTTAACAGTAATTACAATAATTAGATTGCTAAGGTGATTTTAAAAGAATAATACATAGATAACCAAGTTCTTTTGAGTCAAGCGGTGAACATCCGTTCACTTCCCAACCATTCAACCAAACCTTTCCATCGAACCAATACCACATTTTTGAAAATGCTACCTTGCGCGAAATCACTGGCATGTCCGTAATCGGGACACGGCTATTGAATAGGTTTTAACACTCTGTAGAGGTTGTACAGCTTTACCCACAAGAGATAAATCACTTGTAATGTCCGTTTGACACACTTCCGAGTGTGTGCGACTAAGTGAATATCACAAGGCCTTTACAAAGTTCTATTTTGCCTCGGTTACGCTCGCTAAGGTTTCGCTATCACGGCCCCTCTTGCGCCAACAATCAACCCTAATGTAACCGACTCAAAACTTCCCTAATTAGTTTGCGTGTCCGTCCCATACCGGACTTGTGGTTGCACGAGGTGGCCCGGATCAATGACTTGCAAAGTTAAGTCCTTAGTTGGTCGCTCGGACAAGTCTACCACAACCCAATGTGCATCACACACCCACCTTAACTCCCTACCTCAAGCCCGAGCATAAATCATTTTGTTCATTCCGACCAAATGGCAATCTCGCCATGGCACAACATCTTTAATAAAAGTGGCCTAACACCACTGCTCCATAGTTCCATTAGTCAAATTTCATTAATCATTGAACATGTGATCGAAAGTCTCGCGGGTAACTAAAGCAAGACTAAGCAATACTACGCTCCCAAGTTGGTATACAATTATGTCCAACTAGTATTAACCATCCTATGGTGTCCAAGGATATATGCCATTCAAGGAGACATTTCATTTTCAATTTATCAAGGAGGCATAATGGCAATTTGGTAATTATCTACTCCCAAAACCATTTTTAATAAAATTAGCCATGCATGATAATTTGAAGCAATATACTTTTGTAAAAGGGGTTCAACATGGTCAAAGGCCTCGACTTGCCTTCGTTGATTTAGGAGCGGGTCTTGATCGTCGGTCGAAGAAATCTTCCGAAACGCCGGAATCTACACGTGCGAGAATAGCAACAAATAAATAAAACAGCACCAAATGAACTCCAAAAATTACAAAACCAGTACCAAATGAAAGGGGCTGAGTTTATATAAATTTAGAAATTTGGATCACCCAAATCGGAGTTCGGATGTGAAAGTTATGGCCGATTGAAGTTGGAAATCACATGAAATGATAGAAATAGGGTTTTTCGAATTTTCAGAATTATTTTTCTATTGAAAATCCGGATTTTGATGTCAGCCGATATGCGTGCGCTACGCGGCTGCCACACGAGCAAAACCGCCTACGTGGCGCTGACGTGGCGCCACGTGGGCGGCCACATCGGCACGGGCCCGCAGGGCAGAGAGAGGGGTGGGAGAGAGAGAGAGAGAGAGAGATGGGCTCGGCGGCGACCGGAGCTGAGGGAGACGGCGGCGACGGCAAGGGAGAAGAGGGGAGGTGCGGCGGAGGCGGGCCGAGAGGGTGGAAGAAGAGAGAGGAGAGGGGCGGAAGAATCGGGCGGCATTTAAAGGGGCGGAGGAGGTCGCGGCGCGCGCGAGGCGCGACAGGATGGGCACGGCGGCGGCATGGCGAGGCAGACGCCGCACGCTGCGCGGCGTGGCGAGACAGGACGGGCGGGATTCGCAGCGGCGACAAAGGCGAGAGGAGAGGCGAGATTCGCGGCGGCAGGCTCGCGCGGCGGACGTGGGAGAGAAAGCGAGCGCGGGAGGAAGAACGAGCAGGCACCGTCCGATTTGACGGACGGTGGGAGGTGGGAGGCACGGCGACGGGCGTCGTCCGATTGACGGACGGTGGCGCTAGGGGAGACGGGCGAACGGAGCGGCCGGATGGAGATCCAACGGCCAGACGGCGAGAGCGCGGAGCGGGGAGGGTGGCCCGGCGGAGTGGGCCGAGGCGGGAAAGCGATGATGGGCGAAGGATTCGCCCACAAATAGTAAAGGAGGATTTTGGGGATTTTTTATTTTCAGAAATTCAAATAAATCAAAAGGCAATTTAGAAAATAGCAAATAGAGTCCAAAAATTATAGGAAAATTCACAGAAATTACTTGAATTATTCTGGACTTAATAAAAATACTTTCAACTTTATTTTTTTTTATTTTACAAATAAAATAATTTTTAATTTCGGGTAAAATGAAAATTAATTTCTAAAATCCAATAAATCCAAGGAAATTCTTAAAATAATAATTTTGACTTTAAATTCCAGAAAAATCAATTAAACCAACTTTAATTTAATTTAAGTTTGATTAATTCATATTAAACTGCAAATGGATTCTGAAATTTTAAAATTAAGCTTTTGGCAAAAGAAGCAAATGGTTCTCTTTTAAAATTTTCAAAAAAACTCTGAAAAAGCGGGACGCTACAAACCTACCCCTCTTAAAGGGAATCTCGACCAGAGATTCAGTCAGCTAGAGAATAGGTGGGGAAACTCAGCCTTCAAGTCATCTTCTCGTTCCCAAGTGGCTTCTTCTTCGGTGTGGTTGCTCCACTGGACCTTGCAGAAACGGATTATCTTGCTTCTTGTCACTCGCTATGCTATTTCCATGATCTTGATGGGGTGCTCCTTGTAGGTGAGGTCTTCCTGCAGGGCAATTGCTTCCATTGGCATCTGCTCTTGAGCACGCAAAAACTTCTTCACCGTGACACGTGGAAGACATTATGCACATCCGATACCGAGGCGGAGCTCCAAGCGTAGCGACTTCTCCTCTTGGGCTAGAACTGGAAAGGTCCGATGTACCTTGGTGCAAGCTTTCCACTTACTCTGAAACGACGCATCCCTTTGAGAGGCGACACCTTCAGGTACACATGATCACCAGGTGCAAATGCTAGATCTCGGCGACGGTTATCAGCATAACTCTTCTGCCTGGTCTGTGTTATTTTCAGCCTTTCTCTAATTGATCGAACTTGCTCTTCGGCTTTTTCCAAAATATCTGGCCCAAACACTTGTCTTTCGCCTACTTCATCCCAATACAACGGTGTTCTGCATTTTCTTCCATAAAGAGCTTCAAATGGAGACATCTGGAGGCTTGACTGGTAACTGTTGTTATAGGAAAACTCTGCATAAGGTAGCATTTGATCCCAACTGGTCTGATTTGCTAAGGCACAAGCCCTTAACATATCTTCAAGGATTTGATTTACTCTTTACATGTCATCCCATCCGTGCAGGGATGATAAGTCAGATCTTGAAATTTAGATTAGTACCCAGAACACTGTGCAACTTTTGCCAAAATCTTGAGGTGAACTGGGATCCTCGATCTGACACGATCTTCTTCGGCACTCCATGCTGGCACACTATCTTTGCCATGTACAATTCTGCCAGTCTATCACCAGAGTAAGTAGTCTTGACTGGGAGAAAGTGAGCAACTTTGGTTAGATTGTGGATTTCATGGGGATATGTCCCAGATCTTAGGATGATGTGACAATTGGCAATGGCGTTTACGGTTTGTCGTTTCAGCGTTTTCGACAAAGTGTCGCTTCTCGATGGGCGGTCCGACCGGTCCTTGCAATGATCCGGTCCGGTCCCAAATCGGTCGGACCGGCCATGTAGGGCGATCGGACCGGCGGTGACCAAAGTGGTCAAAATGAGCTGGGTCAAAAATAGGTGTTGTAGGCAAGTGAGGGATCCCAATGCACTTGGTCTCATAATTTTGGAGTCTCGGTGAAAAGTTCTATTGGTTTAAAGTTTCGTAAGGTTTGGATTTTGGGAGCTTGAATTTCGGCTAAGTCCTAAGGGGTCCGACCGCTCATTGAGGAGCGGTCCGACCGCCATGGCGATCTCGACCGGCTCACTGAGCGGTCGGGACGTGAATTACTTGAACGCCGGCCAACCGTGGCGATGTTGTTTTGTTAGGTCAAAGTCATTGGTTTCATGGCATATGATTTGCATGATGCATGTTTTGACTAACATGGGTCAAGTTGTGAAGAACTTGTTCCCGAATCGTGTTTTCTTATGCGTGGTTGTGCGGTGGCTTGGTGGTCAACGACGGTCAACGGCGAGGAGAATCGGGACTAGACTTGAAGAGTTGAGGTCCAGAACGATCGACGATGCCGGGTGAGGTCAACGACTCAAGCGTGACACAAGATGGACAAGGGTGATCTATTGGCAAATCCATGGCACATGGTGAAGCGGTTTAGGTCAAAAGTTAAAGACGGCCATGGCGCGTGCGTGTGTGACCCGTTTGTTAGTGGGCCTTAACGGAGCCCAATTAAGTCAAACCCTAAGAGTTTTAGGCCTCCACTATAAATAGGAGGAGATGGTGGCTGCACCTCTCCTCCTCGCCTTTTATGTTTCAAAACCTAATTGTCTTTAGGGAGTTGAGGTGGAGGCTAGGGCTCTTGATGGTTTGTGGTGAATTCGTGATCCTTGATTGTCTCTGATCCATGATGGTGTGGATGTAATCCGGCTTCAATCACGAAATCAATCTATGCAAGGTTTGCTTGAGATAAGTCTCTTTTCGTTCTTGCTTTCAATTTGGTGATTTTAGGGCTTTCCTTGATCCGCGGTGTGTGATTGATTCTTTCACGTGAATTAGCTTGCTGTGATATGTGTGAATCTATCTAGCATCATCTTGATCATCAATCTCTCACGAACAAGCTTTAGGATCAAGTTTTCGTTCTTGCCCTGTTTTAGACCTTACGTTAATCAATTGGCAATTGCTCAAGATCGTTCCAAGAATTATCATAATATTCAATTGGAATAGGTCCTCAATAGCATATAGAAGGTGTGTGCAAAGTTTCATAAAGATTAGAGTTGAGAATCAAAAGTTTCACCCAATTGCAAGTTCGTCATCGGGCCGATTTTCTTTATTGCGGATCGGTTACGAGTCGGCCGGTCGGATCGCCATCATCACCGGTCGACCGATTTTGGAGCGGTCCGACCGCCAAAGACAACGCCGGTCGACCGCTTCCGCAATCGGTCCGACCGGTTGAGTATAACGGTCGACCGCCTGCGTCTTTGTAGTCTTAGTAATCTTAGTTGATTTTGTTATATTGCTTAGGGTGTAATTGATTCAATACTAGTCTTCCATTGTCTTGGTACATTGATCTTCATAGTCGCTCTAATAGCTCTTGGAGTTAAATTGTATTGAGTTCATAATTTGTGAAAAAGTGAGCGTGCTCCTATTCACCCCCTCTAGTCGCCTTTACGGTCCAACAAGTGGTATCGAGCCCTGTTAGTTCAATCTTGATCTTAACCGGTCCTTTGAACTTTGGCGATGGATAAGTTTTCTACTAAACCGCATATCTTCGATGGGCACGACTATGCCTATTGGAAGAATCGTATCGCGTCTTTCTTGAGAGCGAGGACAAGCTATTTGGGATGTTGTTAGAGCCCATTGGTTATTCTGAAATTGCTACACACGCTACGCAATTCTTTTGGCTAACAACAATAAGGCTAAGAATCTTTTATATGGTGCACTTGGTAGACAAGAATAAGATAGAATTTGCAATCTTTCAATCTGCATGAAATTTGGAACACTCTCGAAACATATCATGAGGTTCGTCCCAAATCAAAAAGGTGCGCCAAACTGTTTACAAGCGTGAGTACAATAAATTCGAGATGCGTCTGGAGAGAGTATCGATGACATTTTCATCGCTTTAATAAAGTAATTAATCAAATGAAAGTCATTGATATTGAATATTCTCAATCTGAAAATGCCACCCATCTCTTGGCCGCAATCAACACCAAGGAGTGGGAGATGAAAGCTCTTGCTATAGAAGAAAATGTTGATCTTTCAAGTCTTACTTTAGAATTGCTTTATAGTAAACTCAAGACTCATGAAATTAAAAGAGTTGATCATCCTAAGAAAGATAATTTAGCTTTGGTAGCAGATCCTCTCAAAAAGGCTTTTGATGACTCTTGTGAATCTTCTTACGGATTTTCATTTGCTTGTTTATCCGCTATTCATGAAGAGGAGCTTGAAAGTATTCACAAGCAGAGTTAGCTCTTCTAGCTAAGAAATTCACACGGGCCTACAATAATGTGAGAAACAAAAGAGAGGTGGTCCGTAACATGCTATGAATGTGGTGAGCACAATCATATCCGCAAATTGACCCAAGTCGAAAGGTAAGAGCAATCATAAGGAAGGAAAGCCGACTTGGAAGAAGCCTCCTTTCAACAAATCAAGGTATGAGGCAAATAAGCTTGTGAAGGTGCTCACCGGGTCCTTGCCGCTTTTGAGGATCAATCCTTGAGCGATGTGGATACCGGGAGTGAGGAGGACAAGGAGGAGGAGATCCTCAAGGTAAAAAGAAAGGGAAGGCCAAAGACTTCACCGGCATGTGCTTCATGGTCGACACGAGACAACATTGATGATGATGAGGTATCTTTTTCTTATGATGAGCTTTACGCTAAATATGATTCTATAGTTGAGCAATTGCTTAGTCAAGATGAAGCGCTAGAATTTGTTATGACAAAAATAAGAAATTAGAGTCAAAGATTAACAAATTGAAAGTAGAGCTTAAAACTGCTAAGACTCTTGAACTCGATGAATGTTTATCTTGTCATGCTATGCATTCAAATTACCAAGTTACAATCTGCTCATAATATTTGTGTACAACAACTTGAGAATGCTAAATCTGAACTAAATGAAATTAAAAGTGCTCCTTGTGAAAAATGTTTAGAATCTAGTAAATTGATTGCTTTTGATGTTTTTGATTCTAGCCCTTGCACTTCATGCTTAGAAAAGAACGTGAAATCAAAGATATCTTAGAAGTCGCTAGAGTCAAATATGCAAAGCTTAAGGACAATATTGAAAATACTACTTGTGCTTCATGTTCCACTCTTAAACTTGAAATTGCTTTGTATAAGGAAAAATCTATGGATAAAACTTGTGATTCTTGTGTTAACTTGAGAAAAGAAAATGCTTACCTTCATGATACATTAGAAAAATTTTCTAAAGGTAAGAAACAATTAAACATGATTCTTGACAAGTCTAAAACTCCTTATAAGAAGCAAGGTTTAGGATTCAATTCTTTTCAAGACAATTCAAACCCAAAAGTCATTCAAGTCTTGGAAAAAGGTTTAATTGAATTCAAAACCCAACCTGCAAAAATATCTTTTAAATCTGCAGGGTTTGCCCAACCTTGTATTAATTCAAATGGTGCGTCTTCTAGTGGTACCAAGTACCATTGCACTTATTGCAAAAAGGGTGGACATTTGATTGAATATTGTTGGCGTAGGTTGAAAAATGATAGGAAAAATTTTGATAGAATTTCATTCATGCAACCTAGAGCTTCTATGAGACATGGTAACACTGAAAAGAATAAACCTGGATTAGGATTTTTATCTCATGCAAATCATTATGTTTCTAGACATCCTAATTCTAATGTGTATCGATCGCGGTCGACCTCAGTGATCACCGGTCCGACGGTTTAGTCACCGATCGACCGCTTGACAAGACAAAGCCGGCCAGCCCATGGACAGATTCAAGTCTCATTTTAATTTAAACATTGCTCATAACGAATGTTAAATGAAATCAAGGATAGTACTTCTGGTTTGTATACTCCTTGCAGACGTGTGTCTCAGTACTGGATTCCTAAATCTTGTTTATCTAATCCCAGTATTGAGACACATCGTTCTTTTACTCCTTGATTTTTAGGATTACCGCGGAAAGGGGAAGAACACGTGGTTCGTTGACTCGGATGTTCACGCCACATGACCGGAACTCAAAATGGTTCACCTCTTTCACGCGAGCAACGGTGATGACTTCATCACCTTTGGAGATGATACACAAGGGCGAATTGAAGGAACAGGATCAATTAGGGTAAACAACAAATTCATTCTAAAGATGTCGCTCTTGTGGACAAGCTTAGGTATAATCTTCTTTCTGTTTCTCAGCTTCTTGATGATGGCTATGAGACCGTTTTTAAGAAAAATGCTTGTCGTGTGCTTGATTCTACTGGTGAGCTTGTGTTTGGAATCTCTAGAGTTGGTAGAATTTTGGAGCCGATTTTGAGAATCTCTTCTTTGGATCTCTTAAATGTTTGCTTACATCGTCTTCTCGATTTACGGCTTTGGCATCGACGTTTGGGGCACATTGGTTTTGATCATCGACACGAGTTAGCAACCTTGATCTCATGAGAGGTTTGCCTAAGCTCAAAGTCACAAAGATCTTTGTATGTGCGCTTTGTAGGCATGGCAAACAAGTTGCCGCCTCACACCCTTCTCAGTGACTATGGTTATGACCGCGGACGGGACGGTTGCTTCATATGGATCTTGTTGGTCTGCTAGAGTCCGGTCGATCGGTGGAAAATGGTATATTCTTGTTATAGTTGATGATCTTTCTAGATATACTTGGGTGTTCTTTCTTACTTCAAAAGATGAAGCTTTTGGTTATTTTCATGACCTTGTTCTTCGTTTGGCTTCGAGCTTCTGGTGCTTTGAGAGCGATTCGCGATGATAATGGCACGGAGTTCAAAATGCTTCTTTTGCTTCTTTTGTCTTGGCGTGGTATTGAGCATCGCTTCTCTTCTCCACACGTCCCTCAACAAAATGGCGTGGTGGAAAGGAAGAATAGAACCTTGGTCGAAATGGCTAGGGCGATGCTAGATGAGTATAGCACACCGAGGAGATTTTGGGCGAGGCTATTGCTCTTGCTTGCTATATTGCAAATCGTGTCTTCTTGAGACCTTCTTTAGGCAAGACTCCTTATGAGCTTCGTTTTGGTAGAAAACCCTCTGCTTAGCATTTTTGAGTTTTGGATCAAAATGTTTTATCCTTAAGACAGCAACTTAGATAAATTTGAATCAAGAACTTTTGATGGGGTATTTACAGGTTATCCTGCTCATTCGAGGGTTTTAGAGTTTTTAATATTGAGACTAACATTATTCAGAGACTTGTAATGTCACTTTTGATGAGACTAGCCACGAGCTAGATCAATTACTACAGATGATTTACAGTGTGAGAGTATTTTTGTGGAGGAAGATGAGGACGGCTAATGTCATTCCCTCATCTGCTGCTGAGGTGCCCATATTGATACAAGAACACCTTTCGTCTACTTCACCTTGATTGAGGCTCTGCTTGCATCATCATCATCGCAGATACTGCGGTCGAAGAAACGACATCTCACCCGCGCGCCCACTTCGCATTCGAGATAGCATCCTCCGGATGTATAATAGGTAATCTACATGAGCGAGTCACTCGCTCGTGTATAATGATCCAAATCTCTACTCTCATTCGGCTTTTGTTGCTTCTTTTGAACCCCGCGATATATCACATGCTTTATCGATTCTAGTGGGTAAATGCCATGCATGAGGAGTTAGAAAATTTTGAAAGAAATAAAGTTTGGAACCTAGTAGAATCTCCTAGTGGTCATAATGTTATAGGAACCCGTTGGGTGTTTAAGAATAAACAAGGTGAGGATGGTTACGTGGTTAGAAATAAGGCCGATTGGTAGCTCGTGGTTTCACCAAGTTGAGGGGTTAGATTTTGATGAGACATTTGCTCTGTTGCTAGACTAGAAGCCATTCGCATTCTCGCTTGCATTTGTCGTGCATCAAAAGGTTTTAAATTATATCGATGGATGTTAAAAGTGCCTTTTAAATGGTTTCATAGATGAGGAAGTGTATGTTAAGCAACCCCCGGTTTTGAGGATCCTAAATATCCAAATCGTGTTTTCAAGCTATCTAAAGCATTGTATGGTCTTAAACAAGCCCCTAGAGCCTGGTATGATAGACTTAAGACCTTCTTGCTTAAATATAATTTTGAGATGGGTAAAGTGGATAAAACCCTATTTATTCTTAGACGTGACAATGACTTCCTGCTTGCTCAAATTTATGTGGATGATATTATCTTTGGTGGTTCCTCTAATGCTCTTGTTTCCACTTTTCCGACACTATGTCCAGGAATTTGAGATGAGTATGATGGGAGAGCTTAATTACTTTTGGGACTTCAAATCAAGCAATGCAAGGAAGGAACTTTCATCCATCGACGAAGTACACTAAAGATCTACTCAAACGCTTCAACATGGGTGACGCAAGCCAATCTCCACTCCCATGGCAACTTCGATTGCTTTGGATCCGATGAGGAAGGAGAAGTCGTGGATCAACGCGAGTACCGCAGACATGATCGGCTCCTTCAGATTTGACGGCCTCGAGACCGGACATTCACTTCACGGTATGCCTTTGTGCAAGATTTCAGCGCCTCCGAACTTCCCATCGCCAAGCCGTTAAGCGCATATTCGTATTTACACTCTACCCTCTTATATGGCATTTGGTATTCCTGCTCTTCACTTTGTCCATTAGAGGTTTTTCGATTCGATTTTGCGGTCGTTTCGCTTAGATAGGAAGAGTACCTCGTGCACCGCCACTTCCTAGGCACTTCTCTTGTATCTTAGTCTTCTAGGAAGCGGTCTTACATTGCACAATCCATCTTTGAGCGAGTATGTAGTCAGCGCTAGTTGTTTGAGCTGATTTTGTGGATGACGCCCACTTTGAAAGATTATGGGTTAAACTTTGCTAGTGTTCCTCTTTTCGTGATAACACTACGCTATTAATATTGCTAAAAACCCAAAGGCAACATTCTAGGACTAAGCACATAGACATTCGCTTTCACTTCCTTAAAGATCATGTTGAAAAAGGTGATATTGTGATGCACTTCAGAGAGTCCAAGCTCAATTGGCGATATTCTTACCAAGCCTTTAGATCAAACCAGATTTTCCTCCTTAAGAAGCGAGTTAGGGTAATTTATCCTTATGGGTTGGTTTGAGGGGAGTTTGATCTTTTCTTATCTTTCCTTGTTCTTTTGATCTTTTATTGTTCTTTTTCGAACTTAGTGATCTTTTGAACTTTTAGGTTTTAGGCTTTTTAATTGCATCTCATTGTGTCATATTGCATTCATATAGAAACTCCATCAAGTGGTTACAACAAATGGTATGAAAAATCCAAAAGATGCATTGTAATATAAGATTTTCAGCTTATCTTTTAAAGTTGATGAAGCTTTGCCTATTACCCTTTAGAGCTTTTGTATTTCAATTCTTGCTCAATGTCATGTCTAGTTCTTTGACTTGCTAGAATTATCATGCTTTTACATGTGTAGCTAAGTCTTTGCTATATGAGCTAGAACCTTTTAAACAACTCAAACTAAAAATTGCAATTTGTGGATGTTTTAGCGAGTTGCGTAATTAGTGCTCCTCTTGTGACATTGGCCTGTCGTAATTGCTTTGTTAGCTCTTTGATCTAAAATTGACCATTACTTGAGCTTTTGTGTTCTTGAGATTCTAAAAGTACTCATGTGAAAAATGAAAATCAAGATTGTCTTATGCTTAAATTGTGCCAAACTATTCTTACGAGACTGCTTGTCAAATGACATGAACTTGGAGATAGTTTGATGATCCGAGACGATCTCATGGGGACCGCTTGTCGAAATGACATGAACCTCAAGATTTGTCGCCTTGGTAGAAGCTTAGAAAGAGTTTGTGGATGGCTCCTAGTCCAGGGATCTTCTTTACTAAGATATACCTTTAAACAACTTTTGGTCGAAGCTTAGGATGAGTTTGTGGATGGCTCCTAGTCCAGATCTTGTCACTAAGTTAGATCATTAGTCAACTTCAATATTCAATGCAAATGAGAAAAATGTTGACAAATGGGCGTTTATAAAATATTGAGCAAAATGATTCAATACGGGACTTGATTGACTCTTAATGTGGTCTTTGTTAGATTTTTGATCTCACTTTGACATTTGACATGGCCAATTTCACTTTAGGATCCTGTTGATGAACTTGTCAATTTGAAGCGTTGCTTAAATTGATCAAATCTATCGCTTTACTTTTGAGCCTTTGTGCTTAGCTTTGATATATATGTCTTACCATGATCTTGCTAGCTACTGTCGGGCTTGATATGTTTGTTGTGCAATATTAGAGATACTAGCTTGTTCTTTTGGGTAATCTCCAAAGCTTCTTGTAATCAAAAATTGAAAATACAAAAATTGAAGCCACTCCATTGCATTTCATGCATATTCCTCCTTATGCTTCTTTTGTTTCTGCTTCTTCCTTTATTCTATATTTATTATCTCTGGATGAGAGGAAGGTGTGATTCCTTGATGAATCCATTGTCAAAGGGGGAGAAGATGTGTTAAATGAGAAGAGAAGATGTGTTAATGAGAATATATTTCTTTGCTGGGGGAGAAGTTGTTGGGGGAGAAGTTTGTACAAAGGGGAGAAACTGAAAATTTGAATTTTGAGGATCATAGTGAGGGGGAGTTCTTGAGTTGCATTCTTATTGTCTTATTGAATATTCTGAACTTGAATTGCATTATTTTATCCTCACAATGATCATAGGTCAATTGAACAATTGTTCTTTCATTTGGACCTTATGTGAGAAATTTGACCCTTTTCTGGAAATCAAAGTTTTTATGCTTTCTTTTGCCTTGTCTCACATGCCTATACTATTCTAATGCCAGCTTGGTTACTTTCATTGCTTTTTCTTGCTTATGGACCAAGTTGTGCCTTTGTGCGAAAACTGCGAGTAAACTCGTTTTCAAACCTCTTACTTACATTTTCTGGATAATTGCCAATGTGTTCATCAAGGGGGAGATTGTGGATTTCATGGGGATATGTCCCAGATCTTAGGATGATGTGACAATTGGCAATGGCGTTTACGGTTTGTCGTTTCACGCTGCTGACAAAGTGTCGAGGCTTCTCGACAGGCGGTCCGACCGTCCTTGCAGACGCGATCCGATCGGTCCCAAATCGGTCGGACCGCCATGTAGGGCGGTCGGACCGGCGATGACCAAAGTGGTCAAAATGAGTGGGCCAAAAATAGGTGTTGTAGGCAAGTGAGGGAGTCTCATAATTTTGGAGTCTCCAAGAAAAGTTCTATTGGTTTAAAGTTTCGAAGGTTTGGATTTTGGGAGCTTGAATTTGGCTAAGTCTTATAGGCGGTCCGACGGCTCATTGTGGAGCGGTCCGACCGGCCATGGGCGGTCGGACCGGCTCACCTGGAGCGGTCAGACCGGTAATTACTTGAACGTCGGCCAACTTCGTGGCGATGTTGTTTTGTTAGGTCAAAGTCATTGGTTTCATGGCATATGATTTGCATGATGCATGTTTTGACTAACATGGGTCAAGTTGTGAAGAACTTGTTCCCGAATCGTGTTTTCTTGTCTCGTGGTTGTGCGGTGGCTTGGTGGTCAACGACGGTCAACGGCGAGGAGAATCGACTAGACTTGAAGAGTTGAGGTCCAGAACGATCGACGATGCCGGGTGAGGTCAACGACTCAAGCGTGACACAAGATGGACAAGGGTGATCTATTGGCAAATCCATGGCACATGGTGAAGCGGTTTAGGTCAAAAGTTAAAGACGGCGCTCAGCGGCGTGCGTGTGTGACCCGCTTGTTAGTGGGCCTTAACGGAGCCCAATTAAGTCAAACCCTAAGAGTTTTAGGCCTCCACTATAAATAGGAGGAGATGGTGGCTGCACCTCTCCTCCTCGCCTTTTATGTTTCAAAACCCTAATTGTCTTTAGGGAGTTGAGGTGGAGGCTAGGGCTCTTGATGGTTTGTGGTGAATTTCGTGATCCTTGATTGTCTCTTGATCCATGATGGTGTGGATGTAATCCACTTCAATCACGAAATCAATCTATGCAAGGTTTGCTTGAGATAAGTCTCTTTTCGCTCTTGCTTTCAATTTGGTGATTTTAGGGCTTTCCTTGATCCGCGAGTGTGTGATTGATTCTTTCACGTGAATTAGCTTGCTGTGATATGTGTGAATCTATCTAGCATCATCTTGATCATCAATCTCTCACGAACAAGCTTTAGGATCAAGTTTTCGTTCTTGCCCTGCTTTAGACCTTCGTTAATCAATTGGCAATTGCTCAAGATCGTTCCAAGAATTATCATAATATTCAATTGGAATAGGTCCTCAATAGCATATAGAAGGTGTGTGCAAAGTTTCATAAAGATTAGAGTTGAGAATCAAAAGTTTCACCCAATTGCAAGTTCGTCATCGGGCTGATTTTATCGTTGCAGATCGGTTCGAGTCGGCCGGTCCGATCGCCCCGTCATCACCGGTCGAGACCGATTTTGAGCGGTCCGACCGCCAAAGACAACGCCGGTCCGATCGCCGACAATCGGTCCGACCGGTTGAGTATAACAGTCGACCGCCTGCGTCTTTGTGAGTCTTGGTAATCTTAGTTGATTTTGTTATATTGCTTAGGGTGTAATTGGATTCAATACTAGTCTTCCATTTGTCTCGGTACATTGATCTTCATAGCTTTCTAATAGCTACTGGAGTTAAATTGTATTGAGTTCATAATTTGTGAAAAAGTGAGCGTGCTCCTATTCACCCCCCCCCCCTCTAGTCGCCTTTACGGTCCAACATAGATGATCCACAATTACCCAGATAGAATCATATCCTGACCTTGTCCTTGGCAAACCAAAGGATAAAATCCATGCCAATTTCTTCCCACTTCCATTCGAGCACTCTCAAGGGTTGCAGGAGTCCAAAGAGTCTTTGATGCTCGGCTTTACTCACGACGAGACATCACAATCGAGCTACATACACGGCAATCTCACGCTTCATGCTAGGCCACCAATACATTTTCTTGAGGTCTTGGTACATCTTTGTGCTTCCAGCGTGAATGGAGTACAAAGTTTCATGGGCTTCCTTGAGGATCAGCTGCTTAAGCTCTTCCTGATCTGGAACACAGATTCGCTTGTCAAACCAAATGGTGCCTTGTTCATCTTCTGAAAATCTCAGGGCTTTACCCTTCTTCATGTTGCTCTTAATTTCCTTAATATTGGCATCTTCAATTTGAGCTTCCTTGATCTGATTCCGCAAGGTGGGTTGAACTTCTAAGGCAGCTAGGTAACCTTCTTCAACCAACTCTAACTTGAGCTTCTGGAATTCTTCATGAAGGGTCAAGTGATTTTCCTTGATCGACGAGGTATTGCGAGAGACTTTTCTACTCAAGGCATCTGCCACAACATTAGCTTTGCCTGGGTGGTAATGGATTCCAATATCATAATCCTTGATTAACTCTAACCATCTTCTTTGCCTCATACTAAGATCAGCCTGAGTGAAAATGTACTTCAAGCTCTTATGGTCCGTATAGACTTCACAGCGATTACCAATAAGGTAATGACGCCATATCTTTAGAGCATGCACTACGGCAGCTAATTCCAAGTCATGAGTGGGGTAATTCACTTCATGAGGCCTCAATTGACGGGAAGCATAAGCTACTACCTTCCTTTCTTGCATCAGGACACAACCAAGTCCTTGCCGGGATGCATCACAGAAAATCTCAAAATCCTTCCGGACATCGGGCAAAATCAACACCGGAGCTGTTGTCAAACGCTTCTTCAACTCTTGAAAAACTTTGCTCACAATCTGTTGTCCAAGCAAATTTCTTTTCTTTCTTCAACAGCTGAGTGAGGGGTCTTGCTATCTTGGAGAACCCTTCTATGAATCGACGATAGTATCCTGCCATTCCAAGAAAACTTCTGACCTGAGACACCGACTTGGGTGACTCCCAATTAAGCACATCCTTAACCTTACTAGGGTTTACAGATACTCCTTCTGCAGACATGACATGTCCCAGGAAAGCAACTTCTTTCATCCAAAACTCACACTTGCTGAATTTAGCATAGAGTTGATGATCTCTAAGCTTATCCAGGACCAATCGGAGGTGCTCTTCATGCTTTTCTTCAGATGCGACAGTTCCTATATTATCTCGAGGCAATCCTTCCATTGCGACACAACGGGACGCGCTGCACATCTGTGACAGCTGCAGCGGTAGCTCCATTATGGGAAACTGATGCCAAACTGCGGGTTTACAACTATGTTCTGGAGTGCCAACTAAGAAGCTATCAATTTTGTCTTCCAAATTGCTGAATCCAATTCTCACTATTATCGAAATCTACCAATCCAGCATGTCATAAGGTCACCCACTTAAAATCCAATCATTTAATCGATCTCATACCTTATCGATACACCAACATGATTCACACATCCTTCTTTGGCATAAGTTTTAAATAATCCAGTAGATTCACCACTTCGACTGCATGATTCCTTTTCTGCATAAATCCATGAAATCTAGTGGCCATAGTCGCCTCTTCCGATCGGATAAACTCCAAGATCACGCTAAATTCTTTTTATCCTTTTTGAAACAAAATTCTTCCAAAGATTATAGTCACGCAATTACTTTCTCCGAAATTATTGACTAAATCCACAACATTATCCACTAAATTTCCTCAAGCAAATTTATCAATTGCAACCCTCAGAATTTCTTTATAGCAATCCAATATCTCAATTTTAGAACCTTCCAAAAGACTGCTTGCCATCCCAAATTCAAATTTAATCCGCCAATTATTGTATCACCATTTATCCAACATTTATTAGGTCCAACTCCAATACACAGAGATATTCATCAATCCAACAATTATTTTGGACCAACTCGATATCAATAATATATCCAATCAATCATAAATTCCAATATCCAACAATCATCTGTTTACATAATCCAATCTCCACAAATGCGCAATTCTATAATCCGATCAAGACATATCTCTATAATCTAACAAAAATTTCTCTTCAAATCTCAATTTCTCTATTCAACCACATCCAATTGAATCCAATGTGACCAACAAACTCAATTAATTCCATTCTTCTTGATTCAACATAATCCACCACAAGCATTGTCAAGAATTGGCGATCATATAATCCAAATCCTTAACAATCAGGTAATCCTTTAATCCAAATCCAATCATAATATATTCGGTAATCCATCATCCAGCAAATTAGATTTCTATAACCCAAATTCCACAATCATATTTCCATAATCCAATCAAGATCCATTTCTGTAATTCATCCAAGATACTTTTCTATAATCCAATCTCCCATAATCTCATATCAATAATAATTTAATTCTACAATCTAGTAATCATGCATTTCTACAATCCAACCAAGATCCAACCAATTCTTCCAAAATTAACATCATCAATCGATATGAAAAATCCAATTCTCTTCGCATTCTACTCTGTGCCTCTTCTGCACAATTTCTCAATTCCAAATATCCAACCGACATTATAACCAGCTCAAGATTCAATTTAAATACAACTTCTCCTAATAATCAAATCAGCACTTCAGATTCTTTTATCCTTCAAGATTAATCAAGATTTTCCTCTCTGATCACTTTACTCCACGATTTATATAATCCATCAATATGCTACTCTTTAAACCATTTATAATCAAGGCATACCCATTATCATACTCTGGTATCCACAATAACTTCTTGCATATACCCGGTTAAATCTCAAAATCGGTCTTATCAAAGATTCTCCAAAGCTACCTATGTTGGCATCAAAACATATTGGTTATTTCCAGCAAGAGTAGCTTCCATGGGACTTACGGGTTTGATCCATTTTGCAATAATTCTTCACGGTGTTTCACGATGAGAGGAGAAAGCACAATAGGTGAGAGGAAAAGCATTTAGATGAGTAAGAAACAAGGGAGATAGATGGATCAGCCTAATGCGGACAAAGTTGGTTTTACCCAACGAACGGATAGCCGGAAAGCTATCAACAAGCAAACAAGAAAGAGACACTTAAGCACAAAAGCACTATTACGCAGACTAAACGATACTAAAACTAGGGAGGCAGCTACCAATCTAATCTTTACGAGGGTCAACTTGGATCTCAGACGGTGGTTCTTGAACTTCCAAAACTTCCATTGCTTGATCTTGAAGGGCTCGATCCTAGGGATAATCCAGAGATGAGGGAGTCAAATTTAAATTTGAAAACCAAGTTCCAGAAAAGATAAGATGAAAGAACTCAAGAATGATATAAGAGGGTAAGATGAGAAGAAAAGAATAGAACAAGGCGAGAAAGAACAGAATAAGATGAGAGAAGAATTTCTAGTCAAGTTAATTGCTTGGTTTGATTTAGAAAACATATTTTGAATTTTTGACTAAGACGACCAATCTAACTGTGGTTACGTCCTACAGTCGATATGGCTCTGATACCATCTCTTATCGGACCCCCGGGTTTCACACAACGCCGAGACCCTCTGTGCATACCAAGCTAGTCCCATGATCAGTAGCTAGTTTGCACAGTTGTAACAATGATGTTATCATGACCATTCAACAACGAACTAATGAAGCAGACAAAGTAATATTAATTAAAACAGCAAAGACCTTATGGTCACGGTTCTTACAAAAGTCGCCTCACAGGGCTTAGCAATAATGAGTATCCGCAATGAAATCTCAAAATACGTGGAGCCCAATCGACATGCCCAGTGTAATCGAGTGGAGGACGTGACCTAGTTCGCGAAGTCTTCAAAGTAGCCTTCTTCGTAGAACTCAACCCGTCACGATTCTTCTCTCGACCGATCAACAAAGGGCATAAAGCCGTGAGTACATAAAGTACTCAGCAAGTCGTAGAGAAATGTATACACATAGTATTCATGCAAGGCTTAAACAAGACTGGCTTTATGGCTAATTTGCAGAAAGCAAGTTTAACAGTAATTACAATAATTAGATTGCTAAGCAGGATTTTAAAAGAATAATACATAGATAACCAAGTTCTTTTGAATCAAGCAAAGTGAACATCCTGCTCACTTCCCAACCATTCCAACCAAACCTTTCCATCGAACCAATACCACATTTTTGAAAATGCTACCTTGCGTGAAATCACTGGGCATGTCCGTGGCATCGGGACACGGCTATTCGAATAGGTTTTTAACACTCTGCAGAGGTTGTACAGCTTTACCCACAAGAGATAAATCACTTGTAATGTCCGTCTGACACACTTCCGAGGGTGTGCGACTAAGTGAATATCACAAGGCCTTTACAAAGTTCTATTTTGCCTCGGTTCTGCTCGCTAAGGTTTCGCTATCACAGCCCCCTCTTGCGCCAATAATCAACCCTAACAGAACCGACTCAAAACTTCCCTAATTAGTTGGCCAGGTCCGTCCCATACCGGACTTGTGGTTGCCCGAGGTGGCCCAGATCAATGACTTGCAAAGTTAAGTGCTTAGTTGGCTGCTCAGACAAGTCTACCACAACCCAATGTGCATCACACACCCACCTTAACTCCCTACCTCAAGCCCGAGCATAAATCATTTTTGTTCATTCCCGACCAAATGGCAATCCCTGCCATGGCACGACATCTTTTAATAAAAGTGGCCTCACACCACTGTTCCATAGTTCCATTAGTCAAATTTCATTAATCATTGAACATGTGATCGAAAGTCTCGCGGGTAACTAAAGCAAGACTAAGCAATACTACGCTCCCAAGTTGGTATACAATTATGTCCAACTAGTATTAACCATCCTATGGTGTCCAAAGATATATGTCATGCCATGGCAGGGATTGCCACATCGGCACGGGCCCGCAGGGCAGAGAGAGGGGCGGGAGAGAGAGAGAGAGAGAGAGAGAGAGAGAGAGAGATGGGCTCGGCGGCGACCGGAGCTGAGGGAGACGGCGGCGACGGCGAGGGAGAAGAGGGGAGGGGCGGCGGCGGAGGCGGGCCGAGAGGGAGGAAGAAGAGAGGGAGACAGGGGAAGAATCCAAGCGGCATTTAAAGGGGCGGAGGAGGTCGCGGGCGCGGCGGAGGCGCGACGGATGGGCAGCGCGGCGTGGTGAGACGGGACCAGGCACGGCGCAGTGTGGCGAGACGGCGGGCGGGATTCGAGGCGCGACAAAGGCGAGCGGAGAGGCGAGATTCATGGCGGCGAGGCTCAAGCGGCGGACGTGGGAGAGAAAGCAGCGAGAGGAGGAAGACGACGGGCACCGTCCGATTTCGACGGACGGTGGGAGGTGGGGAGGCACGGCGGCGGAGCGTCGTCCGATTGACGGACGGTGGCGCTAGGGGAGACGTGGGCGAACAGGAGCGGCGGATGGAGATCCAACGGCCAGACCGGCCGAGCGCGGGCGGAGCGGGAGGTCGGGCGGCGGAGGAGTGGGCGGAGGCGGGAAAAGCGATGATGGGCCAAGGATTCGCCCACAAATAGTAAAGGAGGATTTTGGGGATTTTTGATTTTCAGAAATTCAAATAAATCAAAAGGCAATTTAGAAAATAGCAAATAGAGTCCAAAAATTCTAGGAAAATTCACAGAAATTACTTGAATTATTCTGGACTTAATAAAAATACTTTCAACTTTAATTTTTCTTTTTCTTTTACAAATAAAATAATTTTTTATTTCGGGTAAAATGAAAATCAATTTCTAAAATCCAATAAATCCAAGGAAATTCTTAAAATAATAATTTTGACTTTAAATTCCAGTAAACTCAATTAAACCAACTTTAATTTAATTGAAGTTTGATTAATTCATATTAAACTGCAAATGGATTCTGAAATTTCAAAATTAAGCTTTTGGCAAAAGAAGCAAATGGTTCTCTTTTAAAATTTTCAAAAAAACTCTGAAAAAGCGGGATGCTACATCACCGGCGTTTGGCGGTGAGTCATCGGCGGCGAAGGGTACCAGATTCTTCCCCGTGCTATTGCGCACTCAGGGGTGCCCTTTCCAGTAGCTGGCAACGACGGTGGCGACCAGCGGCGAGGAAGAAGCGGCGGTGGTGCTTCGGGTTTTGTCGGAAGGGTGCTCCGGCGATGCTCCGGCGACGAGGAAGGGCGCACGAGGTAGCCTGGGACTTGCTGATCACGGTGGTGCGGTCGGTGGAGCAAGGGCGACAATGACGGCGGCGCAATTCACCGGAGAAGAAGCTCGGCCGAAAACCTTAAATCTTGGATTGCGGCGGCGCTAGAGCGATCGGGGAGACGAGGGTGGCGGCTCTGGGTTGCGGCGGCCTAGGCGATCCTAAGGGGGTATTTATAGGCCCGGGGGACGCCGGAATTGGAAACCCCCAATTCGAGTCCGAAACGGCCAGGGTTTTGAAATCCTTGATTCTGGGAGATTGAGAGGGATTCGGGGTTTGATTCGGTTTGGAAAAGATAAGGAATAAACAGCGATACGATTTGGTGGTGTCGGCGCAAAGAATCAGCAACCGAATCGGTTTTGTCGGACAAAGCTTCAAGTTTCGGCAATGGCGGGCGAAGGCGCGAGCGTGAGGAGGAAGAAAGGCGCGGAGACGACGACCTGTTTGCATGGGTCATACAGGCGATGCGCGAGGCGCAAGCAGCGAGAGAGCGAGATCACGTGGCGAGCCACGCGAACATCCAACGGAGGAAGGCGGGGTTGAGCGCGAGCGTCCGATCAAAAATGAGGGGCACGCGTCGCACATCCAACGGACGAGGGATTTAAATAGATTTTTCTTTTTAATAAATCCAGAAAATGCAAATAGCACATAGAAAATAGCAAATGATCTTGGAAAAATTCTAGAAAATTCTATAAAATATATCCAAGCATATAGAATCTAAATAAAATAGTTTTGACAATTGTTGGTGTTGGGATTAATCATATTAAATTATTTTGTCCATATTAAGCTTTTAATATAAATTCAAATAAAATGCAGATGATGAGATTTTCAACTAGCAAATAAATAAAGGATTTTAAAAGGCTCAAAAGTTGGGATGTTACACACCTCCAACCCCAACCCCAACGCCGGCGCCAAATCCCTCCTCCTCCCTCTAACCGGCCGCCGCCCGCCTCGTACTACCCCGACACCGCCACTGTCGTTGTCCTCCCTCGACACCAGCACTCGCCCCAAACCTAGCTACCACCACCGTCGTCCTCCGCCTCCTGACCCGGTACCACCCTCCTTCTCCCTTGTCGCCGCCTTCCTCCCCCAATGTCGCTGTAGCCACCATCCTGCCCTGATGCTGCCGTCGACCCAAACCCGACGCTGCCTCTGTTTTTTATTTTCTTTTTCTGTTGTAAATTAATTTCTTTGTAATAATTATTTATTGTAATATTTATAGTTAATTACGTTATTTATCATTAATTGTGGTCTATTTTGTTAATTACAATCAATTGCGTTAATTATCGATAGTTGTATTACTTCTCATTAATTGATGTGAAATGTGTTATTTATTGTTAATTGTGGTAGTTTTCATAAATTGAGATAGTTGCTGTCTATTGCCTTAGTTGTCGTCAATTGCGTTAATTATTGTCAATTGCGTTAGTTGTTGTGAAGTGGCGTTAATTGTCTTTAGTTGTCATTAAATGGCATCAAAGAAGCCATCATTTCCCTCAGGGGCTTTTCAAATATTTTTCAACTCATAAGCTCTAACCAACCTATCTAAAAGCTAGACAATCAAAGAACAAATATCTTTAGCTCAGCCATTTAGTCATGCAGCTCTTCAGCCTAGTTGAAAGCTATTTTTTTGAAAAAAACTACCGCCGTGCCAACCAGGCCGCTGATCTTACGGACTCCTTGCAATATTGTGACGCATGGCATTACTCTTTGCCTCGAGGCTCCCACGCCGCGCTGCCATTTGCACCGGCTGCGCCTCCGCCGGCAACCGAACCGCCCTCTGCAACCGTAACCTCCACACCCCCTCCCCGCGAGGCATCCACTACTACAAAACATGCTATACTAGACACCCCATCACAGACGGTTCTTCGTTAACCGTCTGTGATAAATAAGTATCAGAGATGGTTCTTTATACGAACCGTCTGTGATACTTCACAGACAGTTCGTATAAATAACCGTATGTGATACTTATTTATCACAGACAGTTCTTATATACAAGCACTATACGTAGATGCTCCCGACAGGCCCCCTTTCGATTCCATTTGAGGTGCCGCCACCCTGCTGCTGCTGCTGCCTCCTCCCCCGTTTTGAGCTGTTACCCCTGCCTCCTCCTCCACCATTGCGGCACCTCTGCTGCCTCCTCCCACATTGCGCCACCTTGGAGAGAAGAGTAACGATCTGTAACCCTTTATTTTTACTCTAGACTAATCACTAATGTGTAACGATCTGTAACCCTTTATATTTGCTCTAGACTAATCACTAATGTGTTTGGTCATTATGAAGGGTACTTGCGGTTTATTAATATAATTTAACACTAATTAATTTGTTACGTGCCTATACGTGTAGATGGACCGAAACTGGATGTACATTGAGAACCGTGTAAGTGAAGAGTATATTAATGGCGTGTTTGCTTTTAGAAGAGTCGTCGAGCAGGATATGTTGAAGAAGGGGATAAAATTTATGTACTGTCCATGCATTGATTGCGGTAATATGAAAATGTTTAACAACCCGGCGCAGATCGAAGCTCACTTAATACGAAGGGGTTTCAAAAAAGGATATGCTTTTGATGAGGATAGGTCGCATGATGACAATCTGGATCAGATGCTACGCGATGCAGAAGGGAACTACGGTGAGAGAGATTTTTGTAAATTCGAGAGCTTAATGGAGGACTCAGGGAAACCTTTGTTCCCTGGCTGCAAGCCAGAATACACAAGGTTGTCAACTGTGCTTGAACTGCTGAAATTGAAGGCAAGCAATGGTTGGTCCAACAAGAGTTTTACGGCGTTGCTAGGTCTCTTAGCTGACATCCTTCCGGAGGGAAACGTGTTGCCTAGCACGACCTACCAAGCTAAGAAGGTTATTTGTCCATTGGGAATGGAAGTAGAAAGAATACATGCATGTCCGAACGATTATATCCTCTACCGTAAAGAGTATGCAGACATGCATGTATGTCCCGTGTGCAAAGCAGCCCGATACAAGCATAAGAATACTGCTAAGGCGAAGCAAGGACTCGCTAAGATGTTGTGGTATCTCGCTCGTGATCCCACGCTTTGAAGCGCTTATTTGCGAACCGAAAGGAGGCAAGATTGATGCGTTGGCACTCGGAGGAGCGTAAGAAAGATAGGAAGCTCGGACACCTGCCGATTACGCCAAAGGAGAAACTTCGATTGAGCTTGAAGAGTTCGGTCCGAACCGAGGAACATAAGGTTAGGGTTGAGTACGACGGAATGAATCCTTTCAAGAATATGAGCAATGAGCCGACATAGCACCTGGCCCGTGAATCTATGTATGTACAACCTTCCTCCTTGGCTCTGTATGAAGCGGAAATACATTTTGATGTCAATACTTATCCAAGGGCCGAAGCAACCTGGGAACGATATTGATATGTACCTAGCACCATTGCTGGAAGATCTTGTGACACTTTGGAATGAAGGGGTACAAGTATGTGATGCGTACAAACGAGAGAACTTCACTTTACGCGCCATGTTATTCTGCACCATCAATGATTTTCCTGCCCTTGGTAACCTGTCGGCGTTCAGTACAAAAGGAGCCAAAGCCTGTCCACACTGCTTAGGTTCCTTCCCAGGATTCACCCATACCGCAAGATGAAGAAACAATTGTGAGACCCCGGTTTATCAGGATTGTAATGCTTAACCATCCACCTAGTCCTAGCATCACAAACAAAATAAACTGAGACTCGAGACATGTATACTTCCCAGAAATACAGTATACACACCTCTTTACAAAAAGTCATGCATCAATTCCATTCATTCACATAGAACCGAAGCAAAAGCACAAACCAGAAGTTAAACTAAATTAAGGATAGTTATTACAAAAGAGAGGCCCACCGGCCAAAATCATACAAATAACTAATTACATAGCAGAAGCGAAATGCCATAAGATGGCGATAAACAAAAGAGCCAATCAGTGTGCCTTCACCCACAAGGCAACCTACCGGACCGCCAAGCTAGTCATCAAACCCGCAGCACATCTCACAAAAGTGAGGCCCTAGGGGCTCACCTTCCTCCTCTGCAACAAATAGTTAAGCAAAGCAAATGAGTACAAAAATTGTACTCCGTAAGACTTACGTGTAGAATGACAGACCTATACATAGGCTACATGCAAGGTTATTTAAGTGGAGGCTGTATGTTACATTTTCGGCATAAAGCAAGTTTATATTTGCAATATGATAGTACATTTGAAAGCAAGTTTGCAATCTGTTTTTATTGTTCAAGTAACAGTAAATGACAACATAATAACAATAGATAGATGACAACAACAATCCTGGAAGTGACTAACCACTAGTCACCACAACAATAGCATGAATTACCCACTCATGCCAACCGTGTCAAATTTTAATTAAAATGGTTGTAGTCTAACTCTTGCAAAACCTAACCAAGCGTGTCCATAACCTAGGACGAGGCTATTCGAATAGTTTTATGCCTGTAGAGGTATACCAATGTACCCACACGCTAGACCGCCTTTTTGCCAAGCTATTAAGCACACTTCCTTAGGTATGCCGGCACGGCTAACTCCCACGAGACATTTACGATATTATGCATTAACTGCGAGTCGCCCGTATGGATAGAAACCCATACGTTGTGTCGGAGTCATCGTAAAGCCTCGGTAAACTACCCATCGCGGGTAAAGCCTTGGACAACTACGATGCCCCTCGAGGTGGAGAACCTACCCGGAATCTCCACCACCGCACACCCAACACAATAACACAGACCATTTTTCACACCACACACACAACCCCCTCCTGCGACTCGAAGATAACACACGCCAATGTACTCAGTCAAGAGATGTCCCATATCCCTCTCGCGTGGTTAGCACGCAAAATTGCTTGGAGAGTGTGACACAAGATGTTCGGTCCTTGTTGACTTAGGCAAGACATCCACAAACCCAATAACCCACCATCCAACCACTTGCCCAAGTCTAAATCAATTTTTTATTTTCACATTTTGACTTTACAAAATAACAAAGCACAAGTGATGGACATAAAGGAGTAATAATTAGATGTGTGATCAAGATCGTCGACTAAATCGATGATCACCCATTACTACCGAAACTAAGCATTTCTAAGCAATTTCAAATCACAATCTACTAAGTGACAAGAGCTCATCCATCGAACTCAAATCACAGCAAATAAACATAGGCTCATGGTAGTAGAGGATAATCAATTCCTCAGATTATGCAACTATAGGATCCACTAATCATAATTTAACACAACATAGCAATGCATACATACAAGTTGTAAACAATATATTAGACTTGAAAAATACTGGGATTAACATGATCAAACTGCTTGCCTGGTTGCTGTTGTTCAAGATGTTGCAGAGGATCACTTAGGTTATCAATGTGCTCTTCGGAACTTAACGAGAAAGCGAAAAAGAACCTATAAGAACGAAGAAAACACAAAGACTCAACATCAAACTTTCTCCGAATGCTTTGAAAATTTTACATCAGCAAGAGCATGATTTATAAGGAATTTAGCAACAAGAACCAATTGATTTGGATTCTTAATGCAAAAGATATGTGCAAAACAAATCTGCTCAGCCTTATAAATAACAAATGCTACTATTCATTACAACTAAAATCTTCGCAAAAATTTCTGGAGCTATAATGTGGTTAGAAGTATTTTTAGATTAAAGTTTAGTTAAAAACATAACTAACAAAATTTGAATCGACGGAAAAGGAATTAAAATGAAATAGTTATCCATTTTACAAGTTAATTTTATTTTTCAGTTAACAAAGAATCCTTTCGGGAAAATCCGAAATTAAAACGACGTGGATGAACTTGCATCGTTGGTCTTGGATCCAACGTTCCAAGTCCACAGGACAACGTGTGCGTACGCGGCTCACGCGGCTCATACGTTCACCGTTCGATTTGGATCCAACGGTTCACGTGGATCGAAGCGTTCGGGCGGTCCGAACGTTCACACGCACATGAGCTGTTGATCTTGGATCCAACGATCCACGCAGATCGAACCATTCGGACGGTCCGAACGTTTACTCGAATCGGGACCGTTGATCTTGGATCCAACGGTCCACGGATCAAAGCGTGCGAGCGATCCGAACGTTCGCGCTATCCTGGGTCGTAGATCTAACGATCGACGGTCCACAGCGAACCACATTCAAAAGCTCGCTGTGAGACCCCGGTTTATCGGGCTAGTAATGCTTAACCATCCATTCGGTCCTAGCATCACAAATCAAATAAACCGGGACTCGAGACATGTATACTTCCCAGAAATGCAGTATACACACCCCTTTACAAAATTCATGCATCAATTCCATTCATTCACATAGAACCGAAGCACAGCAACAAACCAGACGCTAGAATAAATAAAGGATAGTTATTACAAAAGAGAGGCCAACCGGCCAAATACATGTAAATACAAAAATTTAACAGTGGAAGCAAAAGTGCCATAAAATTGCCATAAACAAAAGAGCCAATCAGTGTGCCTTTACCCACAAGGCAACCGACCGGACCGCCAAGCTAGTCGTCGAATCCACAGCACATTTCACAAAAGTGAGGCCCTTGGGGCTCACCTTCCTCCTCTGCAACAAATAGTTAAGCATAGCAAATGAGTACAAAAATTGTACTCCGCAAGACTTACGTGTAGGATAACAGACCTATACATATACTACATGCAAGCTTATTTCAGGGGAGGCTGTATGTTTCATTTTCAGCACCAAGCAATCGTTATTTGCAATAATGTAGTACATTTAAAAGCAAGTTGACAAATCTATTTTTAAATGTTCAAATAACAGTAAATGACAACAATATAACAGTAGATAGATGACAACAACAATCCTGGAAGTGACTAAACCATTAGTCACCACAACAATAGCATGAATTACCCATTCATACCACCCATATCAAAATTTTAATTTAAAAGGTTGTAGTCTAGTTCTTGCACGACCTTACCATGCATGTCCATAACCTAGGATGAGGCTATTCGAATAGTTTTATCCCTGCAGGGGTGTACCAATATACCCACACGCCAGACCGCCTTTTTGCCAAGCTATTAAGCACACTTCCTTAGGTATGCCGGCACGGGAAAAGTCCTATGAGACATTTCCAATATTGTGCATTAACTGCGAGCCGCCCGTACGTTGTGTCGGAGTCATCGTAAAACCTCGGTCAACTACCCGTCGCAGGTAAAGCCTTGGACAACTACGATGCCCCTCGAGGTGGAGAGCCTACCCGGAATCTCCACCACCGCACACCCAACACAAGAACACATATCCTTTTTCACACAACACACACAACCCCCATCCTGCGACACGGAGATAACACACGCCAAAATACTAAGTCAAGAGAGGTCCCATATACCTCTCGCGTGGTTAGCACGCAAAAGCGCTTGGCTTAGTGACACAAGTAACTCGGCCCTTGATGACCTAGGCACCATTCCATTCACACCAACAGATCACACCAACATACCATTGTGCCCAGGTCTAAAATAATTTTATTTTTAGTTTTTGACTTTACAGAGTAACAAACCACAAGCGCTGGACATAATGGAATAATAAATAAATGTGTGATCAAGATCATCGACTAAAATCGATGATCGCCCATTACTACCGAAACTAAGCATTTCTAAGCAATTTCAATTCGCAATCTACTAAGTGACAAGAGCTCATCCATCGAACTCAAATCACAGCAAATAACCTAGGCTCATGGTAGTAGAGGATAATCCATTCCTATAGATCATGCAACTATAGGATACTAACCATAATTTAACAACAAAATAGCAATGCATACATACAAGTTGAAATCAATATATTAGACTTGAAAAATATTGGGATTAACATGATCAAACAGCTTGCCTATTTGTCGTGGTTCAAGATGTTATGAGGATCACTTAAGTTATCAACGTGCTCTTCGGAACCTAACGAGAAAGCGAAAAAGAACCGATAAGAACGAAGAAAACACAAAGACTCAACAGCAAACTTTCTCCAAATGCTCTGAAAATTTTACAGTAGCAATAACATGATTTTTAAGGAATCTATCAACAAGAACTAATTGATTTGGATTCTTAATGCAAAAGATATGAGCAAAACAATTTTGCTCAGCCCTATAAATCATAAATGCTACTATTCATTGCACTATATTTTAGCAAAATTTTCTGGAGATAAACTGAGGTAAAAATTATTTTTAGATTAAAGTTTAGTTAAAAATATAACTAACAAAATTTGAATCAACCGAAAAGGAATTAAAATAAAATATTTATGCATTTTACAAGTTAACTACATTTTTCAGTTGACAATTAATCCTTTCGGGAAAATCATAAATTAAAATGACGTGGATGAACTTGGATCGTTGATCTTGGATCCAACGGCCCACGTTCACGGGATGACGCGCGCACGCGCGACCCCCAAACCCCAAACGCTCACCGTTGAATTTAGATCCAACGGTTCACGTGGATCAGGACGTTCGGGCGGTCCAAACGTTCACACGCACATGAGCCGTTGATCTTGGATCCAACGACCCATGCGGACTCGAATCGGGACCGTTAATCTTGGATCCAACGGTCCACAGATCAAGGCGTGCGATCAATTCAAACGTTTGCGCGATCCTGGGCCGTAGATCTTAGGATCGACGGTCCACATCGAATCACGTTCAAAAACTCGTCCCTGTTTTCATCCGACAAAACGACGGGGAAGAGTGGCTCGTCGCCGGCGACTCTGGCCGTGGCTTTGCGAGCAAATGCCAAAAATGGGTTCCTAACAACCTTGCGCACCCAATGGTACCATTAGTTTTGGCTGCGGCGGTCTAGAATGCCGGAAAAACCGAAGATGACAGAGATGACCGAAAATGGTCGAAAATGAAAATTGCAAATGAGCTCTGCTGCGGTCCAAGGAAGCGGGTGCCAAGCAATTAGGGACTAAGAAGGAGTTACCTGAGCCCAGAAAATGCACAGGGGAGGGTTGATTCTGCTCGGGTGAAGAAAAATGGGGATTTCGGCCGAAAATGGGGAAATCCGAATTCAGTCCAGCCCTGAGCGAAAAGAACCAAATTGAGTGAGGGTTAAGCTTCAGAGAGTAAAGATGGCGCAGAGGGAGCAAAAATTGGAAGGAGAAAGACCCTGCTGTACCGCCTTCACCGAAGCTCGAAGCTCAACAATGGCGGCCGAAAGGATTTCGAGTGACTGCAGCTCAAACAAGCTCGTGGGTGCTAGCTAGAGTTGCGGAAGTGCTAAAGGAAGCCAAGAGCGAAGCAATGGAGCTTAAATAGCTGAGAATGGCAGTGAGCAACGGCGATATTTCTCCTCGGTCAACACTGCCATGCGAGCGCTTGAGAGCAATGGGAGCAGTTGAAGCATGGACTTCTGAGGGACGAGCACGACGGGCATTTAATGCGCGCAGAGATAGCCGTTTAAAGGTGACCACCGAGGTGACTCCACGATGTACCTTTCTCCTCTGCTCACGCCATGGCTGAACTCAGATTCGCGCTCCGACCCGAGGAAGGAGATGACTTTTCCACCGTTGGATTGAAATCGAACGGTTCAAAAAGAACGGGTGATTATAAGGATTCGATCGCTCGCTTAAACCTGGGCTGTTGATTTGGATCCTACATTTCACGTTGCGCGAGGCGTTCAGACGGTCCGAACGTTCACGCGATCGTGGCCTTTGATTTAGAATCCAACGGTTCACTTGGATCAGCGCGCTCGGATGGTTCACGCGATCGTGGGCCTTTGATTTAGAATCCAACGGTCCACATGGATCAGCACGTGATTAGTCCGAACGTTCAAGCGATCGTGGGCCGTTCGATTCCGATCCAACGACTCACAACGCTCAGGCCCAAACGACCGAGGTGGTGCAGTTAGTTGATCGAACCCAGTCAAGTGGCTCGAGCCCGAGTCTGACTCGAACCCAATGAACAGTGAAAACCAGTTAGGGTTTGAAATAAACAGCTGATTTTTGAGGAATTTATTTAAGGAAGCAAACCACCTCCAAAAATTATAAAATTTTAACTGGATGCTGCTGACTATAGGATGAACCTCGCATAAAATTTTCAGAGATTTTAATGCACTGAATTTTTCTCCATAAATTCCAGAAGGTGTGAAATACGGTTTGACTAAGCTTTGACTTGCCTCCCAAAATTATCAAATAATTTCTAAAAATCATGAGATAATTCAGAGGTGTTACCAAGCCTCCCTAGAACTCAGGAAAAATGTTTACCAGGGTTTGGCACAAGATTTTTGCCAAGGAGGTTTTTGATTGGTGTCAATTGAGGATTTCGATTTTGATTTCCAAAATTCCTTTACAAGAATTACAGAAATGGCCAAAGACTTCAAGATGCAAGAAAAGTTTTAATTTCTTCTCATTTTCTTACATTTGAAACACAAATCCACACTTGGGATGTTACACTCGCGCCCAGTTTTGTCCGACAAAACGACGGCGAAAAGAGGCTTACCGCCGGCGACTCTGGTCACGGCGGCGCGAGCTAAGGCCCAAAATGGATCCGCAATAGTTTTGCGCACACAATGGGACCAAAAATTGCGGCTACGACGGTCTAGAACGCCGGCAAGCCGGAGTTTACAGAGGTGACAAAAATGGCTGAAAAATAAAAAATGCAAAGAAGCTCTGCTGCGGTCCAAGTAAGCGTGTGCCAAACATCTAGGGACTAAAGTGGAGTTACTTGAGCACGGGAAAGACACAGAGGAGGTTGGTGCTGCTTCGATGACAAAGAGAGGTGCTTTCGGCCGAAAATGGGAAATCTCCAATTCAGCCAAGCCCTAAGGATGATAAGTGAAATTGAGCGAGGGTTAAGCTCAAGAGAAACAAGAGGGAGCAGAGGGAATAAGAATTTGAGGAAAACCCACGGCGGTACCGCATTCACCGTGAGCTTAAAGCTCGGCAATGGTGGCCGAATGGTTTTGGATGAATGCAGCTCCAACAAACACTGAAGTTCTAGCTAGAGTTGCGGAGATGCTAAAGGAAGCTAAAGGGGAAGCAATGGAGCTTTAAGTAGCGGAGATGGAAGAGAGCAACGGCAATAAACCTTCTCGGGTCAACCCTACCATAGGAGCTGAGTGATGGGAGCAGTTGAGCCATGGACTTTTGAGGGCGGTGCACGACGGGCAATTAATATGAGCAGAGAGAGCCGTTTAAAGGTGGTCACCGAGGTGACACAACGCTGCGCCCTTCTCCTCTGCTTACGCCATGGCTTGACTCAAACGCATGCTCAGACTCAAGGAAGGAGACGACGCGGCCACCGCTGGATCTAAATCGAACGGTTCAAATGAGAAGGGACGATTGGAACGGTTTGAACGTTACATTTATCCGCCGCCGATCCGATCCTACGACCACATCGCACGAGGCGTTCGGACGGTCCGAACGTTCACGTGAATCTGAGCCATCGATCTAGAATCCTACGGTACACATGGATCGCCGCGTTCGGATGGTGCGAACGTTCACACGCATATGAGTCGTTGATCTCGGATCCAACGATCCACGATACTCGCGCCCGAGCGACTGCGCCGGGTGTAGTTAGTTGACTGGGCCGAGTCAAGTGGCTCGAGCCCGAGTCTGACTCGCACCCAAGGAATATTGAAAACCAACTAGGGTTCGAATTAAACAGCTAATTTTTGGAGGATTTGCTTGTGGTAGCAAACAAGCTCCAAAAATTATGAAATTTTAACTGCATGTTGCTGAGTTTAGGATAAACCTTACATAAAATTTTCAGAGATTTTTATGCACTTCATTTTTCTCAAGAAATTCCAGAAGGTGGGAATTAGGGTTTGACCAAGCTTTGACTTCGTTTGACTTGCCTCTAAAAATTATCAAATAATTTCTAAAAAATATGAAATAATTCAGAGGTGTTACCAATCCTCCCTAGAACTCAGGAAAAATATTTACATGGATTTGGCACAAGATCTTTGCTAAGGAGGTTTTTGATTGGAGTCAATTGAGGATTTTAATTTTTGATTTCCATAATTCCTTTACAAGAATTACAGAACTGATCAAAAACATCCAGATGTGAGAAAAGTTTTAATTTCTCCTCATTTTTATACATTTGAAACACAAATCCACATTTGGGATGTTACAACAATTCGACGAAAATAAGGAGGACGGTTTAACTCCAAGGGCTTTTAGAGGGAAAGAGGTCTATGATATGGTTAAGGATATCGATGTTGTGCTTGGAAAGGGACGTAAATTAAGGACCCCTTAGAAAAACATCTAGAAGAAGCGGTCAATTTTTTGAAACTTTCCTTATTAGGAGCACTTAGAAGTTCGCCACTTCATCGAAGTCATGCACGTGGAGAGGAATGTATGTGATAGCTTGATTGGTCTCTTACTGAACATTAGTGGCAAAACAAAAGACGGTGTTAACGCACGGCGTGACTTGGTTGATATGAACATAAGAACCGAGTTAGCACCGAAAGAGACCGATAAAGAACGAACGTACCTTCCCCCAGCTTGCTACACTTTGTCCAAGGCTGAGAGAAATGAACTGTGTCAAAGCTTGCATGGTGTGAAAGTTCCGTCCGGTTACTCCACCAATATTAAGAAACTTGTTTCCATGAAAGATTTGAAATTAATTGGTATGAAGTCTCATTATTGTCATGTGCTGATGACACAGATGCTTCCTGTTGCAATTAGGAGTATCTTGCCAAGCAAGGTCCGAGTGGCAATCTTTAGGCTATGTTATTTCTTTAACTCAATTGCTCAGAAGGTCATCGATCCCGAAGGACTCGACGCTCTGCAGGCCCAGGTGGTGACGACTCTATGTCATCTTGAGATGTATTTACCTCCGTCATTTTTTGATATCATGGTCCATCTCATTGTTCACCTTGTGAAAGAGATAAAGAAATGCGGCCCTGTGTTCCTACGTCATATGTACCCTTTCGAGAGATACATGGGAATTTTGAAGTCCTACGTACGGAATCGATCTCGGCCGAGGGCAGTATCATCGAAGGTTATACAACCGAAGAGGTCATTTAGTTCTGCGTGGACTACATGGCTCAGGTGGAACCGATAGGTGTGCCTCTATCTCGCCACGAGGAGAGATCGGAGGGTATCGGGACCATCGGAGGAAAGCAATCACCCCGATCTAGATACATACGCTGAGCCCATTTCATGGTCTTGCAACACATGACCCAAGTGTCCCCGTACATCGACGAGCACAAAGACATGGTACGCCAATGTAATCCGCACTGGTCGAAGGTTTGATAACGAGAGCACAACCATCGGTTCAACGAATGGTTAAAGATGCGATTCACTTTGAGGTCATCAAGTGATGAAATGCGTGCTATGGTTGGCCAAAGGACCAAAATTTACAATTGTGACATGGCAAGGATAATGACATAAATGGGTACACATTTTATACTGGCACTCGGGATAGGAAGAGCACAAATCCGAACATGCGTGTCCGTGATAGATGCATTTCACGAGGGTTCAATACGCGGGGGCACACGGATGAACTCAGCACTATGGGTTCAGAGGATATTTGGGAGCTCGACTATGTACTTTTCAAGATCCCCCTGTTTCGATGTCATTGGGTTAAACTTCCGCAGCGTGAAGGTCGACAAATGCACGCATCACTCTGTGGACCTCAAACGTGTCGGATACAAGGGCGAATCATTCGTACTCGCTAAGCAAGTTGTTCAAGTTTTTATGTAACGGACCCAAAGAAATAAAAACCACCACGTAGTTCTTCATGGAAAAGAAGGATTGTCGGAGTTGAGAATGTCGTGGATGAGGAAGAATACAATCAATTTGACGAGTTGCCTCCTTCGGAGACGGCATCGATCGAGGAAGAACCCAGTGAGGAAGCTAGCTATATCGCGCGTCGATCATTATGAAGGACTATATTTCAATTAAGCATTTATTCCATTGTAATTTGATGTTAACATGAAAACGCGTCCACGCCTTATGGACGATTAAATCGGTCGATCGCCATGTGTTGGCGGTCCGACCGATTTCCCTTTGAAATGATTCTGCAGGCGGTAGTTCCACGTTGATAAACGGAACTACGGTGTGTAAGTTCGAAGTTCTTGCGAACGCTTTATTCCGGAGAAACATATTTTTGGTGGGTCAATTTAGAGGACCCCCTGTTATTTCCATAAGACCGAGGTTTAATTGGTATTAAGGAAATAACTCTGGGCCTCAAGTAAATGAATTCCACCTTAAGTCCATCCAAGTCAATTCGAAGGTTATGCACCTTAAAAAGGTAATATTAATACAAGTCCAAAACAGTTGAGTTTGACTCATTTTGAGTTCCCAAGATTTAGTTATGCATTTACAAAGTTATCACCAATTTCCTTTGTAACAATAAAGATTTTAAAAGTGCATTTTTCAAAATAATACTCTCTAGTACAGAGACATGCTTGAAACCAATTTTAATATTAAGTTTATGTAAAATGAAAAGTATCAGAAGTGGTTTCATCCATTTTGGAGTTGAAATGAATTAGCTATGATTTTTCAAAGTTAACATATTTAACAGTGTGCAAATTAATACTTTCTCGGATTTTATAAAGCGATTAATACTTTTCTCATCGAAGCCATGGCGCTAGCTCTCGACATCGTCGATGGGCCACGCGACAGTAGCGCACCCACGCACTGACAGATGGGCCCGATGCACAGCGGTCCACCGCGTTATGGATGAGGGATGGAAGTGTTCCCATGTTGTGGACCAATTCTCCACTTAGCAAATCTGGTATGACCAATTCTAATTCTAGTTTGGTGCCAAACAGTTCCTTGAAAACAAGCAAGTATCCAAATACGGTTAGCCTCCCTCCTCTGGCATCTCCGTTCCACACCAGTTATGGATGAGGGATGGAAGTGTTCCCATGTTGTGGAATAGCAGCAGTAGCACGTTAGCATCCAGAGGAAGTTAGCGAATCTGGCTTTGTTAGGGAGTAGGTTTTCATGCAACAGCAGCAGGTGTTTACGCCAGGAGAAGCTTCGGCAGCAACAGGAGTCCAGGAGGGTTTCGGAGAGGAGAATTAGGAAAGCTACACAATTTCTATCAAGCAAGAAATAAATTTCCTCTTCTAGTTTCTGTCTTGACCCCTCTAATTTCTCTCCAACCTACCCTTGTTATCTTTCCGTCAAGACGACTCCCGCACACAGGAAGAGGCCATGCCCTCCTGTACCTCATCCATATAACCAACGAAGCAAACACGCCCACACAACCCACTAGATTGGTAATAAGACATAATCTATTCATTGCCATCCCTTGATGGTTAACATACCATTTACCTCATTCTATTTTGATCGGTTTTGGTGTAATGATTTATTCCAGAAATTGCTAGGGTGAGGTGATTATTGCTTCTCTTTGTTTCTTTATGGTATGGCACTACTACACAACAGGGCTGAGATGGCAATCGTTGATTCTTTTGCAACTCGTCTGCTGAGAGCACTCAAAATCATGCAATATTTCAGCTATATGTTAAAAATGCATTGTTTGCAATATTTCCTTCTCCTTTGCAGTTTTTTGTGTAATTTCATATATTTTATTTACTATGTATCATATATTTAGGTTCAATGGGTAACTTCTATTTGTTTATGTAATCATTGCATACGTAACTTATATAGATAGCAAGTAAGCGAGATGGCAGAGGCACCGTCTTCGCCGCCGTCAGCGACGTCGCCAAATGCATCTAGATCTCCGATCAAGGTGGTACGCAGGCGAGAATGCAGAGGAATCTCCAAATTGCCCTCGGGCCGCATGACGATCACGGAGGTCAGTCGGGATCCCGCTAAGTCACATGAAAGCAGCTGCGAGATTCCGGACCGTCTGCGGGGTACTTGCAAGGGAACGGGTCCCCATCACCGCCCCAACCTTGAAGTCTCTGACGGATGTACAGAGAGACCAGTTGTGGACTGAACTTTCTACCTCGTTCACTTTCCCTGAAGCAGACCAGGCACGTGTGCAATGGCACGCGCTGCTGACGATGTCCCACGCGTGGAGGACCTTTAAGAGCCTGCTTGTCACGCAGTACGTGAACACGGGTCGAACGCCCTTCACGACGTATCAATTTTTGTCGCGGGATACATGGGACGCCGTGCGAGATGAAGACGACGGCCAATTTCAGAGCAAAGTGCGCATACGTAACTATCCAGCACAAAACACTCACCCTCACAGCACTCGGCCACCTGGTGCGCGGGTAAAAGCCACGCAGTATGGCGGCGAGGGCGAGACAACCCACGACCATTTGCCGAGATCTCGACGAGCGCTTGAGCTCAGTTAAGAGCGAGGGCATTAGCCACGTCTTCGGGCGATATCTCTTTCACAACCCTACGGAGCGAAGGCGGTGT